>OX453324.1:9425623-10625623 GCA_949710035.1 Crambus lathoniellus | reverse complement strand
GTGTACTTTGTATAATAGTACTAACGTCTATAGGCGCCAACCAAGCCGCTTACCTGTGCGGACGTAGCGTAAAAGTTTTTAATCTCCTCTAAGCGCTAATAATAATAGGTATAGATTAAAAGCAGATAAAGATTAAATGAAGTAATAACGAAGTATTAACGACTATTTGGAGATATCTCTGATCCTCTTGATCAAGTTGAACGTTCAGTCTGTAGTTAATGAAGCGAGGCTGATTCAGTTATCTCGCAAACGATCGTTTGACACAGAGAGGGTCTTGTAACGTTGACGATTTAAATCAAATGTCTTTATTGAGACTTGGAGAACGGACGTTGAAGAAAGCATATTTTAATTTTATTTAATTTATTTCAGACTAATGCTTAGTATCAATAATAAAACCAAATATACAAAATACTTATAACAATTTTGACAACCTTCATTGAGTTATAACTGTAAGAGATCGGACGGATTTTTGTATACTTAATATATTTAAATGAGAAATAATAAATTGAGCCACAAAAAATAATAAGTAAGCATCTAAAATACTAAAATGGACGTCCATTTCAGTATTTTAGATGCTATGTTAGTATTTTTGTGGGTTAGGTTAGGTTAGTTTGGTGATCAATTAATTACAACCCTATTTAAATGTTTAAAAAAATATAAACAACGTAACACAGTATTTATTTTAAAATATTTTCAGAAAAATAGAGGATTCACAATGCAATTTTTATTATTAAAAATTGAAAATGAAGTATTTAGAAAAAATCGACCCGTCTCACAACCACCGATGGGACTCGAACCCACGAAATTTAAATAACTTGCAATAGCAATATTTTCATCTTTAGCGATTGTCAATATCTGGAAAGGTATTTCTTTGCAAGATTTGTCCCCCACTAACTAACTAATTAACATGGCAAGTTAATAAAAAGCTTGTAAAAAGGGAACTACCGCAAGCTTACAATCTTATTCCTAAAATATAGAACATCTTCAAGAGTCAGTTATTAAGTAATAAAAATCCATTTCTTCCAACCAAACCTAATTATATTTTGAGCTTTAACATCTGGGCGCGTAAAATTTCTTTCATTGCCATATACGTCATCTACCGCGGCTTTAAATGACTAATGTTGCCATAAAAATGAATAATAGAACATTCGTACCCGTGGAAAATGTAATCGATTATGTCGTTTGTTAAATATGGCAATACCTTTGCTGAAAAATGTTGAAAATTTGGCTTTCATTTCTAGTTTTAGACATTTTAGACAGACCAGCAGTAAATAGAGCAGTTTTACCCGGGTATTTCCCCGTTTCCGTGGATTGACTTACTTGACATAATTATTCACAAACATTACTATGAGGTCTAACAGTGCGCACGGACGCACAGAGTATAATTAAAAAGGGATGTAAATACATGCAACGAATACATTCATCCCTTGCTAACTAGGTATATACTTTAGAAGAGATCTCCACTTGAGTGTCGTTCTAGAATACGGGCTTACTTTCCGTGGATTATCGGGATAAAATATAACCTGTATCTCTCTACTTAAGAATCAGAACCCTCAACGGAGCTTTGGTTTTGGTAGGACTTGTTTTAAGTCCGCCTGGGTGCCTACCATCAACTCTTATTGCGATTTTGTTTAGGACCTAAACTGATCTGCTTCGCTTATTCGTACCACGACAGCTTAATATCAATGACAGCGATTCAGTGGTTATTCAATGACATTTCACAGCCGCTAAGCTGTCAAGACCTCTTATTTGACTTATAACCCGGTCGATTTAACATGTCACCTGCAGGTTATACCCGTCCCTATCTCTCTCCGGGCATGACAGAATCGAGTGAAAGAGACGGGTAGAAGAAATAAGGAGACAAATCGTTCGGTCATTTACATTTAGCAATTCATTTGCGATCCAGTTTTAGAAGGTCATAGTACGAAAGAAAGCAATTCATTTTAGGAACCTATTTTGCATCGCGCTATTTTTGAATCGCTGTCTTAAAGTTGATGGTAGGCACCCTGGTCGTTTATTTCTGTTACTTACCTAAATTCCAATCGGAATGTGAGAGAAAAACACAACTTTTGTCTTGAAAATCATTAATTTCTGATATAGGTATGCCAATCTGAATGAGAGAAAAATATTTTTTTGTCTTAAAATTAAATTTTATCATCACCATCAACCGTTGAGGCACAAGTTTACTAACAATCGGTTACGTTAACTGTCGGGTCGGTTAACCATTGGTTTATTTATACGAACACCAGTTAATGTAACTGACTGTTGGTGAATTCGGACCTTAATGTGAAAGCTGTAAGGTTTAATGTTTTAATTGTATTCGGTTTGGTTGGTGGTAGGACTTGTTCTAAGTCCGCCTGGCTAGCTACCACCACCTTATCTAAGTCTGACGCCATAACAATGATGTTTTCAGCGTTATTGTGTTCCGGCAGTTGGAGATACGATAGCCAGATCCTCAGTGGTTGAGAATTCCGGGGGTAGTGCGCTTCCACCTACAGCCTTACCACCACTAAGTGCTAAACCGTTGTGTATAAAAAAAAGCTTGTGGCGCAGGCTGTAGTGGAGCCCGTGGCGCAGTAGATAGTGCGTTCGGCCACTCAACGCCAATGTCAACAGGTTTGATTTTAGACTATATTGAATTTTAATAGCATGAGATGTATGAAAATATTGATGGATGTGAATGAAGCGAAAGAAGTGTGCAAGGATCGTAGAAGGTGGCAATCCATAGTCTCTGCCTACCCCCGTAGGAAACAGGCATGAGTATGTATGAATGGGTCTTATGTATGTATGTGTAATATCTATTAGATAAAACCGCCTTCAAAAGAACCACATCAAAAAAGTAAGAAATAATTCCTCACCAAATAAATAACGTAAGTACTTTGATGTCGGGCGTGAAACATGTACAATTTTTTGGTTGTTTTTGTTAAAACCCGCCCGACTTCAAAGTACTTACGTTATTTATTTGGTGAGGAATTATTTCTTACTTTTTTGATGTGGTTTTTTAGAATTCGGTTTAATTTTTTTATAAAAATAATTTTTATTTCACTCTTTTTAGTGCATCGTGCAGGCAATTTACGTGTTTTCTGGTAAATAGGTATGTGATCAAACTCAAAACCTCCTTTTTCGAAGTCGGTTAAAATACCTTGAGGTATCCCCTTTCCAACAAAACAAGAATCATCTAAATCGGTTTATAAACAAAGGAGTTATGCCTAAAGATACGTATTAAATTCACATAAAGTGGTAACGAAAACGACAGTATTTTCAAGATTTCCTGAAAACTACTGAACCGATTTCGAAATTTCAAAAAGTGGGACCAACTTGGAAACCAACCTGATCTAATAACGTTTGAACCATTTCAATCGGTTCAGCCGTCTTCGAGTAATCGGCGGACATACACAAAAAAAAAAAAAAAAAACATACATACAGACGAATAGAGAACCTCCTCCTTTTTGATTTAGAAGTCGGTTAAAAAACATACATACAGACGAATAGAGAACCTCCTCCTTTTTTATCTAGAAGTCGGTTAAAAATAGCCATATGGGTCACGATTCTATTGGTTCGACTAATCCTACTAAAATTGCTTTGTGCAAAGAAATAATAAATAATAAATTCACCAGAATTTTAAAAGTTACCAGCAGGCTTATGAATTTATTACGACCAAATTACATTATTACGTAAGTATTTTATTTATTCACACATTTTTGTTAAATCTACAAAGTTCGCATTAAAACAATGTCTTTATTATTTCCTACAAGTCGCCAGTATAAAATGGTCCTTCCAAATGCTTTGTGAAATAAAACTGCTTGTTTTGACAAAGAGTCTTGTCCGCATCGCAGTTCAAGTTACATTGGACTACAATTTGAATTTACAGATTTGTACAACGGAGTATTTTCACATTTTTACAAGCTTTTTATTAACTTGCCATGTTAGCTAGTTAGTTTGTTAGTTAGTGGGGGACAAATCTTGCAAGCTTAATTTGACCCACTTCCCAGTGCCGGATGGAGCTGAAATTTTGTATACAGGTTTGGTATAGATGACAATACAATATTAACGTACAGTCAGCAAAAAAGCTTGTCATTAAAATGGAATTTTTACTAAAAACTTATTCTCCTGATATGTCCGGCCATTTTTTCAAATCGGCGGGTATCTGTCATGGGAATGGCGCGGGGTGACGTAAGGTCAACTTGAGACTTAAGAAAAGGCGCAAAGAATGGTGATTGGTTGAAACTGTGACGTTTTATCGCTTCAGTGTCAAATCCCACAGACAATAACAGACATTAAACAATAATTGCACTAAAAACCCTTCTTTGTATGACCAACTCCCACCGTCCATTTCTCGTCCTGTAAACAGCAACGGACGACGTTCCGTGGGCAGGCCCCCTACAAGGTGGACCGACGATCTGGTCAAGGTCGCGGGAAGCCGCTGGATGCGGGCAGCGCAGGACCGATCGTTGTGGAGATCCTTGGGGGAGGCCTATGCCCAGCAGTGGGCGTCGTACGGCTGATGAAACAGCAATTTCCTACTGTCAATGTCAGACAGGCAAGCCTTCATTCTACTCTGTAAATATGTAAATAAATATAATACAAAATTATTAATTGTACATACCTTTATATAATTTAAATATGAAATGTAATTTATATACATATAAATCACTTACTTACTTACTTTTACTATCACATTTTTCCTATATATACATA
This sequence comes from Crambus lathoniellus, assembly GCA_949710035.1. NCBI lineage: Eukaryota > Metazoa > Arthropoda > Insecta > Lepidoptera > Crambidae > Crambus > Crambus lathoniellus. The sequence continues at coordinate 10,620,925 of OX453324.1, read as the reverse complement.
TTATAATTATATCTCTGTGTTGCATTGTATTGTCCCGTACCGTACCGCTTTGTGTTTGTCTCCAGGGAAGGTGTCAAGGCTGAAAACTTTACGATTCTCACCGGGCATAATCTCAAAAACCGTGTTTCTTTCATTACGGGACGTTGGCGGAATTTCTGTGAAAAACGGAAGAAGCCATTATAAAAAAAAAAGACATTAAACAAGTAAAACACAGATATGAGTAGCAGAATAGAGTACAAACGTACCAAAATGTTTCATCGCCCCGAAGCCTTATAATAAGGCTTTTGACAGATGCGGCCATTTAAAAAAAAGCCTTATAAGGCTTTGGGACATACGACTAGCTGCATGTGTGTAATGTCAAGAGGTATTGAAATCAGTAACATTTTGTAAAGGTTATCGGTTTACCGGTTATTATATTATCTGTAACTGTATTATATCTTGGTCATATAAGTTTTTGGTCACCCATCCCGTGACTGACTATTACGAGAGTTGCTTAACAATAATGATTGCAGCCCGAACGCTAACCACTGCACCACGGGGTTCTTTAAAATATTCATACTATATTATTTTATCCCGGAAAAATATAATATTTCCGCGGGATAGTATCGTCATGGTATACGCCGGCAAAACCGCGGACCGAATGCTAGTCATTATTACATAAATAGTTGTCCTAGTAGACAATATCACATAGGTATACTCGTATTGTTCTGATACTGTGGTTATCAAATGCTACTATACAAGTGAAAGAAAAAAACAGGATTAAGTATACTATATACACATTAGTAAATTATACTAGGTATAATTCAACAAAAAAATCTTAAAGAAATAAAATAATATGATAAAAAATAAAAAAGACAATAAACAATAAATAACTATAATTAAGTTATTATTTTAAATAAATACAATACAACAACAACAAACAATAAAATAAAACTTATAATTTTTATTTTATTAAGAAAAAGTGCATAAGCATCCTCCTCTGTTTTTGATGTTGTTGCAGTGCCCAACAGGGTCTATAATGCTCTTCTATATTAATATAAGACCAAAATATGTACCTACATTATAGTTGCAATGAATAAATGAATATGAATATGAATATAAAATCAAACCTTACAGCTACCACATCAAGAGGCCGGCGACCGGTCAGCTCCCCATACTAACGTAATACCAAAACGATTTGAAATTAGAGCATTTCTGTACTTGTGATGGTTTTCGGATTATGACAGTAGGTATTTATCTAGGTTTCCAATGAAAAATAATCCTTCATACTTATCTTATAAAAAAAATGCCAATTGCAGTTTTGTATGAGAAAATGTAATTGGCTTTATTTTTTTAATTGGTAGATATTTTGGAGTTTTTTTTTAATAGAAACCTAGATAAATACTGTCTTAATCCGAATACCATCACCAGTACAGAAAATAACGCTCTGTGGTCTAGTGGTTCATACCACCGATTTCAGACCCAGAGGTCTCGGGTTCGATTCCCAGTGGGGGTACATATTGCATTCGGTTTGGTTTGTGGTATTGTTCTTAGTCCGCCTGGCTAGCTACCACCATCTTATCTAAGTCTGACGCCATAACAATGATGTTTTCAGCATTATTGTGTTCCGGCAGTTAGAGATAAGATAGCCAGTGCTTCAGTTATTGAGGATTCCGGGAGTAGTTCGCTTCCACCTTCAGCCTTATCACCACTTATCATCAGGTGTGATGAAGGCTAAGTGCTACCCCGTTGTGAATAAATAAATAAAATAAAATAACGCTCTAATTTCAAATCATTTTGGTATAACGTTTAATAGAAACCTAGATAAATACTGTCTTAATCTGAATACCATCACCAGTACAGAAAATAACGGTCTAATTTCAAATCATTTTGGTATAACGTTTAATAGAAACCTAGATAAATACTGTCTTAATCCGAATACCATCACCAGTACAGAAAATAACGGTCTAATTTCAAATCATTTTGGTATAACGTTTAATAGAAACCTAGATAAATACTGTCTTAATCCGAATACCATCACCAGTACAGAAAATAACGGCCTAATTTCAAATCATTTTGGTATAACGTTTAATAGAAACCTAGATAAATACTGTCTTAATCCGAATACCATCACCAGTACAGAAAATAACGGTCTAATTTCAAATCATTTTGGTATAACGTTTAATAGAAACCTAGATAAATACTGTCTTAATTCGAATACCATCACCAGTACAGAAAATAACGGTCTAATTTCAAATCATTTTGGTATAACGTTTTATAGAAACCTAGATAAATACTGTCTTAATCCGAATACCATCACCAGTACAGAAAATAACGGTCTAATTTCAAATCATTTTGGTATAACGTTTAATAGAAACCTAGATAAATACTGTCTTAATCCGAATACCATCACCAGTACAGAAAATAACGGTCTAATTTCAAATCATTTTGGTATAACGTTTAATAGAAACCTAGATAAAAACTGTCTTAATCCGAATACCATCACCAGTACAGAAAATAACGGTCTAATTTCAAATCATTTTTGTATAACGTTTGTACGGGAGACTGATGCGTCGGCGCACATAAGGTCTGAATTCACGTTCACCAAACAGTCGGTTACAATAACCGTTAGTTAGTTGGTTAGTTATCGCACGTGATTAGTGTTCGTTGTATGGGTTAACCGACGGTTAATTTAACCAACTGTCGGTGAACCTTATTGGTTGATGGTGATGATAAAACTTAAATTTAAGTCATAAAAATATTTTTCTCTTACATTCAGATTGGCATCTAACATAAAGTAACGATTTTCAAGACAAAAGTTGTGTTATAAACAAATATGATTTTCTCTCACATTCAGATTGGCATTTAAGTAAGTAACAGAAATAAAGGATTTTCCAGACAAAAGTTGTGTTATAAAGTAATGCTACCTTCAATACTTATACATACCTTACTTAGCTCCTTTGATGTTAAATTCCTACTACCTCAGTTTCTTCAAGAATCTTCAGCTATAAATTGAAATTACTCAAGTTTTGTAATTTCCTACACATTTTTAGTAGGTACTTGTTAAGTTAAAGGATGATATTAGAATATCAACTTTGGCACACAAGACAGTAAGTACCCGTTTCTAGCGACCGATTTGGCGCAGGGGTCAACTACCTGCCTTCTGCGCCAGAGGTCTCGGGTTCGATTCCCGAACAAGACAAATATCTATTTGTCTTGGTCTGGGTGTTTTCTATGTATATTAAGTATGTATTTACAAACAAAAAGTATTTAAGTATATATTTATCCGTTATCAAGTTCACTTAGACACAGTGTCTTAAGAAATTAACTACGGGCTTATATAATTGGTGTGATTGTAAAAGAATATTTATTTATTTATTTATTTATTTATTCTAGCATAACACAATATTTTCTACACTTAAGGGGCTGACTAGAGCCAATAAACGCCGCCATTCGATTTTATTTTAATTGTTACTTATTAAACAAGCACACAATGTTGCCTGGAAGAAATTGCTGTTTAGCAATAAGGCCGCATTTTGTATACTCTTCTGTTTTGTGATGTTTCTTTCTGTATTTCTTTTGCGAGCAAATAAAGCATTTATTGATTGAATTAAAAAAAGTGTCAGGCAAGTTCTTGTTTGTTCATTGAATAATTTGACACAATTAAAAAAAAAACATTTAAGGAGTTTTAAAACTTTTTTATGAAAGTGGCCATTTGTGGTTCCAATCCATTATAAAACTTTTAAAAGCATTTTACAATTGCTAAATAGTAGATTGTACAACAAGTGCATAAAAGGTACCATTTTACCCGAGACGTATATATCCATCCGAGCCGTAGGCGAGGGTGGATAGTCAATTCGAGGGTAAAATGGGTTTTATGTACGAGTTATACACTCTGCTTTTCACTTCGAGTGTGAGGAAAATAAATAACAATATTGCAAAAAAGACTAAATAAAGACTTCGCCATATTGGCGGGAACACTTTCTGTTCGGAAAAGATCGACGTTTCTGAACGCAACTCTAATGTCACGTCAAATTGACATTAGCTGTCACTTGAAGTTGACAGGGACACTTGATTGGAATTCTTCTTGGAAAAAAATGTCGGAATAATTTTGCTGAATTTGTTAAAAATCGCTCGCGTTGAATGTGCCTGGCATATCGAGTTTGAATACATCTTAAATTATCTATGTGATCCCGTTTTGTACGACCAAGGTTTTGATGCCATCTCTGGAGTGGCCGGTCGCGGATGCTTTGAAAGATAACCTTTTCTACCACACGCGCTTGTTGTCGAGACACTATATCGTAATAAAAAAAGCTCCCACGTGTGTGTCTTTGTGTATCTATTGTTGAAACGCCCAGTGTCTTGTGAACGCTGTTATTTGTGTTATGAGTGAGGTGACTAATTGGTAAGGTCTGCAGAAGAAGACGGAGCCACAGGGGGGGCCCCCCTCTCCCCACGCTGCCCAGGGACTTTCTACAGCACAGACCACAGTATGTAAAATCACCTTACTTCACATTCTCTCCGCTGTGTATCGCAGTCCTATTGTTCAGTTACATCCCGGCTGAAACCAAGATTTGTCCGGAGTCTATACTCATGATAGCCTTCCACTGCGCCAATGCTGACTCCGCGGTCTAGGCAGGGGTGTACTGAACATTTCTTGGTAGCCAAGAGCGTAGCTTGAAGGCCTGAGAGGCCCACGCCAAAACTTTGTATTAATCAGTGCCGTTTGATGACCCAGTCTGGTCCGGACTAGATTAATTTGTACTTGTAAATGGTAATTAACCTGCATTTGAAAAGTAAAGGGCATTCCTTTGTTATTGGTTCCATGTCTTGTAATTAATTGTCATGTATTGAAGTTCCAAAATGTAAACAGATACCTTTCTTTGTTCATAATAATTATTATTTAGTTTTGTCAGCAAACTTGAGTTGTGAATATTGACAAGTTTGTTGCTAAAATAATAGCTAATAAAAGGTCAGCTAATAAGTTTGCACTCAATACTTAGTGAAACTTAAATGATTTGGGACATTGTTTACACATTGAAACTCATTGAAACTTGTGCTTTGAAATAATTGAAATTAACTTGTTGTTGTGTAACAGTATGTTGTGTTGATATCCAAGTGAATTTCAATAGTCAGTGAGTTTTGTTGTTTTCTGATAACCTCCAGATATTTAAGAGTTTGTGTCATTATAAATACTTTGTTGTTGTAATATTGGAATTTTGTGGTTAGTAATAACCTCCAAATATTGGAGATTTTGTGTTATAGTGAATATTTTGAATTTGTTGTTTTTGTTGATAAATTTGTGACGTTACAATGACGGCCTCCTCTGCTAAAGCCAAAATACGTTCTGAGTTACGGTGGTTGGCTTCTGCGGTCGCGTTGTTGGATCGACCGGATAGAACGGAGGCCTTGTTGAACAGATACGTAGATCTGCCCATACGTTTGGCTGTTGTTGATGAGCAGTATGCCTTATTTTTGGAAAGGACTGTTGAGGCCGAGGTGGAAATGCGACAAGAAGTCGGTTTGGATGTGGACCAGTGTTATGATTTTGCGGACAGAATTACCCAGGTAGCTCGACCTTTGCAAGTGGCAAGAGAGAATGAACCGAGCCCGTCCCCGGTCACATCTAAAAGTATGCCCCCTCTCTTTGCTAGATTGGCCCCCTTAGACTTAAGGCGCTTTGCTGGTCGTCTAGAGGACTGGGAGGGCTTTATTAATATTTTTGATAGTCTTGTACATGCCCGGGACGATTTGACCCAGGGCCAGAAGTTAGCTTATTTGTTATCCGTGTTGGAAGGGGAGGCCCTTGAATCGGTTCAACATTTGGCCCCCTCGGATGAAAACTACCCTATTGCTAGGGATTTGATTGCCCGTCGGTACCAGAACGTACGACGTCTGGCGGACAACCATGTGGCCGCCATTTTGAATTTACCCCGCGTTGCCAGCGTGATGCACTTGAGAGTGGCTTTGTTGAATCCGCTGTTGGTTGCCTACAACGCATTAAAAAACTTAAAACTCCCAGTGGAGCAGTGGTCGTTTTTGTTACTGCATATTGTCCTGGGAAAGTTGCCGGACTCTGTTAAGGTCCGTTTTGAGCAGCAGTATGGTGGGGATAGTGCGACTTATCTGCCACCCTTCTCGGACCTCTTGACGTTCCTGGAAGGAGAAAGTAGACTGGCAGATAATTCCTCTCTGGCCGGTCCTATGGGACCCGAACGACCTGTGCCACAGAGTAGATCCCCCACCGGACCCCCCCCGTAGGGGGCGTATGGCCCCTCGCGCGCCCGGCCGCTATGCCGCCGTCCAGGAGACCGCCCGCTGCTTGTACTGTCGGGAACCGGGTCACAGCACGACCCGTTGTGATAAGTTCCTCGACCAGCGCGTCCAAGGCCGTCGAGCGATCGCGCGACAACGGACATGGTGCTACTCGTGCTTGGGCCTGCACATGCAGCGCGAATGTACCCAAGCGCACCCATGCCGCTTTTGTAAGGGCAACCACCATCCCCTCCTCTGCATGAACAGCCCAGAGGGCGGCGGAGCGCCGCAGCGCATCGCTGCAGGATCACCTCGTATGGGTGGGGGGCTCGGACCCCCCGCGGTGTTTGCATCCCGCAGCAGTTCTAGTGGCCACCAGAGTGGCCCCAGACGCTCTCCGCCACGTTTTGAGCCTCAAACGGGCGGGGGTCCCAGGGACCCCCCCATGGGAAACCGATCCCCAAGGATGGGGATGAGTTATGCGGGCGTTGCCGGAGGTCGTCGAGGCCCCCCGCGACGTTTTGAGCCTCGCACGGGCGGGGGTCCCACAGACCCCCCCATTGGAAATCGGTCCCCAACTAGGGGGTTCGATTTTGCGAGCGATGCGGGAGGTCGTAGAAGCCCCCCGCGACGTTTTGAGCCTCGCACGGGCGGGGGTCCCCGGGACCCCCCTTCTGAAAATCGGTCACCGTGCCCCCGCGACTATGGGGCGACGTACACGGTGGATGCTAGGCACCGATTCTCGCCGCCGCTCGCCGAATACCCGCGTTTGGAGCGGCGCCCGCCCCGTCTTCAAGGGGCCGGGAGATATAACCCGCCGGATACCGGGCGAATTGGACGTAGGCAGTATGTGGGAGATTGGGACCCACTGGATCGCTATGAGCGACCCCCTTACCATGGGGGGACGTCTGGGGACCCCACATACTAGCAATCAACGTGTTTACGGTCGATTGTAGCCACCCCTCCAGAGACCGTTTTGTTGCCCACGGCCTCTGTGCTTGTCAGGGGATTGAATGGCGACCTTGTGAAAGTTCGCGCCTTGTTGGATTCCGGTGCTCACGTGTGTGTTGTGTCATCTTGGTTAGTTAGGCGGTTGGGCCTCAAGGTGCACCCCCACACGGAAGGCGTGAGAGGTGTTGGCGATGTGAAAGTCCCCGGGTTGTTAGGGCATGTTGACTTCACATTTACATCACGTAATAAGTCCACGCCAGGCATTAAGACCTCGGCGATTGTGTTGGACACAGTTGTTGGCCGTCAACCTTTAGTTGACTTGGGACCGAGTATGTTGTCTTTGGTGTCTGATTCCCCACTCGCCGATCCAAATTTCTTCCGCCCAGGCCCGATTGATGCTCTCCTTGGAGCCGATGTCCTGGGGCGAGTTTTGTTGACGGGGAAGCGAGTTTTGCAGCCAGATGGCTTGGTAGCTCTGCAGACGACACTCGGTACAGTTGTGATGGGCCCTGCTCGCCGCGTTTTGGATTCCCTTGATGAGGATCGCGGTCTTGTTTTTAATGTGTCTCTCTCCGAAGTGGTGCAGAAGTTTTGGGAGGTTGAGGAACCTCCACCAGCCCCGCGGGTCGACCCAGTAGCGGATGAATGCGAGTTGTATTACCAGAATAACACTGGTCGCCTCCGCTCTGGTCGTTTGATCACCCGTCTCCCCTTTCGTGCCGGCCGACCTCCTCTGGGCGAATCCCGACCGCTAGCGGAACGTAGGCTAGTGGCGATGGAGCGTCGCATGAGCAAGGATCCGGTCTTCCGCCAGAAGTATGTTGAATTCATGCGGGAGTATGAGGAGTTAGGGCACATGTCCGTGAGCGATTTGGATTGGCGCTCCGTTGAGCACTTCTTTTTGCCGCACCACGCCGTTTTGAAATCCGGAAAGATTCGGGTGGTCTTTGACGGTTCGGCTCCCACCTCTACTGGAGCGTCCTTGAACCAGTGTCTGCATGTAGGTCCCAAGCTGCACACGGAGATCTCAGACATTTTGACCAACTTCCGGCGGCACCAAATTGTATTTATGACTGACATCCGGATGATGTTCAGACAAACGGTCATCCATCCAGAGGATAGGAGGTACCAATTGATTTTGTGGAGAGAGAGTCCTAGGGACCCCTTGTTGATTTATGAATTGAATACGAATACGTACGGTCTGGCATCGAGCCCGTTTGTTGCGATTCGTTCTTTGTTGGAGTTGGCCGAGAAGGAGCGCTTGAGATACCCTCGCGCCTCCGCCATTTTGGCCAGTGACGTCTATGTGGATGACACTTGCACGGGCGCCTCATCTGTCTCAGAGGCGATTGTCCTGAGAGACGAACTCACCGCCCTTTTGAAGTCGGGAGGTTACGAGTTGAGGAAATGGATATCCAACTCGCCTGATGTACTGGTAGGTTTGCCCGAAGAGCACCAGCAGGACCCCCACCTATTCGAAAATGTTGATAATCCCCATGTGGTGACCGTCCTTGGCGTACAGTACAAACCGGTCTCTGACACGTTCACTTATTGTGTGGATTTACGACCACCGAAAGTCTGGACCAAGCGTTTAGTATTGTCTACTGTCGCACGTACCTTTGACCCCAATGGGTGGATTTGCCCCGTGCTGTTTATGGCCAAGTGTTTCTTGCAACGGTTATGGGCTTCGGGTGTGTCGTGGGATGAACCCCTCTCGGACGAGTTACTCCGAGATTGGTCGAGCTTCGTTTCATCCCTCCCCGAGATTAATGAAGTGCATTTGCCGAGGCTATTCCTCCCTTCTGAAAATTGTAAAGTTACTCTTCACGGCTTTTCCGATGCCTCCGAACGTGGATTTGCTGCGGCCGTGTACCTCCGCACCGTTACTGTTGACGGAGTTGTTGCTGTGCATCTGGTGATAGCGAAAAGCAAAGTCGCTCCCCTTCGGACTCGTCATACGATCCCGAGGTTGGAATTGTGTGGAGCTGCCCTCCTAATGCGTTTGTTGAACCACGTATGGCTCACATTAGGTCGATCTATTGCAATACAAGAGGTTTATGCTTGGACGGACAGTCAGGTCGTCCTTTGTTGGTTGAAGGCTCCGGCGCACACCTTGGACGTGTTTGTGGCCAATCGAGTGTCGCAGATTTGTAATTCCGACATCGAGTTGATTTGGAGACACGTGCCGGGAACCATGAATCCCGCGGATTGTGCGTCTCGGGGTTGTGAAGCCCCAACCCTAATTAACCACCCCCTCTGGTGGGGCCCACAGTGGTTGATGCGGCCTGAGTCGGAGTGGCCGCCCTCTCCAGCGTTGTCGAACGTAGCCGTTCCTGATATGCGGGCATGCGTCCTGGAGACTAACCCCGCCGGGGAAAAGGATTTGTTGTTGGATCGGTACAGCTCCTTACAGAAGCTGCTTGGTGTTACCGCTTGGATCAGACGTTTTGTGTACAATTGCAGAAACCCACGCGCGAGGCGTGATTCGTCGGTTCTCACTCCGGACGAGCGTAGGGACGCGCTCTTGTTTTGGGTCCGGAGAGTACAAGCTGATAGTTTTGAGTCCGAGATTGAAATTTTGCGTTTAGGCCGTCGCAAGTTGAAGGGCGCGGTATCGCGATTGAATCCCTTCCTGGACGAGAGTGGGCTTTTGCGAGTCGGCGGAAGACTTCGAAATGCGAACCTGCCGTATGGAGCTCGTCACCCCCTTTTGTTACCTAAAGCCGGACATTTGACTCAACTGATAATAACAGATCGCCATGTGAATGCACAACATGCTGGCTGTAATGCTTTGTTGGCCATTTTGCAGCGTGAATTTTGGATTTTGTCTGCTCGTCGAGCCATTCGCACTGTGGTTTTCCGTTGCCTGCCTTGTTATCGATTGAAGGCCGCGACCATGCAGCCCCAGATGGGTGATTTGCCTGCTGATCGCGTCACGGAATGTAGAGCTTTTGCCGGAGTCGCCACCGACTTCGCCGGTCCCTTTACTGTAAAGGCTTCGAGACTGCGTAATGCTAAAACCTATAAGGCGTACTTGTGCGTGTTTGTGTGTTTGTCCACCAAGGCTGTCCACTTGGAAATTGTCTCGGAATTGTCTACCGAAGCCTTTGTCGCCGCCTTGAGCAGATTTGTTTCCCGTAGAGGACTGCCGTCATTGATACGTTCCGATTGTGGTACTAATTATAAGGGAACGTGTAATTATCTTAAGGAAGTAGTTAAGTTTTTTGTTGATAATAAAATAGACATTGGAACCACCCTCTCCCGGCGTGGGATAATCTGGAAGTTTAGCCCTCCAGCTTGTCCGACCTGGGGAGGAATTTTTGAAGCTTGTGTAAAGGCTGCCAAGACACACTTGCGTCGCGTGATTGGAGAAACTATTCTCACGTTTGAGGAACTTGATACGGTATTTTGTAAAATTGAGGACGTCCTCAACTCGCGACCCTTGTGCCCGTTGTCTTCGGACCCGAATGACCTGGAAGCGTTGACCCCAGGTCATTTCTTGATCGGACAGCCCCTTTTGGCGTTGCCTGAATATCCGATTCAGGATGTAGGATCCCATCGTTTGTCGCGATACCAACTTTTGAAACAGATGTCCCAAAACTTCTGGGCACGTTGGTCGATGGAGTATTTGCATATCCTACAACAGCGCGTGAAGTGGACAGATAAAACCACCCCACCCCAGACTGGCGACCTCGTGTTGATTAAGGATGCTAACCTGCCGCCCCTATGTTGGCGAAGGGGGCGCATTGTTAAACTCTACCCCGGAACTGACGGAGTTCCTCGTTTTGCTGAGGTTTTGGTTCGAGATTCGGTTTTGAAGAGAGCAGTTAGTGGGCTCTCCCGATTACCCGTAGATTGACGTACCGTTCTTAACGGTCCGGGGCGGGGGGATGTTCGGAAAAGATCGACGTTTCTGAACGCAACTCTAATGTCACGTCAAATTGACATTAGCTGTCACTTGAAGTTGACAGGGACACTTGATTGGAATTCTTCTTGGAAAAAAATGTCGGAATAATTTTGCTGAATTTGTTAAAAATCGCTCGCGTTGAATGTGCCTGGCATATCGAGTTTGAATACATCTTAAATTATCTATGTGATCCCGTTTTGTACGACCAAGGTTTTGATGCCATCTCTGGAGTGGCCGGTCGCGGATGCTTTGAAAGATAACCTTTTCTACCACACGCGCTTGTTGTCGAGACACTATATCGTAATAAAAAAAGCTCCCACGTGTGTGTCTTTGTGTATCTATTGTTGAAACGCCCAGTGTCTTGTGAACGCTGTTATTTGTGTTATGAGTGAGGTGACTAATTGGTAAGGTCTGCAGAAGAAGACGGAGCCACAGGGGGGGCCCCCCTCTCCCCACGCTGCCCAGGGACTTTCTACAGCACAGACCACAGTATGTAAAATCACCTTACTTCACATTCTCTCCGCTGTGTATCGCAGTCCTATTGTTCAGTTACATCCCGGCTGAAACCAAGATTTGTCCGGAGTCTATACTCATGATAGCCTTCCACTGCGCCAATGCTGACTCCGCGGTCTAGGCAGGGGTGTACTGAACACTTTCTTTTTCTTTTTTTTTATACGGGCATTGGCAGCACAGTGACTTTAGCATAGATCGTAGTCCATAATACTCTTGAAATACTTATTCCTTAGAAAACTCATTAATTTTGCCTAGTTTTATTAATTTAATAATTTATCATGGATTATGTACAAAATATAAGAAACAGAATGAAATACGTTAGTTATTAATAAAGTTTATTTAACGAAGTTTAATTGCGTGTGTGACTGTTTACCTGACGACCTTTGTCTTAAAGTCTGAGACTTAGACGAAGATTTTACTTTATGCACTAGAGCATAAAAAGCGATTTTATGCCGCCTATACCCAACATAAACACGAACTTTACGAGCATGAGAAGTGAAAAGATATTTAATAAATATCAGACGCTATTATCAAGAACTTGACTGATGCTTTTTTTAGAAATTGGTCTTTTCGTATTTCGTATTCATATTTGTAGAAGTATAAAGAAAGCGAATAGCAACGCTAGTTGGCTCTAGTCTGCCCCTTAAATATCCAACAAATCGTCAAATGTAAGCACGAAGATATAATTTACGGCTTTAGTTACATTTTAAATTCATTGTTTTTGCACAAATTATAGTTACTTACCTACACGTTACAGTTGTGCGATTCTCTAAGATTCAATCAACAAACTCGACGTTCTTTTTCGCTTGACTTTCACTTAGTCCATGGAAATCGTACATTTTGCCTTGCGTTAAATGAGGTAGTTCTGATTTTTTTGTATGTTAGTAGTGATGAGATAGTAATGACAAATCCAAGTTTTCCACCTCGAAAGCCCTCCGGATCATTGTTAAATATTTAAAAATCCAATAAATTTTCAGATTTTTTTCAGTTTTTACCACCAAGGACCTGTGTTACGGCAAAAGTTACTATGCACGCTTTAAAGTAGACTAAATTTGCAATAATAAGAGATTAATTTGGTTCTTGTAAGTCAAATAGTTTTTAAGATGGGGCAATTTCAAAATTTGCAAAAATTCAAAAAAGGAAGTATTACAGTTTTTTTAGTTTTCGACATTTTGACCCATAGTAGTGGGTTTATGACAAAAGTTAAATTATTACTTATTAAAGTCCATTAAATTTCCAACAAAATGAGACCAATTAGTAATATCAACTTACACTTGATATTTCCTGAGACTGCTGTTCAAAGTTATTGAGGTAAGTAAACAATTATGTACTAGAAGGGTTTGCAAAATGAAGTACGCCATAAAGGAAGGAGGATCTGGGAGGTGGTGGGATCAATTATGTACATTGTATGTATAATTTTGATAGACCAGGCACGTCCTCTGAATCCACAGCACATTTTTTGGGGGCAGCTTGCTGAGGTATAATTTCTTCATCGAACTGCTCAGGAAGGTCAAAATCGTCCTTTGATGGTGGGTTATCAATCAATGGTTCATCAATGTCATCACACATCAGGTCTGGTATGTTCTCGCATGATTGGCCAATGCAGTAGCTGCAAACAGCCGAACATTTGAGTTCTGCTTTCCTGCAACCACATCTGCTGGTACAACCTTACATCTTTGGTATGCTTTCAAGGTGATTAAGGTTTGCGTGTCATTAACAGGGTAGAACGGGAACGTCTCCCAGACCCTTCTTCCTTTAGGGCTTACTACCTTTTGCAAACCCTTCTATTAAATAATTGTTTACTTCCCTACCTCTATAACTTTAAACAGCTGTGTCTCAGGAACTATCAGGTTTAAATTGACATAATTAATCTCATTTTGTTGGAAATTTAATGGACTTTAATAACTAATAAAAAACTTTTGCCATAAACCCACTACTAGGGGGTCAAAGTTGACGAAAAATAAAAAAAACTGTAATACTTCCTTTTTTGTGATTTTGCAAATTTTAAAATAGCCGTATCTTAAAAACTATTTGGCTTACAAAAACCCAATCACTCTCTTTTTATTGCAAATTTAGTCTACTTTAAAGAGTGCATTGTAACATTTGCCGTGACTCAGATCCTTGATGGTAAAAATTGACAAAAACTGAAAAAAATCTGAAAATTTATTAGATTTTTAAATATTTAACAATGATCCGGAGGGCTTTCGAGGTGGAAAACTTGGATTTGTCATTACTATCTCATCACTACTAACATATAAAAAAATCAGAACTACCTCATTTAATGCAAGGCAACACCACTTATTTGGTACGATTTCCATGTACTAACTTGTTTATTATGAATTTTGACATAAAGAATCGAAGTGAACGACGATGTGACGGTGAAACTTCGTTAGAGAATCGCACATCTTAGCGATATTTTACAGAAAATATTACAATAAGTCAATTATTTGAATACAATAAATATTCTTTCAGGTTCAGATTTCAGACTCAGATTGTGATGAGTTGAAAATATACAAAAATTAAAATGAAGTATTAGAAAAAACCGACCAGTCTAATCGTGGTCGTTAATACTCACCAATTCACTTTTAGCTTGTAGGGTAGGTCATGGGCCATGACCCATGTCTACCCTACCATTCTCCTTATCCATCCACAAGGAAGTCCTGTTTCTAGCTCTGCCGTCCCGAGCCTAAACCGCAGTAAGAGCCAAAATGCGATTCCGAGAAAATGGAGCTTAAAGTTTAAAATGCGTCAAAAAATTAGTAAATAAAGGATTTTTACCAAGTTTCTTAGGCAAAGTGAGAGAATTTATATAGAGCTTTATATAATACAACATTTAGGATGAAAATATGTATAAAATATCAAGGTTTTTAGTTTTTGACCCCTGTTACTGCTTTTAATTGTTAAGGTAAATCGATCCATAAACAGACTAAACTGCAGTAAAGTGGGCTTATACTGCTATCGAATGGTTTGTTATCGCTATTCCTAACTAAAGTGCAGTATGTTCGTTTTGATACTGCGCTTTAGTCGGTTTCCCATAACGAATTTTAAATGTTTCAATTGGCAGTAACAACAAAACAAGAAATAACATTGAAAAAGTTACTTAAAAATTCTATAAAACTTCACGAAATAAAGTTAAACAAAATCTTATATAAATAAATAAATAATAAATAAATAAATCATTTATTTCCTTATCACACAATAGGTTACGTAACTCTAGAACATTTATTTGAGTGTAATACTAGTTAACCTATCACCTGAAGTGTGAGAAGCTGGTGCCCGCAATAGGTTCTAAAAGAAAACCGGTTACACAGGTCACCAGGCCACCCCCGCAAAAGGATACAATTGAGTTTCTAACTAAACGAATTTGTAGACCTATGTGAAGAGCTAGCAAAGGTGGTATTAATTATTGCTTAAAATGAAAACTTAACAAAGATAAATATAGAACTAGTAAGTACTAAACAATTTAAATATTAGCAGAATTTTGTGGTTGTGTATGAGTGCTTGTATGTGTGAGTGAGTGTGATGTGTGATTGTGTATGAAACAATTTTATTATATTTGCCGATTTTTAACTCGAGTCGAAAGGAGAAGCCAATGTTATTCAGTAAGTTTTTATTTATAATTTCTTTTTTATATACACATTTATTACTTTTTTTTGTGTAGGTAGGTAATTTAAATTTTTATATTAGAGGAATAAGTAAATTTTCAGTCTTTTGGTAGTCCTGTTCCTTTAGGTAGTTTGTGAGCGTTACTTTACACCTGGCTCTGGGGAGGGGATAGATATTAAGAATCCCATTTAACTTATTATAAAGGTACCCATAAAAACAAAAAAGTTGTGCGAGGTAGCTGTCCTTAGAGAAAATGTTGGACAAACGGTGCCCTTTCTACGCTTGTCCTTTAACAAATCAGGATCATAGTATAACTGAGTGTGTTTTTTTAAGATGGTGTTCAGAATATAGGTCTGTCTGACTGTGAGTACTTTCCACTCTCTGTAGAGGTCTACTGTAGGGTGCCGGAAAGGAAGACCAGCGGCCACTTTAAGAATAGCACGTTGTGCCCTCTCCACCTCGAGGAGATCGGTTTTTGCAACGCCACCCCATACTACAATACAGTACTCCAACAGTGACTGGCAAAGCGCAAAATATACCGTCTTGATGACTTTGCGGTCCGCTACGTGCTTAAGGGTTTTAAAAATATAGATAATATAGATATGGTCATATTATTACCATAAGTATTTAAAATACTTCTAAAGCTACCTACGACATAAGAAAACATCAGAGTTTTATTTAGGAAATGTATTTAATTCAGTATTGGTTGTTAACAGTTAATTAACAATTTTATTCATTTATGAATTTATATCGACATAGAAAGCTTAACCTATAAACAAAATATTCAGTGCCTCAATAGAACAATTCTTATACTAAACTTAATATACTTAGGTATCGAAATGGAGAGCATATATGTGAATGTTTTAAGTCGAACTGAGAGACTGATTATTTGTGAGGTACCTACATAGGTACCTTACAAATAATCAGTATCTCATCTCAAAATGACAAAATATTCTAGTCATCAGCGCCTCTAGTGGCGAGTAGCGTGCTTATACAGTTTTCATACAAATTGACATAAATACGGAATCGCGATAATTTGCGTTTGCTTGACATAAAAATTTACACTAGGGGTACTGGTCACTTACCTATGCTTCCCGCCTCTGCCAAGGGGGCAAAGCCGCGGGCGGAAAGCTAGTCCTATATAAGATAAACACCACAAACTCAACTCAGTTTTGACAAGATTATACAGAAACTACTGAATCGTAGTTATATAATATTAATAATAGCGCTTTGAAAGCCAACCAACCTAAATGATCTTGTTAGCAGAGAAACAAACTTTGATGTTGAGATCATCCACGCATTTAAATGTAAAAGGATATTCATGGAAAGCTTAGTTTAGATCAATTAAGAGATTATACTGTATGTACAGGGGTACGTATTAATATAACTACGGTTGGTTTGACTAACAATTCCGTAGCTCTGTGGAAACGGTTAGTTCGATGGGGTTCCATTTAGAGATAGTTGTGAGACAGGCCGATTTTTTCAAGAACTTCATTTTTAATATTTTTAATAATAAAATTGCATTGTGAACTCAAAAAGTAAGAATAATCTTTCAAAGAGTTGTTAACAAGCCGGGCTTTTCGTCATTTAATGATGACAATCATAGTTCGGACTGGGATTTACACTCAAGTTGCCAATCTTGCCACCACTAGTATTAAAAACATTATTATTAATGCAGAAAAAAACCCGACTTCAAAAAATTTCACAAGCTCCCATTGCAGTCAGGGGACCGTTCTGTGAAACACTTAATAAATTAAAAGATCCCCTGACGAAAAAGAAAATTTAAACAGCTTGTTTTTCCCTTTTTAGGGGTTATTTTTTTCTGTGGGTTTTTTTTTAAATAATTTATTTCAGAAATTTATTTAACTATCAATAACTCACCTTTCTCAACTAAGTAGTCCCTAATTTTTTAAATCGACATAGGTACCTACATACTCTCGAAGAACGTAACCTTCTTTTTGCCGCTGTCGGGTAAAAAACGTTTAAAATCTACACAAGGATATTCAAAATTTTTCCGAAGTAACCCAAAGAATCGGTAAATGTTCGAAGAGAACAATTAACATATATTTTGCCTGTTATGTATTCAAATAGCGTAAACTTTTAAAGCGAAAAGTTTTATTTTCTCATTTCTCACTGTATAAATATTAATGAAAAAATTTAAAATGTGGGTTCCACTAAAGTTGTAAAAGTGGGTTGAAGGATAATGATTGGAGTATAATCCTGAAACCAAGTGTTTCTCAAAGACAAAAAAACATTATTTTGTTAATATCGCTACATATTTATTGAAGGATTCAAGTGTCACACAACACTGGTGGTAAATTTAAAGTAGGTATGTGGCGAATGGCTTTGAAATCCGCGCTTTTTTACCCAGGTCAAGTTATCCAGTCCATTTTTAACATGTAAGTAATACTAATTAATTAGGTACTAGCATTACTACGCGATGACATGATCGCGCTGGAATGTGATGCTTTTCCAAGATAAAAGTAGTGTTCACGCCACAGCGTGACGCCGTTCGCTTATACCGTCTCGCTCACTCTCCAGCTCTCAAATTAGCCCCATACCAAAAATCACGTCGATCCGTTGCTACGTTTTGATGTGAAAGACGGAAACAAACAAACACACTTTTATATTTATAATATTGGTATAAATACTATCTATACCTAATATTATAAAGAGGAAAGACTTAACCAGTCATTTTATATAGAAGGCTATTGTTAAATTAATTATCATATATTATTTGATGGCAGCTCTAACGACGCGACGACGCCGAATTTGCGAAGAATCTAAAGTCATAAGTCATAACGTTTATTGCAACATGTTGCTTATTACAGATGGTAATTATACATAAAAAACTACCCATAAACATGACCCTCCAAGGCTGGCTGGATGTTAAAGGCGAATTTCAAAATCATTTTACAGTAAAACTTAATTTTACAAAGTATAAATTAAAAGTGTACTTATTAACGACTGCAAACGCAGCTGGAACCAACGGCTTATAGTGCCTTGCAAAGTACGGAGGAGCTCGAGATAATACATTTTGGTCACCCATCCCGTGACCGACCATTGCGAAAGTTGCTTAAATTTAAAGATCTTATATATTCAAAGATTAAAGGAAACTTCTTTAGCGGCGTTGTGTACTTTTAGTGATGGGTAGAAAATGTTGAACTCGCGTCAGGATCACGTGACCTTCAGATCAAAAATTCGTAAGACGGATATGTGACGATCGAAAAACTGTAACAACGTCATTAGAATACGAAGGCAAATTTCGCCACCGTTTCAAAAGTCGTGATAGCTCAGCTTAGAAAACGGGCGGCATTGAAGCCAGAAGACCTCGGTTCAAATCCAGCTTCCGTATTTTTTATTTTTTTCGTCAAATTCCTTTTTTTTTTGAGAAAAAGTCTAAGGAGCCCTTCTCACTTCTGCCGGCACTCCTGGAGTGCAACCCGTTGTTTTTTTTACAAGCTTTTTATTAACTTGGCATGTTAGTTAGTTAGTTTGTTTGTTAATTAGTGGGGGACAAATCTTGCTAGCCTAATTTGACTCACTACCCAGTGTCCGATAGAGCTGAAATTTTGTATGCAGGTTTGGTTTAGATGACAATACAATATTTAAGTACAGTCAGCAAAACAGCTTGTCATAAAAATGAAATTTTTACAAAAACTTATTTACATATGGACTTTTGCCACGTAACGTCTTTTCTATCAAATTCGTAACAAAATAGTTTTATTCGGCAAAGAGCTTTTACGAAAATCTTAAAAGTGCTTACTACGGATTTTGCTAATAACTTTATCCAGATTCGGGTTTTGCTCAGAATGTATGAAATTGAAACTATTCACCGACTAGCAATGAATTCGGGGTATATTTGACCAAACATTTGACCCAGGTGAATTTGATCCGGGTTAGCGGTGGGCGGGACAAAAACGGGGTTAGGTATTATCTGCTGACTTTGGAATTACTTGAAATCTGACCTTACTACTTGATCATAGTTGGGGAGTGCTTAAGGCCCGTATTCTAGAACTACCTTCTCAAGTACAGTTAGAAAGGGATGCAAATACATGCGACGAATACATTCATCCCTTTCTAACTATACTTGAGAAGAGATCTGTCATTCTCGAGGAAATACAAGGGCCGTTTTTCCATACCAACGTATTTCCATGTTTCTTCCCTAGATAATGCCAGTAGAGCTGTTTTTTTTTTCCAAAACATCGATGGTCACTATTGACATGTCCCTATGTTTTTCATTTATTCGTAGTCTAATTACTAAGAGAGATATGAACCGTCAAAATCCTAAAAAAATTGCTTATTTTCCGCTGTTTTCAAATATCCAGAAAACAAATTCGAACACGGTCAATCCTTTCTTTGATGTTGAATGAAAAATAAAAAAAAGAGTCAAGTTTTGGAAAAGAAATCAAGGCACCTACTACTACGAAACGTTGATTGTGTACTTTTAATAGGTATTTGTGGTTCGAGCTGCAGTTGTCTCTATCGCGCTCTGTGCCCCCCCACAGCAATGAGAGAATATCTGCCAGCAAATAAAAAAAAAAGTTTATTTATTAGCTCGATAGATGGCGCTGACCAGACATGTATCTCATCTGATCACCTACACTTGTATTTCAAAGTTGTGCAAGAAGGTGCAAGGCCAAAAAAAAGTTGACGTTGACGGAAGAAAAGAAATGTCAAATAATTGTATTCCTCTTGTTTTGCGTTGCAATACCATACCGACCATACCGCGAGTTTTAGATAAGCCATTTCAGTCCTGTAAATGTTTTTTTTCCTTCTGCTGTGTTTTTTATTCCTTGCAAGCAAATAAAAAAAGCAAACCCATGTCTGATGAACGCCATCTGTTGAGTTTTTTGGAACTAACTTTTTTCTTTTTTAATCATCTGTCAGAAAATCCCTCATTAGATAGACTGAAAAAACAATAGATTTTACAAATAACTAGCTTTCACCATAGCGGAAGTTGCTCGAAGGCCGTGCGCTCTAACCACTGCACCACAGGCTCATCAAGTAAGTAAGTAGGTATAAGGCTTTAGTATAGTGAAACACACACAGTAAATTGTGAAATATTGAGTACTTTAACCTATTGTATTTGTTCAGAGGCGGTTGTCTTTTGTTCGGGTGCGAGACGTGTCGGTACTCACGATAACAGCATTGTGGCAAGGGTACAGAGGTGGGCAAATAAATAAGGCACGCAATACATCGTGTATTTAATAGAAAAGGTTGTTGAAATGCTTTCAAATCTTTAATGTAAAGAAAATAAGGGTTTTAACAAAAATATAAGAGTTCAAAAAGAATAAGTTTTTAGTAAAATTTTCATTTTTATGACAAGCTTTTTTGCTGACTGTACTTATATATTGTATTGTAATCTGAACTAAACATGTATACAAAATTTCAGCTCCATCGGACACTGGGAAGTGTCTCAAAATAAGCTTGCAAGATTTGTTTCCCCCAATAACTAACTAACATGGCAAGTTAATAAAAAGCTTGTAAAAACGTGGTAAATAGCAAAATCTCTACATTATTTTCATAATCTCAATTAACAATTTGAGGAGCCCGTGACGTAGTGGTTAGAGCGCTCTTTTTGGCCTTCCTTATGGATGGATAAGGAGAATGGGCCATGACCCACCACGCGTGCCCAATGCAGGTTGATGATTAGTAGCGACTGTAATCCGTATAGATCTGCATCCCGTGACCACATGAGTACTATCAGAGAGACGACTGTCATACAGCGTATGTCATGTAATTCCACTGGCTGAGCTGTTAAGTGCCCCGGTAACGATCAATCGCAATTGACAATGTTTACGTCATTGACGGACCAAATGATCGTCTACAGAGGCAATTGAAGCGATTGTCATTCGAAACTACGTGATTGATGCGAATGATGGAAAGCCCACTGACAATCGCGATTGACGCTACCAATTGATCGTCTCGCTGTGCGATTGACAGGTTTTTCGATGAGAAACATGGCGCGAGCAATTGACGCATCGATTGAAGCTCCATCATTCGCACCTTCAATTGAAACGGTCAATCACTTAACAATTTGACGAATGACGATTGATCGTTACCGGGCACTTTATAAACCGGTTTTTTCCAGTCACGCCATGTACCTACGTGACACGCCAGTGACAAGCAGCCAGTGGAAACGCACACATGCGCAGCATGCTTGTACTTAGTGTAATCAATGCGCACCGTAATATGAAGTAAAGTCTCTGTTATACGTAGTATTATTTTTTTCCTCTGTGCCGTGACCGACCATTGAAAACAGCCAGCACACTAGCGCCGCCATTGAAAAAAAAACATAGTTCTTAAATAAAGACAAAATTGTAAATTATCTTTCTGCAGTGCATTCCGAAGAAGCTTTGTGGTACTTTTTGTTAGCCTGTCGTTTAGTTTAATTCAGTTTTTTTGCGAAAAGTGGCCACTTTTAGCAATACAAATCCATTAAATTAAACGACAAGCTAGAAAATATAGATAAAGCAATAGAAAGTAAGCACAAAGCTACTTCGGAGTGCACTGCAGAGAGATAATTTACAATTTCGTCTTTATTTAAGCACTATGTTTTTTTTTCAATGGCGGTGCTAGAGTGCAGACTGCACAGCTTTAACAACTACATACATACATATACTCACGCCATCATTCATCGCCATCATTTCATTTCATATTTCATTTCATTTCATTTCATTTCACGCCTATTTCCCAGGAGGGTAGGCAGAAACGACTTAACGACTAATAAAAGTAAAATAAAAAATATTTATTAACTTAGACATAATAAATATGTACTTATTAATAATTGAACCACGGGCTTTCCAAGTGAAGCATAATTAATTTAAAATGTGCCAGCCAGGAAAAAATTTGGCCTTTTATTAAGGAGCAATATACCTACTTACGTTTTGGCGTATTTCACAGTCGAATAACTTTTTTCTCCCCTGTCTGTGCTACAGAATTTTGTGGTCATATAAATTACTTACAATAAATAAGTCTTTTTAAATGAACACCTTCTTTACTTCCCCATTTACTACTTCTCCAGCAGAAGCCAAAGTCAAGGGCAAGCAGCTTCCGCCTCCACCAGATTATATTTCCGCACGAAAAAGTTTACT
The DNA here is from genome assembly GCA_949710035.1 of Crambus lathoniellus. Taxonomy (NCBI): domain Eukaryota; kingdom Metazoa; phylum Arthropoda; class Insecta; order Lepidoptera; family Crambidae; genus Crambus; species Crambus lathoniellus. Next base: position 10,598,617 of record OX453324.1, on the reverse strand, counting down.
CCGGGACATAAACTGCCGTGGCCAATCGGGAATTCGCTGAACCACCTAGGAACCCACCTCTAGAAGTGAGGATATGTGGGAATGAGACACACCACCACACCACCACCAGCGAATGAACAAGATAATGCTATTTTATATTATTTTTATGCATTCACAATGCAATTTTGTAAGTATCGGAAAATGCGGTAGCTTAGTTGGTCAGAGCATCGGGCCGGATTCCCGGAGGCGCTGGTTCGAATCCCGCCTGAAAGCTACTTATAGGGCTCGTGGTTATTTAACGTGGCTAAATTGCATTGTGAATGCATAAAAATAATATTAAATCTCAATATGGCTGTTTCATCTTAATCGATTGTTAAACATTTGTAAAAATGTTTCTTTCGGATACGAGGGTTTCCTCACATTGATGAAGCAACGCTGGCCTACAGCGTAACAAGTGATAGCAAAATTCGACGAGTCGTGTAGGCCTTTCGGTAGCTTAGTTGGTCAGAGCATCGGGCCGGATTCCCGGAGGCGCGGGCTCGAATCCCGCCTGAAAGCTACTTATAGGGCTCGTGGTTTTTTACTATCACATTTTTCCTATAAGATAATACTATTGAACTTGCTGCACATTGGGCCAATCAAATAACAATGGGTAATTTTGTATAGACTGCGTAACAGAACAAAAATTACCACATCATCATGATCTATGACGCTTTTTGGTGCACTCATTAAGTAGTTTATTATTCCAAGTTCTGAATAAAATTAGGACAATAAAATGTATGAAATAAAGTACATATTTTTATCGAATTTTAATTTTTTTTCGCCCATTCAATATGGCCTTTATTAAGTAGGGAAGAGGTACCCTTTGTGGCCACTTTAAGGATTTTTTGACTTTTAAGCACTAAGTACTAAATGGTCTTAAAGGTACATTTTTCAAATTTATAAAAGTAAAATAGTTTTTTTTATATTACACACAGTGAGAGGTGCCAAATGTACCGGTTTTGGCCACGAAAAGTAGGTATTACGAAAAATCAAAACCAAACCCGGGTAAAATCAATATATTCTAATGCGCTAGAAACCAATCAATTGCAAAACAACTATTTAATTATTGTAAAAAACAGAGGCTTATAAAGTATTTCATCCAAAACAAATTTCTTAAAATATTTATACAAATCATTTTTTAAACCAGAAAATGGAATTCATTGAAAAAAAATCTTATGACATAAGGAATTCTAACGGTTGTTATTATTACCTTAAAATACCTTATTTTAAATGCCTTTATCAAAAATGGCTAAAAGTTGTTAAGAAAACTTTTAGAGCAAAAAGTGGCCAAAACCGGTACAGTGGCCAAAACCGGTACGCCTGCCCTACTTCAAGTACTCAACAAAACCCAAAAAAGCTCATAATGCTTAACAATTTTCGTGTCTGGGTACGCTGTTACCCATTGTCCTTCAAATCATCGACACGAAAACGAAGTCTTTTTTTAATGGTACTACTTAGTCCTAATATGCTACAATGGGTGAAATGGTCCCGACCTAGGTGACTAATCACCCGTCCGGCTTCGCTGACGTCCCCCCTCTAAATAATATGCTACAAACTGGGTACAAGCTTATACAAAAATTGCCCATTGTCTTTTCATAAAAAACCTCGCTAGTTCAAAACAAAACTTTCCTTTCACGCTCTGTCCCTGACCGCAGATAAACAAAAGATTATATTTTCGGGAAACGGCGTATCTAAGATCGATTAGCCTTATTTCGGAGGGCTCGACTGCGTTATTAATATCAAGTTGCTTCGAACGGGCGAGTACGCTTGAAAGGTTTTTTAGTAATTGTAAGATTTAATCAAAAAGTCGAGTAGGACTCGAGTTTGGCTCACCTGTTTTGTTAATTTTACGTTCGTTGTTTCGAACGGGCGAGTAAACTTGTGCGTTCGCTGGAATTAATGTTTTTGTATAATGATTCCAACGTCTTATAATTAGGCACTGTCAAATCAGTCTAGATAAAAGACATAATGATGGGTAAAGATAACGGGTTATGTATGAGCCATCACTGGGGAGAATGGGTGGGCTTTGATTTTACGATCAATGGTTTTATACATGTTTTTCAAAGCATGGAGAATTGGAGATGCTTGATTAATTTTAAGCAAATACACTAAGAAAGAGATTTTAATACTAGCTTTCGATTAGGTATATAGCTGCATTTCCTTTGTGGAGCTAGTCGTGTTTTCTTTCTGAATGATTCAATCAAAAATTTTGGTCTGTGAACCATATACTTCTTCTACTCAACAAATTTCCGACCAATGATTTCTTTCTCAGTTATTTATTTTATAAATCGATGGATAAATATATGATGCTAGTTTACTGGATCGTTTTAACACCCTCACTCCGACATAATTGTTACACTCTACTTGACTGCCCAAAAGTAAGCTGAGTAAGCTGAAGTGAAAGTAAGCTGAGTCGATAACGCTTTTTATTGCACTTGCAAGCTTAAACTTTTGTTTTTCGCTGGTAAGATTATGATTGAATTAAGAGATCTGGTACTCAACATTACTTTAGTCAATAATTGAACGACGAATTTTAATCACTTGCAACATGAGAACTCAAACTAATTAAATCTATTATATTCTCTATACAACTTTACTGATTTCGTCATTGTTTTTTCAAGTACAGTCACGAGCAATAACAGTCATGTAAACAACTTAGAACTTGGTTACAGTAAAACCTTCTGAAACAATTATCTGTGGCACAGAGTTCTTCAATATTGCAATATGATAGATAATATAGTCCTAGGGTGTTTCCATATTATTGCTCATGATGACTGTACTTAAAAAACGCTGACGAAATCAGTCTAGTTCTATAGAGAATAGAATACATTAAATGAGTTAGAGTTCTCGTGTTGCATTGAGTGATTAAAATTAGTCGTTTAACTATTGACTACACCTACACTCAACTACCTGATTTTAAGTAGAAATAACAAGTTTGAATAAGCTTTGCCACAAAAATAAAATAAACGCTTTCAATAATTGTTCCAGTAAACTCGCCAACTCAAACGCTCCACAATCAATACAATTCCCCTTCTTTCAAGAAAACTTGCCCGTTTCAATGTACGTGGGTCGATATTAACTTACTTTGACAAGTCGAGTAGTGTTCGACCAGTTTTCAAGGCGCCACTATCTCTAGAGGGCCCAGGTTCAATTCCCGGGCGGGTAAATATTGAAAACGAACTTTTCAATATTTTCTCGGGTCTGGGTGTATGTGGTAATACCCGTCGTTGTTTCCAATTTCCGTAATACTAGTGCTTAAGCTACTATGGTTTCGTTTTGGAACAATGTCTATGATGATGTCCAGTATATTTAATATACCTTTTTCAAGTTCAAGCCTGTTGTAAGTTGTAACGCACGCAGATCATTATGTAACAGAAAAACAAACTATAACTTAACAAAGTCTTAATAATCCTTATGTAACTGTCACATAATAAGGGTTATTAAAACACGAGATAGGTTTAACCGCCTCCCTGGCCTAGTAGTACACACCACCAGTATCAGACCAAGAGGTCCCGGGTTCGATTCCCAGTGGGGGTACACATTGTATTCGTTTTGCTTGGTGATAGGACTTTTTATAAGTCTGTCTGGCTAGCTACCACCATCTTATCTAAGTCTAAAGGCATAAAAACGATGTTTTTAGCTTTGTTGTGTTCCGGCAGTTAGAGATGAGATAGCCAGTTCCTCAGTATTGAGGATTCCGGGAGTAGTGCGCTTTCATCTTCAGCCTTATCTTCACTTAACATCAGGTGAGATGAAGGCAAAGTGCTATCCCGTTTGTGGATAAAAATGGTAATTTTAACAAAACATGTAAGCCGTTAGAAATGATATATTCCAATGTAATTATAAGCTTGTATAAGCTTTTCCAACGCATGAAACTTGATATTATATGCTCTCATTTAACTACATACACACTCGCCCACCTACACTATCTTCTTCTTCTTCTTATACTGTATACTGGTCCACTTAAACACCCCTAAATTTGTCTATTGTTTCAGCCATCTTTCTTTATGTTGATGTGACCTTAACCATACTTCCTATCTTTCCAATAAACTCGCCCAATTAAACAACCATGAATTCATCCTCCGCCCCATTCCAGTAAAGTCGCCCAGTAAAACGCCCCTTAATCCTACCTTCTATTTATTTCTACTCGCCCATTCAAACGCAAACGAGTCGATCTTTCAAGTCTACTCGCCCGCTCAAACGCCCCTTCAACCATCCTACCCTCTTTTCCAGTTTACTCGTCCGTTCAAACGCACACGGGTCGATGTGGCCTCCGCATAGCATCCGCATTGGGCCCGCGCTTGTAACTTTAGGGTTCTGTAGACCTAAAAAGTTTAGATATGCCACTATAAATGTAGATGCTGAAGGCTATTTTGAATGTAGCTCCTGTTTATATAATAGTGCTTTTGAGGATTGCCGTAAAGTTTAATAGACTTTAAGTCGGTTTATTTATAGTTTGGATAAGTTTAAGGGAAAAACACATGCAATTGGTGCGGCACCGCAACGCTGAAATTTAAATTAGGTAAAATTAATATGAAATATGTATCTAGTGATCATCTCAGCCCTCCTCATTGGAGGAGCCCGTGGCGCAGTGGATAGCGCGCTCGGCCTGCGATCGTTGAGGTTAAGCAACGTTCGCAATGGTTGGTCACGGGATGGGTGATCAAAAACTTTTCATCTCGAGCTCCTCCGTGCTTCGGAAGGCACGTTAAGCCGTTGGTCCCGGCTGCACTTGCAGTCGTTAATACCCACCAATCCGCACTGAGCCCGCGTGGTGGGTCATGGCTCATTGTCCTTATTCATCCATAAGGAAGGCCAGTGCCCCAGCAGTGGGGACATTAAATGGCTGATGATGATGATGATGATGATGATCATCTCAGCCGTACGAAGCCCAATTCTGGGCACAGGCCACCCCAAAGGTTCTACGCAACTGACCAAGTCATCAGTCGTCCACCTTATGCGCAGAAGTAATACGTAGTAGTTTTTATTTACTCCTGTGCCTTGTAGGGGCCTGCTTAAAGAACGTCGTCTGGTGCGTGGTCACCATTGAGAACTTTTCCGCTCAAACAGCTATCGGTTCTCCGCGCTATGTGTTCCGCCCACTGCTACTTCGACTGAGCAATCTTTCGACCGATGTCGGTTGTTTTAGTCCTTCTGCGGATCTCAACATTTCTCATTCGATCGAACAGGGAAATACAGAGCATCGCTCTCTCCATTGGTCACTGGATGACTTTGAGCCTTCTCATGACATGAGACCCATTAGTAAAACCACGTCTCGCTTCCATATATCAATTTGTATCTAACAGTAAATTAAAATTGTTTAATTAATGTTAATTGATATTTTATTTCAAGTCCAGCTTATCAGTTTAGAAGTTATGGAAATTACATCCCGCAAACAAACTTACATGCGTTTAAGCTACTAGCTTTTGCCCGCAGCTTCGCTTGCGTGAAATTTGGGGTAACGTGTACCTGTTTCATTCTTTTATAGGTTGAATTTTTCAAATTTATTTTTTTCACCGAACCTTTTCGTCATAGTAAAAAAAAAGAACGACAGAAAAAGATAAAGGGAAAGAAAGAAAGAAAATTATGTTTTTGGCACATTAATAACTGTATGCCAGCCCGATCCATCCTGAAGTTGTGAGTTGATAGATCAGTCAGTCACTGACTTTTGCCTTTTATGATAGGTACTTTTGAAATGAAACAAAAAAAGTAATTTGTTTTATCTGAACTTGTGACTTTTCTAAACGTTTCAACTCTGTAGATCAAACTTTTGGGCTAAACTTTCCAATGAATTAATAATACTTTTATTTAAAAAAAACTTATTTTTATCCTAAATTCAGTTTAAATGTTTTTAGTATGGTTAACAAATTAGAAGTCTAATTCAAATATAAAAGTTGTTGTACCCTTGATTTAAAACTTCTTTAAATTAAAACCTAGGCCCATTAGGAGCTAACTTTCAGCCATCAAAGTGATTGAAAGTCATGATGGTCTAAATACATTTAGGGATCGACCTTCACCCATCTGTTTAATTAAAGAAATGTGTTTTATATCAAATTAAGTATGACCCCTATTTGGTTGTGCACACGACTAAACTAAACCAAAAACGAACCTTAAAAAATCTCAAATTTTAATCAAGTTTTAGTCTTAAGGTGTATCGATGAGCTCAGTGGCGCCGCCAATGGAAATAAATCAATTGCATTTTATTAAAGGCTTGGATTAAAAGTTTCGGTTATTTCGCGCAGGTGAAAGAGTGGAATGCATTTTATAAATATACTTTTGAGAACTCAAACTTACGTACGTATTTCATATATATTTCGCCAGAGGGCGCTCTTAGAGTAAACATCGTCTCCTTAGAAAATATTTAAATTTAAATGATCGGAAGTTTTTTGAGTTGTGAATTTGGTTGCTGTTAAGTCGCAAGCTGAGAAAACAAGTGATAAATTAGTAATAACTGATTTTAAGTGTTTGTGAATCGCATAATATAAAAAATCGCAGAACTTTTACTTGCCTTCATTAACTGTGTTAATTGGTGCTTTATGTTCACTTCGGCAAAGTGGTTTTGTCTTATCCTGCTGTCAAAGATTTATCGTAGTGTTGTACAGTGAATAACCATAAACTATCAAATAAACATAACCCTAAAGTGCTGATTGGACTTTGAACCCATTGAATTTGCCGTCTCACTGTCACTGTTGTTCTCCCTGCTTACTAGCAATTTCAAACTAACTAGCGACATCTGTGATTTGTGCCCTACAACATAATTGCAATACTGATTAGACTGCATGCTTATCTATAGTGGTCGCATTTCACTGCATCGTGCTAACTAAAAGCAAATCTACTTCGCTAAGTTGCGTTTCCTTCACAGAGGTCGATTCGTACTTCACCAAAGTGATTGTACCTACATACTTGTTGACTTCACCCCAACTGATTAATATCTTTGTTTGTTTTGAGTACAAGATAAAATATGAATTGCAGTGCTAAATGCAATAATATAATTAAATCCGGTGATAACTTTTTAAAATGTGTAAAGTGCTTGGGAAAATATCACCGACAATGTTTGAATATTTCTAAACAAAATTTTGATTTGTTTACTGATGAGTCATTGGCTGGTTGGGTGTGTCCTGACTGTACTAATGTGAATACCAGACGCCGAGGATCGAATACCAATACGCCAGTGCGAACACGCCAGCTGCCAACTGGTGATCCGAGTATGAACATGTCTCTGGATAACAGCTTATTGAACGCAAATGATAATTATGGATCTACGTTGAACGATGGAACTTTTCTACAAGACGAGTCAGAGGCTGTGACTATGACTAATATCAGCACTCTATTAGATAACAAAATAAAAACTTCGGTCTCAACCATTTTAGATGAAAAGTTGCAATCGTCCTTGTCCTCATTTATGTTGAGTTTCCGGAGTGCCGTACAGGAAGACATCAAGAAAATAGTTCAATCTGAGGTTAAGTCTGTGGTACAAGAGTTGGAAAAAAACTTCACAGCTACTACTGATTTTATATGTGAAGAGCAAGGGTCCCTAAAATCTCTGATTTTGGAAAAACATGAGCAAATAAAAAACTTGGAGTCTGACAATACTAAATTACAATCTGAGATCATTAAATTAAATTACAGGCTATCTAGTATGGAAACAATGTCACGAAACTGCAACTTAGAGCTGCAGTGTGTCCCTGAGAGCAAAACCGAGAACGTACTATTGTTATTTAAAAACCTTTGTACGTCTATTGGATTATCGGTTGATGATAACCAAATTATTCAATGTCGCAGAGTTGCAAAGATGGACACCAAGTCTGACCGGCCAAGGAATATATTAGTCACACTATCTTCACCGCGGCTGCGTGATACTATTTTATCTATGACTAAACGCTTTAATAAGAGCAAAGCTAAGAATCCTACTGAATTACTTAATAGTGGCCACCTTGGAATCTCAAACAAAATATCTAGGATCTTTATCAATGAGCACCTCTCACCGCAAACGAAACTCCTTTACGCTGAGACAAGAAAGGTTGCCAAAGAAAAAAATTATGCTTTTGTCTGGGTAAAATTCAGCCGAATTTTTGTACGGAAAAATGAAGAATCTGGTCCCATTTTAATCAAAAATAAAGATTCGTTAAGTAAATTGTAGTATATCTTTTTTTGTAGTTTTTAGTAATTAAAATAACTTAGTTACTTATATTAAGTTCTTTTACTTTTATTTACCATGTTAATATACTACCAAAATGTAAACAGATTTAGAAGTAAGTTAGATGAAGTGTCTCTAAATATTCTCAATAGCAACTATGATTTACTATGTTTTACAGAAACTAATTTAACTACTGGTGTACATGACACGGAATGTATAGACTCGAGGTATTTAGTTTATAGAAGGGACCGTGTTAGTACTAGCATTACAAAAAAGGAAGGGGGTGGTGTTGCTATTGGTGTAAATAGAAATATAGTCTCTCAGCGCTTGTACGATTGGGAGAGTGAAGTTGAGGATATTTGGATTCGTTTAAATGTATCGCGCCATAAGACTTTAATAATTTGCCTTTGTTATTTACCACCCGATATTGATATACACAAACTAAGTGATTTTCATGCTAACTGTCAGAGAAGAATATCTTGCATAAATAGTAATGATTGTGATATTTTAATTCTAGGCGACTTCAATTCACCAAATGTCCAGTGGAATCGTTCTCCAAACACTGCTTACTTACTTCCTGTCCCAGCTTATGACCGAAAATCCGAGCTTCTTTTGGAAACCATTTCCTTTGGAAATTTGTATCAATTTAATTGCATCCCCAATAAAAATAATCGCTTTTTAGACCTAGTTTTAAGTAATCTTTCTGTAATGAGCGTCACCGAAACTCATGCATTGAGTCGCATCGACGGTCATCATCCTCCGCTACTTATTGAAATTCCGATCGCCGACTCTGCTCCTAAGTGTATTATTAGTAAACATATATGCAGACCAAACTTCTTTAAATGCGATTTAGTAAGTATTTGCGATGAATTAAACTCTGTGAGCTGGTTAGATTATTTATCCGATACTGATATAAATGCTTCAGTCAGCAGGTTCTATGAGAAGTTAAATGAAATAATTAATAAATACACTCCGTTGGCGCGAGTTAAACCACAAAATTACCCCTGTTGGTTTAGCCCAGCTCTGATACACTGTCTTAAAGAAAAACAAAAATACCACAGGAGATACAAAATGTTCTCTAATCCACTAGACTATGATTCATTTTGTTTGCTACGTACAAGGTGTAGAAACTTAATTGACAAATGTTACAAGTCCTATTTAGAGTCTGTCGAATCCTCCATACAGCATAATGTCAAACCTTTTTTTAGATTTTTAAAAAACAAGAGAGGATCCAGCTCTATACCTCAAACAATGAATTATGGCACTATGAGTTCTTCAAACCCTGGTGAAGTCTGTGAAATGTTCTCCAAATATTTTGGTAGTGTCTTTGAAGATAAAGAGAGATATGAAGTGTCTGTAAATAGTAACAATTTTTCGTCAAATTTTCCTTTATCCACGTTTCAAATTGATAAGGATACAATTATTAAGAAAATAAAAAGTCTTGACACTAATAAAGGAGCAGGTCCTGATGGAATACCTCCACATTTCATTAGGAGTTGTTGTGATGAGTTAAGCCTTCCATTGCTTTTGCTTTTTAATTGGTCTCTTGCTTCTGGTGTTTTTCCAGATTATTGGAAAAAAGCCTTTATTATTCCAATACATAAATCAGGAGCAAGAGATGAATGTTCGAACTATAGAGGAATTAGTATTCTATCATGCTTTGCGAAACTATTCGAATCTATCATATACCCTATTATTTACTCTCATATGAAACCTGTTATATCTCCTGCTCAGCACGGCTTTTTAGCTAACAAGTCCACTATCAGTAATCTTTTGGAATATAAAAATTATATTTGCTCTGCTTTTGCCAGTAGAAGCCAGGTTGATGCAATATATACTGATTTTGCAAAGGCATTCGACAAGGTCAATCATTCAATACTTTTACAGAAGCTAAACGGATATGGAATTCAAGGTAACTTGCTAAGATGGTTGGAATCTTATTTGGACAATAGAAGTCAGTTAGTGAGCATCCAGGGACATCTTTCTTTGCCTGTAACAGTGACATCTGGCGTACCACAAGGTTCACACCTCGGGCCCTTATTATTTATTATTTTTATAAATGATATTACCCATCATCTCACGTGCCCCTGCTTGCTTTACGCTGATGATCTTAAAATTTATTTTAAAATTAATAATTCACAAGATTGCCTCACTTTACAAAATAATTTAAGCTCTTTGGTTAAGTGGTGCAATGATAATAAAATGATGCTTAATATAAACAAGTGTTTCACGATTTCTTTTGGTTCGATAAAGAACAAAATAAATTATGATTATAATCTCAATGGTTCTAGTCTTGAACGCAAAGAGGTGGCCAAGGATCTCGGGGTGTTCTTTGATTCAAAACTTACTTTTCGTAATCATTATGATTATATTATATCTTATGGGAACCAACTGCTTGGGTTTGTTTCACGTTCAACTAAAGAATTTAAGAGCCAAAAAACATTTATGTATCTTTATTATTCCCTTGTCCGTAGCGTGTTAGAGTACGCATCTATTATTTGGTCACCTTATTATGATGTTCACGGTAAAAGTATTGAAAGAGTGCAAAAGCGATGTCTCAACATACTTAGATATAGGCTTCACATTGGACGCAAATATAAATCATACAACGCTAAACTTGCTAAATTTAACATTAAATCTCTTTCTAATCGCCGGCAATGCCAAGAGTTAGTTTGTCTGTATAAAATAATTCATTCATATATTGATTCCCCTTCGCTTTTATCCCAGCTTACCTTTAATACTAGATATAAATCCCGTAGTTCTTCACATAAATTATTCTGCCTCCAAGTTTATAAAAATAATACATCGTTTTACAACCCTGTTACTAGAATGTGTCGCTTATATAATGAGACTTTGTCTAGACATTCTTCTCTGGATATTTTTAATAATAGTTATAATAAATTTAGGAGAGAAGTTCTGACTGCCCTATGTCCGAATGACTCATAAAACTAACTTAATTGGTGTTCTTCTTTTTTATTTTCTGTATTAAGTTATTGTGTTCTAGAGTTCTAGACTATAGATTACTTTAAGTGTACCCCTCTTTAATTTACTAGTAATTTAGTTAATACTGTGCCTACATCTAGAGAGTTATGGTCTAGTACCAAATTATTCGAATGTATAAACTTAAGCATACTTTTTGACTGTAACTTGTTTTGTAAGCCTTATAAATAAAATAAAATAAATAAAAATAAAATCGTCTCGTTTGTCTCGTGTCTCGTTTTTTTTTTAAATCATTTTTATACTAATCGATAGTTTAAATCCTACTAATATTATAAATGTGAAAGTTTAGATGTTTGGATGTTTAGATGTTTGTATGTTTGTTACTCAATCACGCCAAAACGGCTGAACGGATTTGGCTGAAATTTGGGACACAGATACTTTGTAGCTTGTAGAGGAACATAGGCTACTCTTTATCCCGGAAAAATATCACATTCCCACGGGATAACGACGTGAAGTCCACGCGGGCGAAGCCGCGGGCGAAAAGCTAGTAATTAATAATTATTAAACTTTCAATCACTGCCAACCCTATGTTCTGCCAGGAATAACGTAGCTAACCCAACGTTTTTAGATTCTGTAGACTCCATTCTATCAAATGATATAAAAATTATTCATTAAACAAATGAGTGTAATTCGATATAGATTTGATTCGACTGCAATCGTCGATTAAAGTTAGACTTGACAGGAAAATTTTAGCCAACCCACTGGCACATAATAGGGGTTAAAGAATGAAATTGCCGTTTTTTTCTTTTGTACATATAACTTAACAACTTTTATGATATTAGAAAAACATAATTTCTTTAATATTGCGTTACATTAAGATCGTATCGAGCACCTTTTGATAATTTAATAACCACGATATTTGATTAGTTACATAGAAAAAACTTATCTCGAAAGTTAAGACTTTTTTTGTTTCCAGAATTTCGTACTTTATTAGTTGTAACTTAGTGAAAATATTTTTTTTGCTCTTAACGAATATGTCATTTAGTAGTTACAATGTCCATAAATACGTGTGTAAATTTTTTAAAGCTACATAATATTAGTCGTTGAATAAATTACAAAAACGTTAATATGGGAAAAAAAATGTACAAAAATCTCCATACAAAACGGCAATTTGATACTTTAACCCCTAATATTATTTAGCCTACTAAATTTGATGTAAAATACTTCTGATCCATAAACAGATGAGCGAAGGTCGATCCCTATATTTGTGTCTCAGGCTATGATTAGTCTTCATATTTATAGCAAAAACGTAAATAAAATGCATCGGCATGTTTTTCCCACACTTCGTCGTTTACTTATATCAAAAGATAAAGATAGATAAGATAAAAATATTCTTTATTCACTTAGACATAATAAATATGTACTTATGAATCGGCAATATTTTCCTACCACCCATTCAAGACTTTTTTAACTGACAAGAAGAATGGGCGCAAGAAACTTGCCAGCGTTTCTTAGTTAGGTAACGACATTTACAAAAAAAAAAAAACATATCGTTACTAATACAACAATTGCTTAGTATAAAAATACATCATATTAAACAGTGATTATGTTATGTGTTACATCATGACCATGCATTGCGGTCATTCAAATAATCGTCTACTTTATAGTATCCTTTGCTCATCAGCGACTCTTTAATGTAACATTTAAATTTATGCAATGGTAGTTCAATTATATGCTGTGGAACTTTATTAAAAAAGGCTATGCTTTTCCCCAGAAATGAGGCTCTGGATTTTTCTAGCCTAAACTTGGGAACGACAAGTTTATCTTTATTTCTTGTGTTAAAGCGATGAATATCGCTCTGCTTTACAAATGTATTATAATACTTTTTCACATAAATTATATTTTCATAGATGTAATGTCCTGCAACAGTTAAAATGTTTATTTCTTTAAATAGATCTCTTAAAGAATCTCTCGATCGGAGGTTGTAAATGGCGCGAATAGCCCTTTTTTGGAGCACGAATATACTTTGGATGTTAGCGGCTGAGCCCCACAACAAAAGGCCGTAGGACATAACACTATGAAAATAACTAAAATAGACCATTCTAGCCGTTTCAATATCGGTTAAGAGCCTTATTTTCTTAACTGCGAATGCAGCCGAACTGAGTCTACTCGCCAAGGCTTCGATATGAGGATCCCATTGTAGTCGCGAGTCTAATATAATACCTAGAAATTTTGTATTGTTAATGAATTCGACCGTATCGCCGTCTAGTCTAATATGAAAATCAACTTGTCTTACATTAGGTAACGAAAATTTTAAACACTTAGTTTTCTTTGAGTTTAATGATAAATTATTACTATTAAACCAACGTGACACTTTTGAAAGAGCACTATTTACTTCGTCAGAACAGTCATCACCTCTATCTACTTTAAAGACTAGAGATGTATCATCGGCAAATAGCACCGTCTCACATAAATTCTTCGCGTAGTAAGGAAGGTCATTTATGTATATTAAAAACAACAGCGGGCCCAATATTGATCCTTGGGGTACGCCCATAGTAATGGGAGCTCCGGTAGACTCAGTTTTATTAATAACTACCTTCTGAGTTCTTTCATACAGATATGAATGCATAAGGCTTACTGACATTTCAGAAACACCATAATGTTTTAACTTCCTTAATAGTGTTCGGTGATCAACACAATCGAATGCCTTGGAAAGGTCACAAAAAATAGCGATTACATCCTGCTTGTCCTCCCAGGCATCAAGTACATGTTTTAGAAATGCAACCCCAGCATCAGTGGTACTTTTACCTTTTGAAAAACCAAACTGTTTCTCATGCAGTATACTATTTAATTTAAAATATTCTAAAAGTTGAGCATAAATTAATTTCTCAAATATTTTACTTATTGCTGGTAGTATGGATATAGGTCTAAAATTTGCTGGGTCACTTTTGTCACCAGCTTTAAACAGAGGAATAATTTTACTATTCTTCATTAAATTAGGAAAGACCCCTTCACTTATACATTGGTTAAAAATTATTGCTAATGATGGAGCTATCACATCAATTATTGATTTGATGATACTTGTAGATATGCCCCAGAGATCTTCTGTTTTCTTAATATTTATTGCTTTGAATGCTTTAATAATATCTTCGGTAGTGACATAGCTAAAACTAAATGTTTCCTGGCACTTGTTCACACTAGATTCCATAAGAGAGACAGCGGTGTTGGGGCAAGAATTAAGTCTGCTAGTAGTTTCTAACGGTATTCGAGCAAAGAAACCTTCAAAAGCACTAGCCACCTCAATATCCGATTCAAAAGTCTGATCACTAATTTTTAAGTTAAATGAATTAATTTTGCTTTTTGTTTTGCCAGTTTCTTGGTTTATAATACTCCAGGTAGCTTTTATTTTATTTTCAGATGATTTAATTTTATTTGAAATATACCTAGATTTTGCCAAAGCACATACTTTCCTAAATGTTATTGAATATTTCTTGACATATTCAATGAAGCTAGGATCACAGGAAGTCGTTTTTTGTGCATAGAGTTCAAATAACTTTCTTCTGCTATTATAAATACCAGGTGTGGCCCAGTCACTAAACTTCTTACGATCATTACACTTTATAACTTTTTGTTTAAAATTGTTACTAAATTCTTTTTCAACAATATCAAATAATGATTGATAAGAGTTATTAGCGTCAGCAGAAGCTGGCAAACATTGAATTTATCTTGTACATTATTTCTAAATTTATTAATACCACGTTTCGGTATTGGCCTGCAAATTACTTCGCGTTTAGGAATAACATTATAGTGCTCAAAAGAAGCTAGTTGTCCACTGTGGTCGGATTTAATAATATTAATTACCGATTTCTCAATTAAGTTACAGTTGGAAAAGATGTTATCTCAGCAAGTAGCCGATGTTGGCGTAATTCGCGTCGGTTCATTAACCCTAGACACCTAACGTTCGAACGTACCCCTTTATACCTAACCATTCATCGAATCGACGACTATTTTTGGTGGTTCAAAATTATATATATATATACATTATTCTGTTACGTTTAATACATACATAGTTTAATAAGGTATTATTTTAGTAAATAAAACAATAAGTAGTGTTTCAGATCAATATATTTATTTAAGGTAAATTTTTGGTAAGGCACTTATGAAACTAGGCCACATGAGATCACTTACTTAAAAAAAAAAATTAAAAATAAATCAACAAAAATAGCCTATTCTTCTTTGGCGAAACATAATTATAATAGTCTTCATATTTATAAGAAAAAATAAAAACTAATTTTTGGAAGCACATTCTTTAATTTATGCAATGAGCACATACTTTAATTTATGAGTAATTAAGCAATTATTCGAAAAACAACGCACTTACCTGGGCGACATGGCCTTCTCCGGAAAGAGCTCGGCGAGCACTGATTTAAATAGCGACGGCACGACGATCGGCGCTCTCGATAAAAAGATATAGCTATATTTCCGACGGGTATTCGTCGATTCGACGAAGGTTAGGTGTCTAGGGTTAAAAGTGTGAAGCAAATTAAATGATTTAAAAAGATTAAGGAATTTACTGGAGAGTTGTGCTAATTTAATATCTAAGATGTCTATATTAAAATCTCCACAAACTACAATTTTTTTATTCTTACGACAGCATATTTTCAAAACATCCTCCATAGTGGACTCAAAGACTGTGTAATTTGCTCCAGGGGGGCTATATACACAGATTATAATTATTTGTTCAAGTTCCACGCATGATATCTCACAAATTCGTTCAACAGAGAGGGATACTATATCCTTTCGCTCTTTATATTGTGTGTTATTAGGTAAAATTATTAAAGAACCCCCCCTTATTGTAGTTTTTCTATTAAATGAACTTACAACACTATAATTATCCAAATTTAACAATAATTCATATTCTTTTAACCAATGTTCAGTAACACATAACACATCAATATTTTCACAATTTAAAAATAAACTTATTTCTAGGTCTTTGCCAGCAGAAAAGCCTTGGATATTCTGGTGTACTATTTTTAAACATTTAGGCCTTCCTCTTGTCAATACTGGGCTAGAGTATGCCTCCGTTGTCTCTAATGGTAATTTAAATTAACCATGTCAGTATTTGGATTCAAAAGAATCGAATTATTTGGAACAGATTCCAAAGTTACATTAGAAGTATCAAAGTTAAACTGCTCAATAGAAGCAGAGGTTATACTAGCCAAGTTGTTGGCTAATTGTTTAAAATAAAATGATAGCGATACCGCTATTTGTCGCTTAAGATAATTAGGCAGATAATATTTATCTTTAGTCAAGTTAAATTTGTATAACAATGTGTTGATGTCAATTAAATGCATCTACTGACTATTATAATAAGCTATTGTGCTTAAGGTTAAGTTTAAGTTATGTCTAATTTTATTTTCTAGCTGTGAAAAACCTTGACTATAAGGAAATGTAAACATAACAACTTTTTTTACATTTAAAGAGCATAATGAGTTACAGTATGATATTAATTGGCTTTTATTAATATTACCTCTATTTCCAATTAAAACTATCAAATTAGTGTTTTCATCATAAGATTTTTTGACAATTAATTTCATTATCTCATTTAAGGTTGAGCCAGGCATACAATAATTAATAATGCTTTCTTCAGAGTGTTTCTGGATGAATTGGCCTAAATTTTTCCCAATCTCATCGCAGAACATAATTGTTTTAGTGTCATTAGTTTTAGTAGGTGGGCTATTTTCATTATTCAGCAATAAACTATTAATATAATCTATAGTATCAGTGTTAGGGACTTCAGGGTTGGTTGGTAAAATAACCTCCTGCGGAGTCAGGTCTAATGTCTCATTTTGACATGAATGACTATTTATTTTGGTACAACTACAGCTGCATTTTTTTCCTAATGATTCAAACCGATCTGAATTAAAATTGCAAAAGTCAATCATATTATATGCAGCCATTTTTTGATTACTTAATTGTTTGCGAGAAAACTCACACAAGTTGGTATACATTTCCCTAAGTGAAAGTTCCAAAATGTCAATCTTATTACCTAATTGACTTCCTATTATTTCACTTTCTTTGTTCTTATTACATGTTTCCATGTTTATCACATTTAATTGTTCTAACAATAGCTTGCGCTCTTTCCTCAATTGACAGTATTTATTATAATAATTTTGTTTTTTAATTAATTTCTGTGTTTTCTTTATGTACCTATTAATTTTGATATATTTCTTAATTTTTTTCCCGCTACTAAAATGACATATACTTTTATTATTAGCAAATGGTTTACTAACATAGTTAACACATTCCGAAGTGGAATTGTCATGTGTAGCAGAATTGCATTGCATCAACTCATCAAAGAGGCTTTGAGAGTGCCTTTCTTCGATGATACTTTTATTAACCTTTTCTAGATCAAGTACAGGGTGCCTACCATCAACTTTATGACAGCGATTCAAAAATATCGCGATTCAGAATAGGTTCCTAAAATGAATCGCTTTCTTTCGTACTCTGACCTTCTAAAAACTGGATCGCAAATGAATTGCTAAATGTTAATGACCGAACGATTTGTGTCCTTTTTCTTCTACCCGTCTCTTTCACTCGATTCTGTCATGCCCGGAGAGTGAGAGGGACGGGTATAACCTGCACGTGACATGTTAAATCGACCGGGTTATAAGTCAAATAAGAGTTTCTGACAGCTTAACGGCTGTGAAATGTCATTGATCGATCACTGAATCGCTGTCATTGATATTAAGCTGTCGTGGTACGAATAAGCGAAGCAGATCAGTTTAGGTTCCTAAACAAAACCGTAATAAGAGTTGATGGTAAGCACCCAGTTCTTTGAGCTATAGACAAACTAATTTCTAAATCTGTAATGCGACTCAAAGCCTGATCATGAGTGTCATAACAAGCCCTAAATGACTGAATATAGTCTTCCATTTGGTTACACTTGTCTAAGAGTTCAGAGTATTTTGTATAAATTTCAGCGAGTTCACTCTTGAGTTCTGTGTTGCGGGTTATGGTCTTGACAATCTCTTGTTCGCCTTCCTCTCTTTCCTTAATTAAAGAGTTATTGAGGTCTCTTGTTGCCTTGAGATCCTCCAGAGCATTTTTGAGTTTAAGCTCCATGTCCTTTGCCGTTGCCATCCGGGTCATCATGGCTATAGATTGGGTTTTTAAGGCCGCTATCACTAAAAATAAACAAAAGTGATTATTAACTAGTTAAAAAAAACAAATTTGGTAAGTGTTGTACTCTAGAATCAATAAAGAGTTATTTCTTTAAATAAGTTACTTGTACAAAAAATAATAATAATAATAGATAATTAACAATAAACTTAAGTGTGTCGGGTACTGTTATGTTAAAACAATAGGTAATACCATCAGTATTCCTTTGAGTAAAGGAAAGCGAGGCCAACCAAATTGTTATAGTGAAGTTAGTTGTGTTTGCTTAGTGTATTAACTTTAAAAAATAATAAGAACGGAGGAATTAGTACATGAGAGTTATATAGGTATCACCATCAAATCAACTTTTAATAAAGTAAATAGAGGCTAACCATTTAGAGGTATTGTGTAGTGTAATTATATAATTTTGCAAACATATATTGAATATAAAGAATCCTAAATAGCTAAGTAGTTGGCAGTACTTAACTAATATTATTATATCCCTTCACAAGTACAATTAAATTAACAGACTTATTATTAGTTATTGTTATTGCAAACTAGTTTCACAATCTTTGATTGAAGTGATTTGGATGTCCCTGTATGGATGTAGTGTTTGGAAAGTGTAGCAGTAAGGTGAATGTCTGTGACAGTAGTGGTCACCGTCAGCTTTACTTCCACAATTTGTCAAGTAAAGAGAGGTTGTCAACGATGCCAAATCGTAATGGATTGTGACGTTGCTCACTGAAAGTGAGCTCTGTACTAGTAATGATAATTAATGTACAGTGAATGTGAAACCAATTTGGCATTCAAATCTAGTGTGTTAGTTGAGTTTAAAAGTAATGATCAATAACTAAAATTATAACTAAATATGTGGGTAGGTATTTTGAACTCAATTAAGATTTCAAAAAGTGTTCTTTATGGTTTTCCTACTTTATTACTAAGAAATTTATATACTGCAAGTAGTAATTCAGGCTGTAAGGAAGATGGCAAAACCTCTAATAACTTACAGTCCAATTTATGTCAAAATTTAACTACCTACTTACTTATATATTTTAAAAGATTGAATGTTAATTAGAGGTAACACAATGCAAACAAATGAAATTCCTTAGAATAATAACGTGAAATTCTTAATCTGGAAACACTTGAAGTTGTTAATAGCATATACTCAAGTTGTTTGTCTAACAAATTAGTGAAAATTAACAACTTGGTTATCAAGATTGTCAAGATGTATTTGTCGGTAATATAAGTTTATATTGGTCTGAGAATGCAATGTGAGTGATGTAAATTATGAAAACAATACTCCCCAGGTTTAAGAAGAAGCAGTCCACAGTATTTATATCATTTCAATTTGAATTAATATCCTCTTCTTGAATGACAGTTGGGTAAATTTTTCCTCGCTTTTAATTCAAAAGTTTGTTCATTAAACTTGCTGATAACACTTCCACTTGTTATTTAATACGTAATTAAGCTAATTATAACAAATTATTAGGAAATTAAATGAGAATTACTAATTAATTAATTAATTACAATTACACAGCAAACTTTTAAGTCTTTAAGTTTAAAGCAAACTCATATCAAATCTATACCTATACAAATAAATAAAATTGGAGTGTCTGTTTGTATAATTAAAATAAACGCTTTTTACTACATGAATATGATTATATTATACGGTACGTATACCAAAATATTATTTTTTACAATTTTTGTCTGTCTGTCTATCTGTCTGTCTGTCTGTTTGTTCCGGCTAATCTCTGAAACGGCTGGACTGATTTTGACTGGACTTTCACTGGCAGGTAGCTAATGTAATAAGGAGTAACTTAGGCTACTTTTTAACCCGGAAAAATATCACACTCCCTCGGGATAGCGTCGTTTAGTTTATTATCAATGCGAAAGTTTGTAGGTATGGATGTATGGATGTATGGATGTTTGTTACTCTTTCACGCAAAAACTACTGAAAGGGTCTGGAATAACACATAGGGTTCTTTTTATCCTGATATTTCCACGGAAACGGGAACCACGCGGGTGAAACCGAGGGCGGCCGCTAGTCCTTACTTCCTTACTTATATTATAAATGCGTCTCTGTCTGTCTGTGTGTTACACAATCACATCTAAACTACTGAACCGATTTGAATGAGTTTTGGTACAGAGATAGTCAAGAGCCTGAGAAAGGACATAGGCTACTTTTGATTCCTGAAAAATATCACCTTCCCGCGGGATAACGTCGTGTAGTACACGCGGGCGAAGCCGCGGGCGGAAGGCTAGTTAAAAATAAAATAATTAAAAACCACAACCCTCGACAGTGGGTTCGAGTACTATAGGAAGAAGCTAGTTGTGAGACGTTTCGATTTTTTTTTTTGTATCTTATCTGACTTTTATACTAATATTATTAAGAGGAAATAGGATAACCTTTAAGAGATTTCCGAACGGGATTCGAACCCGTGGAAATCCGGCGCAGTGCTTTAACTTTTTTTTCCAATTCTTATAAGCACTGTAGGGACTCTTTCAATTTATAAGTTTTTCACTTCTCATGCTCGTAAAGTTCGTGTTTATGTTGGGTATAGGCTGCATAAAATCGCTTTTTATGCTTTAGTGCATAAAGTAAAATTTTCGTCTAAGTCTCAGACTCTAAGACAAAGGTCGTCAGGTAAACAGTCACACATGCAATAAAACTTCATTATATAAACTTGTTACTTCATTCTGTTTCTTCAATTTTAGATTATGAATCCATGTTAAATTACTAAATTAATAAAACTAGTTTTTTTTTATAAGGTTTCTTTTAGAAAACTCATTAAATTTTGCTTAGTTTTAATTATAAGTATTTCAAGAGCATTATGGACTACGATCTATGCTAAAGTCACTCTGCTGCCACTGCCACATATAAAAAAAAGAACGTCTTCCCGCCAATATGGCGAAGTCTTTATTTTTTCTTTTTTGCAATATTGTTATTTATTTTCCTCACACTCGAAGTGAAAAGCAGAGTGTATAACTCGTACATAAAACCCATTTTACCCTCGAATTAACTATCCACATATATACATCTCGGGTAAAATGGTACGTTTTATGCACTTGTTGTACAATCTACTATTGTGTCGTCCTGCTGCGGTGCAGTAGCCGACGGACGCGCACAGACTATCGTATGATTTCATACACATTTCATACGGCCTGCAGTCGTACATGTGTGGCACCGACAACGCAACGTTGCCGCACCGCACGCTTTGTATGAAATAATACGATCGTCCATGCGCAGGACGGTGGTGCTACAAAAGGTATAAATTGAAAGAGCCGCCTGTGGTCTAGTGGTTCACTCACACCACCGATTTTAGACCCAGAGGTACCGGGTTCGATTCCGAGTGGGGGTACATATTATTGTATTCTGTTTGGTTGGTGGTAGGACTTGTTCTTATTATTATTATTCCCTTTATTACATTTTAAATACTTACAAAATTATATTTCTAAATATTAAATTTATTATTATTACTAGCTGACCCAGCGCGACTTCGTTCCCGTGGCCCTACCCCCTACTCCACCCTACCCTACCCTACCCCTACCCCTACCCCTACCCCTACCCCTACTCTACCCCTACCCCTACCCTACCCCTACCCTACCCCTACCCTACCCCTACCCTACCCCCTACCCTACCCCTACCCTACCCCTACCCTACCCCTACCCTACCCCTACCCTACCCCTACCCTACCCCTACCCTACCCCTACCCTACCCCTACCCTACCCCTACCCTACCCCTACCCTACCCCTACCCTACCCCTACCTTACCCCTACCCTACCCCTACCCTACCCCTACCCTACCCCTACCCTACCCCTACCCTACCCTACCCCTACCCTACCCCTACCCTACCCCTACCCTACCCCTACCCTACCCCTACCCTACCCCTACCCTACCCCTACCCTACCCCTACCCTACCCCTACCCTACCCCTACCCTACCCCTACCCTACCCCTACCCTACCCCTACCCTACCCCTACCCTACCCCTACCCTACCCCTACCCTACCCCTACCCTACCCCTACCCTACCCCTACCCTACCCCTACCCTACCCCTACCCTACCCCTACCCTACCCCTACCCTACCCCTACCCTACCCCTACCCTACCCCTACCCTACCCCTACCCTACCCCTACCCTACCCCTACCCTACCCCTACCCTACCCCTACCCTACCCCTACCCTACCCCTACCCTACCCCTACCCTACCCCTACCCTACCCCTACCCTACCCCTACCCTACCCCTACCCTACCCCTACTTACCCCTCCTTCCCCTATTTGCTCACCGCTAAAACCTTCCTTGGACTTCCACGAACATTTCAAGACCAAAATTAGCGAAAAAAAAAAAAAAAAAATAAAAAAAAAAAAATCAGTCCAGCCGTTCACGCGTGATGCCGTGACCAAGGGAAATAGGGATTCATTTTTATATATATATAGATTAGGCCAGCCTTTTCCTATACTTATCAAATATTATTGTAATCCTCATATTATTTAATTTAAAAACACTATCACCATCAGCCGTACTTAATACCCCCACTGCTGGGGCAGAGGCCTTCCTTATGTATAAGCCGTACCCACCACGCGGGCCGAATGCGGACTAGTAGGTATTAACGACTTTGTAGTCGTTACTTTCATCAACTCAACATAATAACAAACAGAATCATTACTAACAGGACCAGCGGCTTTACTTGCCTTCCGAAGCACAGAAGAGTTCAAGATACAAAATTTTTGGTCACCCATCCCGTGACCGACCATGGCGTAAGTAGCTTCGCGCCAACCAACGCACCACGGGCTCTACTGTGAATAATATAATACACTGTATACACGGTAATTTTTTATCACCCCAGATAATTTTAGGGATTATTCTACTCATGAAACCAAATAAATTTTACTATGGGAGCAACACTGAAATTGCGAACAAAAAATCAGCTGTTCCATAAATTTTGATTAAATACTTTTGCACTTTTGTGCACGTAAAATTATCCGGGGTGATAAAAAATTACCCTGTATAAATGCAGACCAAAATTCTGTTACTAACACCATTAAACAAAGCCACATTTGGAGTTATACGTGTGATTGCTAAGATAAGGCTAAAAGATTTATACAACCAACTGGAATACTGCCAACCATCTGATAATCCTACTTCCTACTAATATTATAAATGTGAAAGTTTGGATGTTTGGATGTTTGGATGTTTGTTACTCAATCACGCCAAAACGGCTGAACGGATTTGGCTGAAATTTGGAACACAGATACTTTGTAGCCTGGAGAGGAACATAGGCTACTTTTTATCCCGGAAAAATGTCACATTCCTGCGGGATAACGTCGTGTAGTCCACGCGGGCGAAGCCGCGGGCGGAAAACTAGTATTATAATATTTTGAACATCCGGGCAAACGCCAAACGAAATTTTATTTAAAGCGAAGCGTCGAAATACTTATTCAGATGGAACTTTTTCTTTTTAGTATTTAAATTGAAATATTAGAAAGAAAATAAGAATATCATCTACCCGTCTTACAGCTATAGCTCCGATGGGATTCTACCCATGACCTTTCACTGTCCGGGCGAATGCTCTAACCAACCACTGAGCTACGGACTCGCTAATACTTCATTTGCAATAGTAAAAATTTCATTGTGAATACAAAAAAGTAAAAATAATTGAAATTCTTCACTTCTTCAATAATTTTCGTTGACAAAAAAAACTTACCGCCAAAGTTACCGCCCGAAACTACCAAAATAGTAGAAAGTAGAATTTACTACCGTCAAAACTACTAAACCAGCAATAAAGTTTGAAAAGCGAACGCTCCCAAGTTTTGGCTCACGCCCAGTTTTTAAGAGGTGCAATTACATCGTATCCGCTTCCTTTACCGCGGCCATTTTGTAATAACGTCGCCATTAAGGTTGATATTTACACGTTACAAGTAATTGGCACGTAATAAGGTTGGGTCTGTTTGAATTTTAAACATCTTTGCTGTTTGTGTCGTTACTTTTTCACTTTTGGTTAGGATAAAGATAATTTATTATAGACTAGCTGTGTCTTGCAGTTTCACCAGCGTTAATTTGAGGAAAAGGAAAAAACTTAAGTACTAAAATGGTATATTTTTCCCGTTTTCGCAACTCGATAAATGGACTATCCACCACAGTTTTTTTTTATTCGGACTAGTAGTTCCTGAGATTAGAGCGTTCAAACCTTCGATCATATAAACCTAGATACAGCGTAAACGCATAGAAAGTGAAGCCGCCAACGAATGCTCCATTCGAAAGGGAGCATTAGATCGCTCTCAGTAGTCATTTGACCACCCGGCCAAAAGACGCCTAAATGTGCTGAGAATATGCGCAAAAACAATTCGAAAAAAGGAAAAAAAGAGATTTAAAATCATATTTTCAGTCAGTATTGAACGTAAGTATAATTGCACAATTAATTTAAAAACAAACATGTACTGTAACTATCATAATTTCATTATTTATACTGAAATATTGCAATATTCCTTGCCGCGCAACCGTTTCTTCTATTTGCAAGAGTAAGACAGAGATGCAGACATGTCGAAATACGATTCGCTGTTCTAGCGTCGGCCGACCATCTGAGCTTTCCATGTAATAAGATCGTAAGTACTACCACGCCGACCGAATTTAAATCCAATTACTGTTGCTTAGGGTCGAATATCAAATGTGGTGACGGCAGTATTCGGAATTTAAATATCTATAAGTATAACTACTAATGACAGCGCTGTTGGAATCACTTTTTCAAGCGCATTTAGTATGGAATTCTGTATCTAGGGTTTATATGATCGAAGGTTCAAACAAACAAACTCTTTAGCTTTATAATATTAGTATAGATTAAGACTGGTCTCCACGTTCACTACGTCTATCTCTATAACTTCGGCGTTCTTCTTATCCACAACGGATGATCTATGACCCATAACCACAGAATATAATATAATAGTGCCATAACGCACCACGTGGCATGGGTCCTCTGTAGATCTGGGTGCCTACCATCAACTCTTATTGCGGTTTTGTTTAGGACCTAAACTGATCTGTTTCGCTTATTCGTACCACGACAGCTTAATATCAATGACAGCGATTCAGTGATCATTCAATGACATTTCACAGCCGCTATGCTGTCATCAACTCTTATTTGACTTATAGCTCGGCCAAGCTAACATGACTCCTGCAGGTTATACCCGTCCCTCTCACTCTCCGGGCATGACAGAATCGAGTGAAAGAGATGGGTAGAAGAAATAAGGACACAAATCGTTCGGTCATTCACATTTAGCAATTCATTTACGATCCAGTTTTAAGAAGGTAATAGTACGAAAGAAAGCAATTCACTTTAGGAACCTATTCTGCATCGCGCTATTTTTGAATCGCTGTCTTAAAGTTGATGGTAGGCACCCTGTTCGCAGATAATAAATTATAGTGCACAGGTACAGAAGCTTCACTCCGTTAAACCATTTAAATAAATATAAACTCTAATTACAACGCAATAAAGTGGAATTTAAGCTTGTACGGCGCTAATTACGAACGGCCAGACGTTGCATCTCTTTCTATCGCATATACAGGGTGTTAGGGGCACCCTTGTAAAAACTTTAACCATGGCTTCAGACCATCATGCTGAACAACGTACAGCAAGAATTTTTTGTCGGAAATGAAAAAAAAAAAATTGGACTTTTCGTACAAATTTAGCAAGTTATCGGGACCTTTTTGTATGGAGAGTCGAAATCTTTTTTTAATTTCCGACAAAAAAATCTTACTGTGCGTTGTTCAGCATGAAGGCCTGAAGCTATGGTTAAAGTTTTTGCAAGGGTGCCCCTAACGCCCTGTATTAGCTCTTTTGCGGATCTAACTTCTATGGATTTCGCACTGCGCGCCGCCACCGCCGGCCGACAAGTACATCGAGTGACTGACACCTGCTGTTGGTATTAATTAACTGAGGAGCTCGAGATATTCAATTGTTGGTCACCCATCCCGTGACTGACCATTGCGAAATTTGCTTAAAAACAAAGATCACCGGCCAGTCAATAATTTTTCTCATGTCAAAAGATTACAACTTCAAGTTAATAGCATTACAAATAAAAAATATCAGAAAAATCTTACACGATTTACAAAATTGTATAGGTACCTTCTTATTCCAATTGTGTGATATTTTTAACAGCATAAGCCATTAGCTTTAAAGACTTCAATAATTCTCAAAGGAAATATCTCGTACCCGAAAACCTGAAATAATCTTAAAGGATCTTAGGTGTTGTAAAAGTCTTGGTCTACAAGGAATATTAAGATATAAAGTTTTATTCGCAAATGCCTTCTTTTTCTTGGATTCCCAAGCAAAAGATAAATAGGCCCTCGAGGGAGATTATAGCGCATTCACCTAAGCGATACGCTGGCCAGAGTTTTTTTTTGTGCCGAGGGTTTTTAATTATATTAGATTTTAATTTTTGAATTGAAAACTTCTTTAGCGGCGTTGTGCACTTTTTGTGATGGGTAAAAAAAGGTTGAAATCGCATCAGGTCACGTGATCGTCAGATCGAAAATTCGTAAGACGTACACGTGACCTGGGTGCCTACCACAACTCTTATTGCGGTTTTGTTTAGGACCTAAACTGTAGGCCTACTCTCATTCCACGAAAAACGAAACTTCGTTAGCCCTGCCGCTTTCACTCGATTCTGTCACTCCCGGAGAGTGAGAGGGATGGGTATAACGAAGTTTCGTTTTTCGTTGAATTAGAGTACGTCTGCTGATCTGCTTCGCTTATTCGTACCACGACCGCTTAATATCAATGACAGCGATTCAGTGATCATTCAATGACATTTCACAGCCGCTGCGCTGTCATCAACTCTTATTTGACTTATAACTCGGCCAAGCTAACATGACACCTGCAGGTTATACCCGTCCCTTTCACTCTCCGGGCATGACAGAATCGAGTGAAAGAGACGGGTAGAAGAAATAAGGAAACAAATTGTTCGGTCATTCACATTTAGCAATTCATTTGCGATCCAGTTTTTAGAAGGTCAGAGTACGAAAGAAAGCAATTCATTTTAGGAACCTATTCTGCATCGCGCTATTTTTGAATTGCTGTCTTAAAGTTGATGGTAGGCACCCTGATCCAAAAACTGTTACAATGTCATTAGAATACGAAGGCAAATTTCGCCACCGTTTCCAAAGTAGTGATAGCTCGAGTTAGAAAACGGGCGGCATTGAAGCCAAAAGACCTCGGTTCAAAACCAGTCAGTATTTTTTATTCAAATTTATTTTTTCAAATTCTTTTTTTTTTTTAAGTCTAGGGAGCCCTTTTTACATCTGCCGGCACTCCAGGAGTGCCCGTTGTTTTTTTTTGTGTTGGGGGTTTTTATAATTTCTAGATTTTTATTTTTAAGAAGTAATGGCGTAGCTTTTTTGTCGCTTACAAGAGCTGTAACAGCCTAAAAGCTGAATAAATGATAGAATTTTGGGTACTCTACTGTAAAGTACGTACAGGATGGACGTATCTGTCACTTTCACAATTCGTGATCGTGTGATCACGGGAACAGGCGGACAAAAAAAGATGATTCGTGAAAAAAGACTTTACGTCGAACGTCGTTGTGTGAACGAGCCTTAAAGAAAAGGGGTTTTGCTCGTTTGTCAGTCTTTATCAAAGTCGATTCAATATACCTACATAATGGTTTGGTTTGGCGCGCGCCGCGTACCTACTTACTTTGTGGTTTGGGTAAAAAAAGGGCAACAGATAGACGAACAGAAAGACAAAACAAAAAACTATGAATGCACACTTCGTTAATAAGATATTGCGGTCAAAAATTAGAATTTTTCAATTTCAATTTTTAACTATTCCTTCTTTTTGTTACAGATAAAAAAATGAAGACGCGTGACGTAGTGTTGGTTACGATACTGAGCTGTAGCGCTGTCGCTATCCTTTTCGCACTCGCTGCGTACTTATACATAAGGCGTCGGAGGAAAAAGAGAGGAGACGACGAGGATGGTACCAGGTGTGCTATCAGGTGAGTGTTTTATTTCTTTATCTTTTTGAAGTGAAAACTTCTTTACCGGCGTTATGCACTTTTTGTGATGGGTAAAAATTTTAAACTCGCGTCAGCAGTCAGGACACGTGACCGTAAGATCGAAAATTCGTAAGACGAACACGTGACCTGCCCCCCTAGACAAGTGGCTTTCTGGAAAATGAAGTATTTAGAAAAAATCGACCCGTCTCACAACCAGCTCCGACGGGACTGGTTGTGAGACGGGTCGATTTTTTCTAAATACTTCATTTTCCATTTTTCAACCGTAAAAATTGCATTGTGAATGCAAAAAAGTAAAAATTTAAATAAGTGGCTTTCTATTAGCGAATTTGCCAGTCGAATAGAAAGAAAATGTATGGGATTAACATTTGCTATCGAAATGTCACGTGACTGCTAAGTCGTAAGTAAGTGACTTGTCTAGGGGGCTGATCGAAAAACTGTTACAATGTCATTAGAATACGATGGCGAATTTCGCCACCGTTTCCAAAGGTGTAATACTAGAATGCTCAGACTAGAAAACGGGCGGCATTGAAGCCGGAAGACCTCGGTTCAAATCTAGTCCGTATTTTTTTGGCAAATTCCTTTTTTTTGTGCCCACACTCCCGGAGTGAAACCTGTTGTTTTTATTACGTTTTATGACACCACGTGCCACAAGAGTTTAGCCTCCTTATTCACAAACCGTCGGAACTTGGTCGGAACGGTCAACGGAATGTATGATAAGAGAAGGATGGGTCATGTTATGATTATGACCCACCAAGCAGACTACAAGGTGGACCGACGATCTGGTCAAGGTCGCGGGAAGCCGCTGGATGCGGGCAGCGCAGGACCGATCGTTGTGGAGATCCTTGGGGGAGGCCTATGCCCAGCAGTGGGCGTCGTTCGGCTGACATGATGATGATGAAGCAGACTCGACGAAGGGTTAGCAACTGCTCATAAAGCCAGGATCGACGCCTTTAGACGCATGAAGGAGCATGCAAATTTTGCCCACCCATCCCATTACTGACTATTGCACAAGTTATTTAAATTTTAAGTTTTTTGAATTCACAACGCAATTTTTATTATTGAAAAATTGAAAATGATAAGTGTTTAGCGATTGTCAAATATCTGGAAAGGTCTTTCTTTCGTGTGTGAGGGTAGTAATATCTTCACATTGATGAAACTAACGCTGGCTATACAGCGCGTAAGAAGTATTAGATAAATTCGACGCTTCTCGTAACGACTCCGTAGCTCAATGGTTAGAGCAGTCGCCCGGATAGCGAAAGGTCGTGAGTTCGAGTCCCAGCGGAGCTGGTTGTGAGACGGGTCGATTTATTCTAAATACTTCATTTTCAATTTTTCATTGCACAAGTTGCCTATCAATCACAAATTGCAGGCTCACAACTTCGTTACCGAACTTTAAATAGATATCGAAAGGTATATTTCAACATTGACCTAGAAACTAAGTTAGGCATCGAAGCCTTAACGAGTTCTGACTTTCGATCGGAAACAGTGGTAACTTTCCAACTTAGCACTTAAGTAAGAACTCGAAGATAAATAATAGAAGTTAGTGAAACAGAAATAAGTTCATTTCACTGAATGATATTATGCATTTGAACCTCTTATATTTGGAAAAAGAAAGTAGGTAAGGAAATTGCAAGGAACGTTTTTCATACAAACGTAGTAGGTAGGTACAGTCGGCGTCAAGATGATCTAAGCGTTTAAACCCACCCAAAATAACTGAACATTTGACAAAAATTAACCTTATTTCAAGACGTAATGGTGTATTTTCATATGTTGTTTGAGAATAAATGACAACATATTATAGGACACCTTAAAGTTTTGTGCAAAGAGTTATTTTTGTCAAATGTTCAGATATTTATGGTTGGTTTGAACGCTCAGGTCATTGTGAAGCTGACTGTACCTTGTTTCCTCCAGTAGAGCTATATATTTCTTTCCTTAAAGTCTTTTATCTGTCTGTTTATATTAGATGTTGGTGATACATCGAAGCTCACCAGGTCCACTATAATTTTATATAACAAAACAACGTTTGCCGAGTCAGCTAGTATTAAATAAAAGACCTTAGACTCCACACGGAACATACATGCTAAATTTCAGTTACTTACATCCAGTAGTTTCGCCTGTACATTGTCTGTCAGTCAGTAACGGAAGAGTTTTATGTAACGGGTGTCCCAAAAGTAGGTATAGGATGATATGTCTCAAAAAAACGCGAATGGATTGGAATTTCTTCGTAGTTTTAATTTTATTTTAAAGAAGAGACTTGTACAATTTTATTTGAATAGAATATCTGCTAAATGGCCGCCACGTGCATTTTTGCTGTGTGCAAGTTTTTCATGACACTTTCACACATTTCGCTACTTATTTCACCAATAACTCGGCGAATATATATATTTTTTGCTTTTTAATGGGTTTGCTCTTGATCCCAATCAAGCCAAATAAATATTTTTGGTCTATATTGTCTATGTTTTGTGGATAGTTGACGTAGACTTTATCTTTCACGTAGCCCCAAAGAAAGAAATCCAGTGGCATCAGATGGCAAGATCTCGGTGGCTACTGGCCATTTGACATTACCTCTTCTTGAAATTACGAGATTTTTCGACCTTTCGACGAGTGTTTGTAATTGATCGTGAATTTTCGTTAAATATTTGTATCACTTCTATGCTCTGTTTTATTGTGAAACGCTCTACGATTAATTTTACATGTGTCAAGATGACGTATGTCAAATTTCAACCCGCCATCTTGAATATTTCAGAAATAGCGCGAAATTCAAATCCTATACCTACTTTTGAGACACCCTTTATATTGATTATCAGATACGGTCAGAACTAAGACTTTTAGATTTTAAACTCGCTTCTTTAAGGGTGAAAACTAGGGCTGCCAGCTGGTGTTCGGTATTCTACCAAACCGTCGGTATTTTAGCTTTCAGAAGTATGGGCGGTTCGGAAATTTTTTCTGATAAATTTTTTTGCTCACTGTTCAGTATTTATTTAAAAAGACCTTAAAACCCTGGTGAAGACTGAAACTCTACCGCAAATAATATATATAGGTATATATATACATAGTATATGCTATGCTTAAAGTTTCCCATGTATAATGCTTTTCCGATAACAAAGGGGACACTTTTGTAACAAACAAAACAATAAATTGAGTTTATTGGCTGACGTCCATGGCCAATAGAAAGAAGGGCAGTATGTTGTTATCCGCCTCTGTGGTCTAGTGGTTCACATCACCGGCTTTAGACCCAGAGGTCTCTGATTCGATTCCCTGTGGGGGTACATTTGTATTCGGATTGGTTGGTGTAGTGACAAGAATTGAAAAAGGAATGCGCCGGTGGTTTGGTCACTTAGAGAGGATGAATGAAAGGCGTGATTCGCCTTTCATTCATCCTATAAAGAGGTATATTGTGCGAATGTGGAAGGACCGGTTGCGCAAGGGCGTCCCAGAAAAACCTACACGGACCAAATAGGAGGTTTAATAAAAAATACTGGTGTACGCAGTCACAAAAATCGTCGGGCATGTATGAAAAGATTGATGGATGTGAATGAAGCGAAAGAAGTGTGCAACGATCGTAGCAGGTGGCGATCCATAGTTTCTGCCACAGAACACGGAAAGATTTTCTTCTGTTTCTGCCTACCCCCGTGGGAAATAGGCGTGAGTATTATGTATGTATGTATGTTGGTAGGACTTGCTCTTCGCTACCACAATCTTATCTAAGTCTGACACCATAACAATTTTAGCATTATTGTGTTCCGGCAGTTACAGATAAGAAAGCCAGTTCCTCAGTGATTGAGGAGCGCGGGAGTATTGCGCTTCCACCTTCAGCCTTATCACCACTTAACATCAGATGTGATGAAGGCTTAGTGCTACACCGTTGGGAAAAATAAAAAAAAGAAAATCAGATGCTTTCAGTATTTTTTTTTGCATTTTTAGTGCACTACCTTAGTTGTCTTACTGCCTTTCCACTTATTATGTTCAAATTGTTTTCTACCTTGACTAGAGTACTTTAAAAGTAGAGCATTAGAGACATTTCTAATGCTCTACTTTTAAAACTCCAGTTCAAATAAGGTTTACACTCTTCGATCAACAATAGTACTAGATCAAGGCTCACGAACTAGGTAAAGCAAAACTTTTTATGGCTGAGAAAAAAGGCTAATAATGTACCTACGATCTTATGTCGTAAATGACAGGAACTACTTATAAATATACGCTCAAGTGGCTCATTGGGTGCATATTTTCTCAGCCGTGTTTGTCACTCCAACTATGTATCTAGACCTAGGTGTTAGTGTTGATCGAAGATTACTTTACTAGCCTTCCGCCCGCGGCTTCACCCGTGTGGACTACACGACGATATCCCCCGAGAATATGATATTTTTCTGGGATTAAAGTAGCCTATGTCACTCTACAGCTTCAAAACTATTCTCACACTTAAAATTACATCGATTCTTTGTTTTGACGAGAAAGACGGACAAACAAACAAACACTCTTTAATTTTTATGATTAGAATGGATTCTATTTAAGTGAAAATAATACTGACTGAAGGTGGAAGCGTGTTACTCCCGGAAGCCTTAATTACAGAGGAACAGGCTATCTTATATCTATATAACTTCTTATTCTTGAAGTACCTGTCCAACTAATGAAGGTTGGCAGACAGCTCTGCATATTTTATTCTGTAAGAAATTACTTTGCAAGAGTTATCTCTTACTGCAGGAATACAACAATGCTGAAAACATCGTTGTTAAACACCAGACTTTGATAAGATGGTGGCTTAAAAAGAAAAGAGCATCAAAAGAGTTGGTCGCTATCTTGGATTTTGAAAATCGATGAAATTTTAGTTCTAATAATATTATAAACTATGATATTACACGATTGCCCGGTCTTAGAAGTCTACGTCGTCGGTCTACTGTATCAAAAAATTGGTTATACTGTGGTAGTGGCTATGTGGTCGCGACAGGTGGACCACTAAGCCACTAGTGCCTGCGATTGGTAGCCGCGTCCAGTGGCTTGACTGAGCCACCAGTGGTCGTGATTAGTGGATGCGACTAGTGGCTCAATGGGCGGGCGCTCTTAACCCTTAACCACCTAGCATAGGTCTGACAAACTCCGACGAATTTAGAATCGTGAATATTGTTAAGCCCGAGCTTCGTATAAACTTGTACGTCTATGTAACTTTTCCTCGCGCCCCCCAGTGTCGCACAAACGCTTCTTGCAGTCGGATGTTTGCACGTTTGTCTCTGGTAAGTAAAAAACTGTCGCCGGGTGAAAAAATTTCGGAAAATCTGTGAGTTGTCGTTAAATTTCATTTAACTTATACTTTTTTGGAGTTTTTTTTTGTTTTTTGATTACTAAGTAATAAAAACAGTACAAACAAGTACCTTCTTATGTGGTTATTATAATGGACCTCATTTTCCTACTATGTCAGTTTATAAGTATAGTGTTGATTACTTAATTGAGATTTTCTTTTAAATGTGGCTTTTCATGTGCTTTTCTTATTTTAACAAAAAGTTGAACATGTTCCTAACAGATTTTTTTATTAAAAACTAAAACTAACCTCACACAGTTTTACAAACGAGAATCATTTAGCTCCGAAGTCTCACAGACGTATGCTAGGTGGTAGTGTGACGATAACTGATGCTAGGTGGTTAAGGGTTAATGTTTAAAAAGTTTTTAGCAAGTAGGCTGTATTTAATACGCATTCTTCTTCTTCGTCGTGTGGCAAGCTTAAATCAGTTGACGTTGTTGGCCCAAAACTGTGCCACTGAGAAAAAAATCTTTCCGTGTTCTGTGGTGCCACTCTTACGGCGTTACGTTATCCGTAGCCAACAAGAGGTCCTCTCGCGTGCAGGTGTCCGGGCATGCAGCTGCAGAGCAATCAAACAGTAGGGCCATGCGCATTTATTGTTTAAAATTTATGTGTACTCAAAATATTCCTAGCCAAGGCTATAATAAAAGAGCCAACTCATCAAAGAACATTTTCTGCGATACTAACATTTCAAACTTATGTCGGTTCCCACTTTGAACCCTGCACGCAACATGGCGTGATAGTAATTTATTCATATAGTTTTATCAATAAAAGTACGTATTTGTGTTTGTCTTACAGAATAGAAGGGTTAAATATATTAAGTATACAACTTTCGATATAGGGCAGGCGTACCGGTTTTGGCCACTTTTTGCTCTAAAAGTTTTCTAAACAACTTTTAGCCATTTTTGATAAAGGCAATTAAAATAAAGTATTTAAAGGTAATAAGTTATTATTACCTTAAAATAACGATACGATACGGTTGTTAAACCGTTAGAATTCCCTATGTCTTAAGATTTTTTTACAATAAATTCCATTTTCTGTTTTAAAAAATGTTTTGTATGAAAAATTTTAAGAAATTTGTTTTGGATTAAATACTTTATAAACCTTTGTTTTTTTACAATCAAATTGTTATAGAAAAATGGAAAATGAAGTATTTAGAAAAAATCGACCCGTCTCACAACCAGCTACGGAGTCGTAGCTCAGTGGTTAGAGCAGTCGCCCGGAAAGCGAAAGGTCGTGGGTTCGAGTCCCATCGGAGCTGGTTGTGAGACGGGTCGATTTTTTCTAAATACTTCATTTTCCATTTTTCTATAGTAAAAATTGCATTGTGAATGCAAAAAAATAAAAATTAAAATAATCAAATTCTTGTTTTGCGATTGACTGGTTTCTAGCGCATTAGAATATATTGATTTTACCTGGGTTTGGTTTTGATTTTTCGCAATACTTTCAAAAGTATAACTATCAATAAGTGGCCAAAACTGGTACATTTGACACCTCTCACACATTGTGTATAATATAAAAAAACCTATTTTATTTTTATAAATTTGAAAAATGTACCTTTAAAGGTAGATAAACTATCTATAATTTAAGATATAATTTGTGTCTTGAATACCTAAGGCCATTTAGTACTTAGTGCTTAAAAGTCAAAAAATCCTTTAAGTGGCCACAAAGGGTACCTCTGCCCTACGTAGTTAAAAAATACCCTGTATTAAGTTTTTGTTTGTTTATATTGAATAAACTATATAAAAAGTGGAGCAGAAGCCCCGGTTTTGGCCACTGTACCGGTTTTGGCCACCTTTTGCTCTAAAAGTTTTCTAAACAACTTTTCGCTATTTTTGCTAAAGGCAATTAAAATAAGGTATTTTAAGGTTAAAATAACAACCGTTATAATTCCATGAGTCATACGATTTATTTCAATAAATTCCATTTTCTGTTTTAAAACATGTTTTGTATGAAAATTTTAAGAATTTTTTTTGCATGAAATACTTTATAAACCTTTGATTTTTACAATTAAATTGTTGTTTTGCAATTGATTGGTTTCTAGCGCATTAGAATATATTGATTTAACCTGGGTTTTGTTTCGAATTTTCACTATACTAACAAAAGTTTAACTATCAATAAGTAGCCAAAACCGGTACATTTGGCACCTCTCACACATTTTGTGTTATATACAAAAAACTATATTATTTTTTTATATTTAAAAAATGTACCTTTAAAGGTCAATAAATTATCCTTCATCTAAGATATAGTTTGTGTCTTAAATACCTAAGACCATTTAGTACTTAGTGCTTAAAAGTCAAAAAATCCTTTTAAAGTGGCCACAACGGGTACCTCTGTACCTATGTCATTTAAAAAATTAAACTGACTTCAAAAAGAACATGTCAACTGAAAAGAAAAAATAATACCTACCTAGTAAGTAAGTACCTAACTTTCTTTTTGAAGTTGGTGCCTTTTTCTAGCTTTTCTAGCTCCTGGCTGGCACCGACCTCAAAAAGAAAGGTACTTACTTTAAAGATATTATTTTTTCATTTTCAGTTGAAAGAAATTTTGATAAAATATGACACGTCGTTAGATTCGTCTTGATAGCGCGAGTGACACTTAATATTAAAAATTAATTAATTAAAGGTAGGTACATTAATATTTAAAACCAAAATGGCGGCTTTTAGGCGGCATATTCTGTTCATTGTAAAACAACATTATTCAGTCCCATCAAGTGGGGAATTAAAATGAAGGGTTTTAAATAGCGATTCCTTAAATGTATAGGTATACATTGTAATTTTGCAGAAGTTTCCGCATTTATTTATCTAAAAAGAATTTACTAATTTTTAAATTAGTAAGTTCTTAATTAAGAAGACCGCCCAAACCGTGATATATATCGCATGATATAGCGTTTCATCGACGCTCAAACGTCAAAACCCAGTCTTTTGACAGTTGAACGCGATAAAGCGCTATATCATATCGCGTTTTGTTGGTCATGCTAGGGGGACTGGTGTTATTGTTGATCGAAGTACTAATATTAGTGAAAGTTTAGATGTTTGTATGTTTGGATGTTTGTTACTCAATCTCGCCAAAACAGCAAAACGGATTTGGCTGAAATTTGGGACACAGATACTTTGTAGCCTGGAGAGGAACAAAGGATACTTTTTATCCCGTAAAAATATCACATTCCCGCGGGATAACGTCGTGTAGTCCACGCGGGCGAAGCCGCGGGCGGAAAGCTAGTCTCATATAAAAAAGTAACCAAAATAATTTCCTGTAAGTAAGTAATAATTTTTTGTCAAAACTTTTTTCCATGTAATATTACTTTTTAAGACAAAACGCGACCATTAGTACATTTTCAACATTTATCACAACATTCACAACCCCCAGCGTAAGGAAACGTAAGCAAAAATATTCAATGAATTTTTTTGTATGACACAGTATAGGCAACTACGCAGTACTATAGAACCAAGATACCGCAAGGAAAGCTTATTCTGATTGATAAAAAAAAATCTGTGGCATAACGGGCGTGAATCAAACCGCACATTAGTTTCCTTTCGATATCCTAAAGTTATTTCACCGTCTTTCAGTTTTCGGACTTCGAACAACCACCAACCAAACCGAATACAATATGTAGGTACTACCTGGGAATTGAACCCGGACCTCTAAGTCTGATACCGGTGGTGTGTACCACTATGCCACAGATGCGGTTAAAACTGTTTTGTTGCTTCTAATCTCATCTATACTGTCTTAATAGGAATACGTTACATTTCCATAAACCCTGTGTAACTGACTGTGTGGGAACACCTTTAAACTTGGGTTATGGTGTTACAACTACCCCAAATATCTCGGGGTCTCCCTCGATAGGTCCTTATCATTCCGAAAACACTGCCAAAACACAAAGCAAAAAGTTGGCTCCCGGAACAATCTGCTTCGCCGGCTAACTTCAACATCATGGGGCGCTTCTCCACAGGTCCTCCGAACAACAGGCCTGTCACTGTGTTTTTCGGCGGGTGAGTTTGCATGCCCAGTGTGGCACCGCTCCGCGCATGCGAGGGAGGTAGATGTGGCCCTGAATGAGACCTGTCGCATTATAACAGGGTGCCTTAGGCCTACAAAAAACTTAATGCTATACCCGCTTGCGGGCATAGCTCCTCCCGCAGTTCGCCGAGAGATAGCATGTGCCGTAGAGAAATCCAAACAAGAGAATGATAATAAGCATCCTCTCTACGGTCACACTCCTCATATTGCTCGACTGAAAAGTCGCCACAGCTTTATCGCCTCAATAAAAGCTTTGTCCTCACAACCTCGCGACGCCAGAATCAGGGTGTGGCAGAATAAATATAAGCCCCCTCCTGGATTTGTTAAGCCCGCAGAAGAGCTTCCCGCTGGTCATGACCTTCCATGGTCCACATGGAAGTCCTTAAATAGACTCCGGACCCAAATGGGCCGCTGCGGGCGTAACAAATTCAAATGGGGTTACGCCAACGAGTCCTAGGTCCCGTGTAATTGCGGAGCCGCTGAGCAAACTATGGAACACTTGCTTTCCTTGCCCGCTGGCACCAAAAGCGTGCAACATGGACGAAATAATGGCGGCATCTGATGCAGCGATTGACCTGGCTGCGTACTGGGCGAATCATATTTAAAAGTCAAATCTACGAACCAACGACTCGACAAGAAGAACTATAAGCAGGCGTCCGTCACTCGCTCAAGAATCCGAGATAAATGCCTACCGCTTCGGGTATCTCTCGGGATACCAATTCAATACAATTTACAGCGGGCCGCCCGTCCGAGCGCGATACAATATATGCGATAGAAAGAGATGCAACGTCTAGCCGTTCGTAATTAGAGCCGTACAAGCTGAATTCTACTTTATCGTGTTGAAGTTAGAGTTGCTATTTGTTTAAATGGTCTCGCAAAGTGCAGGTTCTGTTACTAGTAACTTTTATTTATTCTGTGCTATAAGTGCCTGTTACACAATGTCCGAACGAGATACTTTCCAGTTTAATTGACAGTTTTGTATGGACTATCTGTCAAGTAACAGCTAATGAGAACTTACGTAGACATTGTGAAACAGGCCCTAAAACATGTTAAGGCGCTACTCGGAAAAAGTATGGACTCTTTGATATAAAACTATAGGACGGTTAGAGTTGTTATAAATTTGGTAATAAGATAATAGGGGTTAAAGAATGAAATTGCCGTTTTTTTCTTTTGTACATATAACTTGACAACTTTTATGATATTAGAAACATATAATTTCTTTCATATTGCGTTACATTAAGACCGTATCTAGCAACTTTTGATAATTTAATAACCACGATATTTGATTTTTTACACAGAAAAAACTTATCCCGAAAGTTACGACTTTTTTTGTTTCCAGAATTTCATACTTTTTTAGTTGTAACTTAGTGAAAATATTTTATTTTCTCTTAACGAATGTGTCATTTAGTAGTTAAAATGTCCATAAATACGTGTGTAAAATTTTGTAAAGTTACATAATATTGTCGTTGAATAAATTACAAAATCGTTAGTATGGAAAACCAAAAATTACAAAAATCTCCATACAAAACGGCAATTTGATACTTTAACCCCTAATATTTATTTCTTCATACCTTTATCTAGAATCGTATAGTTTCAAAAACACGATCATATGATTTTGGCTCGACACTTTTTCTTTTCGAAAATACCTCTAAAAAATACGAAATATCAAGATTATTATTAAATGGGGTTACATATCGTCGTTCGGCATTCAATACCGCGAACGTGACATTTTTACGAAATTTTTTTTTTGTTTTATTTGATTCTAATCGTACAAATACGCGATCCTACATTTAAATTTTGGCTGAAACTTACTCCAATCCTGTTATATTTAAGTCGGTCAAAACCGCGAACCTAATTTCCCGCCAACAAAACCGCGAACGTGCCAGTTTCTCATTGCCGCCCCATAGCAATCGCGAGTGCAAGACTCTTCCGTAGTTTTTCCTGTTTGAAGCATTATAATATAACACAAGTATTTCACATGAATGTTTGCAATTGCATATTATGATAATTTGCTACATAAAGATTAATTAACTTATATAAAAATAATAAGATATATAAAATAATAAACGTATTAAAAAATACTACCATTCTCACAACTAGCTCCGATGGGCTCGAACCCATGACCTTTCACTGTCCGGGCGAATGCTCTAACCATTGAGCTACGGAGTCGTTGTCGTCAGTGTTTAGAGCATTCGCCCGGACAGTGAAAGGTCGTGGGTCGTGTCCCATCGGAGCTAGTTGTGAGACAGGTCGTTTTTTTCTAATACCTTCATTTTCAATAACTTGGTTAGTACCAAACCATCTACAAATTATATTAATATCGTAAGATTTTCATAATTTTCCTATAACAAGACTGTTGATTGCTTTAATTAGATCTTACTATAAGGATATTGCTGCAGTCTCTCCAGAGGTGCCAAATAGACTACAGGTACATCGAGGTGCTGAGGTACTTATACCAAAACGCCACCATGTCGGTCCGATTACAGAACCAGAGCTCTAATCCTATCCAACTACAGCGAGTGAGAGACAGGGAGATGTCATCTCTCCCAAACTGTTCACAGCTGCGTTGGAGGATATTTTTAAGTTGCTGGACTGGAAAGGATGCGGCATCAACATCAATGGCGAGTACCTAACACACCTACGGTTTGCCGATGATGTAGTTCTTATGGCTGAGACCTTGGAAGACCTGAACACAATGCTCGAAGATCTCGGTAATGCTTCGCAAAGAGTGGGTCTTAAAATGAACATGGACAAGACGAAAATCATGCTCAATGCCCATGTTGCACCCGCTCCAGTTAATGTTGGGAACATTACACTCGAAGTTTTGACCACTATGTTTACCTAAGACAGACGGTCCAGTTAGGTAAGTCCAACTTTGAGAAAGAGATCTCTCGTCGAATCCAGCTCGGATGGGTAGCGTTTGGGAAGCTCCGGCATATATTCGCGTCCGAAATACCTCAATGTCTCAAGACGAAAGTCTTTGACCAGTGTGTGTTGCCAGTAATGACCTATGGAAGTGAGACGTGGTCTTTTACTATGGGACTCACTCATAAGAAGGCTCAAAGTCACCCAGCGAGCAATGGAGAGAGCGATGCTTGGTATTTCCCTGCTCGATCGAATCAGAAATGATGAGATTCGCAGGAGAACTAAAACGACCGACATCGCTCGAAGGATTGCATCATTAAAGTGGCAGTGGGCGGGACACATAGCGCGGAGAACTGATGGCCGTTGGGGCGGAAAGGTTCTCGAATGGCGACCGCGTACCGGACGACGTTCCGTGGGCAGGCCGCCCCCTACAAGGTGGACCGACGATCTGGTCAAGGTCGCGGGAAGCCGCTGGATGCGGGCGGCGCAGGACCGATCGTTGTGGAGATCCTTGGGGGAGGCCTATGCCCAGCAGTGGGCGTCGTTTGGCTGACATGATGATGATGATGATTAAAATTAAATAGATACTTCCCAAAATTGTTCAGAAAAAAATGAAAATCTGTTGGGTTTTCTATAAATCATATATAACATAACCGCGAATATGATAGGAATATGACCAAAAGTAATTGAATAAAACCGCGAATGTGACTTACACTTGCAAATACTAGCTTAAAACGAAAAAAATGTGTTGCACCCAATGATAAGATATAATTTTAGTTCAAATAACATAATTTTAAATTTATAGTAGGTGTACAGTACAATTTACGAAGTTTTTTTTGTCTCCTGTAAAATTTGACTAATGTTGTATTCGCGGTATTGAATGCCGAACGACGATATGCTATTTAGCTAATTAGTGGACACCAATAATATTTAGGATCGTATACAAGCATTTTTTTTAAATCGCTATAGTTTTTTAATACGAAGTGATTTCGTGTTTTTTTTGCGTAATCGGCAAAATCGGTCTCGCTCCCGCGCGCGTCGTTTTCTCATTGCTATCTCGCGTTAGCATAATTTTTCCGAGTATCGCCTTAAAGACGTAATTTTAAGTTAAACTCATGCTGTCTCCATTTCCTATTAGAAAATAAAAGTGACAGCATAGAATTGAAATGAAGTTTTGCTTTATATGTTTTGTAATAATTTTTGTACTTATTTACTGATTTACCCTGCTCTATGTCATAATTTATAATGGGACGGTATTCCAGCAGAGTCTATAGCAAAACTTTTTATTATTCTGTTTGCTCACCGAGAATATCTCATTTATACTCAAATAGTTTTCTTTCTTACAAGTTATCCTGTCCTAGGAATTTGTATTATAAGACAATGCTTGTTCTTGTGTAAGATCCACTCTGTGGGAACTTATAGATAGGATAACTTTGTGACACCGTCGTTGTTTCCAATTACCATAACACTAGTGCTTAAGCTACTATAATGTTGGTATTGAGAAAGAAAAGAAAGAAAGAAAGAAAGAAAGAAAAGAAATGTTTTTATTTGCATACACACACACAACAATAATATAATAAGCTAGGGCAAGAACAGGTACACAGACAGCTAGGGTAAAAAGAAAGAAAAGGTATTGGAACAATGTATGTGATGGAGTCTAATATTTATGAGGCCTACAGATTAAATTATTTAAGAAACAATTTTTTTTATTTAACTTTCAATCGCTGCCAACCCTATGTTCTGAAAGGAATAACGTAGCCAACCCAACGTTTTTAGATTCTGTAGACTCCATTCTATCAAATGGTTTTTATTTATTTATTTTTTAATTCTTCATGCACAATGTACATCATCATCATCATGTCAGCCGAACGACGCCCACTGCTGGGCATAGGCCTCCCCCAAGGATCTCCACAACGATCGGTCCTATGCGCTGCCCGCATCCAGCGGCTTCCCGCGACCTTGACCAGATCGTCGGTCCACCTTGTAGGGGGCCTGCCCACGGAACGTCGTCCGGCAGGCGGTCGCCATTCGAGAACCTTTCCGACCTTTGAGCGCAAATCGATCCCTATTAATTCGTATCTTAGGCACAGAATATATAATAGTACTAATCTTAGGTTATAACCATGGAGCTAGACTTAATACTGAGTTACCTCAAGTATTAAATCTAGCTCAATGGTTATAACCGTCACAATCACAAAACAAAACCGCAAACCAACGCACTGCCCAAATTCCTCCAGAACTGATAAAGATTTCCTACAAATCCAATGAGAGCTTTTTTTAACCCCCCCTATGCCAGAAACCTTTACAAACAACACCTAACTTTTATTTAACCCTAACACACTTATTCAATATATTTGTTGACTCAACCAACATGTTATTTGAAAGACGGTCCGGTTGCTCGAAGCTTGGTTACGTTAACTATAGGGTTAAATTATGGTTAAAGTAAAATTAACCGGCGGTCAAATTTAAAAAGCGTTGTTGAAGCAGCGGTTACTTTAACGAGCAGTCAAATTACAGATTTAACGGCGGTCAAAATAACCGACAGGGTGGGGGTGGTTTAAATTTTGACATTAGTAATTAAGGGAAGGTTAATAAAATAGTACAGACAACACTATTAACCCTAAGACAACCAACGTATTTTTCTTTTACCGATGTCAAAATTGACATCAGTTAAATTTTAACTTTTGTCAATTTTGACAAAAGTTAAATGTACGAGCAACCGGACCTAAGGGCCGAATACAGAAACGTCTCTCAAATCTCAATCTCAGCCAAGTACGTCTTAAATTTTAAGCGCCCTCCTATTTTGAGTGGTATACACAAACACTACTTAAGCATGTTGAGACCATGATCAGCTAAGCAGCTCCGAAAACATTGCGTAGTGGCAACATTCACTGAATGAAGTTTGTTTTCGATTACGTAAAATATTCATGAAGGGCCCCACAGACGATCAGTGGCCCGATTCTGCTAACGTTAAGTCGTAAATCGTAATCGTGTCTCAATCGTGTTTCAATTGTTGTGCTTTTTTACACACTAGTTACAAGAATTATGACAGTATGATGTAATGATGTAGTGTGTGGTGTTGACCATCAGTAGTATTGTGAAAAAAGTTCACATTTCTTGTAACTAGTGTGTAAAAAAGCACAACAATTGAAACACGATTGAGACACGATTATGACTTAACGTTAGCAGAATCGGGCCACAGTTCGCCTGTCGGCCTAGCTTGACCGGATCGGCCGTCTGACGGTCGAGAGCTCTATCGGCCACACACTAGACTGATCATTGCCTGTCAGCAATGGTCGGAAACTGGCTTTAGGGCCACATACTTGCAGTTGATAGCCGTCAATTTTAGTATTAAGGTTCGCGCACATTATGCTGAGCGGAGCGGAGCATTAAGCGGGGCAGAGCGGCCGCTGCGCAGCGCAAAATGCGTACATAACACATTGTGACGGGCCGGGCCGCAGCGCATTGACGGATTTTAAGTACAGTGTAGGTACTGCCAGACGTCCTACTCGGTCAAGATAACATGACACCTGCAAGTTATACCCGTCTCTTTCACTCGATTCTGTCATTCCTGGGGAGTGAGAGGGACGGGTATAACCTGCAGGTGACAAATCGACCGAGTTGTAAGAGAAAAATCCGCTTACTATAGCACACTAATATGTCGGGGTATCCGCGGCGGACTATGCGGCCCGCTGCGCCCCGGCATTGTGTGCGATAGTTCATATAAAATACATAAAAGCGATTTGAGCGGATTTTTGCGCTGCGGCCCGACCCGCTGCGCCCCGACATAATGTGCACGAAACGCCCCCCAGCGGCCACACACTATACCGGCGCATTAGCCGTCAGTTTTTTCCGTAAACCTTTTACGAAACTGTGTGTGTGGCCGATTGCGGCCAACTGACAGGCCGTTGCCGACGGGCGAGCCCCCCATCGTCTGTGGGGTCCTTTAGACGTTGTCCGTTGACGTTCCACGTCAATCAAAAATGTAAGTCCTGCTTATTTATTTGAGACGTCGTTACATTGATTTGAGAAGCTCCCAAAATTTAGGAGAAATCGTGAAAAAATGGTATTCTGGAACGACAATCAGCGGTTGTCAGGTTGTTTGAGAAGCTCTCAAATCGTTTGAGCTGCCTTTAGATCTGAGAGTGGTCAGGACCTATCTTAAATTTAAGCTAAGCTAGAAAAGTGCTATAATTCTTGTGGAAATAATGTCCTTCTCGTCGTTGTCTTCACTTTCGGACGAAGAAATGGACTCAAGGAGCAATCGCAGAAATGAGGAAAGGTTGAACGCATTCGAGAAGTACGACGATGTGGAATTCAAAATGAGATTCCGCCTCTCGAAAGAAACCGTCCTGTTTTTG
This sequence comes from Crambus lathoniellus, assembly GCA_949710035.1. NCBI lineage: Eukaryota > Metazoa > Arthropoda > Insecta > Lepidoptera > Crambidae > Crambus > Crambus lathoniellus. Next base: position 10,553,818 of record OX453324.1, on the reverse strand, counting down.
GATTCGTTGTTTGTCAAAAATATCTGTGCTCTTACCAAAAGAAGCCGACCTTCAATGTGCAGCAACCGACAGTTCACCGAGTCGTACACCGAGTACCCAAGCGCCGAAATTGCTAAGTTGAGCTCATTCTTCATTTCCATCTTCAACTCTTCAAGAGCGTATAGAAGTAGCATGGGTTCTACAGTATAGCAGATTTTCCCAGTTTTGGGTGCTGCTGTGGATTGTACCCACATCAATATCAATTCACCAGGTATTCTATTTTTTAGTAGTATTCTTTTACATCAAAATAATATTTTATAATAACTCAATAGTTGTATGTACTTAGTGGCGGTCACATAATTAAAGACACCAGTCAATTTTCATACAAACGAGGTAACTTTGAAGCCTTTGTTCTCCGCCAGAGATTGACTTAGCTGTGATCAGATGATTGCACTCTAGGGAGTGATTGGAGGAGATTCAGATCGCTATACACACCCAACTGTTCTGATCAGCATTCTAAAGGATATGTTTAAAAAATCCGCAAAATTTGCATAAAATTGTATGGAAATCCAGAAACTAAAAACTCTGATTCTTATATCTCCTTAGAACGCTGATCAGATCAGTTGTTTGTGTACAGCAAACTGAATCTCCTCCATTCACTCCCTGGATGGCCATCATTAGATCACAGCTAGGCCAATGCTTGGCGGAGAAACGAGCCTTCAAAGACACCTCGTTTGTATGAAAATCAACTGTTGTCTTTAATTACCTGACCGCCACTGTATGTAAATAAAAATTTTCTGTGTTACCTAACCATGTTTTGTAACTACATTGGTATTTTCTAATTTGCAGGTGGACAACAATCTGAAACATTCAGAAATAGAAAAGAATATGTTTCCAAAATGTGCAGATGGTGAGTGATGCACAATTAAAAATAGGCAAAGTTATGGCAAGATGGCCAGGTTCTGTGCATGACAGCACTATTTGCTTGACTCGCCTTTGTGTGCACAATTGGAGCGAGGAGATTTTGGGAATCTGGTGCTGTTAGGTGATAGTGGGTTTCCAAGTCACTCTTATTTATTAACACCGATATTGAATGCCAGAAGCCCTGCAGAAGAAGCTTACAATCGGGCCCAAATAAGTAGAAGAAATACCATTGAGGGGCTTTTCGGTGTTCTAAAACGAGATTCCCATGTTTGCAAACTGGACTTCGTCTAAACATTGAGAACATCCCACCAATAAACTAAAGTGGCATATGCATTGTGCAGTATTGCACAACATAGCTCTTGCTAGGCAGGATACCATTACAGATGAAATGTTGCAAGAAAGTACGGGTATTGAAGAACCCCCTAATGATGATGCGGTAGATGTAGTTGAAACTAATCAACATTTTATTGAGGACTTAATAAATACACATATCTTAAATTAATATTGTTTTATTTTCAAATAAGTAGGTACCTATGTTTGGAAATCATAGAAATCAGTAAACAATGTTTAACTACCTAAGTGTTGGTTAAAGTTAGACGACCAAATAGCAAATTCGGCTGGGAGGCTCACCTGTTCTGGCTGGAGCAGCTGCTTTGGGGGGCCCCCGTGTCTTGATTCCTTCGATGTAATGCAACGTAGAAGTCCAGGGTTCAGACACCGGTCAGTTTCGTATAGGCACTTGCAATAATTTAGGGAAGTTTTTTATAGCTCAAGCAGTCAGGGTGCGAGCCGTGCGCGCGGTTCAGAAGTCATAGATTAAGAATGGCAACACAGAAGCTTTCAGTGTTGCGCTCTTTAGAAAAACGTTTCGTTTTAGGCGAGCTCCGTTTTGAATTTGCTAGTTAATAAAATGTGTATACAAATCTAACAAATAATTTAAGAAAATACGTAATATTTGTGCTTATACCTAGAAAAGTACGGAACATGCCGCCGACCATAAAATAATGCTTATTTTATCTAAGAAATACGCTAACTTAGGACTAAAAAACATGTAATGCTATAACCTAAGAAATACCTAATCAGTAGGCAATGGGCAGACCTTAACTACAGGTCGCTTAGTGAGAGAATTACCGATGCGTACAGTTACAACTCGGGTAATACCATCGGCGCCGGGATGCAGCTGATGCACGCGCGCGAGACGCCATTGCAAGGGTGGTAGAGTGTTGTCCATCAACACTACTACAGAACCCTCATGAAGAGGTGGGTTAGTATTGTCGTGGAACCATTTTCCTCTCGGTTGTAGCTGGTGTAAGTACTCTACGCTCCAGCGTTTCCAAAAGTGTTGAACAGCTTGTTGGATAACCTGCCATCTTGCGAGGCGGTTTGGGTTGTCGTTAGACAAGTCAAATTCTGGCAAAGAGGTTAATGCTTCCCCGATAAGAAAATGACCGGGTGTAAGTGGTAATGGATCCGATGGGTCATTACTAAGTTGACAGAGAGGCCTGGAATTAAGACAGGCCTCAATTTGACAAATCAGAGTACAAAATTCATCCTGGGTTAGTTTTAGCGTGCCTATGACACGATGTAAATGCCTTTTGAGACTACCTACAGCTCGTTCGACAAGACCGGCAAAATGCGAAGCATACGGAGGATTAAACTGCCAGGTGATTTGCATGTTGGTCAGCTGGTCGTTTATAGCAGTCTGATTTGACTCGTTTCGTAGAAACGTGTAGAGCTCTTTAAGATATCTATCACAACCTACGAAGTTCCGTCCGCAGTCGGAGCAAATTGTTTTGCAATAACCACGCCGAGATATGAACCTACGCAACGCGTTTAAAAATGATTCGGTTGAGAGGTCGGGAACTAACTCCATGTGAATTGCTTTTGTTGATTGGCAAACAAACACGCATACGTATGATTTGTAAATTTTGGCATTTCTAAACTTGCTTGATTTAAGTAAAAAGTGTCCCGCAAAATCAACAGATGTGTTTAAAAAGGGACGGAGTGATCGAACTCTGTTAGTAGGCAATTGAGCCATCGATGGCTGTGGAGCGACAGGTCGAGCACGAACACACGACACGCAGCGGAGAGTACGCATCCGCACAGCATCGCGAGCGCACAGGATCCAGTAGGTCTGTGCGAGGGCAAATTGCAAAGTTTGAGGTCCCACATGTAAATGTGTTCTATGGTAGAAATCTATAAGAAGATTCGTGAAATGATGTTTTTTTGGTAACAGGATCTGATGTTTTGCATCATATGGCACGTTAGCTCGATTTATCCTGCCGCCGACCCTGAGGAGTCCGGCATCGTCCACGAAAGGCTTAAGTTTCTGAAGACGTTTTGTACACCTGTCGTCATCTTTAAGACGCGAGATGTCTTCCGAAAAGTGTTCATTTTGAACAAGTGAAATTATTCGACTGAGAGCCTGTTTTGTCTCAGCGACCGTGATGTGTTTTGTTACAGGAATATTTATCTTACGGCATTTATTTAAGAACCGTAACATGTAGGAAATAACGCGTAGCATCTTTGGAAGCGACGAAAATCTTTCAATAAACTCTAAGTTTCTAGATTCAAGATTCAAGATTCAAATCTCTTTATTCAATTTAGATTGTTATTTACAATACTTGTGAACGTCATAGAAGCTACGCCATCGGTTCGCAAACCCTACAGCGGGAGGCCTTGGAGAAGAACCGGCAAGAAACTCCAAGGGTTGTTTTTTTCTCCCTGTCTTATTTCATACAGTCGTCAAATTGAAAAATGACCTTAACATGGTATGACTAAGGTCAGTTTCCATCACAATTACACAATGGGTTATGATAAATACAGTTAAGTATAGGCGAACTAATGATCATAGCGGTGAACAAGTTTCAGTTACTTAGGAACTCTACTTAAAGCTTTAATATTAGTTTAAAACAAAAGACAATTCTACTATATACTGCAAGTTGCGCCATACATGTTTCAAATGTAATTCTTAATAAAATGAATAAAAACAAAAGAAAACACATTTTAAGGCAAGCAGATAAGAGCAGACCCATTCCCACTGGCAGCACCCGTTCACGAGCATGACGCATGAACCAGCCATCGCTTCGCTCAACCATATTTTAGGGAACGTAACGACCCGCCTCACACGCCACCACCGTAGAAATGTTTTAGTGAGCATCTAGGTTCATTGATTTGTGTAAGAAGAACATGCTTGCGACGTTCTTCGTCAGTATGACAATTGACGTTACTCTTAGGCCATTCAGACTCGTTTTTTGTAAGCCAAACTGGTCCCTTAAACCAGAGTTGATGATTCAGCTGTGACGGAAGAATGCCACGAGACGCGGGGTCTGCGGGATTATCCGCTGATTGGACGTGATGCCAATGTGAGGCAGGCACGTTACTTGTCGTTTCCGCAATGCGGTTAGACACGTATGTTCGCCACTTGTCTGGGGATGAACGCAACCAGGCAAGAGTGATCGTAGAATCGGACCAAGCGTAGACTTGGTCGAAAGTCAAAACAGAACTGTAAGTATTAAGAATTTTCTTTATCAATTTTGACAAGAGATGAGCTGCGCAGAGCTCCAGTCTCGGAATCGTGAGACGTTTGAGAGGCGCAACCTTTGTTTTTCCCATTAAGAGATGTACACTGATGTTACCGTCCGTGTCAACGACGCGGATATATACGCATGCTGCGTATGCCTTTTCAGAGGCGTCTGAAAAGCCATGAAGTGATACTTGATGCGTGCTAGGAAGCACATGACGAGGTAATGAAATGTCTCTTAGTAACGGCAGTTCTTCAATGAATCGTGACCATAAATCACAGATTCCCTGCGGAGGAGTATCATCCCAACCTGAGCCAGATACCCACAACAGTTGGATTAAATGCTTAGCCAACAATGTCACTGGACTTAAGAATCCAAGAGGATCATAGATCTTAGCGATTTCTGCTAACATTTTACGCTTCGTACATTTATGTGCATTATTGGCTACTGCATCTGTTTGATAAGTGAAAATATCAGACTTAGGGTTCCACTTAAGCCCTAAGACCTTAACGGAGGTATCAATATCAAGTGCCGAAAGAATAAGAGCATCGTCATGGTTTGACTCGTCAGTATTCAAATGAGATAAGAACTCGGAGCTATTACTGGTCCATTTGCGAAGTTCAAAGGTTCCTGCCTTGCAAATAGAAGTGAGCTGATGTTGAAGAATGAGAGCTTCTTCGACTGTATCAGCCCCAGTAACGACATCATCGACAAATACTTCGTTAAGAAGTACTTGTGAGGCGAGTGGGAATGCATCAGCTTCATCAATTGCTAATTGGCGAAGCGTGCGTAAAGCTAAAAAGGGCGCTGAGGCTACACCGAAGGTGACCGAGCACATGCGATATTCTTGCACAGGATCGAGCGGAGAAAATCTCCAAAGAATCCGATGATAATCACGATGTTCCTTGCAAAGACCGATAAAGCGATACATCATTTTAAGATCGGCCGTAAAGACGATTTTATGAAGTCTATATTTCAGCAGAATCTCAGGAATATCTTGCTGCAATTTCTGACCTGTCAGAAGATTATCGTTAAGAGAACGACCTGACGTAGTCTTGCAAGAAGCATCGAAAACGACACGATATTTACTGGTAGTAGCCAAATTTTTTATCACAACGTGGTGAGGAATAAAGTAAGGGGGAGTTACAGTACTGGATGAATCAGTGACTGGCTCCATATGTCCCAAGTCTAAGTACTCTTGAAGACATTTGTTATAGTTCTCACGTAAGGCAGGGTCGCGTGACAGTCGTGCCTCTAGTTTAGTTAACCGTGAGAGAGCTATAGCGCGAGATTCACCCAAAGGAGGGGGGTTCTCCTTAAAGGGCAGAGAAACTGTATATTTACCGTTTTCATCACGAGTGTGAGTGTTGACAAATATGGACTCACATCGCTGTTCCTCTTTCGTAAGATGGGGATGGTCAGGTATAGATTCCAACTCCCAAAACCTTTGGAGTTTTATGTCGAGGTGGCAAGTGCTCAAATTGACACTAATATGTGTCATATTTTTGTTAGAAATTCTACCACCGATCAGGTATCCAAAAATGCTGTTAATGGCCACCGGTGTGCCGGATGGCCCTATGATGTTATCCAGCAGCAGTATGCTGTCAAGATAATCTGACCCCAGCAGGAGTTCGACTGGACGCGCAGAACGCAGTTCTGGGTCCGCTAGTTCAAGACCTTGCAGATGCTTGAACTGCTGAATATTTTCAATAGCCTTTGGGATATAAGCCGTGTAGCTTGTTAACTTGGGCAAAATATGGGCTTCGATATAAAGCTTCGGCTCCGATTTGTTGTGGGGTGTAACCTCACACAACACGTAACTACGCGGATGCACATCGCCCCCAATGCCTGTGAAAGTGGTACCCGCCTGCGCGGGAAACCGCGGCAGGCCGAGCCGCTGAACGCACGACTCAGATATGAGTGTGGTCTGTGCTCCTTGATCCACAAGGGCACGAACAGACCGCGGCGTGTATGGCCCATGGTTCATGGGTCTTATATTTACAAGCGCAGTTGTTAGTAAAACTGTACAGTTTTGACGAGAAGGATGCCCTGTTGCTCCATGTGATGGAGTGGGCGTAAATGTTTCCGCTCCTGAGTGTAACTCAGGGGGAGAAGAAGACTCCGTAGTTATTAAAACGTTTGGAGTAGACGCATCTTCATGTAATGAAGAGTGGTGCCGTTGACTGCAGACGCGGCAAGTGTGACGCGACTTGCAGTCTTTTAAATCGTGGCCGATAAATAAACAATTGGTACAAAGTTTATTTTGATTAACGAAATATTTTCGATCGTTTAAAGTGAGTTTATTAAACTTGTCGCATTTATATAAAGGATGAGTATTATTTTTACAATACGCACATTTAATTTTATTTATATAATCCGTCGCGGTTGTAGCATGAACACTCATGTTACGCGAGTTACGCGAAAACGAAGGATTAGAAGTGCGCGGTGCATTGTATTGCACGTCGGATTGCGAGCGAGTAAGAGATAAGGCGCGTTTTCCTGCCAGCGCATGGCGGGATGACGTCACGGTAGCGGGGCGCGCCGCGCCAGCCGCTCCGCCGCCCGCAGCGGCGGCGGCGGGCGCGCCGCTCGGCGCCCGCGCCGCGGAGGTGCGCTCGGAGGCACTCATTATTTCTAAAGCCGCCAATTCCTTATCGAGGAAATCAAGTAATTCGGTAACACTAGGAATTTCATTTGATGATTTTAATGAAAGTTCAAAACGCCTACGAATATTAGGCGTTATTTTTCGTAGCATAATATTCAAGAGAACGAAACTCCAATCCTCCACTGGCAAATCCAATGATTTTAAAGCCGTAATGTTCTCGTGATAACAATTCATTAGTTTGCGTAAACTAGATTCAACATTTTTATCACTAATCGGTTCACAGTCAAAAATGTTGTCGAAGTGTTTAGTTGAAATAATTCGTTTGTTCTCATAACGCATAATTAACACCTGCAAGGCATTTTCGTAGTTAGAATCCGTAACAGGAATAGACTTGATAAGATCATACGGTTCCTCTTTTAAAAACAATAATAAGTACCGGAATCTTTCAACATTTGTCAAAGTTGCGTTGTCATGTACAAGCGATTTAAATAAATCATAAAATGCATTCCATTCAGTTAAAATACCGGAGAATGTTTGAAGAGATAAGCGAGGTAAACGAATATGCGATTGCGTTGATTGCTGAGTGCAGCAACCCGCATGTGACACCGTGTTAAATCCGCTGAAGGCAGACGTAATGCTTTGTTTACGCTCTTCCTTGATCGAGTCTAACGCAACTTGAACCTTAAAGTACAAAGAATCAAATTGGTTTCTCACAGCTAAATTATCCTCGCGGTTGAATGACTCATTCTTAGCCGATAACTTTTCAATCTTAGCTTGAACTTGAAAGAATGATTTTTTAATTGAGGCTAATTCTTTAACACGAACACGAAATTCGGCTACATTATTAGAACAGTCTACAATTTTCTGAATGTTGTTGATCGCTAAATCACGTTCGAAAGTTAATTGTTCAATTTCCATAGCACTCATCTTGAAGAAGTTGAGTTACTGTACTGTAATAAAATAATCTAGTTATCACGAGATAAGCATATAGGTACTTGCGAATTTATTCGAATAAGTATTGTGTACCTACGTAGTACGTAATGTTATATATTTACTTTTATAACTTCGAGAATAGCTAGGTACTAACTATGTATGTATTAGTCAGTTAGTAAAACGAAAAGTACATAGCTGGTCGCAAATTAAAATATTTATTGTAAATTAACATAAAATGTTAGTATTAAAATACCCCGTCGGTTGAACCCGAGCTAAAGGAAAATGAACTCTGTGCCGTAGGCAGTAACAGAGATAGTTGAATCGGTAATGTAGCAATACAGTTACCGGTTAGTTTGGTTATCGGTACGTTATACCTCAACCTTACAATAGACTATACACTTTGTACGTAAATACTAAATGTAGTTGATGTTTTTGTACGTTGTACAACTTAAAGGAAAACTTGCGACAAACTACGTATAAAACCTATGTAATAGGCAAACGGTACCACGCGCGCCGCAACGACTACCGCCCGGTTAGCGTTAATAAAAACCAAATAAAATGTTGTTAAATGACCTCAAAACACTATGAAACTATATATAATTAGAAAGATCTCGTTAAGATTTCACTGTACACATCGATATTTTTCAGAAATATTCAGAGATATTTTTGGAAACTTGATATTAATATTTTTGAGCGGAGGTAGATTCTCGCTAGCTCACGGAATTAGTAGGAAGGATTTTAAGTAATAGCCTATTGCAAGCACAAATATTCGCTTTTAACTGGAAATCCGGTAGCCTGAAGGCAAATATCCGGCTCGAACACTATATGTTGGTTAAAGTTAGACGACCAAATAGCAAATTCGGCTGGGAGGCTCACCTGTTCTGGCTGGAGCAGCTGCTTTGGGGGGCCCCCGTGTCTTGATTCCTTCGATGTAATGCAACGTAGAAGTCCAGGGTTCAGACACCGGTCAGTTTCGTATAGGCACTTGCAATAATTTAGGGAAGTTTTTTATAGCTCAAGCAGTCAGGGTGCGAGCCGTGCGCGCGGTTCAGAAGTCATAGATTAAGAATGGCAACACAGAAGCTTTCAGTGTTGCGCTCTTTAGAAAAACGTTTCGTTTTAGGCGAGCTCCGTTTTGAATTTGCTAGTTAATAAAATGTGTATACAAATCTAACAAATAATTTAAGAAAATACGTAATATTTGTGCTTATACCTAGAAAAGTACGGAACACTAAGTAATTACATAAAGACAAACGTATTCACATATTTGCCCTTTTCACTTTTATTTAAGGTCGGCGCAGTATGTCTCTTCCTTTCCCTTATCCTTATTAGCCATCAAAATAAGATTAATTTATTAAAGAGTACCTCCTGGAAGGGTTAAATCTATCTAGCAGAATCTCGATGCTTCGAAACCTATTTGGCATACACACTTGGCATAATTTTCTTTCGACGAATAGTTGTAAGGCAGAAAACATATTAAGCATAATTATTGATTGGCCGAATGCTTGTTTGTCCGAATTCCCAATAGCATACTATTTAGATGGCAGAATTGTATATGGTATAATTACCTTTGGCATAATTTGAATTTCGCAGAATTTCGTTTAGCATAATGTTCGTTTGGTGCTACGATTATTTGGTATAATTTCATTTGTCATACTTCAAACATGGCAGAATTTAATTCGGAATAATTTCATAAAAATATTGTATTATAAAGTCATTTACTTGCTTGTGTTTTCTGAAAAGTTGTGCTACTAAAGTCAGTGACAGAAACGAATCGCTGCAAAACCGACTCCACGTAGTCTTGTATGCCCTACCCCTAGAGTGTAATTTAAGCCGGCGTAAGCGCGGAGGAGCGAGGCGGCCCGCGGGCTGAGGAGCAGGTGGTTTAAATGCTCACCTCAGCGGCTGAGGCTCGCCGGCTTAGCCAACAAGCCTAAGCTGCAGTGGTGAGCAAAAACCATCTGTGACGATAAGCTCGCGTGGGACCGCCAGAACCGGCACCGGAGCCGTGACAGAAACAGAATCCATGCCTGCTGCATGGTGCATGCTTGTATGCACGCTGCATGCTTATTTGCACGCTGCATGTTTATTTGCGCGCTGCATGCTTGTTTGAACGCTGCATGCTTATTTGTACGCTGCATGCTTGCTTGGATGCTGCATGCTTGCTTGCACGCTGTTAGCTTGCTTTGCACGCTGCATGCTTGCTTGCATGCTGCATGCTTATATACTTATTTGCTTGCTGCTTGCATGTTTGTGAAATTTCTTATATAGAAATAATAAACACATTATATGACCATAATTCAGAGATCTATTTCGTGCAAAATGTAAACAAAAAGAAAATATTGCATTCTAATTAAATTTACTGCTAAATGACATGTATGCTAAAACAAGATTCTACTGTAAACTTTCTGCGATATGATGGTTCTGCCATTTAATTATTATAGATAGGTACGAAATTTATGCCAAAAGACAATTACGTCTAGAAACTTTCTGCGTTTTGAATGTATGTTAGATGAGTGTGTGCCCATCGATTTTTTTACGAAACGAGTTTTCTGCTATCCGTTGATATGCATAACAATATCTATACTAATATTATAAAGAGGAAAGATTTGATTGTTTGTTTGTTTGCATCGAATAGGCTCCGAAACTACTGGAGTGATTCGGAAAATTCTTTGACCATAAGAAAGCTACATTTTTTCCGAGTGAAATAGGCTATATTTTATCCCGATATTCCCACGGGAGCGAGTACCACGCGGGTGAAACCGCGAGGATACGCTAGTTATGACATAAAAGTTCTGCCATAAAAGGTAGACCCCTCCTGCAAGCTATATCAGGCAACTCGGATAACTTAAGATACCAATATATATTAACACTAGCGGATCCTTGCGGTTTCACCCGCGTGGTACCCGTTCCCGTGAGAATATCGGGATAAAATATAGCCTGTGTCACTCGGGAAGAATGTAGCTTTCTAATGGTCAAAGAATTTTCTAAATCAGTCCAGTAATTTCGGAGCCTATTCGATGCAAACAAACAAAGAAACAATCAAATCTTTCCTTTTTATAACATTAGTATAGATTTAACACGGCACAGTATACCTACGTTAAGACAAGCAGACGGCAATAGACCCATTTCTACTGAAACGGCTGTTCCACTAAAATACTCGACGTCTTATTTATAATTAGTAATCACCAACAAAATCCGGTTACAGTCTTAAAAGTTTACAATAATCAGATTTCAAATATTTTTTTCATTTTTGCATTCACAATTTTGGATTCACCTGCGTGGTTCTCATTCCCGTGAGAATAACGTGATAAAAAGTATCCTATGGTTTTATCCAGACTATCTGCTATCTGTGTGCCAAATTTCAACCAAATATTCCCACGGGAACGGGTACCACGCGGGTAAAGCCGCGAGGATCCACTAGTTATCAATAAGCTAAGCAAAGTAAAATGCAGCATCGTCATAGGTATTCTTCAACGGTTGCACTTGAGAAGAAACTATTGCTAGAACCTGTACATAGTCTGTCTCTGTGAGCACACTTTTGTACGCCCCACCGCCGCCAGTGCGTGTTATTTCTTTCTAAAAGAATAAAGTTTTAAGTTATTAAAGCACAACGTATATTTATTCTGCTTCAAAAGTATAAAAGTGCCTAGTTCATTTTTACATACCTTATTATCTGAAGACTTTTTATAATAAATGTATGTTTGCTTTATCATCATACTGCTTTCTCTGAAATTTTTATAATGTTGTTAGCTAGATGAAAACATATTTATTGATAACTTTGTTAAAAATTTTACAAAAAGCAAGAGTTTTACAATTGTAATGTAAGACATTTTAATTTCAAGCCAAACATTATAGAGTAGCCCATGATGCTAAATGTGGATTTACTCGAGCGTCGCGGAAACCTATTAGAATTAGTAGATTAGATTATAGGAAGAGTATAAATATATGGTATTATTATAATGTTTCCACTTTTAGCAGTGGGGAAAGTGTCTACAGATATTCAAAGTTGTAAAAAAAAACAATGACATGGAGTACTGAAGCGCGTGAGATTCTAACACAACGGAGCCCGCGCGCGTGTCCACGGGCGGAGACACGCGACGTGTGGCCGCCGCAGGCGCCCGCTTGTTTCGGGCCTGGGCGTCTCTAGATTTCATATTCTACTATTTTTTAGTTTGGTTAAGTCTTTTTGGATTTCTCTACGTTTCGGCACTTTATACGAAACAAACTAAACATCAATCAAACACAAACTGAAGCAGCTGAACTTATTTCAATGAACAATAAAGTAATCAAGACTTACTTACTTATTAAATAAGTTCCAATAAAGTCAATTTCTCGGCCGCTCTATAATTGCTACCTCGCTTCTTTTTCTTCCTTAACGAGGTGATGGATATAAAGGAATGTTTTGTAGATTTCTGATTTGTAGGGATCACAAAATATGTGCTGTGTTTTGGTCTTCGATCAACAATAACATGGTTTGGTAATATTTTAGATTATTGATTATTGACACTGACAGTGACAGATATGAACTTATGACAAATTTCTTCATAAATTACATACGTTTCATTTTAAACCATTTTTAGTTTTAAACCAATTTAACTTTCCACCTCAGAGATTTTATTTTATTTTAATTGTAATTTTCACATTATGAAGCTGAAAAGTGTTAGTTTATACGCAATAAAATATTTAATTTAATCTAACTAGCAGAGTTTTTAAATTTAACTAAACAATACCGAAAGTTTAATTTGGAAATACTTATGAAAAACTGCATACAACGAACGTAAATTAAATAAACGTAATGAAAAACAGTGCGACAACGTTTTCTGTTCCGGTGCCCAAAACTGGAACTAACGTGTTTTCTTTTTAATGTAATTTTGCTGTCAAGTTGCTGAGTTGCTGTCCAACCATAGCGCCGTTGTCACCGGAACAGAAAAGATTGTCGATCTGTATTTATTTTACGTAATCAAAAAAACTTTTTTCAGTGAATGTTGCCAGTACGCAATATTTTAGGAGCTTCTCAGCTGATCAAGGTCTGAACTTGCTTGAATGGTGTTTGTGAATACCACTCAAAATAGGAGGGCTCCCAAAATTAAGACGCTGTTGGCTGAGTGGATGATTTGAGTGACCTTTCAGTATTTGGCCGGAAACCTCTCAACCACTCTTAGATCTAAGAGGCGCTAAAGTCCGTTTGATAGTTCATTTTACGGTTAAATAAAATTGAGTAGCATTCCTGTATACGAATTTTACACTGAGAAGCTTTTCAACGCAACTTAATTTAAGGTTTACTTGAATTTAACACATTTTGTGTTTAAGAGCTACTCATACATTTAAGTAGCCGTTAAATTCGGCTCCGAACCACTCTCAGATCCAAGACGTGCTCAAACCTTTTTGACAGTTCATTTCATAGATAAATAAAATTAAGTTGCTTTCCGGTATACCAATTTTACACTGAGTGGTGTTTGAGCGCAACTCAATTTGGGATTCGCTTAAATTTGACACGTGCTTAAAATTCACGTTTGAGAATACGAATTTTGTGTTTAAGAGCTGCTTAAACATTTAAGTAGCCGTCAAATATTTGAGAGACGTTTCTGTATTCGGCCGTAAGGCAAACAAAATGTTTGTTTTATCATATCTGATATTCCTTTGGGAATGGCTTGGGTTTGCTTACATTGTATTATCATATAATATAAATACATCTATTATATTCTTCAGGAATAAAATATAGCCTAGGTATGTCATTTGGGAAGAATGTAGCTTTCTAAAGCCCGATTTACATCAAACGAGCGAATGCTCATTCTATCCCCTCTCCGTCAAATTCTGATAATGTAAACAGATAAGAAACGCTCGAAGGATTCTACAAGAGAAAAAAATCTTTCCGTGTTCTGTGATAGCATCATTGAAGTGGCAGTGGGCGGGACACATAGCGCAGAGAACCGATGGCCGTTGGGGCGGAAAGGTTCTCAAATGGTGACCGCGTACCGGACGACGTTCCTTGGGCAGGCCCCCTACAAGGTGGACCGACGGTCTGGTCAAGGTCGCGGGAAGCCGCTGGATGTGTAAGACCGATCGTTGTGGAGATCCTTGGGGGAGGCCTATACCCAGCAGTGGGCGTCGTTCGGCTGACATGATGAAATAGATAAGAAACAAAACATTCCTTCGTTGTTCTATACCTAGATGCTCGCATAGATTCTATGGAACATTCTAAGAATGCTTGCTCGCTTGATGTAAACTACGAACAGGAGCTTAGAGCGTTCTTAAAAGACTAATTTTTTTTTAATTTTTATTTTGCTGTCTAGTTGTTGCCAAAGAGCATTCGCTCGGCTGATCTAAACATCTGCGTTGTAGAATTCTAGTTCTTACTCTCATTCTTGCCCGTTGTTCATTTTTGGTGTAAGCGCTGAAAACGTGCTTTCGTTTCCACTTAAAGATCAAGAAAGAATGCTCTTGTTCTAGCTCTAGCTCTGTGTTCGTTTGGTCTAAACCCACCTTTATAGTAAAAGATTTTTTTAAATCGGTCCAGGGCCTGTAGCCAAAGTAACGTTATGTGGCGAAACGACAAATATATTCGTAAAAAACGGGATATTTACCATGTTTAGATTTATTTGTGAGTCCCCGATATTAAACATGGTAAATATCCCGTTTTTTACAATAGTTATAGTGAAATTGACCATGAAAGTTTAAAATCTTATAAATATATTCGTTATTGTCTTTATGCTCTAATCAACTTGCGGTAAGACCACGTGATTTAGCGCAGGTTATGGCAATCCACCAATCCTATACATTGAATTTCTTTCAAACTTCGTTATCGTTTTTGAACTGTTACTAGTAGAAAGTATTAAAAGCACTGTACTTTGGCTAAGGCCCCAGTTTTTCTGATTTTATCCATTACAAACATACGAACAAACAAACATTAAATCATTACTCTTTATAGTATTAGCACAGTCTATATATTTCCCTTCCCTAGTATTAGTATAGACTTAACTAGAGCTTGTCCGTGACTTGGTCCTGTTAAAAATATATTTCTCTTATTGAAAATGTTATAATTTAAAAAAATCGACTCGTCTTACAACTAGCTCCGATGGGACTAGAACCCACGACCTTTCATGTATTTTATTTTTGCAATTTGACCAGGAATAGTAGGAACATCTCTAGATTATTAATTCGTGCTGAATTAGGAAATCCTGGATTTTTAATTGGAGATGATCAAATTTAACCACTGTGATGCGGATTGGTTAGAAGATCGCAGGTTTGCCTACGCAGGTAAACTAGGTAAAAAAAACTGCAAAAGTATTTTCCAAAACACGTTACGGTTTACCTGTTACTCTATGATCATGGCGTGTGCAACTGCGCAGCAATATCGGGAGCTCAAAAACAAATTTAAACATGGTTTAAAACCCGTTTTTCGTAATAGTTGATCCGTAGTTGTTTCCAATTTCCATAAATTGATACTAGTGCTCAAGCTAACTACAGTTTGGTCGTTTTTCGTAATTGTTAACCCGTCGTTGTTACCAATTGCCATAATAGATACTCTAGTGCTCAAGCTACTACAGTTTGGAAGTGGACAGTGTATGTGACGGTGTCCTATATTTAATAAAATAAAGGGGTATTGCAAATTACTGTAATGTCTTCTGGCAACTCCATTTTTAAGTAAGTCTTGGTTTTTTTATTTTATCTAGAACGGGGTAGCACTTAGCCTTCATCACACCTGGGGGCCAAGCCAGCTAACGTTAAGTCATAATCGTGTCTCAATCGTGTTTCAATTATAGTTCAATTGTAGTGCTTTTTTACACGCTAGTTACAAGAATTATGACAATATGATGTAATGTAAATGTAGTGTGTGGTGTGACCATCAGTAGTATGGTGAAAAAAGTACACATTTCTTGTAACTAGTGTGTAAAAAAGCACAACAATTGAACTACAATTGAAACACGACTGAGACACGATTATGACTTAACGTTAGCAGAATTGGCCCCCAGATGTTAAGTGGTGATAAGGCTGAAGGTGGAAGCGCACTACTCCCGGAATACTCAATCACTGAGGAACTGGCTATCTTATTTTTAACTGCCGGGACACAATCATGCTGAAAATATCATTGTTATGGCGTCAGACTTAAATAAGATGGTGGTAGCTAGCCAGGCGGACTAAGAACAAGTCCTACCACCAACCAAACCGAATATAATATGTACCCCCACTGGGAATCGAACCCGGGACCTCTTGGTCTGGAATCGGTGGTCACTAGACCACAGAGGCGGTTGACGGCGGTTTCCCTGCTCGATCGAATCAGAAATGATGTAATCCGCAGGAGAACTAAAACAACCCACATCGCTCGAAGGATTGCATCATTGAAGTGGCAGTGGGTGGGACACATATCACGGAGAACCGATGGCCGATGAGGCGGAAAGGTTCTCGAATGACGACCGCGTACCGGACGACGTTCCGTGCAGGCCCCCTACAAGGTGGACCGACGATCTGGTGGCGGTCGCGGTGCGCCGCTGGATGCGGGCAGCGCAGGACCGATCGTTGTGGAGATCCTTGGGGAAGGCCTATGCCTAGCAGTGGGCGTCGTTCGGCTGACATGATGATGATGGGGATACTTTGATTTTTGATTAAATAATGATTTTGTAAAATATACAATTTCAGAGGACGATGTGACAGAAAATCTCTAGTCAATTTGTAAATAAAAAATAAAGCAAAATTCCATCGCATTGTACCAGACACTACAATTAGCGCAGTTAAAAGACTAATTATTTGCCAAAGGAAACTCGATCCTATGCTTTGTACTTAAAGTCTACTGTTTCAACAGGGGACCGTTTTTCAAGTAATTAGTATCAAAGTAGAGGCCATACTAAAAACCCTTGTCCTCTACTTTAAGACAGGAAGTTGAACTCAAGGGGCGTTTTACATCGCTATTTTGTAATATTAAAGGCTGCCTTTTAGCCGACTTCAAAATAGGGACAGACTTCATAATCCTACAAATATTATAAATGCGAAAGTTTGTTAGTATGGATGGATGTATGGATGTATGAATATTTGTTACTCTTTCTAGCAAAAACGACTAAACGGACCAGCCGGCCTAGCATGAGCGGCTTATAACGCGCGATATGATATGGTACGGAATGCCGTCTTGCTTACACCTTAGTGGGATAAGCAAGACAACTTGCCGTACCATATCATATCGCGCGTTATAAGCCGCTCATGCTAGGCCGGCTGGATGAAATTGGCAACAGAGATAGATTATAGGCTGGAATAATACATTGGATACTTTTTATCCCGATATTCCAACGGGAACGGGAACCAAGCGGGTGAAACCGCGGGCGACCGCTAGTCTATACTAATATTATAAAGAGGAAAAATTTGATTGTTTGTTTGTTTGCATCGAATAGGCTCCGAAACTACTGGATCGATTTAAAAAATTCTTTCACCATTAGAAAGCTACATTCTTCCCGAGTGACATAGGCTATATTTTATCTCGATATTCCCACGGGAACGGTTACCACGCGGGTGAAACCGCGAGGATCCGCTAGTAGGTTATAAGATTGACACGTAAAAGCCCGTGGGGCGGTGGTCAGCGCGTGCATGCGGACCTTCCGCCCGCGGCTTCGCCTGCGTGGACTACACGACCATATCCCGCGGGAACACGGTATATATTTTTCCGTAATAAAAAGAAACCTATGTCACTCTCCAGCTCCCAGACTATCCTCATACCAAAAATCACGTCGATCCGTTGCTCCGTTTTGACGTGAAAGATGGACAAACAAAGACACTTTCACAATTATTTTTTTAATATTAATAAGATTACAGGCGGCCTTTTTAGGTGGCTTTAATTTCGTTTTTCCGATGCAAAACTGGGGAAATTTCGTTTGTACTGGACACTATTAGACCATTGACGACTCTGAGGCTGGACGCGTGAGAGTTTAAAAAGAAGGTTATAAGATTGACCCGTAGAAATATGCCCGCGGTGCAATATTCAGCGTGTTTGGCATGCAATCGTTGATGTTAAGCAACTTTAGCAATGGTCGGTCGCGGGATGGGTGACCGATAATGAACAGGTATTATCTCGAGCTCCTCCGTACAAGTCACGTTAAGTCATTTTGCAGTCGTTACAGGAGATACCCTTTTTTAGAGTGAGGACAATGTGTGGACGGTGCATGGTTATCTGGGACTCGCCTAGAGCCGCTTCCTGATCCCCCATCAAATAACAAGGACTTGATGGGGGGTCAGGAATGGGGAATAGTTAGGTAATACCCTTTTTTATAGTGAGGGGAATGCATTTACACATACCTTGTCCACGTTAGTGTGGGTTATGTGGGACTTGCCTAGCCGCTTCCTGACCTTCCATCCAGTCGCAAAGACTCGATAGGGAGTCAGGAATGGGGAATACACACTAAACTCCTTACTACTAGAGCTTACCGCCGTCGGTAGGAGTAGTAATGTAGACGGCCCGGTGTGGCAAGCTCCCCCTATGACTCGACGGCCGTCACGGATTTCTAGGCCCCTACGCGGTGGGAGATGGCCGAGCAATTGAGGGTCATCTTCCATGACAACCGGGGGATGGGACAGTGCGATCCAGGTGACAGTCATTGCCCGCATCGCACTGCCCCGCTAGAGGGATTTGAGGCGCGCAAAGCGCTGATACCTCCGCCCCATCTGCCTACGTCGAAGCCGTTCCGCATGAGTCTCCTGCTCGCGGATCCGCTTCGATGCCTTCTGCGAGATGATATCCTCGCAGAAGGAGACTACCGCACTCCAGCACTTGCCACTATCTAGCATGGCACGAGCTAGGTCTGGTAGCGAGAGGTCCCTTTCTACTACGGCGCGAGGGTTAGGTAATACTCTACAATACATTCTTACTTGGTTAACATCCCGCAAATGCATACCAAGCGCTTTTCTTCTTCCTTATGTGATGCGTACCGCCAAGGAATGGTACCCTGCCTGCGACTGTTTTCCCGAATGACTACAACCCTATAAATTTTAAAGCTAGAGTGAATAGGCTGCTTCTGGGTAAGCTCGCTCCATCTTAGGCTTCTTCCCAACCCTAAGGTTCAGTTGTGAAGCCAAGAGCAAGCCCATAAAACATTTAAAAATAATACGCATTGCACCCACGTGGTGTGTGATGTCATGGCCCATACTCTTTATCCATCCAAAGGGAAGGCCCCAGCAGTGGGGACATTTTAAGGACAGTGTACGTTCAAATCTGTAAAAAGTGATTTTATTTATATTTCACAGCTGATTAATAAAATTCGTATTTGCACGTGTTTGTAAGTTAAGAGTTGTTGAATCGAATTTTTGTTATTACATTTCGAGTTTGTCGGCTTATATCGAAATACTGCTACTAATGAAAACATCAATTTAAAACGTGAATAAAAATATATTTTGAGCTAAATTGGAATCGGGCTGTAGTTAAACGCTAACTAAATAAAGTCACATTCAATTAATTAAGTTAAATAAAGAGTGGCAGGATTGCTGTAGAAAAGATTATCTATCCATACTAATATTATAAATGTAAATGTGTTTGTTTGTCCGTCTTTCACGTCAAAACGGAGCAACAGATCGACGTGAGTTTTGGTATGGGGATAGTTTGGGAGGCTGGAGAGTGACAAAGGTTACCTTTTATCCCGGAAAATCATCACATTCCCGCGTGATATTTTACCGGGTGTTCTCTTTATTATATTCATATTAATATAATAAAGAGAAAAGTTTTTTTTTTGTTTGTAACAAACGAACAGCGTACAGCTTGCATCCACCGACTATTTCTGACTTCTGATAACCACAAATATTACCTAAATTTTACTATTATAATAATAATAGGTCTTTACATATGAAATTGCCGTTTTTTTCTTTTGTACATAAAACTTAACAACTTTTATAATATTAGAAATATATAATTTCTTTAATATTGCGTTACATTAAGACCGTATCGAGCAACTTTTGATAATTTAATAACCACGATATTTGATTATTTACATAGAAAAAACTTATTCCGAAAGTTACGACTATTTTTGTTTCCAGAATTTCGTACTTTATTAGTAGTAACTTAGTGAAAAAAAAATTTTTTCTCTTAACGAATGTGTCATTTAGTAGTTAAAATGTCCATAAATACGTGTGTCAAATTTTGTAAATTTACTTAATATTAGTCGTTAAATAATAACAAAAACGTTAGTATGGAAAAAAAATAATTACAGAAATCTCCATACAAAACGGCAATTTCATAGGTAAAGACCTATTATTAAAGCAAACAAAGCTCTCAAAATATCTGTGCAATATGGTGTTGTACATTATGCACAGATGTTTTGATAGCTTTGTTTGCCTAGATAAATTTGAACACTCTGACTGCTCATATAAATATGAAACAATGAGTGCCTAGATATTTTGAACACCTTGCGCGCTTACAACAATATGATAATTCGAACTGCTTAGATCAAATTGCGTTTATGTTTTTCAGATCTTTTTGACTACTCTAAACGCTTATATCAATTTGACGTCGACTGAACAAAAAGGAGACAAATGAGGAGGTTTTGGTCATAGTAGGTGAAAAGAGACATTTGATCAAGAACGAGAGAAGATGATGCGGCACGACAGTTTCCTGACAAACATCGTTGAAGGCAAAATGGAGGGGAGAAGAGGAAGGGAAAGACCTGAAATAAGTTATTTCAAATAGATAAAGGAAATGGATAACGTTGTGTCGTATCAAGAAGTGAAGGCATTTAAAAGAGAGACGAAACGAATAAAAGATACTCCACTGACAAGAGCAATGCTCTTAAATTAATGAAGAAGAAAAGAAGTCTCATGGTCACCCAGCGAGCAATGGGGAGAGCGATGCTTGATATTTCCCTGCGCGATTGAATCAGAAATGACGAGATCCGCAGAAGAACTAAAACAACCGACATCGCTCGAAGGATTGCTCAGTTGAAGTGGCAGTGGGCGGGACACATAGCGCGAAGAACCGATGGCCGTTGGGGCGGAAAGGTTCTCGAATGACGACCGCGCACCGGATGCCGTTCCGTGGGCAAGCTCTACTAGCTAGATGGATCGAACGATCTGATTGCGGTCGCGGGAAGCCGCTGGATGCCGGCAGTGCAGTACCGATCGTTGTGGAGATCCTTGCGCTGGATGCGGGCAGCGCAGCACCGATCGTTTTGTAGAGATCCTTGAGGGAGGACTATGACCAGCAGTGGGCGTCGTACGGCTGATTGACATGATAATGATGATGGGCTTGCTTTGCTTTGAAACTTTTGAAACTTGCCTAATCGCCAAAACCGCCGGTCGAACGCTCTAAGCACAGCATCACTCAGCTTTTTGTAATTCTTGTTTCTAACTTTGTAAAAGCCTAATTTTCTAATCCAGTTTTAAATTTAAAGCCTATAAAAATAGCAGGCGAACCCGCAGGCACCGCTATTACCGAAATAGGCCAATACTGTCTGCCTAATGCAATTTTAGAAACAAAACCACAAGCAAAACTGTTTCTTATTAGAAAGCGCTAAAGTTGATATTACCATGTTGATTTTGTAGGCAAAATGTAGGGGTGAAACGGGGAGGTCAATCGAAAAGGTAAAATCACGCTTATGTGACACGCATTAAGGTATATTTTCCGATGAAACGATTTTTTTGGTTATACAAACTTGTGTTTGCGAATTCAGTCTTGCTTCGAATTTTGGTCATAACAGTTGGTTTTTCTGATCAAACGAAGTGTTTAGAAGTTTCGCGATAAAGTGTGAAAAACGGTATTTGCGTGTTTTTGCTGAAACGGTTGATTGTGAAACTTTTTTTGCCTGTGATTGAGGTTGAAATATTGGGATTAGGTTTTGAGTAAAGTTTAGTCATGAATGTGAATTAGGATTTAGGTGAAAAAGTGATTTGAAATGCGGCAAATAGGCGGCAAATAATATTTAACTTACTTTCATAATATTTCTTAATATTATGCTTCCAAGTTTGAAATACCTTAAATTATTGACACTGTCAAAATAATCTACTTATAATTATTATACTCTCAAGTGAGCGTTCGACGCTTGGCCATGTCTGTCACTCCTATATTATGTATCTAGAACTAGGTGTTATTGTTGATCGAAGATACTGGACATATAAAAGAGGCAGACAGAGGTTTAATTGTCAATTAAAGTTAACTGGCATCTCTGTGCGGCATTAAAAGTTTAAACTTTCAAACAAACCCTCTTCGGAAACGAAAAGTAAAAAATCATTTTAAAAAACGAATATCTTTTATCTTAATAACTTTTTAAACTTTCATGGTCATTAACACTGTAGATATTACAAAAAGCGGGATTTTTACCATGTTAAATGGGATGGGATGTGAAATATCGGGGGCTCGACAACAAATCAAAACATGGTAAAAATCCCGCTTTTCGTAATATCTTTTATTTTATCTAAGTATATTAAATATTTCGTGATTCAGTTGATGACACATTAAGTACCTAAGTACCTATTTTTTAATCATACCCTATTTTAAATAATAAAGTTTTCAACCTAGGCACAGGATTAAACGAGACTAACCTAACTAGACAATTCAAATAACAACCCTTCCCTGTGTTCAAGTGTTAACCCTCCAGCAGTGGTAGTTGCGTCGTAGCCATAGCGTCGAAATGGAATTATCAAGATCTGCCTGGGCACATGACGAAATGACGAGATATTTGAAAGATTATTTCACGATGTGCCTAATTTAAAGTTGGGCAGATCGATAATAGAAAAGAAAAATAGTCCTTGACGAATGGAAAATGAAGTATTTAGAAAAAATCGACCCGTCTCACAACCAGTTCCGATGGGACTCGAACCAACGACTCCGTAGCTCAGTGTTCAGAGCAGTCGCCCGGATAGCGAAAGGTCGTGGGATCCCTTTAAAATCAATTTGCCCAAGTATAGCCGAGCAAATCGTCAAATGTTATACTCTAAAATCCGCAATATCACTAAGAGTCTAAATTATATGGCGGTTATTAGACAGGTAAGGTAAACCAGAAAATGGCGGTGGGTGGTGGTGTTGGTGTTGGTGTTTACAGTTTTCCGCATTTAGACTCATATTTGGTCCGTTATGCGTGAACATGGCTAGTCGAGCCATCCTAGCTCCTTCCAGAAGCGCAGAAGCCTCCTGGGGCGTCCACAGGCTTCTAGGAGCGACCTCACCTCTGTGAGGATTTCTGTTCGTTGTGCGGCCAAACCTACGCACTCCAGGATCACGTGGGCGGCAGTTTCCTCTGCGTTCAGGCAACCTCTACATAGAGGACTGTCTGTCGCATTCATAATAAATAGTTGTCGGTTTAAGGTAAGGTGACCTGTAAGTGTACCAACAACTATCCGGAGGTCTGGACGATTGAGACTGAGCAGCCTGCAGGTCAAACGCGGCGAGACTGCAGTCATCGCCATCTTAGACTGTCTACAGCTTGTTAGAGCTACCCAACGAGTATTATGTGCAGCACGAGTTCGTTGCCTTACCCATGAGCGCAGTTGGCTGAATGGGAGTGGCAGAATGGGTGTAGGTCCTGCCACTATTGTGGAGGATCCCATTCTAGCCAGCTCATCGGCGGCGTCATTCCCGTGTGATCCACTATGCCCTTTAATCCATTGTAGGATTACTCCGTTGTTGGATGCTAAACGATCCAAAACTTTGTGGCATTCGTAGACGATACTGGAGTTGATGGTGTTGGCCTCCAGTGCTGTTAGGACGGCCATGCTGTCGGTCAGTATGCGGATGTTTAGTTCCTTCATACCTCTAGACAGGGCCGTGGTAGCGGCGTTTATTATTGCAACACATTCGCATTGAAATATCGAACTGTGTTGGCCCAGCGCTAGTGATATTTTGATATTCAGATCTTGTGAGAATACTCCAGCTCCAGTTCCAGTCCCCATCTTGGAGCCGTCCGTATAGATTCGGACTTCATGTATGCCAGAGTGATCTCGGTCATTTTCAAATAACTGTATTTGGTATTTCTTTTCGAAAATGTATTGCTTGGGTATCCTATCGCATGGGGCAGCGATTAGTGACTCATGTTTCACTAAATCATTCCACAATGTGGAGTGAGGACCCTCTCGATTGTACCACAGACCCAGGTGTTTTAGCCTTATAGCAGCCATGGAGGCTTCCTCGGCCTAAAATGGCGGTGGGGCGCCGGCGTCTCGTGATGTGCCCAGGCAGATTTCGATGGTAACTAAGCGCGAAAATGTTGCCAGCGCACTCCCTTTAGAATCGATTTGCCCAAGTATGACTACTAGTCAGGTAAATCAAGAAATAGTAGAGGCGTCTCGTGATGCGCCCAGGCAGATCTTGATCGGCGAAGTTCAAGGATTTCTGTTACATTTGTATGTACGTTACATCCCAACCCAATTCCGTCTAAGTGTCAATATAGACCTCTGTTGTGTTGGCGGGTTCAGTTGATTTTGTTTATGTTTTATTGGCTGCCGCCCGGCAACTTTACTTAGATCCTATACAACTTTTTCCCCTATGTCTCTTTTTGTAGAATAAAATTATTTTCCTGAAACGGAATTGCGGTGCTTATTTTTGGGAAATTATAATCATTTGAACGGTATTTAAATTAACCAATTGACAGAGTTAAGAAGAATGCCAAAACATACGAATGAATCATAAAAAAAATTACCCGCAATCGTGAGAATATAGCCAAGTTATCATCGGTTTTAAATGTGAATGCGCCTCGGGAAAGTCTTGAACTTAAAAAATCTATTGTTTATACCGCACTCACTATGTTTATACCTACCTATATGATAAGGCAGGTATAAACATGATGATGTAGGATGATGAGGTAGGTATAAACATAATGAGTGCGCGCTTAAAGCCGTAAAAGTTGTTTATATTTCAATGAACAGTACGCCCGAATACATAAAAAGTGCAAAATCGTACCTTAAAACTTAGTACCTATCTATTATGTTTCTGGGTGATATTTACTTATTATTTTTACCTTCGTGAATCAGATCAATATAATTGTATGTTATCGGTACATAGTACATACTATCTGATATTCATTTGTTTATATTTTATACACCGCATAGCAAGCTGGCGAACACGATAAAGAGCTGGGGGCCAAGCCTGCTAACGTTAAGTTATAATCGTGTCTCAATCGTTTTAATTGTAGTGCTTTTTACACACTAGTTACAAGCATTATGACAATATGATGTGATGTAAATGTAGTGCGTGGTGTGACCATCAGTAGTATGGTGAAAAAAGTACACATTTCTTGTAACTAGTGTGTTAAAAAGCACTGCAATTAAAAGACGATTGAGACATGATTATGACTTAACGTTAGCAGAATTGGCCCCCAGGACGATCGATATAACATTTCACTTCTTTTCATCGGGCTGATTAAAATTACTTATTATTAGCAATCGATTACCTGTCAAATTTGATTGAAATGACAGTTAGATTGCTGTTTTAATAAGAATCAATGTGACAACTGCCTTACTAAAGCAGCAATGCTAATGGAGTTTCTGTCAGTTTTAATTGCTAAGTGATTGCTGGTAACTAGTAAAGAACATAATCAGCCTGCGGTTCACATCGTTATAGCTTAAATACACGGTTCAATTTTGGCTTTCAATTTGGATGAAGCAACCAAATTGAACAAAATAAACGTAAAAGTGAATCATTCAATGACAATGTGCGCCTGTATTTCTGCGCCTTCAACCAAAGCACAGATTACTAAATAGTTACTATGTAACAGATAGTTCACTCCGCTAAGTCATTTAAATAAATAGCAACTCTAACTATAACGCAATAAAGTAGAATTCAGCTTGTACGGCGCAGGCAAATTACGAACGGCCATTCGTTGTCATTGCATCTATTTCTATCGCATAATTCTAGCTCTTTTGCGGACCTAATTTCTATGGATTTCTATGGACACGGGGAGTGAAATAGGCCTGACGAAAGTGAATCAATTTGGTTGAACCGTGTAATATTAGCATTAACGTCATCGCTCACGTTCACGTCTAAAGCCTACTCAGCTCGCTTCGCTCGTTCTTTAGTTCGTTTGCCAGCTGGAGGTGTGGTATGGCTGGCTTTATCCAGGTTTATCTACTACACCTATACGGTCGGATTAGGCACACAATACGTGTGTACCCAGCCAACCACTCGAAAAATGCTGTTACAGTGTAATTAATACAGTTTAAATTTCGAATTCTGCCACCACAAGTTCGAGACTGACGGGTGTCAAGTTGCATCAAATCTCCGAGCGTACAGGTTAAGTAGGTACAATTACTATTTTTTCTAAACTTTTTGCCCTAAATCAAACATAGGTACTTACTCCAGCTACCATTTGAAGTTTATAACATGTGACAGTGATAAGTGAAAGTGGATTTGAAGTGATTTAAACACTTAAGTGTAAAGTGTAACACTAGATTGTTAAATACTTGTAGTGAACGACGAAGTTATCGTGTTGGGGCAAGCATGAGTTTGAGGAGGTAAGTTGTGAATTTATGCCTTTGGAAGTTTCTTAGGAGTTTAATTTGTGGGTTGCAAGTCAAGGGATGAAGCGAGAGCGGTTAAAAAACTTTAAATTTTATTTAGTTCCGGTAAAGAAGAACGTACTCGTAATATTTGAGAAGACAAATTATGGATTGACCATTTTTTTTTCCTTGCTTCATAATTTCCGAGAGAATTCTTCCATAGTTTAGCTGAGCATTTGGGGTTCTTGATCAGATACTCCAGGCTTTAAATTGTTGTATATCAAAAGAAAGGGACAACCATGCTTAATATATTTTGTAAAGACAATATGACAATAACTTTAATAGTTTAGGTGGTCACTTAGGGTTTCTCCATAGAGTGATCAGGTAGGTATGGCTGTTCACTTATATGGTTTCT
Organism: Crambus lathoniellus; assembly: GCA_949710035.1. NCBI lineage: Eukaryota > Metazoa > Arthropoda > Insecta > Lepidoptera > Crambidae > Crambus > Crambus lathoniellus. The sequence goes on along the minus strand of OX453324.1, from coordinate 10,527,045 downwards.
CCATAGAGTCATCAGGTAGGTACTCAGATGTCTCAACATAGACGCCTGAAATTTGGTACCCACAGTGGTCTCTAATCAAACTGCAAAAACTTATCACTCACCATAACGACGTCGCGACCCCTGGAAATGTGTCGAGACGTCTAAACTAAACTTTTATGCATTCACAATGCAACTTTTATTATTGAAAATCAAGTATAAGAAAAATCTAAACTGGTTATGGGTACAGGTACTGGACAGTTTGTACAGTTGTTTTGTCTCACGAACGCGGGTGAGCCTTGTAGTTGTAATGCGTATATAGACGCTAACGCTAATGCTAATGCGAATGCGTATAGTACGCTGATGTGCGTCGGCCGGGGTCTCGGCCAAAACTGAGCGCTCCCGAGCTCCCAGGCAAAGACAGTGTACATGTACATTTACCTACACAAGCGTGGCTCACCCGCACTCGTGATAGAAAACATCTGTAAAAAGAATTTGATTACTTTAATCTTAAGGCGATATACTAAGAAAAATTATGCTGAAGCGAGATAGCAATGAGAAAACGACGCGCGCGGGAGCGAGACCGATTTTGCAGATTAGGCAAAAAAATTACAAAATCCCTTCGTATTAAAAAACTATACCAATTTTTTAAAAATTCTTCTACACGATCCTAAATATTATTGGTGTCCACTAATTAAACCAATTTCCAATAGTAATTGTAACCCCATTTAAGAATAATCTTGAATATTCGTATTCTTTAGAGGTCTTTTCAAAAATAAAAAGTGTCGAGGCAAAATCATAAAATCGTGTTTCTAAAACCATACGAATCTAGATAAAGGTATGAAGAAATATATATCTTATTACCAGATTTGTAACAACTGTAACCGTCCTTTAGTTTTATCAAAAAGTCCATACTTTTTCCAATAGCGCTTTAAATTTCGCTTACGCTTATGCCTTGCATTCACGAGTCAGGGCTTTGTAAGTTGACCTTTAAGGTCTAAAGCGTTTGATTACAAAACGGCAGCCGTATCGAACATTAATTCTATCGATTCTGGAATAATAAGTTTGAAGGTTGAACTAGGATTTATAGGTGAATTATGAAAGTGATTTATTCTTTGGCAACAAAAAGTTTGTGAAAGGGCCCGGAAAATGAGACACAATGGATTTTCCATTGTTTGTGGCCCCATGCGACCGTGTGGGTGTCAATGGGTTAAATTATTAGTTTGATTTTGTGTGGGTTTTTAAAAATATTTCTTGTAATAGTAACGCCTAAATATTTTTAATCTAATTAGAATTGAATGATGTCTTTAATTAATGTTATCGGTTACCGTATTAATTAAAAAATATATATAAATAAATTGGCTCATCATCATAATTATCATCAGCCATTTAATGTCCCCACTGCTGGGGATGAATTATGGATGAATGAGGAGAAGGGCCACGACCAGCGCCGCCTCTGTTTACACCACCGGTTTCAGACCCAGAGGTCCCGGGTTCAATTCCCAGTGGGGGTACATAAGTATTGTATTCAATTTGGTTGGTGGTAGGACTTGGTCGAAGTCCACCTGGCTAGCTACCACCATCTTATCTAAGTCTGTCGCCATAACAATGATGTTATCAGCATTTTTGTGTTCCTGCAGTTAGAGATGATATAGCCAGTTCCTCGGTGAATGAGGATTCCGGGTGTAGTGCGCTTCCACCTTTTTTTTATCCACAACGGGGTAGCACTTAGCCTTCATCACTACTGATGTTAAGTGGTGATAAGGTTGAAGGTGGAAGCTGGAGGATCTGGCTATCTTATCTCTAACTGCCAGAACACAATAATGCTGAAACATCATTGTTATGGCGTCAGACTTAAATAAGATGGTGGTAGCTAGACAGGCGGACTAAAAACAAGTCCTACCATTACCACCAACCAAACCAACCACCAACCACCTTCAGCCTTATCACCACTTAACATCAGGTGTGATGAAGGCAAGTACTACACCATCGTGGATAAAAAATTAAAATTATAAAAAAATAAAACCGCCTTCAAAAAAACCACATCAAAAAAGTAAGAAATAATTCCTCACCAAATAAATAACGTAAGTACTTTGAAGTCTGAAACTGAAAACCTTCTTTTTCGAAGTCGGTTAAAATACCTTGAGGAATCCCCTTTTTAACAAAACAAGAATCATCTAAATCGGTTTATAAACAAAAGAGTTATGCCTAAAGATACGTATTAAATTCACATAAAGTGGTAACGAAAACGACAGTATTTTCAAGATTTCCTGAAAGCTACTGAACCGATTTCAAAATTTCAAAAAATGGGACCAACTTGGAAACCAACCTGATGTAATAACGTTTGAACCATTTTAATCGGTTCAGCCGTCTTCGAGTAATCGGTGGACATACACAAAAAAAAACATACATACAGACGAATAGAGAACCTCCTCCTTTTTGATTTAGAAGTTGGCTAAAAATAATCAGGCGGGCCAATTCGATTGGTATGACAACACACCGACGAAGGGTTTTCTATTTGAGTTCGAAAATTGATAGTTCGGCTTTCATTATATCGAACACGGTATGCCGACAACTCATTAGAACGATGTTTTGTTTCATCGATGCTTCACAGGTGCGATATAACGTTAGTGCGAAAAACCCCGTGTCGAGAAACGCTACTGCGATTTTCATTAGGTCTTTTATTATTTGTTCGATGATATTATGTTATTTCGAAATTGCTGTTTCTGCGCTATTAAGCTAATAATATATATGCAATAGGCAATATTGAGCAATAAGGCCGCCTCATTGCTCATCATATTTTTTTGTAGAAATATAAATAAAAATTTCCTTGTAGGTAAGTATTTTTGTAAAAAAAAATATTGTGAAAATTTCAAGTTTAAAGAGTTATATGTATCTAACCGAATTTCACGCGGACAAAGGCGCTAGTAACCATTAATAGTATAGGCACACAGATAAATAATAATGGTAAAAATAATAATAAATTTCTTACAATCACACAAATAATTTAATGGAAACTGTGTTTTGGAAACTAGATATCGGATAAATATACATACATATACCTGCTTAGGTATATCCTTTTTTGGAAATTCACTTCCTTACCGGAATAATCGGTCGTCCGATAAATAAAATAAATTTCTTTATTAGTATTTCTATCACACCTACAGAATATGAACATTAGACAAAACTTAGATTTCTACATTACTTATATAAAATCTTTGTGAATTTATATTAGCAAAATTTGAGCTAAACGCTCAGCAAAAGTATGAAAACGTTATATGTCAACGTCAGGACCCTTCTCAGTGTAGGCGAGTTGAAAAATTACTTTAGTTCTGGCACACGTTCTGATACTTTTCGGTACTGTTCCTGTCAGGAGAAGGATGCTGGACCTAAAGGAATGGAATGGGGTGGATATGGGTATTGGTTACGTATGGCTGATTCCTTGTTTTTTTTTACCACACTTTTATAAGCTTCACTTGTAGTATAAGTCACAATGTAAGAAAATCTTGGAATTCAATTTTAACCTACTTCTAATTGTCGTATTGATTTGAAACTTTGCAAGTCTATATGAATCCGATGACAATACAATAATTTGCTACCATCGAGCTGATCTGATGATAGAGTCAAGAGGTGGGCAATAAAACTCTTCAATGGTTGCTAGGCAACCCCTCGTGTTTAGGCTCATTTGTTTTGTTCTGATGAGACCTATTCGCTACACTTAATGGTGAGGGTCTGATGATGGAGCAGGGAGGAAGCCAGTGGCACATCTTAATGTCCACTAGGAAACCCCTCGAGTTTTGGCTCCGTTGTTTCGTTCTGATGAGACTTATTAGCTGCACTTGGTGATGAGTGTCTGATGATGGAGCAAGGAGAAAGCCAGTGGCACTCCTTAATGACCAATAGGAAACATCTCGAGTTCTGGCTCATTTGTTTCGTTTTGATAAGACCTATTCGCTACACTTGGTGGTGTGGGTCTGATGATGGAGCAGGAAGTAAGGATTTTTTTACTTTTAAGCACTAAGTACTAAATGGTCTTAGGTATTTTAGGCACAAATTATATCTTAAATTATAGAACATTTATCTGCCTTTAAGGATACATTTTTCAAATTTATAAAAGTAGTGAATCGTTGTTTAGTTCTAATGAGACTTATTAGCTGCACTTGGTGATGAGTGTCTGATGATGGAGGAAGGAAGAAGTCAGTGGCACTCCTTAATGACCACTAAGAAACCCCTCGAGATGTGCTCATTTGTTTCGTTCTGATGAGACCTATTCGCTACACTTGGTGGTGAGAGTCTAATGATGGAGCAGGGAGGAAGTAAGGGTTCGGCTCGCGCAACTGGTAACTAGGTAATAGATTCCACTTGAATTTGTAAAACTAAATACATACAATCACGCCTTTGAGTTATAATGTTTACGGGGTGGGCAGACACATGAATGGACTGTGAAATCGATTACCATCCCCATCCAAAGCTTGCCATTTGTTAAACTAAAAAGTAAAAAATAAATATGTAGTTTAAAAAACTATAAAAACACACTTTTATAGGAACAGTCTTAAAAGTACAAAATAACCATCTATTCAGTAACTGAAATTAAAAAGCGTGGTGCGTCTTTTGCAAAGCTTGCATTCAAGTACCTACTTAATATTGACAACGCGCACCACGCTTTTTAATTTCAGTTACTGAATAGATGGTTATTTTGTACTTTTTAGACTGTTCCTATAAAAGTGTGTTTTTATAGTTTTTTAAACTACATATTTTATCTATTCCTTTCTAATACAAAAAACTATAATACCAATGGTATTTTTTTAATTATTTACGACTAGCTTCCGCCCGCGACTTCGTCCGCGTGGGCATTCGAGAAAATACTTAAGGGACCAATAACCAGGATAAAAAGTATTCTATGTTTTAATTTCATAAAAATCCGATCAGCCGTTTTTACGTGATTAGGCGGGTCCTCCCCTCACCAAGCGAGCAGCCTCGCGCGAGGCAAAACGTTTGCCACGTGTCGCGGGCGGAAGCTAGTAAATAATAAGTGTCTGTTTCACAATCAAAAAGTTAGTTCTGAGTAGCTTAGGTTCCAAGAACTTGTTAGGTACCAAGAACTTTTAGGGTACTTAAGATGATTTAGGTTTCTATACCCTATTTACCCCCTGGGTTTGATTTTCGGAAAACTACGAAATGGGTTGCCTATTTGTTTTAAGAAGTAAGCCTACAAAGTTTCAAGTTGAAATGCCTATTTTACCCCCTGATTTTTCATTCAAAATTTCACCCCTATTGCAACCTTTTAGGGGTTGAATCATGTTCAGCGTGTTAAACATCAAAATAAATGCCATTTTTGCAATCGTCATCCCATAAAACCTCAATAACGACATCCATATCGATTTTTAGGTTTATTTATCCCATTTAACCTCTAAGGGGTTGATTTTCGAAAAAAATCGAAACATGTTTTTGCTTATTTGTTTTACTTTCCGACCATAAGCCTAAATAATAAATTAAATGAAGGACTTTCCAGATACAACATTTCATCCCCCTTTTCACCCTTTTGGGGGTGGAATTGTCAAAAACCCTGACACAGGTAAATAGTAATTTTCAATTGCCAGCCTAAATACAATGTTTGAAGATCCTAACTTCAAAACTGACGGACTTTCATACAAACATTCATCCTCTATTTCACTCCCTTAGGGGTGGAATTTCCAAAAATCCTTTCGTAGTGGATGCCTACACTGTATAACGTGCCTATGTGCAAAATTTGAAGTCTCTAGGTTCAGCGGTTTGGGCTGTGCGTTGATATCTCAGTCAGTCAGTCAGTCAGTCAGTCAGTCAGTCAGTCAGTCAGGACTTTGAATTTTATATATATAGATAGTAAACATATATCATCGGTAGGTATTAGTTTTGGTATTAGAAAGGAATAGATTTTTTTTTGTTTTTGAACATCCATTACACTTACATTACTCCAACTCAATGTTGACCCTTTCCGACCTGGCGTCCACAAAATATGAGGACATAAAACTTAACAAAATATTTAGTTACTTATTTCGATGTTTTTTTACATAAAAATGTTTGGGTTCATATTGTAATCACATAATAAACTCTATAATACACACATATTATTTAGGTAAGTACATTATTTTCTCAAGTCTATTTTAACTAAAAAAAAATCAAGTCAATTCGGATACAAAAAAAAATCGGGTCTGAAAGGGTTAAGTAGCTTAAGCCCCTGTGTGACGGGTATTATCACAATGACATACACCCAGACATGAGAAAATATTAAAACACTAGATATTTTTCCGGTATAAAAAGTAGCCTATGTTCCTCTCCAGGCTACAAAGTATCTGTTTCCCGAATTTCAGCCAAATCCGTTCAGCCGTTTTGGCGTGACTGAGCAACAAACATCCAAACATACAAACATTCAAACGCACAAACATACAAACATACTAACATACAAACATACAACGTATTCTCTGTAGGTATAATAAGTATTAGTACCTATGGATACTGCCCATAATAACTCACAGTAGAAGACAAAACACTACCTTCCCACTGACCTATATTTCCGAATCATAATGAGGCATAATTTGATCTGCGTCTGACTTCGAATTAGCTTAGTTGTCCCCATTTATTATTAATCACTCCACTCTGCCTTCGCCTCTATAAAAAAATAAAAAAATAAACGAACGAACACAGAATAAAATCTACATTTCCTTTGTCGGATCGAGTTTTTATTATCGTATTCGAAAGAGATTTGAATAATCTGAATTGATGACTTTGTCGAGTGGGATTCTGTGACGGGAGTTAACAGCAATCGGTGATGTTAAGAAGGCCCTTCCTGATCCATCTATCTTCTTCTTCTTTTTTGGCGACCGATTTGGCGCAGGGGCAGGTTACCTGCCTTCTGCGCCGGAGGTCTCGGGTCGATTCCCGAACTAGACAAATATTTGTGTGCATGAACATGTCGTTGGACCCGGCTGCACTTGCAGTCGTTAATAACCACCAATCCGCACTGGGCCCGCGTGGTGGGTCATGGCCCATTCTCCTTAACCATACGTAAGGAAGGCCAGTGTCCCAGCAGTGGGGACATTAAATGGCTGATGATGTGGTAGAAACATTGATTATAACACTTTTGCGAACAAGCTAATACGATAGTCATAACTAGTACACTTTCAATGCGGCACTGATATATCTGTACTTTACATTAGTGCGGTACGAGGTCTTTTCAACCTCGTTCCGCACAGTGTTAAATATAAAAGGAAAAAATGGTCGCTATAATTCCTTTCTCCAATAATAAATTTTAGTCAAAGACAGTGCGTGATAGCTACGCATTATATGATACACAAGGTCACACGTAAGCTATGACATTGCTAATTCAATTTGGACTCTATTGGGATGACTTATGATTTATATCAATCTATCTGCAGAATATACCAAAATTCTTTGATGATAAAAGGTATTTTTTGCTGATATAAATGCTATCGGCCATATAGTGGAAATATTTGCTACCTACCTATTTCGTACGATTCAAGGATTATTATTAGGACGACCGATTTGGCGCATGGGTAGGGTTACCGGCCTTCTGTGCCAAAGGTCTCGGGTTCGATTCCCGAACAAGACAAATCTTTGTGAGCATGATGAACATGTCTATTTGTTATTTAAATTTTTATTTTTTTGCATTCAAAATGCAGTTTTTATTATAAATCGACCCGTCTCACAACCAGCGCCGATGGGACTCGAACCCACGACCTTTCGCTATCCGGTGGCTGCTCTAACCACCAACGACTCCGTAGCTCAGTGAGTATGAACAGTCGCCCGGATAGCGAAAGGTCAGTCATGTCAAGTCAAAGGGTTCGAGTCCCATCGGAACTAGTTGTGAGACGGTTCGTTTTTTTCTAAAACTTCGTTTTCTATTTTTCATTAGGCATTCGAACTTTTTCAGTGTGGTAATTCATATGTCGAACATTTTGTTTGTGGTTTCTATTGAAAAGTTAGAACCTCTGAGAACGTTTCAAACAAACTAAGCTGTCCCACATGTCAACTAATTCATTTTGACAGTTAGTTCGTATACGAACATCTATTGGTTTGTACCACTCGTAGCGTTCGACTGGTTTTCGCTCGAACTTTTTCGATTGTGAAATTCAGGGGGCCGATTCTTAGGCAATCGAGAAAAGTTCACTTTTATAAGCTCGAAATTCAAATTTAACACAGTTTTTGTATTGTCAGAATTTCACAATCGAAAAAGTTCGATCGAAAACCAGTCGAACGCTACGAGTGGTAGAAACCAATAGATGTTCGTATACGAACTTAGCTGTAAAAATGAATTTGTTGACATGTGGGACAGAGTAGTTTGTTTGAAACGTTCTAATTTTTCAATAGAAACCACAAACAAAATGTTCGACATACGAATTACCACACTGAAAAAGTTCGAATGCCTGAGAATCGGGCCCCTGACAATACAAAAACTGTGTTATATTTGAATTTCGAGCTTATAAATGTGAACTTTTCTCGATTGCCTGAGAATCGGCCCCGGGTGTTTTCTATATATAGTAAGTATGTATTTACAAACAAAAAGTATTAAAGTAATATATTTATCCCATATCAAGTTTTGTATGACACATTTTCTTAATGAAATTTAGATGGGCTTAGATAAATTGGCGTGATTGTATTGTAAGAAATTATTTAATCTTTATTTTATTATTTTCGAGTCAACTTATCTAAGTAACTTGGAACCAAAAATTCATATAAGTAAATATTTTCAGTGCAATCCTTATTGCAGGAGCTACATCATATCAGCCGAACGACGCCCACTGCTGGGCATAGGCCTCAGGCCTGTAGCAGGAGCTACATACGAATTAAATCATTTCCTCATGTTCACAAACAAAATTACAGACCAACATTAAATAAACATTGTTTATCTACAACGGGAAAACGCTGCAGCGTTTTGAGTCTTCATCATACCATATTCGAACCTGGAACCTCTGGATCTAATACCGGCATCTTACCGACGAGCTTGTGGCGAATCGTGGCTCATCGTGGCTCGATCGTTGAGGCTAAGCAACTTACGCAATAAATTAAGACCTGCAACGCAATGAACTTAAAATTAACAAAATGTGAAGCAGGAATTTCGCTTCCTCACGAAATATGTTTTAACCTTTCGCACAGACAACCCAGTGAGGAGGAGACATTCGTCTTATCTCATGGTTCATAAATCAAGACCCTTTCTTTAGGCCTATCCCTATCTTTATATAGAACGAGAGAATTAAACCATAGTGATAAATCTTGGATTTCTATACCTAGTCGTTTTTCTTAATCGACTGTGGTTTTGTCTAGTTCAGTTTAGTTTTTTAAAAGTAACTAAAATTATTTTAACCATCTCCGTAAAGGGTTAGATTTATAACCAGCCATTATAATGTCCCCACTGCTGGGCACTGGCCTTCCTTATGGATGGATCCTTACCCATCCAATAAACCCAATGCAGATTGGTTAGTAGTAATAACGACTGCAAATTCAGTCGGGACCAAGAACGAAGGAACTCGAAAAGCGCGAAAGCACTATACGGTACAGGAATTTCTATGTGAATAGTAGTTTATGTGACTGTCACAATAGGGGCTATTAAAACACGAGTGGGAGTTTGAAAACGAGCTTTGGCGTGTTTTTAATAATCCACGAGTGTTTTAATACCGAGTTATGTGCAGTCTCATACACTACTTTATCCACACTCATGTACATATAATCATGTTTCAAAAAGGTCTAAGGTGGATATGTAAAGGAACTAACAAACTGACATTTTATAACTATGTAAGTATACTAACCTTCATTTCATGAATAAACTGAATTTAAGAAAATAATCTATAGTTAATAATGTTTTGGGCACCATTGCAAAAGTTGCAGTATTATCACAGAATTTTTATTAGTACTAACGTGTATTGTTTATTTAATAACATTTTGTACATGAAAAAGTAAAACTGTTTGAATGATAAACTAGAACAAGATCCGAATACAATCGAATTTACAATCATCAAGTACAAAAACTCTTTGTTGGAAGCGAATTGTACAAATCTAATTTGCAAACTTCCTAAACCGTCAATGAAATGAACTCTATTTTCAATAGCATAAGGACGCTTTCCTTTTTTTGCTCGAAGGACCAACTCTTACTACAATGGATTTTATGTCGTGTTCCTGCGATATAAGATGTATTATTGCTTGTATGTTTGATTTAAGAAATTCTGACGTAGATATATGTGTCGTTTTCGTGTTCTCGCAAGGTACTCCCAAAACAGGAATATTACGTGAATTATGATTGTTTCTTCACTAAGTGAGGTATGCCATGTTTGCATCAAGTCTTTAGAAATGATCAGTTAATTTATTCATACAGGCTGACGTGAAATAGGATGTATTCTTTCGAAGGGATTGTACTAGATGTTTTTTGGAAAAAATTAAGTTTAGGAATGGAGTAGAATCTTTAGTTATGGAATTTGTTTTTAAAACAATTACTTATTGCAATTTATTTTGGGCGTAAAATGTCTTATTTCTCAAGAAACTAACACAAAAGTCTTAACATAACTTAATTTAAGTTTTTTCCATTTTTTTTTACTTTTGGAATTCACAATGCAATATTTATCATTGAAAGTATTGAAAATGAAGCAATAGAAAAAATGGACCTGTCCCATAGGAGCTAATTGTGAGACGAGTCGATCTTCTAATACTTAATTTTCAATGTGTTTTTATATTTTAAGGTCTCTGAGAAAATATTTTAGATTAATCCTTCGCATAGAAAATTAAATTTTCATATCATCGCACCACCATTTCATTACCGTGGTTGACAGTTTCACAATGGCCGGGTGTTGTGCGCCAACGACTCTCAACTACAACGAAATATGTATATTAATGATTTTCAGCTAATACTGAAGTGGAAAACATGGTCGAGGTTGTTTTAAAACTAGATTACTAGTATACCGAATGGTTTACACGACTCGTCGAATAGTGCTATCACTTTTAACGCTGTAGGCCCGCGTTGCTGCATCAATATGAGGAAACAGGAGGAAACCCTCGCATCCGAAAGAAACATTTTTACAAATGTTTAACAAACGACTAAGATGAAACAGCCATTAAATTGAGAGTTTAAATTATTTTTATGAATTCATAATGCAAGTCTGTAAGTATAGAAAAAATTGTAATAGTAAAAAACCAGGAACCCTGCAAGTAGCTTACAGGCGGGATTTAAGCCCGCTCCTCCAGGAATCCAGCCCGATCCTATACTTACAGGATTGCATTGTGAATGCATAAAAATAATTAATCCGTCGGAGCTAGATGTGTGACATGTCGATTTTTCTTATACCTACACTAACGGATCCTCGCGGTGTTACCCGCGTGGTACCTGATAAAAGTGGTGATAAAATAAAGCCTATGTCACTCGGGAAGAATAAAGCTTTCTAATGGTCAAAAATTTTTTTAAATCCGTCCAGTAGTTCCTGAGATTATCGCGTTCAATCAACTAAACAAACAAACAAACTCTTCAGCTTTATAATAAGTATAGATCAGGCGGTGTTAGCTCAACTGTCAAACGTATGGAAACACAACTAAGCTCCGCTTCAGTGGTCTAGTGGTTCACACCACCGATTTTAGACCTAGAGGTCCCGGGTTTGATTCCTAGTGGGGGTACATTATTAAGGCGCTACTCGGAAAAATATGGACTTTTTGTTAAAAAACTATAGGACGGTTAGAGTTGTTATAAATCTGGTAATAAGATATATATTTCTTCATACCATTATCTAGAATCATATAGTTTCAGAAACACGATTTTATGATTTTGCCTCGACACTTTTTCTTTTCGAAAACACCTCTAAAAAATACGAAATATCAATATTATACTTAAATGGGGCTACATATACTTTTGAAAATTGGTTTAATTAGTGGACCCTAATAATATTTAGGATCGTATAGAAACATTTTTAAAAAAATCGCTATAGTTTTTTAATACGAAGTGATTTTGTGTTTTTTTTGCGTAATCTGCAAAATCGCTATAGTTTTTTAATACGAAGTGATTTTGTGTTTTTTTTGCGTAATCTGCAAAATCGGTCTCGCTCCCGCACGCGTCATTTTCTCATTGCTATCTCGCTTTAGCATAAGTTTTCCGAGTATCGCCTTAAATTTGGTTTGGTTGGTTGTAGCACTTGTTCTAAGTCCGCTTGGCTTGGCTACCACCATCTTATCTAAGTCTGACGCCATAACAACTATTATTTCAGCATTGTGGTGATCCAGCAGTTAGAGATAAGATAGCCAGTTCCTCAGTAATAGTAAGATTCCGGAAGTAGTGTGCTTCCAACTTCAACCTTATCATGATGAAGGTTAATAGAGTGGGTTGTGCGACACCGTTTTGGATAAAAAAACGCGCTCTCAAAGCAAGGTCCCAATGTGTTCCCGGCCGATCATTATAACCTTGGCCTTTTCAAAGCAAGAGTGAATAAGAACCTCCTGGGTAAGCATGCAACACCCTAGACTGCATCCTGTCTGCTATGCTGGATGGTGATCAAATGTATACACAGTACAAACATAAAAACGGTATGGCGTTTCCAGGGTTTTCACTCACAGAAACAACTTATTGTCCACCAGCCCTATCCATATTTGCAGAGTTGCAATGACTCCGCGATAACCATTCGAGTTCGCATCGTATTTGATCGGAAAGCCATCGATTTAATGGGTACCAGCGATAGTAGGTACGATTAATGGACTGATAGTTCAGAGTAGCCACTTCGAATAAAAGTTGTCCATATCTATATTTATTTACCTATAAAGCTTAAAGTTTGTTTGTTTTGATGGACTACACGACGTTGTCCCGCGGGAATGTGATATTTTTCCGGTATATAAAGTAGCTTATGTGACTCTCCTGCTTTGAAACTATCATCATGCCAAAAATCACGTCGATCCGTTGCTCCGTTTTGACGTAAAAGGCGGACAAACAAACAAGTACACACGTTTACATTTGTAATAATAAAATATGGATAATTATTGTAGACTAAGCTATTCCGGAATCCGGAAATAGGCATTAGTAGAACAGTACCAGTAGGAGCTGGTTGTGAGACGGGTCGATTTTTTCTAAATACTTTATTTTCAACTTTTCAATATGAAAAATTGCATTGTGAATGCAATAAGTTTTAAGTAAAAATTTCATTTTTATGACAAGCTTTTTTGCTGACTGTACTTCAATATTGTATTGTCATCTGAACCAAACCTGTACACAAAATTACAGCTCCATCGGACACTGGGAAGTGGGTCAAATTAAGCTTGCAAGATTTGTCCCCCACTAACTAACTAACTAACATGGCAAGTTAATAAAAAGCTTGTAAAAAAGTATAAAATTTAATTAACAGAACAGTATGTACGTTTTTACAAGCTTTTTATTATCTTGCCATGTTAGTTAGTATGTTAATTTAGTGGGGGACAAATTTTGCAAGCTTAATTTATTTGACCCACTTCCCAGTGTCCAATGGAGCTGACATTTTGTATACAGGTTTGGTTCAGATGACAATACAATATTAAAGTACAGTCAGCAAAAAAGCTTGTCATGAAAATGAAATTCTTACTGAAAACTTGTTCATTATACCATACTATAAAACAGATTGAATTTATTATTATCTTGCCATGTTAGTTAGTTAGTTAGTGGGGGACAAATCTTGAAAGGTTAATTTGACCCAGTTCCCAGTGTCTGATGGAGCTGATATTTTGTATACAGGTGTACTTCAATATTCAGTCATCAAAAAAGCTTATCATAAAAATGAATTTTTTACTAAAAACTTATTTACAAGCTTTAATTTAACTTGGCATGTTAGTTACTTAGTTAGTTAGTGGGGGACAAATCTTGCAAGCTAAATTCGACCCACTTCCCAGTATCCGATTGAGATAAAAACAAAGTTTTTACAAAAGAACTTATTTACTTTCAAATTAACCCTGGAAGCACCACTGCATTACAATCTAGATTCCTTCCCAGCTTTTCGTTAAGGTACCTATCCTAATATTTTTCCAATCGTCGCGGTTGGCATAGCTTGCGTTGCCGTGTGAAGTGTACGCCTGTTATTAGGATGCCTTGGGGTTTGGTGCAAACCATAAGATTTCGAGTTCATCATAGCGTATGGCTAGGAAAATATTGACGATTCATAAGTACATATTTGTTATGTCTAAGTGAATAAAGAATATTTTTATCTTTATCTTATCTAGACTGCATCATCCTAAACCTCCAAATTTAAGTTATTTAGCCAATCTAGGGCTGCAGGCGATAGATGGTGAAGATAGATGGTGATCGCTCTGCTAAGCCGCCCGGGAAAAGGTGCAGTGGGCAGTCCTCGACTATATTATATAGGGTCTGGTCACTGGCTGGGCGAGTCTTTCAGTCCCCACTTGTGTAGATGGTGGTTTGACCTTCCGTGTCCTGTTCTGAAACGATTCAGAGGGCCTACTCTGAAACACAAAATCCGAAACTTCGGCATACCCGTACCTCTCGCTCTCCAGTCGGGTCAGAATCGAGTGAAAGGAACGGGGCTTGACAGAAACATCTTGTTGAGACAGGGTCCTTTATTGGCTACGCACACCTCCAAAACCACACTTTTCTTTTCCCATACAAACCAGCTATCAAACATTTGACGTAAATCGTTTAGGAAAAATGTGATAGTAAAAAACCACGAGCCCTATAAGTAGCTTTCATGAGGCGGCTATACTTATAGGGCTCGTGGTTTTTTACTATAACATTTTTCCTATACTTACAAAATTGCATTGTGAATGCATAAAAATAATATAAAATATCATCTGTAAATCGTTTATCCGTCTTTCACATCAAAACCGAGCAACGGGTCGACGACGTGATTTTTGGTATGGGGTGGGAGCTGGAAAGTGACAAAAGTTACTTTTTATCCCGGAAAAATTTAATATTAGGTTCCCACGGAATAACGTCGTGTAGTCCACGTGGGCAAAGTCGCGGGCGGAAAGCTGTACCATAATGAATGTCATTCCATACAAATTGCAGCCGCTTGAATACGATATGAACGTTTAATTAACTGGTCAAGGCCGCAGGAAGCCTATGCCCAGCCGTGGGCGTCGCCGTCGTACGGCTAACGATATTGATGATTTTTAGAAATACACGGTAACTGTATTTTCAAACTACTGTTTTGTCATCTCATTGACAATATAAATAACTACATATATAAATAACTACAAGAGAACAAACGATGCAAACGTAGATTTTTTTATCCAGACCCACAGGTATAAAAATACGAATCATTTATTCTTGGGTTATACGACTGTGTAAATACTAAAGGAAAATAATAATTTTACAGACAAAATTGTGTACAGGTTATCCTGAAACAGCCTTAATATCTCTCTGGTACAATAAATTTGTTGTCTCACACATCTCAAATATTTAGATTGGCCGATAATAAATAGAGTTACTTTTTTCAGGTGAACGTATTTGGTAAATATTATATTATTTAATATTTGACTATCTCCGTGGCCGAGTGGTATACGTACCGGTTTTCAAGGTGCCTTTATCTCTAGACGTCCCGGGTTCGATTACCGGACGGGTAAATATTTAAAACGAACTTTTCTATATTCCCTCGGGTCTGGGTTTATGTGTTCCGTACCCGTCGCTGTTTTCAATTATTAAAATACTAGTCCTCGAGCTACTATAGTTTGGCATTGGAACAATGTAATATGATGTGTCCAACATTTATTTATTTATTAAAAATAATAATATATTATTATGGAAATACGTTGGTTGGTGGTAGGACTTGTTTTAAGTCCGCCTAGCTAACTACCCCCATCGTATCTAAGTCTAATAACGCCATAACTACAACATTTTCAGTTTTTTTGTGTTCCGACACAGTTCGAGAAAAGATAGCCAGTTCCTTTGAGATAGATGATTCCGGAAAAATGGTAGTACTTCCGCATAAAACACAATATGTGGGATCCAAAGACCGCCCGCCGCCCGCAAAAAATTGCACAAGCACTCCTATCAGTGCACAATACCTGCAATTGCAGTTAGCAAGATCCGGGGCATTCTCAGGAGCCGTTAAATCATGCGCAATCCAACACCAAAAAAAATTATGTGTGCCTATCTTTTTTTTTATGTATGTAAACTACTTAAACTCTGTCTTCAGCTTACCAACCACCTACTAGATACTGTGTCTAAAAATGTACAAAAAAATATGTGATGAACTAGCGACACCTTGCTAATCGGCTGCGTCCGAAAAGCGTCCGTTTCGGCAAAAAAAAAGATACTGTATTGTTTTTCTTATTTGGATATTTTTGCAGAATAAACGTTTTTATATTTCTTCTAACGGCCGCTCGCGGCTTCACCGAATTAGTGGATTTGATGTATCTAATTAGCATCTTAATTTCTTTTGTTGCTACAGACCGTTTTTTTTTTTCATTTCTATTGTTATAAATATCATTATTTTTCAATAGATCAATCAGTTTATTGCACTTCATCAAAATTTAAAAAATCTATTTACAATCTTATCCTTTTAAAAGAGGACCGACTCCCCTATCTTCTATTTTTCTACCTCTAGCTTTATTCATTTATCCAAGGTTGCCTGGAAGAGATTTCGGTTTACCCACTAGGCCACTTTTGTGTACCTTTCTGTGTTATTATTGTTTTCTTTTGTTTGTGTGCAGTAAAGTGTCTATTGTCATTTATTATCATAAAATAAACATCCTCAATTAATGATTATTTGTAAGAATTGCAATGCAGATACTTGAAAACTAAGTATTAATAACAAATTTATTTATATATTTTATCCACAACGGGGTAGTACTTAGCCCGTCTCACAACCAGCTCCAATGGGACTTTAGATAGTTGTTGAATAATGAAAAAAAAAACAAAAAAATATAAAATTTAAGAATGCATTACCTATATAAAAATGTGACTTGTGTTATTGTTGATCGAAGCTTAAGAGCTGTATAATTTGTAACTCAAGCCGTCTTTATCTAAAACTAAATTTTCTATGGCGAGACTATGCTGCTAAGGTAGGTGACGTCACCTGCCTGTAGCGCTTTCCTTGCCTAATTAGAAAGTTTGAGTCTGAAATTATACAAGATATTTGAAATGAAATACTTACCTATGTTGTGTTGCTAATTTTTCTATAAACATTTTAAGTAGGTACCTAAATAAAAGAAAATCAGTCAAGTATCATATTAAGTTTTCCGTTTTCTTCGCTTGTGACTTGGACCACAAATTATGGACCAATATCGCCGGAAGCCAACGCGCGGCCACATCTGGAAACGACATTAGTTGCCAGTTCGAAAATGCCTTTATAAACGCAATGGCGTGGTATTTTCAAATGATTTTAATACAGATTATTTTGATGAGAAATTTTTATCATAATGGTTAAAAATATTTTTACAAAGAAATGTTTTTTTTTAAGAAAATGTTCATTGCAAGTGGTCAGTCCTAGTCAAAAGTACTACAATTATTTTTAATACTAAAATACTCATGAAGATCGACTTAATACTGAGGTAACTGGAGTTCTCACCCTGAATAAAAAAGTGAACACCAGCAAATTTGACATTTAGTATGTAGTGGCTGTCAGTTGTCTCATATGACCATACGTATTTTTTTAAAGTGTAGGTGAGACGGAAGACAGCCACTGTGTAATTTGTGGTGACAAAAAATTGTTCGTGGTGCACTCTCCAGTTACCTCAGTATTAAGTCGAGCTTCATGAAAATACTAAAAAGTGTAGTAGTAACACACAAACAGTGCAAAGAATATACACTAAATAGGTTTCGTACCGCCTCTGTGGTCTAGTAACTATGGCTGTAGAATCTTGATGTGCAAACAAAACCTGCAGTGTATAACAAACCCAAGCCGCATCTCCGTCCACCGGAGCGGAAACCGCAGCAGTGGGATGGACGCCTAAGTCCGACGCCAAAATAACGATGTTTTCAGCATTGCTGTGTTCCGGCAGTTAGAGACAAGATAGCCAGTTCTTCAGTGGTTTGAGGATTGCTGGAGTAGTGCTCTTCCACCTTCAGCCTTATCTTCACTTAACATCACATGTGTTAATGGCTAAATGCTACCCCATTGTGTATAAAATATTGGTTCAATCGTCAGTGAAATAAGCTTTACATGTTGATTTAGACAGCGCATGGTATAAAAGCTAACCTATAGCATACGTAATATAAGGTATTTCCCAATGAATTTTTTAGAGTAGAAAATTAAGGAAATTACGTTTAGCATGAGCACTAATATTTTAGTTATGACTGCGAATGAATTTTTCACATGTTTTAGGCTAAACAATTTTATGATCATTTAGTAGTACTTAACATTTATTTTGTAAACAAAAATATTCGTATTAATTTAAAATAAATAAAATGACCTACTTAGGTCCCGCGTTTTATCGACTATCGTTTTCTACGTCGTCATTTTAAAAAGAATTATTATCCATATCATATATCACGTCAAAACTTTATGTTATAATATTATAATTATATTATTACAAGTTCTAAATTTTCATTTTTTTGTGTTCGTATCTAGATGTTCATAATATATATTTCTATTTGTAATATTTTATTTACTTTTAATGTCTTTCAAATGAAGTGGTTTATCTCAAAGCCAATTAAGGCATGTGATATTGTACAATATTTGTTTCTTTGAAAGATAAGAAAGCTTTTAACTTGTACCACACACAAAGCTAATACGCTAGACGCTAACCTTTGAGCACCATCTGCAGGTGACGTTTCCTTCAGTTGAAAATAACGTGTGTTTTGAAGTATAGGTACTCTTATATGCTGCTTATGTTATGTTTCTCTTAAACAAGTCGTGTACATATCCTCCTAATAAAATTATAGTGTAAAATAAAAATTTAAAATACAAGTGCGGTCCAAATGACTATCTATTTATTTTTGTTTATCCTAAACGGAGTAGCATTTCATCGCACCTTAAGTTATGTGAATATAAGGCTGAAGGTGGGAGCGCACTACTCCCGGAATCCTCAATAACTGAGGAACTGGCTGTCTTATCTCTAACTGCCGGAACACAACAATGCTAAAATATCGTTATATGACGTCAGACTTAGATAAGATGGTGGTAGCTAGCCAGGGGGACCAACCAAACCAAATACAATATCAAAGAATATTATAATATTATCAATATGTGTGTACCCCCACCGGGAATGGCGAGAATCGAACCCGGGACCTCTGGGTCTGATACCAGTGGTGTGTAGGTATCACTAGACCACAGAGGCGTTTAATCTCTATCTGTCGGAATAAAACTGCTGCTAACATCGTATTGTTATGTTATGGCGTCAGACTTTTTTTCTAATCATCTCTTGGCCTTATGCCATGGGGGACCAGTGTGGACGCTCCCCTCATGGCGTCAGACTTGAATAAGTTGGTGGTAGATAAGATATAAGCTAGCCCGCATACTGGCCACCGACCACAATCACAAAACGCTGCGACCGACCTATTTACTGTAGTTCAGACATTTATATGAACTGGCCGCACACGATTGACGCCGGTGGTCGCCACATGCTACATACTACAAATCGTCGCCGCTCGCTTTTTGTTTCCAGCAGCGGAGTTACTATACCTATTATTTGGATATAAGGGTATCGGTTCGAACCTCAGATCATATTATTATATGATCTGAGGTTCGAACCGGGCGTCGGACGTCAACTGCAAGCGTCGACGCTCGATTTCATACAAAACAAAGGAACATCAATCTATACTTAATACTTACAATAATTTTATAAAGAGGAAAGATTTGTATTTTTGTATGTAACGAATAAACTCAAAAAGTACTGGACCGATTTCGAAAATTCTTTCGCCGTTAGAAAGCTACAGTCTTCCCGAGTGACATAGGCTATATTTTATCCCGATATTCCCACGGGAACGGGTACCACGCGGGTAAAACCGCGAGGATCCGCTAGTATTATATATTATGTGACATCAACTAGAGGTATGGCGTAGCGTCATACAGTTGCGGTTCGACGCCCAGTTCCAACTCGCAACTTAAGGGGCTATATATCTCCCGTAGGAGATGTAGTCACTGGGACCTAAAAGATCTACATATTGTATCTCGCCACCTGGTTAAAGTAACTCTTTAGCCTGGGAGGCTTTCAAGAAGTCTGGAATACTCCTAGCTTGAAGAGTTTTAATCTCCTTCTGGCACATAATGTGTCGACCCAGATGGATACTGCGTTTATGGGTAAGGGGCCCGCAGTCAAACTGAAGATGCCTGGCCAGGGCCCGATTCTCATGCATTCGAATTTTTTCAGTGTGGTCGAACATTTTGTTTGTGGTTTCTATTGAAAAGTTAGAACGTTTCAAACAAACTAAGCTGTCCCACATGTCAAAAAATTCATTTTGACAGCTAAATTCGTATACGAACATCTATTGGTCTGTACCACTCGTTGCGTTCGACTGGTTTTCGATCGAACTTTTTCGATTGTGAAATTCTGACAATACACAAACTGTGTTATTTTCTAAAAATGTTTGAATTTCGAGCATAGAAAAGTGAACTTTTCTCGATTGCCTGAGAATCGGCCCCCTGGGCGTAAGGCTGCCTGTCCATAGAAGCGGAGCGAGCTGGCGGAGCGGAGAAACGAAGAAATATTAACCAATAGGA
The DNA here is from genome assembly GCA_949710035.1 of Crambus lathoniellus. Lineage (NCBI taxonomy): Eukaryota > Metazoa > Arthropoda > Insecta > Lepidoptera > Crambidae > Crambus > Crambus lathoniellus. The sequence continues at coordinate 10,506,466 of OX453324.1, read as the reverse complement.
TTGCTGAAAATCTCAAGTCACGTGATTTTAACTAACCTATCTTTTGTAACTTTAATATTTTGATGATGATAATAATGATTGAAGACTAGTACCTACTAACGTATTAGTATGGAAGTCTACTGTATATCGAACTGTGGTAGGTATTTGAGGAGTGTCTGATCAAAAGTGGATATTTACATTTTATTTTAGTTTTTAGTTTTTTGCATTCACAATGCAATTTTTATTACAGAAAAATGGAAAATGAAGTATTTAGAAAAAATCGACTCGTCTCACAACTAGCTCCGATGGGACTCGAACCCACGACCTTTCGCTATCCGGGCGACTGCTCTTTACATTTTCCAAAAAAAATGACTTTTTTTCGATCCGGGTAGAGTTTTTAAGATCCTATGCATTTCCAATATCAGAATGCATCTTAAGTGGCTAATTCCCTATGAAAACGTTGCAAAAAAAAATATTTTGATCAAAACTGGATATTTACAACAATAGGTATCTTTATAATGTAAAGATAAAAATGTCCACATCAAAACATGAAATTTTAAGAACAAATTTGTTTCCTGCTCTTATTTTAACTTAGTAAAAAGGCAATTTATGAGTAAAAAAATACAGACACACTGACTGACTACACAGACAGCTTGTTATTATTAAATTAAAAATTTACTTCAATAATACGGTATTTTACTGATTTTTTTTTTATTTCTTTAAAATGTTTTTCGAAATATTAGCTACACAAAACAAGTTTTCATTTTGAATTATCTTGAATATTTTCAAAGATATAGGACTTCAAACTTTATAATTAGACAAGGACAGGACGCTATCTTAGTGACGTCAGTGGGTTAGTAGCGTCATAGTCACGCCATAGAAGATTTCGTTTTAGAAAGAGACAGCTATAGTCAAAATCAAACAGACTATAATTCTTTTATTATAAAACAGATTCAAATTATTTTTTCACATTTGGTATTCTTAATTGCAATATTTTTTAACGTCATCATTAAATATCTACATTTCAACAATAGTAAAATACCCTATTATAGGTTTTTGTTGATTTCCCAAAAAAGGTTTATGATGTAAATATCCAGTTTTGATCAGACACTCCACATATCAACTTGTAGACAAACCAGGTCACGACATTCGAGCAGAACCGATATCTGTTACATATTTCATAAACGTTGTGCCTAAAGGTCGTTATTTTCGGCACGGTCGAATTTAAAATTCATGTTTGTGTCGTTTGATTTTCTGCTTGGGAAAATGGTAAACAATTATGGTAAATTTTCGTAGGCTTCTGTATATAAAATTATTCTATGAAGGTACTTAATAAAAAAAGTTACGATAATAACCTGTAATAACATTTTTTTAAAGCAATTATTATTAAGTATTCAAACCCCCTGATTCACAAACCGCCGGAAATGCTCCCGACAGCGGAATGTTTGCACTGTCTTTGTCACTCACTATGTTAATAGACGAGGACAAAACACAGAATTCGAATCCGATTCCGTTTCCGACTGCTTGCGAATCAGGGGCAGATCTATTTATTTCAAAACTACAAACAAAAAAATCAGCTGTTTCATACAAATTGTCGATACCTACCCGACCAAAATATATGGAACAACTGATTTTTTTTTTGGTGAGTTGCAGAGTTGGACCCATAGTAAAAGTTGTTCATATTCATGAGCACAATCACCACCTAAGAGGTTTAGGGTTAATTCATTAACACGTTGTAGGTATAATCCCTGTTAAACGAAACTGTAAATCTCACTTTGCTAAACAAAAACTCAATAGGCACTTACAACATCTTGACAATTACAAATTTCGTATGTTTTAACTCGGTCGAGCGAACATGACACCTGCCTGCAGGTTATACGGGTATGTATCATAATAACTACGGTCGTTTCGACTATAGTCGAAATAACTACGGTCAAAAGACCTACTGTTCAAAATAACTATTGTTCGTTACACCTATTTTTAAAATAACATATGTACGAAATCACTACTGGTCATCTCACCTACGAACAACTCACCTACGGTTATTTCACCTACGGTTGATTGAACTACTGGTCATTTCACCTACGGTCAACTCACCTACACGGTTTATTAAGTTTAAAAATAGTGACTCCTGTACAGACACGAGCAATAATATAATGTATACAATATACAACATAGAACTTTGTCACACTGTAGCGTTCCAAAAGAAAACGATCAGTGTCACAGAAGTCATTCAATATTGTAATATGACATAGTCCTATGTTGTATACATTTATTGCTCGTGACTATACTGCTGATAGGTGCGAGGAGCGAAGCGAGGAGCATGTTAGGTCTATATAAACATACCGCGCGAGCCGAGCGAGCGAAGCGAGCGTGCCGCGGCAGCGGCCGGTGAAGCGCCAGAAGCGACTTTAGACATATTCCCATTTCTTATTAAACTGAAGTAGGGGGTAAGGGGGGGTGTATGAAATCAGTTCTGGCGCTTCGCCGGCCGCTGCCGCGGCACGCTTCTGTTTTCCAAAAATATATAAAAATTTTGAATTTTTTTTTTTTATATGTCCATCGGATGCCTCCTAGGTATCTCCGGGCTACCATAGGGGATCGAAAATTTTGTTAGATTTCAGCTATGACGCACCGTTTTCGAGATATTTTTAACCGACTTCAAAAAAAGGCGGAGGTTCTCAGTTCGGTTGAATTTTTTTTTTTTTTATTTTTTTTTTTAATGTTTGTTACCTCATAACTTTGTCAATTATAAACCGATTTTAGAAATTCTTTTTTGGTTTGAAAGCATATAGTTACAAATTGGCCCCATTGTTATACGGTCAGGATCTGATGATGGCATCCTGGAGAAATCAAGGGAACTCTTCAAATATTATAGGCACACCTATAGCGATTTTGGTATTTTCTTAAGTAACTCGTGCATTTGCTTTCGGTAAGCACCATTTGGTGAAGAGTAACTGATGATGAAGACCACATATGGCCATCGAAAACATTAATTAAATACTAAATATGTTACGGGCGCAATACGATTTCTTTAAGGTTCATAAGTAATTTTCAAGTATTTGCGACTGGTAGTCATCATCTCACGATGATGAGCTGGTGATGGAAGGTACAACTCCTCAATAGTTAGGAGTTGGAGGATAATTCTTTAAATATCGTTGATACGTAAATATTTGTAGTTGTTACTTTTCAGGTTATTTAGTTAAGCTGATGATGGAAGGTAAAACTCTTTAACGCTTAGGAGTTAAAGTATGTTTTTAAGTACTACAAGCGCCAATAGAACTTTAGGTTGTATTCTTTCAAGTAATTTAGGTTAGCTGATGTTGGAAGGAGACTGCATAACAGTTAAGAGTTGGAGGGTGGTGCTTGTCTGAGTTCTAATTTAGATATGGGCTATAGTCGTTGCACATTGAGCTACCCTTGCTCATTATGCGGTTTCTTATAGTAGATTTCTTACACTAAAAAAGGAAAAATAAACAAAATTTTACAAAAAAAATAAAACCGCCTTCAAAACAAAACTGCAAACAAAAACTCATTTCCCAAAAACACGTAAAAGTGAAAAATAAATTGAATCATTCAATTCAAAGTACGAAAGTGCGGGACTTTTTCTAATTAATCTTGAACTTACTGATCTGATTGAAGTCGGTGTCAAGCCGAAAGTAACAAGAACGAATACTTAAAATTCAATTTCATTTCATTTCAAAATAGTGAAACAATAATAAACAATATCTTATGCGCAGAGTGGTGTAAATTGTAACCTATCAAATACATATTAATATTAATATCTATTTGGCTTGACACCGACTTCAATCAGATCAGTAAGTTCAAGATTAGAAAAAGTCCCGCACTTTCGTACTTTGAATTGAATGATTCAATTTATTTTTCACTTTTACGTGTTTTTGGGAAATGAGTTTTTGTTTGCAGTTTTGTTTTGAAGGCGGTTTTTCATTTTTATAAAATTCATTCTCGAAAATTTTACAAGTCCCCGCTCCATACTAAAACAGTCAAAAAATTTATGTTTGCGACACCCTAACCAAAAAAAAATCCAACGCGCCCAAATCCATTTAATAAACTTTCCAATTAATAAGCTTGTTGTAGGCGAGTCGTTCATAGTCGAAACAACCAGTAGATGAAATGAACATTAGGCCAATCGTCCGTTAGTTGAATCAACCGTAGTTCAATCAACCGTAGGTGAAATGAACAGTAGTTGAGTCGTTCAATAGTCATTATGAAAATATGTGAATCGATCGTAGTTATTTCGACCATAGTCTTAATGACCGTAGTTATTATGATACATACCCGGTTATACTCGTCTCTTTCACTCAATTATGTCATGCCCGGAGAGTGAGAGGGACGGGTGTAACCTGCAGGTGTCATTTTAGCGCGACCGAGTTTTACGAATCTTCGACCAACAATACCACTAGACAACCGCTTTGAGTAAAAGACGGTGAAAGAGATTAAGAGCGCACTTCTAAGGTGCGTACTTATTTCCTGTCATTTTTAACGTAAGATCGTAACATCCGTATAAATAACCTTTTTCAAACACGCGAAAACTCCGGGTCAGCATCCGCCGCGCGACTGACGCTCGGCGCGTTTCGCAGACGCTTAGGGGGCTATCACACGACGTTTTTCGTGCATGCGTTTGTATCGATACAAACGTAAGTCGAACGCAAGGAAGCCAGCAAGTTTTAACCTTACACACGATCCTTGCCTTTGTATCGATACAAACGCCACGTTTCTATCGCGTCTTAATCGCGTTTATAGCGCTATCGCGATGACATCGCTCGTAAACGAAGATTAAGCTCGTGTATCGCGTTTGTATCGATACAAACGCGCGCTTACAGCGCGTTTCATTTGCGACAAAAAACGTGTAAATTATCCAAAAATGCGATGAAAACGCGCGTCGTCAGCGCGTAAAAAGAACGTGTCGTGTGTAAGGGCCTTTAGTCCCGTCTGTTATTTCAAATAATACTGGTCTTTTACCGTATGAAGGTAGGTAAAAAAAAGGTAGGTTAGTACCTATATAAAGTTAAAAATTATTTAACACTGCAAGTGCTCGCCGCGTCTCGCGGCCGCTCTCGGTCCTACGTACTTCCATTTCGGTATGTATAGGGCCTTAGTACGAAAACTATGTTTATCGGAATCGTTATTGTCATCGTATAATTTGTATAAAAACGAGCAGCGCCTCTTTCGGTCATAAAAGGAAGAAAAATTCAATAGTAATTTGACAACAGCACTTTGACAGCTAAGACGATAACCTTATGCCCGTTTGCACTAAACTCGGGTTGAGCTTTTCCTAGATATAAGATACATCTTAGTTTATGAACAGCCTAAAACAGCGGAGCTAAAATTTTTGTTTGCACTGACAGACTACGTCGTAACTTAGTCATTGCCTTGATAAGAGAATGAATGAATGAATTCAAATATTAATTGTTTATGGATTTTAAAACTGGCGAGGTAAAGTAGGTCACTGGATATTTTTTTGGTTGAAACTTCTCATTGATTCCTTCGTGAGTTAAAAGGAGACAAAAGCTAAGACGTTGTCTATTTTATTTGGTAGGGGTAATTTACCGAGAATTCAAGTCAACTGAGCTCAACTGTCAAGAAAAACTTAATACAGTATTTTTTTAAATAAATGATGAATGACGTATGTCACATGTGATGTGTCTCTATCTAACAAACAAGAATACCTACAAAAGCCACAAGCTTTTCTGTTCCGGTGACAGCCGTGACAGAGGAATCAATTGCAATACGAAATTATTAGCTGTCAAAATTGACTGTTGTATGAAAATTGTTTTAGTTCCAAAGATAATCACCGGAACAGAAAAGCTTGTCGCACTACTCTTTGCTCACAATGCCACAGACAATAACCACTTTAGGTATTTCTTAAGCCTTAGGTGCTCGATATTGGGCCCGTAAGTTAAGAATAGCCTAAAGTGCATTTAAGAATGTCATAAGGTTAGTGCAAAGCAATTTTTTGTTAAGAATGTCTTAATTTAGCTAGGAAAAGACTTAGGCGATTCTTAAGTTTAGTGCAAACGGGTGTAGTTTTCGTGCTAAGGCTACCTACTAGTTTTACAAAATAATACGATTACGAGAACGGGACTTTACGATAGGTATGTACTTTCAAATCTATCGAATCGATTGTATTGATGATTTTCAAGTCTTACGATTGCTTCTCACACATAATCCTACTAATATTATAAATGCAAAAGTTTGTGAGTATGGATGGGATGTGTGGATGTATGTATGCATGTTTTTTTGTTACTCTTTCACGCAAAAACTACTTATCGGATCTGGATGAAATTTGCAACAGAGATAAATTATAAACTAGAATAACACATAGGATAATTTTTATCTCGATTTTCCTTTGCGAACGGGAACCACGCGGGTGAAACCGCGGGCGGCCGCTAGTACTTTATTAATTGAAAGTTCTAACCATCACTCACTCAGTTCGTAATTAATGTTCAACTAATTAATCATTGTATTATGAACGTTATGTATCGTCATTGTAATGATGTGACACTATTACTTGATTGAGATTCACATTGTTATTGATGGATTTGGCAATTTCAGGGAACTTCCAAGGAGTTGGTCTATCAAGTTCCTGTAGTTAGCTATGTGGTGTAGTATACTCTAATAGTAGTTTTTGTTTTAAAGTTTATAACTTTTGGCACGGCTAGACTCTTCTCCGTGCTTTCGAGTTTGCATTGCTGTAAATATTATTTACTTCGCGGACCCGGTAAACTTCTTATTACCTACCTAGGTACATCTAATTAAGATTTACGAGCGGACCGCGATAGTTTATTTATATTTATTCATTCAAAGCTCACTAAACTACGCAGCAGTCACCATTCAGTCTACAAGTAAGTCTTATTAATAATAGATGATCAAACGAACTACTGTGAAGTTCGATCGCTATTATATGAGTCGTTTCATTCGAAGATATAATATTTACAGAGTAGTCCCTTTAACCTACAGGCAACTTCGCACGTCTTTAGAGATTTAAAAAAAAAAAAAAGTTCACTAATCTGTCATTTACTGTTATGTGGTCAGTTTGACGCCATTTTTCTCATTTCGTTTAGAGCAAGTTCAGAGTAATAGCGGTGTTCTAGAACAAAGCTTAACTAGTGGGTTTGTAAACCTCCGCCTGCAGCTGAGGTTTACTGGGCTGGGCGGGTTGCTATATCTTCGAATGAAACGACTCATATAATAGCGATCGAACTTCACAGTAGTTCGTTTGATCATCTATTATATTTCGTCGTTTCATTCTTTGATATAATATTTACAGAGTAGATGTTTAGAGATTTAAGTTTTGTTCTAGAAGAAGTGTTGATGGGTTGTTTTTATAAGAATAAATAACCAACTCAATTAAACATATTATGTATTTGTTCATAAGCAGAATGTAAACAATCAACCCTTAAATAATAATAAGTTTTCTCCGTACAAATTAAATACCTAATCATAAATCAGCAACAAAAAAAAGTAACTAATCATTAGTAGGGAACGTTACGGTTCTCGCGAAGACATCTTCGCTTTCAATAGGCCGGTTATAGAACCGAGCAAAGGCTGTGTAGATGTAGGTACTTGTCCAACCAGCTGTTTTTCTTATCTCGTCTACAAACACTGAGTCGTGAGCAAGCACGGTCGAGATGGAGGCGTATCGTGTGCTATCGCCACTCTCTCCCAAGCTCCCAACAGCTTATTTAACCCAGCGGCTTAAAGACTGCGAGCTGGTGCGCTTGTGGAGTTTTTTGTATTTTAACAACAGTTTGTCTGCGTTCAAAGTCATCATATTTTTTGAAAAATATATATGATCGACGAGGACTAAAGCAGGGCATATATTTATTTTCTCGTGAAAGAATGACAACTACAGCATGGGTTGTTCGCGGCCCGGGACCGAAGTTTTAATAATGTCGGTTATGGCTATCTTAACACCGTCTTGAGAAATGAATACATTTTCTAGTTTTATAAGCGTGAAAGTTTGTACCCTGTGCATTGTACAAAGTGTTCTTGTCTAGGCTCAGTACTAAATTTGGGTATCAATTAGGTATGTGGTTGAGAACAAGTTGTGGGTCCCAAGTAGAGGTATATTTAGGGCGACTTGGTTTAAGTTTGTAAGCGCCTTTTAGAACTCGTTAAATACACTCATGTGAGCCGATGTTACTATTTAATGGTTTAAGAACAGTGAAACGGTACGGCACGGGACGGTGATTTAATATCAACGTAAGCTTCGTCAGATAGCTCCCATTCAGTATCGGGGTTGCTTTTACTTGACTCGATATCTGAGCCGTTATTTTTTGTGTTTACTTATGACGCGTGTAGCCAAATGGCGATAAATCTACCTACATCGTGTCAACTTCTTTAAGCGTGGAAATTTTATTCCATCTACCTTGACGGTTAATGTAGCAATACTACTGCAGTACTATCCATGCGCAGTAATATTGCACAATATCGTCTTCTTTTGTAAAAGCTCTCATAGGACAGAATGTTGTAAAAAAGTTATTGCGCCACCAGTTTTGGTCTTCTTAAAATTAAATTTTTGCTTTGTATTTACCGTTATGGCGCTGCAATGCCAAAAACTTCTGGCGTTCTTAAAGTTAAATCCGTATTTAGCTGCTAGACAGACCGAAATTAGAACACCAATAAAATTAGCAAAGATTCTTATTGTACGTTTCGGTAATTTTAAATAATTTCTGATCATTTGTGCAATGTTTCTGCGTTTTACAGCGAGAAATGTTGCGTATCATAATTATAAAAAGCCTTGGAAAGTACAGACTTGAGAAGGCGTTAACACACTTTTTTCGCGGTTTACAACAACATAACAACAACATAACAACAACCTAAACATTGTAACAATTAAAGAGTCGTACCGCGTACGTAGTCTTACGGAAGTGTCCCCGATGCCTTATGTTAAGATTCTTTTTACTAACCTTCTATGGGCCACAGTGTTGTCTGATAAATAAAGAATTTATTTATTGCATCGTCGAAATAAATTTACTGATTTATGACCTTGGCTTCTAAGATAGGACATATAACCTCTCTCATAATTTTGGTAAAAACCCTGGATGCTGATGCTACGGATAGGCCGTAAGGCAAGTCAGTAAATTCGTCGATAGCTAAGTTTGAATTTGGAGCTTGAAAATGAAATCTTAAATATTATTCCGTCTTCCTTACATATTGGAAGTCATAAATACGCCTCTTTGAGGTCAATCGGTGCTACAAAACTACCTTGTGGTATAAGTTAAGGAGATGTTCTATAATCTTCCATTCTAAAATAGTTTTTCTTCTCAATAAATTTATTTAATGTTTTAAGATTTAAGACAAAGCGTTTACCACCATTAGACTTGGGTGCAAGGAAAGTTCTTGATATGAACTGGTCAATTACCGGGGAACATTGTGAAATTGCTCCAATTCAATTAATTTATTTATAGCTTGGACCATCTCGTGACTTTCTTCGGGGGTAAATTTAGATTAAAGCACGACAGACTGTCACTTCCGTACAAAAGGGTATATAATGTCCGTTTTGGATCCATGATAGTACAGTTTTGTTGTATGTTATATGAAGCCAACAATCATAAAAGTATTGAATTCTGCCAGCGTGTACCCTTGTTATTGTGGCCGTGCACGGGGCCTGGATTGATTGCAGTTCTTCGCATGAGACGAAGCAGGCTGAGGGTAGGTTCGTCGCGGTGGCGGCGCTAGCCTCTGTCCTGTCCTGTGGTTTGACCTCCCCGCCGCCCCCCTGTTTCACGGGTACTGAGGAGGTCCTGACCGGTTTCCCTGATGGGCAGGACGAATGACTGTGGACTGGACTGCAGAAGGTTTCTGAATTGTGAATGTTTTCTAAATCTGTGAACCTTGTCGTTCGATTGCCTTACTGGCTTTTATATTTTCGGATGATGTATTACCCAATAAAGAGTCATAAAGAGTCAGTTTAATCCTATCTTTCGTTAGGAAATGGTGTAAATCAATACCAAAATGCGACAGTCGTCGCTTAGATACTAAAGAGATTGTCTCTTATCGTCTGAGGAGAGCAGTGTGTCCATTGCTCTATTTACCTATTGCCGAGGTACCCATATCAAGTTGTTGTTGAAAACCAAGAAACATTTTGTAGCGTCCCCTCACGACGACGACGTCAGAAACTGCGGCAGCAATCGCTGCGTTTAATTTAGGTGCGTGCAACATTCAACAATTATTTGGTATCAAGTACCTTTGTCAAGTTCTCTTTCTGATCTTTTGGTAGACCTATTTTTCATAAAGGTGTCCATAAATTAGCTAAGCTGAATGGCATCTCCAAAATCAGGCGTATCGGACGTAGACGCCCTCAACGCTGACAATATTATTGTGGATCGAAAGTTATCGATGTAATTTCTTGAGTGAGCCGTTTGCGATACTGCGGCATCCAAGGTTTGTTGGATGGATATTTCCAAAGATTGTTCGATAAAGTCCCGCATCGTTTTGTATGATATTTATTGTATCCAAAACAAACATACTCTTTTTTGCCAAAAAAAAAACAACATGAGGGTAGAATGTAAAAAATAAAATTCAAAGAATAATTTAATAAGTTATTATGGCTTAATAATTTTTATTGTCCCGCAGACAATAAACTATAGATAACGTGCATCTATCCTAGAATGCAGGTAGATTCTACTTTATGTCATAATATGTGACCCATAATTAGCCCGCAGCTAATTACGATATCGCGGTTGACCCACAGTCAATTGCGACTTAGTTTGATTTTATGTAACTTAATGAACTGTAGATAACGTGCGCCTATCCTAGAACGCAGGTAGATTCTACTTCATGTCATAATATATGTCCCATAATTAGCCCGCAGCTAATTACGATATCGCGATTGACCCGCAGTCAATATCGATTTAGTTTGATTTTGACTAACTACCTAAATAATCTGAAGATAACGTGCGTCTATCCTAGGACGCAGGTAGATTCTACTTCCTGTCATAATATATGACCTATAATTAGCTCGCAGCTAATAACGATATATCGCGATTGACTCGCAGTCAATCTCGATTTAGTTTGATTTTATGTAACTAAATAAAGTGTAGATAACATGCGTCTATCTTAGAACGCGGGTAGATTCTACTTCATGTCATGATATATGACCCATAATTAGCTCGCAGCTAATTACGATATCGCAATTGACTCGCAGTCAATCTCGATTAAGTTTGATTTTATGTAACTAAATAAAGTGTAGATAACATGCGTCTATCCTAGAACGCGGGTAGATTCTACTTCATGTCATAATATATGACCCATAATTAGCTCGCAGCTATTTACGATATCGCGATTGAGTCGCAGTCAATCTCGATTTGGTTTGATTTTATGTAACTTAATAAAGTGTAGATAACATGCGTCTATCCTAGAACGCGGGTAGATTCTACTTAATGTCATAAATTTGACCCATAATTAGCTCGCAGCTAATTACGACATCGCGATTGACTCGCAGTCAATCTCGATTTAGTTTGATTTTATGTACCTAACTAAACTCATCTAGTGAAATCACTTGTTCATGTTCACCAGTGAACAACAAGAAACAAAAAAGTATTAATTGTATCTTAATATCTGATAAATTTAGTTAACTATTGTGAAGCTTGTTAATAACTTGTATGCACAAATATTTGAATAGGAATTGATAAAGCACTATAAACGTACCTTTTGCATTATCTTCATTCTCTGAAGAATATAAACGTTGGACTCGTTCATCATTTTCCTGTGCGCTGCGTTTCGGCATTTAAAATAGACGCGTGCGCTCGTTGCCTCGCACGAAAAAGGAATGAGAAAAATGGCGTCAAACTGACCACAGAACAGTAAATGACAGATTAGTGAACTTTTTTTTTTTTTTAAATCTCTAAAGACGTGCGAAGTTGCCTGTAGGTTAAAGGGACTACTCTGTAAATATTATATCAAAGAATGAAACGACGAAATATAATTACTGTCATGATACTTTCTGATCTCGCCTTATCCCTACTTTGCCATAATCCTGAGATAGTCATAATTAGAGATGTGACGAATACTAGTTCTGTTACTCGATACTTTGCGTAGGTATTAGATTTTTACAACTCAGATAAATATCATAATCTATGCTTAAAAACATAAGAAATACCTATAACATACAGGCATGTCCTAGTTTGTAAACATCTGTTTTAGTGTACTACTAAGTATGTAAGTACCTACATTCTGTCAATGCACATAATAGATGTCTGACTTTTGCTTTTTGTTGTTTTTTTTGTGCATTAATAGTAGATTGTACAACAAGTGCATAAAACGTACCATTTTACCCGAGACGTAGGCAAGGGTGCATAGTCAATTCGAGGGTAAAATGGGTTTTATGTACAAGTTATACACTCTGCTTTTAACTTCGAGTGTGAGGAAAATAAATAACATTATTGCAAAAAAGAAAAAATAAAGACTTCGCCATATTGGCTGGAAGACTTTCTTTTTCTTTTTTTTTAATTACGTGGCAGTAGCAGCACAGTGACTTTAACATAGATCGTAGTCCATAATGCTCTTGAAATACTTATTTCTTACAAAACTCATTAACTTTGCCTACTTTTATTAATTTAGTAATTTAACATGGATTATGTACAAAAAAGAAGAAATAGAATGAAATAAAAAGTTTATTTAACAAAGTTTAATTGCGTCTGTGACTGTTTACCTGACGACCTCTGTCTTAGAGTCTGAGACTTAGACGAACATTTTACTTTATGCACTAGAGCATAAAAAGCGATTTTATGCAGCCTATACCCAACATAAACACGAACTTTACGAGCATGAGAAGTGAAAAAATTATTTGTATTTGTAATATCATACGAATCGATTTTTTTAACTTTTTACTGAAATTGATTTAAAATCGCTCCTCTTATATTTATTGCAAATTGTATGTTCTGATATTATTAACCTTATCTAGTGTATCGAATTTATTGAAATTTAATGCTGCTTTGAAGTATTTGAGGACCTCGCTCGCTATGGTATATCTGCCCCCTGATTCACAAACCGTCGGAAACCCTCCCGACAGCGGAATGTATGCACTGTCTATGTCACTCACTATAGAATTAAATTTTTCAATTCAAAGAACAATTCTAATCCGATTCCGTTTCCGATTGTTTTTGAATCAGGGGACTAATGATGACTGTACCTAGTTTTATATTTTATACACAGTCGTAAACGTTTCCCTTGACGTTTTTTTGTTTTTTGTTAAGTTTAATTTGTTGTGAAGCTATGTAAAGTTTAGGTACTTACTTACTAAAATATTGTTATGATAAATATAAACTTGTTAAATTAAAGTTACAAAATATTAACAGAATAAGTACCTACATAAAAACAAAAGAAAAATGATATGATAATAGTTTTTAAGAAATTTGCAGTGCCCCCATGAGGTTCTTGTTTGAAACCATTATTAATTTTAAGACTGCAATGTAGGTATACTTACAACAAGAAAGTAAATAAAATATATGAAATTTGTAATTACTTTGTCTATTGATGAAAATGGGAATGGGATGGTAAAATGCGTAGGAAGGTACGGATGGCGGGCGACTTTGTTTTATAAGGAAGTATGTACCTATTTAAAGAAATGAAAAAATCAAAATATTCTTAAGTGTCTTAGAAATTACACATAAATCGCGTCTAAATTAAATGGAAGAATATGGATTTTTGGAAACTAAATACTTCGATATCAAACTAGCTTTTAAGTAAGTATGTACTTTTCCCATCACTAGTTATAATACACATGAGAGTATTCGCCGAGTCATAATTTCATTTCTTAGTCTGTATATTTGCCTTATACGACGGCGTTATAAGACATGTTATTATTATTGTATGTTGTGTTGTAACAATGTGCTAAGCCTAATAGAAATGTTAATAAACTGCACATTTCATTTTACAAAGACAGTAAAATATCTTTTGTTTTAAAACTATACATTTTTTGAGTTTCATTCGTCATTTAAGAGAAAGGATCGAATAAGTACTTACTTATCTATTTCATGAACATAAAAATGTACTGTAACTCGCGCCAAAAACGCTCTAGTCACCCCGCAGAGTTATTTGACACGATCTATACAGTCAGCTTCAAAATGATCTGAACATTTGACAAAAATCAACCTTGTCTGAAGATGTAAAGGTGCATTTTCATTTGTTATATAAAATGGCAACAAATGAAAGTTCACTATTTTACAAGCTTTTTATTGGGACAAAAATCTTGCAAGCTTAATTTGACCCACTTCCCTTCCCAGTGTCCGATGGAGCTGAAATTTTGTATACTTACAGGTTTGGTTTAGATGACAATCGATACAATATTAAATTACAGTCAGCATAAAAGCTTGTCATAAAAATGAAAATTTTTACTAAAAACTTATTAGAGTGTAGGTACTTTGTTGTACCGAATCCCGCCTGAAAGCTACTTGCAGGCTTCGTGGTTTTTTATTATAAATTTTTTTCCCATAAGTATACTTACAGAGTTAAAAATCTAACAATGTAACAATTAACAAAATAACAATAATTTAAAATCTCAATTTGATGACAGTTTAATCAATTGCCATGCATTTGTAAAAATGTTTCTATCGTATCGAGGGTTTCCTCACGTTGTTGAAGCAACGCTGACCTACCAGCGTTGAAAAGTGATATCAAAATTTGACGAGTCTTTTTTATAGGAAAAAAATGTGATAGTAAAAAACCACGAGCCCTATAAGGAGCTTTCAGGCGGGATTCAAACCCGCGCCTCCGGGAATCCGGCCCGATGCTCTGACCAACTAAGCTACCGAAAGGATTACACGACTCGTCGAATTTTGCTATCACTTGTTACGCTGTAGGCCAGCGTTGTTTCATCAATGTGAGGAAACCCTCGCATCCGAAAGAAACATTTTTACAAAATGTTTAACAGTCGATTAAGATGAAACAGCCATTAAATAAGTCTTTTTTAATTCGGCGCAGGTTCGAATCCCGCCTGAAAGTGACTTGCAGAGCTCGTGGGTTTAACTATAACAATTTTTCAATGTTACGTTTGTAATTCTTAACAAAAAAACAACGGGTTGCTCTCCGGGAGCGCCGGCAGAAGTGAAAAGGGCTCCCTAGACTTTTTCACAAAGTAAAGGTAAGTATTTAACAAAAAAAAAAAGAAAAAAATACGGACTGGATTTGAACCGAGGTCTTCTGACTTCAATGCTGCCCGTTTTCTAACTGAGCTATTACAACTTTAGAAACACTGGTGCCTTCGTATTCTAATGACATTGTAACAGTTTTCGATCAGGTCACGTGTCCGTCTTACGAATTTTCGATCTGACGGTCACGTGTCGTGACGCGAGTTTAACATTTTTTACCCGTCGCAAAAAGTGGACAACGCCGCTAATAGTATATTATGATACAAGTGAGCTAGGTTGCTCATCATACACGAGGCTGTGGGTTGCAGCCCACAGCCTTTTTTTGTTGTTACAAAAAAAGAACTGTACTTACCTATTACACGGTGAATTTGAAATTGCTCTGTTGACTCGCATATAATTTGCAGCTAGGTACTAACTTAACTTTGTTTGGATTCTGTATTACCCGGTTAAATTGAAAAGTCTCTGTTTACTCGCACATAATTTGCAGTTAGGTACTTACTTAACTTTGTAGGGATAATTCTATTACGCACCTAGTACTGTAATATTATTATGCACGCGTGTGTTATAGTTCGGTTAATGGCCCTAAGATCGATGTAATAAGACTCACTTTATGAGCAAGTGTGTTGAAAAGAAGTTTTCACTTGAAAAAACTCATTTACATTATTCTTTTGTTGCAGATCTGACGTCCCCGATGGAGCTAGAGAGAAGAACCTTAGCAGGCTGAACGGGTTCCTCAGCCTGAAGACACCTCTCATCAGCACCAAGACTTTGGGGTAAGCAGGCTTCCATTATTTAGGTTTATCCTTTTTTCAAGCATCGGGACACTGTCCGAATAATGAAATCTTTATTTTTTATTACAATGAGACCCATTTTTTACAATGACAAAATTGTATGTAAAAAAGAACATTCAGACAACATGACACAATACTGGAACGAGTGCCTATGTCAACCGCACAGGATTTTTACGAGTTGTCTTATAATAGGACAGTCGTTTTTACCACACTTTTATTAGCTTCACTTGTAACTAAGTCACAATGTAAGAAAATCTTGGAAATCAATTTTAACAAACTTCTAATTGTCGTATTGATTTGAAACTTTGCAAGTCTATATGAATCCGATGACAATACAATAATTTGCTACCATCGAGCTGATCTGATGATGGAGTCAAGAGGTGGGCAATAGAACTCTTCAATGGCTGCTAGGAAACCCCTCGAGTTTAGCCTCATTTCTTTTGTTCTGATAAGACCTGTTCGTTACACTTGATGGTGAGGGTCTGATGATGGAGCAGGGAGGAAGCCAGTGGCACTTCTTAATGACCACTAGGAAACCCCTCGAGTTTGGCCTCCGTTGTTTCGTTCTGATGAGACTTTTTAGTCGCAATTGGTGGTTAGGGTCTGATGATGGAGCAGGGAGGAAGTCAGTGGCACTTCTTAATTACCAATAGGAAACACCTCGAGTTCTGGCTCATTTGTTTCGTTCTGATGAGACCTATTCGCTACACTTGGTGGTAAGGGTCTGATGATGGAGCAGGAAGGAAGCCAGTGACACTCCTTAATGACCGATAGGAAACCACTCGAGTTTGGGCTCATTTGTTTCGTGTTGATAAGACCTATTCGTTACACTTGGTGGTGAGGGTCTGATGTTGGAGCTGGGAGAAAGCCAGTGAAACTCCTTAATGGCCTCAAGAAAACCTCTCGAGTTTGGGCTCATTTGTTTCGTTCTGATGAGACCTATTCGCTTCACTTGGTGGTGAGAGTCTGATGATGGAGCAGAGAGGAAGCCAGTGGCACCCTTAATGACCACTACGAAACCTTTTGAGTTTGGGCTCATTTGTTTCGTTCTGATGAGACCTATTCGCTACACTTGGTGGTGAGGGTCTGATGATGGAGTAAGGAGAAAGTAAGGGTTCGGCTCGCGCATCTGGTAACTAATAGACTCCACTTGAATTTGTAAAACTAAATACATACAATCACGCCTTTGAGTTATAATGTTTACGGGGTGAGCAGACACATGAATGGACTGTGAAATCGATTATCAACCACCCATAGCTTGCCATTTATTAAACTAAAAAGTAAAAAATAAATATGTAGTTTAAAAAACTAAAAAAACACACTTTTATAGGAACAGACTAAAAAGTACAAAATAACCGTCTATTCAGTAACTGAAATTAAAAAGCGTGGTGCGCCCTTTGCAAAGCATGCATTCAATTACTTAATATTGACAACGCGCACCACGCTTTTTAATTTCAGTTTTTTAGTCTGTTCCTATAAAAGTGTGTTTTTTTAGTTTTTTAAACTACATATTTTTTAGGCTAATAACCTTCTATTGGCTCAATAAAAATCTTGGTAGGTACTGCGGCGCCGCTCCTCGTTAGTGACAAGAAAAGAAACAAAAATAATGGCCGGTTGAGATGCCAGTAGCGTTACATAGAGGATAGGATCCAAATTAAGGCGCCAAAATTCGGATTTCAGTAAAGGGCCCATAGGCTATCAGTTTGCCGTCCACACACACACAGTTTTACATACAAAAACCAAATCCAGGACTGCAGGCGGCCTGCCGGCGGACTATTATTTTGATTTAGGTTTTATATGCGCAAATTACGTAAAGCGACACCTATCGCTTTTAATGTTATTTACTTAGTCAGAGGAAGCAACTTGAAAGCGCCTGACAAAATATCCTAGCAACAGCACTTAGCTGGCGTTGTTCCAATATACGTCAACAGATGGCGTTATATGGACTGCCTTCCTAGTTCTATCGTGGAAATATTTTTATTTGGTAGCTACATAGTGATTTAATTATAAAATGTGTAATATTACATAATTTGGCTGCAATTTATTTTTGTTTTTGTACTTATTTTCTTAAAAAATAACAACGTAAATAATCTCAGTTGCTTTTTTCTGCGTTTTAATCAAGTTTTAATAATAGCAAGCTGACGAATTAAGATTCGGAAAATTTGGTAGATGGCAGCTGCTGTCTTGAGAAACTGAGAAAGAAAAATCTCCTGTAATTTAATCGCTGCGTTTTTTCAATTTACTTTTTATCAATATTCATTAGATCAATGCCTGTGTCTATGTCAGCTTACAAAGAAGTATTTTTTTTAAAGAAGTATCGTACTTCCGCAAAAAACACAACATGCAAGACGCACCGCCCGCTCCGCCATGTTTAATTATTGTGCATTTGTGCACTGAGAGTTTCGTGGTGTGCATTATCCCTAGTATAAATAAGTTTATAGGTGTGCATGTGTAATTTTAGCGGGCGGGTGGGGGTGCATTTTGCATGTCGTGTTTTTGCGGAAGTAAAAATAAAATAAAATAAAATAAAAAATATTTTATTAACATAAGAATTCATGTACAATAAGTTTTTTGAAACAGCCCTACTTAGCAGTTTAGAACGCTCGTGTTAGGTTGTTTCGCTCCAGCCTTTGCACTTTACAATAATATGTTAATAAAATTAACTTACAAGTTTAATATCAAACCAAATTTATTTAAAAAAGAGAATTAAAACTATATGGTTTCCATTTTTGTGTGTATGTGTGCGTGTGTGTGATGTGTGTGTTGTATGTGAATGAGTGTGTGGGGTAATCATAACAAATATTTATAGTTAGGGTTATATAATTCTTTTTAGTATGTTTTCTGTCTCTTCATATGTCAGTGTAGTCAACCATTCCACTACTATTCTTTTACATTTATAAGTTGGTCTATGATAAATATCTAGTAAGCTATTAATTTTATTATAAATGAAAGCCGACTGTATCATATACTGCCGTTCAGCAAAAGCTGTGTGGAACTTGGCTGTTTTCACTACTTTGTTTTTAAGTCTCCGGTTTACCTTGTTGGGATCAAAAGGAGTTTTCATCCCATCGATTCGAAAAGCGATGATTTTTTATCTAATAACAGGGTCCAAAACGATTCATTTTTTACCTGTTATGACAAGAGGGAATAAATGAGATTTGAATTTTGAACAGCTTCATAACAGGGTCCAAAACAATGAGATTTGAATTTAGAACATAATTAAAGAAGCATTGGTTGGAGTGTAGCAAAGGGTGTGCAGTACTTAAAAAAAAGCAACTGATTTTGTATGGGGCCGGGACTTTTTTCGGGACCGAGAAATTTTCAAAAACGGAATTTTATAAAATTGAGAATATCTCGTAAACGTTGAGTCGTAGCTAAAATCTAACAAAACTTTCAATCCCCCTACGGCATCCCCGGAGATACTTATAAGAAATCTGATGGACATATATTTTTTTTATTTAATATTTTTTTTATTTCAAAACTCAAATTTTTTTCTTGCCCGACTAGCGCTATGATGTATCCGAACTACAAAGAAAGGTAGGTAGTTTGAGTTGTCTTTACTGCTTTTCTTATAGAGGGGGATGAAAAGCAGAGTGTATTACTCGGCCGCAAAATTATTTTCACCTCGGGTGGCGTATATTGAATCCCTCGCTGCGTTCAGGATTCTACTTTAGAATCCCTCGCTGCGCTCGAGATTCTACTCTAGAATCCTTCACTGCGCTCTGGATTCAAAATAGCGCCCTCGCCGTAAATATATTATTTTGCTCCCTTGTAATACAATCTACTATTTTTTATGCTTAGTAAGGATAACATTTAACAAATATAATTTTCTGACCGTCAGTAGGTCACTTATTTTATAAAGACTTTCTGTCGGAAATTTCTACTGTTTGAAGTACATTATCTTGATAAGTGCTCTTTGGGATCTTTCAAGTTCGAGAAACTTTGTCTTCAAGGCGCCCCCCCAAACCGGAATACAATAAGTGATAACTGATTGCACTAAGGCCACGTATATTCTATTTAAAAGTTTGTTGAACATTACATGTCGAAGCGTTTTAAAGATCCATTTTAATTT
Source organism: Crambus lathoniellus (assembly GCA_949710035.1). NCBI lineage: Eukaryota > Metazoa > Arthropoda > Insecta > Lepidoptera > Crambidae > Crambus > Crambus lathoniellus. Next base: position 10,486,508 of record OX453324.1, on the reverse strand, counting down.
CCTTATTCTACTGATGACCAAATCTATGTGATTGTGCCAGGATAGTATCAACAATAACACCAAGATATTTCAAATGGTCTTGTTTAAGAAGAAAAGGACACTTGCAACTTGTGTTTTGTAAATTATCACAGTGATGTAACTTAATTTGATACTCATATTTCGGTTGAGATCTCTGACTAGGAGCAAAGCACATGTATCTAGTTTTGGATATATTTAATGTTAGTAGATTTGACCTCAGCCACTCAGCCATCACAACCAAACCCTTCTCCGTCACACTTTTTACTTTATCCCAGTTGGGGCCCGAAAATACAACGGCGGTGTCGTCTGCGTAAGAAAATATCCGACCACCCTCAATCTTAAGGTTGCACAATTCATTCAAATATATCAAAAATAGTGTGGGGCCTAGGACACTCCCTTGGGGTACACCGAAAACTACACTTTCTTCATCACTGTGATAACTGCCAATTTTTACCTCTTGAGTCCTATCTTGCAGGTAGTTTTGAAACAGAGACAAAGCTACCCCTCTTATCCCTATTTCTTCAAGCCTTTGCACAAGGATGGGGACAGACACAGTATCAAAAGCTTTTTTTAGGTCTATAAATACGGTGACGCATTTCATACCATCATCAACATTTTTTACTATACAGTTAGTCAAATCAGTAACAGCATCTTGTGTAGAGAAACCTTTTCTAAAACCATATTGAGAAGCCGAAAGTATATTATATTTGTTAAGATAGTTAATAAGTCTCTTGTTTAAAAGTTTTTCTAATATTTTTGAAAAGCATGGTAGTACTGATATAGGCCTGAAGTTACTGATGTCTGTTTTGTTCCCACCCTTATGCACTGGCGTGACCAGGGACCGCTTCAAAGCCGATGGAAAAATCCCAGTCTCAAAACATAAGTTAGTTAATCGACTAATTATTGGAACCAAAAAGTCGCGGGCTGCCTTTACAAATTTTGTTGAGATTCCATCCCATCCAGGAGCACTATTAGAGTCAAGACTTGAGAGTACTCCATCAACTTCCTCGGGGTCAGTATTCAGCAATACAAGAGAAGACATTTGATTTTTAGTATTATTTACTCGTGTTACGTTTAAACCAAATTGAGAGATAATATCTTCCGCTAATGTTTTACCAACTGTTACAAAAAACTGATTAACACGATTAACTGAATCTATAGGATGTGGCATTGTATATAGCAAGTCTATGTTTGATGTTTTTGCAGCTTTAAAATTACTTATATCATTAACGGTTGCCCAAAGTTCCTTATTATTTTTGGTCGAATCCTCTATTCTCTTCCTGTTATATTGTCTCTTTAATTTTCTTATTTGTAATGTACAGTAGTTGCGAAAGCGTTTATATGTAATTTTTAAAATATTATTATGTGGTTCAAGGCGAAGTTTGATATGCATACTATTTCTAAGTCTAATACATCGTAAAATGCCATCAGTCATCCACGGTTTCAGAATTCGTTTCCCCGCAGGTATTTCCTTTATTCTGGTGTTTGACTGTACAGATGTCCTGGGTGCTTACCATCAACTCTTATTGCGGTTTTGTTTAGGACCTAAACTGATCTGCTTCGCTTATTCGTACCACGACAGCTTAATATCAATGACAGCGATTCAGTGATCGATCAATGACATTTCACAGCCGCTAAGCTATCAGGAACTCTTATTTGACTTATAACCCGGTCGATTTAACATGTAACCTGCAGGTTATACCCGTCTCTCTCACTCTCCGGGCATGACAGAATCGAGTGAAAGAGACGGGTAGAAGAAAAAGGACACAAATCGTTCGGTCATTAACATTTAGCAATTCATTTGCGATCCAGTTTTTAGAAGGTCAGAGTACGAAAAAAAGCAATTCATTTTAGGAACCTATTCTGCATCGCGCTATTTTTGAATCGCTGTCTTAAAGTTGATGGTATGCACCCTGATCATGTCAATTAATTTGTTAACTAAAATATTAGGGTCGTTACAAATCGATAAATAAGATATATCATTACTCACAAGTGATTTATATGCATTTTCATAATTTACTATTTTGATATGATTCGAGTGTGTAGTTGACGTACCACCCAGGGTTGACACATTAAGGTTAACCATAGAGTGGTCAGTGACGGTAGTATTGTGAACAGAAACAATTGCAGAGTATTTGTTTTTATCTAGTTTTAAAATTACATGATCAAGACAACTGTCCTGTCTGGTAGGTAAGTAATGACCGGGGAGAAACCCTAGAGATGACAAAACTTCTAAATATTTTAGTCTATTGTTTTTATCTTTCGAGCTTTCCAAAGATTTGATTATTAAATTAATGTTTATATCCCCCACTATAAAAATATTTTTACAAGTAGAAATGGAATTAAGATGATCATTTAATGAGTCAATAAATTCTTCTGCATTGTGGTTAGATGGAGAGCGGTAAATACCAATTATGGTATAGTTAGAAGTAACTATTTGAAGTGCGGACGCATGAGTTAAGTTTAATTCTGTTACCTTTACTCTATGACAGTTGTTGACATATGCTATTACACCATCATTCTGATTATAATTATTTAGAGTGTAGTATGATGAATAATTGTTTAAAGCGGGTATATGTTTATTTTGGTCTAGCCAGCATTCTGTCAAAATCAGAAAGTCCGCTTTAAAAGGTAACTGAGATAAGTTAATCAAAAAGTCGTCAAAGTTTTTATATACGCTTCTAATATTTTGGGTAATTAAATTCAAGTTTTTATTATTTAATTGGATATATTTATGTAGATCACAAATATTACACATAAATGAAGTGGCTATTTCAGTATTGTCCAAATCCAGTAAAGCATTAAGATGTCTATCCATAAATATTAGTAAAAGGGCTAGGACAGTGGTCACCATTATTATAAATATTTACTGTTGTTGCTAAAAAAATAATAATAAAAAACAATAGTAAACTTAGACAGAAATTAGAAATCATATTTCTGTATGATAAAAAATAATTATATAACTGTGTGTGAGTGTATGAAATGAATGTAATGTGTATGTGTAGTGTGTAAGTGAAAAATGTTTTGTTTTTACTATTAAGAAATAACTGTAGGTATATTATTTCAAACACAGCGAATAGCAAATTTGACAAACTGTAACAGATATGATAAAAAAGATATTTACTAATTAAATCTGATTCAAACCTGATAACCACAGACAAAACAACTAAAAAGGACACTTTAATTGGCAAATTATCCTCACATATTAGTCACGCACTCTGTAACAGCTGATGGATTTGTGATTCACTAGTGATTAGAATGATACGGGATGTATCATCTTTACGAATGTACACTTTGCCAAAAGAAGTCCAACAGTACTTGTAGCTTTTATTCTTGATCAAATCACGAGCTAAGAAGAATAATCTTGCATTTTTTGATGTCAGTTGTTCTGATAAAAAAACTGGTTGATACTCATTTGTCTTAAGACCAAGATGAATTGCTTGTAATTTTTGTTTGTTTTTAGAGTTAAAATCCTTTACCTTTTTTAGTAATTCGGTTTTGAGTAGAGTTGAGCCCAAATCCACGACTATCGGTAGGTTTTGATTTTCTTTCTTTCGTCCTTGTAACCTAAAAATATCCTTGATGTCTTGCGATTTCATTTCCAAATTAATAGTCTTAGCCAGACATGAAACCATGTTTATCAGGTCATTTCTTGTCTCTTGTGGTTTTCTTGGTACATTTTTAATCTCCAGACAGTTTTTCCGATTAAATCTTTGTAGCTCCTCAATTTTATTTTCCATAATTTCCATATATTCTCGATCTTTCTTGGCCTGTAATTCCAATAATTCAATTTTCTTCCGGTATTCTTCGTTCTGGCTGGTCAAAAGATTCATAGAACTATTTATGTTGTTATATGTAATTTGTATTTCTTTTAGTTCAGTGACAATTCCACTCATATGCAATTGTTGTGATGACATAAATGATGTAAATAAATCTCGCATTTCTTCTTTAAAGCTATTAAATTCGGAAGGTAGATCTTCTTCTCTAGGCCTCTTGTTGCGGAGCGAAACATAATTCGGGGGAGTTGTCTCGTTGGCCATCTCACAGATATTGTTTTCCGACATTGACTTGTTTAGGGTACTCATATTTCAATCACAGATAATATAAGTTCAAACTGGTAGGTAACACAACAGCGAACAGCAATCCAGGTTACGTAGCAATTTCGTAGAAACTTCCGTAGTATCACAAAGAAATAAAATGTAGGAAGTACTTAGCTACATTTTATTTCTTTTTCACAATGGCTTGTGATTTCCGCCAAGTGATGCTTGGTTCCATCAAATAAAAAGTTTTGATTGAATCAGACGTCACCCGGCGGAAGTCCCTAACCATTGTGAAAAAAGATTATTCAGTGCTGGTTTTTGCACGATCTAACTTCTGAGGATATTAATATCCGAGTTGGGGCGAAACACGTGTAGAGTAATCTAACCGGTGAAGGTGCAAGGTGAATTGCTGTTTTGCTAAATGCAGGTATTTTGCACTGGTATTTTAGTGGTGTGCATGTGCAATTTCTTGCGGGCGGGCGATCGGTGCATCTTGCATGATGTGTTTTTTTGCGGAAATAAGCTACATATTATACTTTATTTCTTTTTTCTCAAATAAAAAGTTTTATGGGTCTTATCTCATTTTACCTTTCTGTCGTTACCCTTTGTCTTTCTTTCATAGCTTTGTGAATTTGCGAGCTCAATCGCAAATTACGTGTAAGTACCTATGTATTTTTGTAAATGAATGTCGAATAGTTAGGTACGTATCTGAATACTTAATAAGTCCATAATATTTATAGTTTCTTGTACCTATTATTAATTATAATTCAAAATCGGTCCAGTGATTACTACATACTAAGTTACTAACTAACTAACCTATTTATTGAACCTATTTAACCTATTTATTGAAATTTAGTGAACATGACTAGTGTATTTTTAACTACAAAGAATACGATATTCTTTGTGAAAAAATAGGCCACAAGAAGACTCTTCTCTTATTAATAACCCTAAGTATCAAGCCTGAAGAAAATAATAATCTACCTTCAAAGTTTTCGCCAAAAAAGTCCGTGACAAATTCTATGAATTTTTCATACCGTCATCTCGGTTTTGTTCTGGCGATATAAGATGGCGCTAGCATCGTGAAAGTTATGAATTATTTATATTTTATTATATTCGCGGTCGGTACTGAAAATTTTAAATTCGTAACAATTCTGATAAGGTTTTACTGGTTTTGCGAAATAAAGTTTTTATGGTAAAGTCTACTTGACTGAGTAACCCAACTTCTAACCCTTTTTTTTATCCACAACGGGGTATCACTTAGCCTTCATCACAGGATGTTAAGTGGTGATAAGGCTAAAAGGTGGAAGCGCACTACTCCCGGAACCCTCAATCACTGAGGAACTGGCTATCTTAACTCTCACTGCCGGAACACAATAATAATTAAAACATCATTGTTATGGCGTCAGACTTAAATAAGATGGTGGTAGCTAGCCTGGCGTACTAAGAACAAGCCCCTACCACCAACCAAACCGAATACAATAATAATATGTATCCCCACTCGGAATCGAACCAGGGACCTCCTGGTCTGAAATCAGTGGTGTGAACCACTAGACCACAGAGGCGGTTAAACTAATTTTCTAATAATACTAATAATCGGCAGCTACTGATACTAATCGTGGTGTAAAGTTACACCAGCTCCCTTATTCACAAACCATCGGAAATGTTCCCGTCAGCGGAATGTATGCACTGTCACTCATTTCAGAATAGACAAAGTATAAAATACGAATCGGATTCCGATTCCGATTCCGATGGTTTGTGAATTAGGGGGCAGGTGTAAATCTGTTGTTGTCACTGAAGTTATATAAAATGATGACAGAGACAACAAGAGATTTACACCACTTTGTTTTTACTAGGTATTCAATAATCATAACGATAGTTTTTCATGCTAGTGCTACTGATCGTCTGTGGTACAGTCAAGCGCATGTAAAGTTTACCAAAGATGTCTTATGTCGGAGATTCCACTAAATTGCAAATAAAAATAGTAACCGCCTCCGCGGTTCAGTAGTACTAACACACCACCGGTAGGTATCAGACCCTGAAGTCCCAGGTTCGATTCCCAGTGGGAGTACAAATTGTATTCGCTTTGGTTGGTGGTAGGAGTAGAAGTAGTACCACCACTATTAGTCCGTAGGAGTTGTACCAGCACTGTTAAGGCCATAGCCCACTTAGACCGCACCGCTCCGACCCAACCAAAGTATGAGCAGTCAAATATGGACTTAATATCGTTCACTGTAGATGCACTTTACAGTAACAATATACAATAGCAGACAGCGCGCGGACAGCGCGTGGTAAGCGAGCCTGCCGCAAGCTAAAGTGCGTCTACAGAGCACGACATTAAGTCCATATTTGACTGCTCATACATTGGTTGGGTGGGAGCGGTGCGGTATAAGTGAGCTTTGACCTTTAGAGATAGGATAGCTAGTTCCCAAGTGGATGAGGGTTCCGGGAGTAGTGCGCTTGCACATTCAGCCTTATCTTCACTACAGGTGTGATGAAGGCATAAGTACTACTCCGTTGTTGTGGCATAATAAAATAAGTTTTTAGTAAAAATTTCATTTTCATGACAACCTTTTTGCTGACTGTACTTAAATATTGTATTGTCATCTAAACCAAACCTGTATCCCAATTTCAGCTCCATCGGACATTGGGAAGTGGGTCAAATTAAGCTTGTAAGATTAGTCTCTCACTAACTAACTAACTAACATTGGCAACTTAAAAAGTTTGTAAAAACAGTGTTAGCCGTGTATGATATGAGTTATGACACACAAAACCTAATACAAAGATCTGGTTTCTTAAGATTGCTGTACTTACTGTAATAAAGGAGCTTTTATACGCAGGTAAATGGGATGCCTAGAACATTGAGTTAACAAATAAAACAGAATGGTTTCTTTCACACTTACTTAAGGACCCTGTAACGTTAGAATGTAACCAAATAAAATTGACAACGTTTTAGAACTTAATTTTTGTGTTTCGATCGAAATATGTCGTGTAGGTAGTTACCTACACTACACGATATATTTCGATCGAATATAGTACTTAATAGCACTTATAGACAGGTGTCTATAAGTGCTAATATTGTAAAGCTGAAGAGTTTGTTTCTTTGTTTGGTTGAACGCGCTAATCTCTGGAACTACTGGACCGATTTAGAAAATTCTTTGACTATTAGAAAGCTACATTCTTCCCGAGCGACATAGGCTATATTTTATCCTGATATTCCCACGGGAACGGGTACCACGCAGGAAAAACCGCGAGGATCCGCTAGTGTATTATAAAAACCCTCCTTTAATATTTAGCAATCGAATTTAAATTTATTAAATAAATAAGTAATGGACACCATTACATACATTGCTCAATACAAGCTTATAAGCTTAAGCTCCTGTGTTTTAGTTGGAAACAATGACGGGAATTACCATACCATATACACATCGACAAGAGAAAATATTACCCGACAGGAATCGCCTCCGGGACCCCAGAGATAAGGGCACCTTGAAAATCGGTGCGTGTCAGGCTAACTTGGTGGAAGTCCCTAACCATTGTGAAAATCGAAATATATGTAGCTTACTTCCACAAAAAACCCAATATGCAAGACGCACCGCCCGCCCGCCCGCAAAAATGGCACATGCACACCACGAAAATACCAGTGTACAATACCTGCATTTAGCAAGAATTAAAACACCTTGCACCTTCACCGATTACACTACTCTACACGTGTTTCGCCCCAACCCGGAGCATCCTCAGGAGATAGTTGGCCGTTAAAAGACCTGAGGAATATTATTAGTTTTAAACGTGGTCTTAAGATGTTCATTTTAAAAAGCCAATTAGGTCAAGAAAATCAAGCTCAAGATACCAGCATATTGTAGTTTTAAATGTATAGAATTAAATTTGTTTTTCATTTACCTTAATTTTATGTCTCATCTACATGTTGCGAGTTGTGAGTTGGTTCTGCATAACGGAACGCTTGATTAATTGTAGGTATAGCTAGTATTCACAATACATTGTTTTCGATCAAATTGTTCTGTCTGTTATAAATTGTCTGTTTCAGGGAGCCCTGCAAAATTATAAATGTAATTAGAAAACGTAGGTACTTACTTTGTTTATTTTTATCACTTGTTAATGATTTGTTTGGTTTCATTGTTTGGTTATACTCACTGTATTGGTATGGCTCACTCTCTACAGCCATAGTTTTACATTTTGTGACGTCCACTGCATTTATAAATATAGTTTGTCGCCGTGTTTTATGTTATAAAATAGTTTAAATTAGTTTTATAATTTGTTACAGTCTTGCCACAAAACTCGATCATCTTTTTTCTGTGACGCTTCCATAGAGCATATCTGTGCCATAGAGAAAGACGCGACGCGTCTTTTTCTTTTTATTGTCATGCTGGCCCTGGCTTACGTGGCCTTCAGTCAGCCTTGTTCTTTTTTTATTTTTCTTGTGACGGATGACGCCTGACGGTCACATGGAAAAAACAATTTTTTTCTTTTAAAACCTACTGGTTCGTGGCAAGGGCTAGGCGATGTATGTGTATTTTAAGTGTTTTTTTTTATTATAATTTTTTATTTGTTAATATTTTAGTTTTTTTATTGTTAACTCTTTTGTGTTAATTAGCTCCCTGCCCCACCAAGACGGTACCGACGGAAGATCAGCGCTGGTCACAAGCCAAGCATTATGCTGAGTCGGGACCGTTTTGGGACATACTATGGTTTTTGTGTTCTTTGTTTTTTTTTTTTTTTTTTAATGTATTTTTGTGATGTCCCAAATAAATGAGTTTTCTTTCTTTCTTTCTAGAAGACCAACACCAAAAACTTTGGGTTTTCACAGTAATCGGTGCGTACACTTATCAGCCATGGGGGTCGTTATTCGTCAAAGTATTGTTTAATCATAACAAAAGTATTGTATGACAATTCTACTAGCGTCGTTAAAAGGATAAAAAGTAACGAGGTAATTTTTTTTTATAAAGATTGTATCAAGTATGTCATGTTATCATATTTTCCAATCTCATTTCCTTTCTTCTATTAAGGACAGGATATAACAAGACTTGTTATGTGTTTAGAACCTTGCCATAGTCTATGAAAATATTTGTTTACGGGTAGAGACAAAGAGGCCGAAATTCTGTGTAACTTAGAAGTGATATTGTCTGTGGTGTTACTGGCGCCAGGGTATTGAGGTGTGGTACAAGTTACAAGAGGGTAAGATAAGCTATTTTTTATTCACAACTTCCATTATGAAGATGGAACCGCACTACTCCCGGAATCCACAACCAGCTATCATAAATCTAACTGCCGAAACACATAGTTGTTAAAAGTAACTGCGATAGAAGAAGTAATCAAAACATGAAACATTGAACCTGTAGCAAGACTGTAAGAATATCATTTTATTATCTACTCACAAAAAAAAGATTAAAGCAAAAAAAACACAAGGGCCCATCTTTATTAACACTCCATATAAAAATAATAGTAGCAGTAATCAGCAGACGCTTAAGGCACAGATTACTAAATAGTTACTATGTAACAGATAGTTCACTCCGCTAAGTCATTTAAATAAATAGCAACTCTAACTATAACGCAATAAAGTAACTAGAATTCAGCTTGTATGGCGCAAGCAACTTACGAACGGCCACTCGTTGTCGTTGCATCTCTTTCTATCGCATATATTCTAGCTCTTTCGCGGAAAACCAATTGATTCGTGCCGACCATACTTCCGAAAATATAATTTGCTTACACTGCCTTGTCTCTACATATTCGACATTTGCTTATTTGTATACCACAAAAAAAAAATTTGTTCATAAACATGAAATAACTAATCGCAATTTGCGTTCTGCATACAGAAATAAACTTCAATGGCCAACGACAAAACTAACGTTAGTAAGCAATAACTGTTACTTAATGTGCATTAAAATGTATAATAAGCTACAATACCAGACCATTTTAAAGAACATAAGTCACATAAATTCAGAATTTCTGTTAGCAAAAAAAGTTTTTACAGCATTCAAGAATATTTAGAATATAAGTAGTATAAGTTATTAATAAATTTGCCTTGCTATTTTTATTATTTTTGAAAATATGGTGTAAATGCCTGAAAAGGTAGAAATCAGTGATTCAGTTTTGTAATTAGCACTAAGACCTGTTTTTGTAACCTTGTTTCTTTACACAATAAATACTTCCTTACTTACTTAGTTACCTAATTTCTATGGATTTACAACGCCGGCGTTGCCGCCGCGTTTTCGAGCCGACACGGGGAGTGAAATAGGCCTGCTTAAGGTAAGAAATGTAGCAAAGATTGAGTCGGAATCAAAATCATTGCTACATTGAAAAACAAATCTTTGCTCCCTCTTATGACTTGCACCACTATTTATTCATGTCGCAAAGGACAATGTTATGTAAAACAGGAATTATAATATCGCGACCCTTTTGAACTCGTATTTTAACGCTCTCCCCGAAAGCCTTACGTAAACGGATCGCTTTAGAGAAAAATATACAATAATTTAACTGCTACTTATGTTACAGGACTTTTGTATTTTGTATTTTTACATTCATTTTTGTCATATACATGTGAAAGTGAGTTCGTGTTTCACGTCAAAACTGAGCAACGATTCGACGTGATTTTTTGTGTATAGGGTAGATTGGGAACTGCAAGCCTACTCTAATTCAACGAAAAACGAAACTTCGTTATACCCGTCCCTATCACTCTCCGGGTGTGACAGAATCGAGTGAAAGCAGCGGGGCTAACGAAGTTTCGTTTTTCGTTGTATTAGAGTAGAGCTTCAGGAGAGTGACATTACGGCTCAACTCACACGAACCACAACCACACTACGTGGGCAGGGCAAAATTTGTATTGGAAATGAAAAGTCAATTCACATTTTGCAGTAAGCATCGACCGCGTGGGTGATACCGGCCACAACGCGACCGCAACGCAACCACCAGCGACGACGACGCAGCGAACTTTCGGCCGGCCACATCCACATAACAACTACTAGAGACAACGACATTTTGTCGAACTATCACATTGCAACCACAACGCAACTTCAAAAAGTTGCATCGACTCACGTATCACATTTTGTCGCTGCGATGTGGTGTGGTTGTGAAACGTGTGGGTCGACATTATGATCATTATCATTTTTAACTATTATAAAAAAGTTTGCGAGTTCCCGATATTTCGGCGCAGTTGCACACGCCATGATCACGGAGTATCTGAGTTACTCCGTGATTTGGAGTTGGCCCATGATATAACTTTCGTTATTGTCAGTCACACACATAAAAAAGAACCCATCAAACAAAAAAAAACTGATACAAGAAAAAATAAGAGACAGCACAAACAACGCTTAGGTGTGTGTGTGGGCCAACAAAAAACCCGTCTCAACATAATGCTGCTGGGTCTCTTAAAGATGGGCAAAGTGACCCAGCATTGGGTATCTATGCATTAATAAGTTTTCTGTAAAAAAAAAATATGACAAGCTTTTTTGCTGATTGTACTTTAATATTGTATTGTCATCTGAACAAAAACTGTATACAAAATTTCAGCTACATCGGACACTGGGAAGTGGGTCAAATTAAGCTTGCAAGATTTTGCCCCCATTAACTAAAAATCGGGTCCTTCCACTTTCTACCGGCGATTTTTCAACCGGTGAATATTTTTTCCACATTCTACCGGTTTCTATTCCACATTCTACCGGCGATTTTTAAATTAATATTTAATTCCAGATTCTACCGGCAACCTATTCCTTTTTCAACCGGCAAAAAAATAGTGAATTTATAGCAAAATTATTCTAATGAAACAATAAGAAATTTAAATAATTACACTTTTCTATTACCTAGACTGCTCCTATAGCAGGATCCTAATCCAACAGTTAGTTTAGTGTTTTGGGTTTGCAAGTAAAAAAAGGGTCCTAGGCACAATATAATAAAACTATAAACGAGCCAATTCTGTACAATGAAAAGAAATAGAAAAAAATACCTCCAGGGGTGAATTAACGAAACAGATACCAAAAATATGGTTTTTAAATTTTTTGACTGTCTGTCTGTCTGTTGTCCGAGTTTCACGCAAAACTACTTAGCGGATTTTGATAAAACTTGTTTAACGTGATGAACATTTTCTATGGACGTAAAAATAACGATGGTCTGGTACACTTGATGTAGAACCCTAGCAGACCAGCTAAACTATAAGAGATGCAAAATAGAGCGTCTTATAAGAGAAGTTGTTCTGCGTGATAAGTATTTTCTATTGAAATACAATAATCTAAAGTCTAGCACATCTGATGTCCTCCAAGAGCCCAGATAAAGCTTAAGATATATGAAAATAGCGCTTGTTTAGCGAATGAGCACTATCTGTTTACGTATGTGATATCACAACTGCTATTTTTTACAAAGTTCTTATAATATCTTGAGCATTTAAATAAAAGATTTTCTTAAGAATTGATTCTCGTACATGACATGGATGAAACTTTTTTTATATAGGTAGCTATTGGCCCTCGGCAACAAATAGGCTGTAATTTATTTTGAAGATCGAAATAACTGTTTTTTATCTTACAAATTTATTTAGTAACCCGGGATGACGTCGCGTCGTGTAGTCCACGCGGGCGAAGCCGCGGGCAGCCGCTAGTCACATTATAAAAAAAATAAGACTGAATAATTTTTTTGTAGTTTATTATTTGATATTCTATTAAAATTTTAGTTTGTTGCTTGTATACCTACGGGTTTGAGAGAGATAGATATTTATTTAGTTATTATCATAAAGTATAGGTAATAAAGAACTGATTACTTACTATTTTTGATCTTTTTATTTATTGAAGTTGGCTCTCACTTCAAATATTTTACGTCTTTGATGAGATTTAGTTATCATAAAGTATAGGTAATAAAGAATTGACTACTATTTTTGATCTTTTTATTTATGTACTTATGTATACCTACGGTTTTGAGACAATGATATTTATTTAGTTATCATAAAGTATAGGTAATATAGAATTCATTACTATTTTTGATCTTTTTATTTATGTTAAACCTAAGTACCTATTACACCTACGAATTAATTAAATATAATTTCCTTTATTGTCTATTATACCTAACTTTCTAATGTGCCGGTTGAAAGTGGAAGAATATTTGTTGACCGGTAGAAAGTGGAAAAAATATTTGCCGGTAGAAAAATCGCCGGTTGAATGTGGAAGGACCCTAATCTAATTAACTAACATGGCAAGTTAATAAAAAGCTTGTAAAAACAGAAATACTCATCACCTTTTGCATCCCACAACGGGGTAGCATACATCACAATGTTAAGTGCAGATAAGCCAAGGCTGAAAGTGCGACCAAGGTTAGAGCGAAATCAACGATCATTGATAAGCAAGCATAATCTGTATCACTACGCCATCGGGCAACTTTAAAAAAAAACATCGGGTTGCACTCCGTGAGTGCCGGCAGAAGTGAAAAGGGTTCCCTAGACTTTTTCACAAAAAAAGCATTTGACAAAAAAAATACGGACTAGTTAGATTTGTACCGAGGTCTTCTGGCTTCAATGCCGCCCGTTTTCTAACTGAGCTTTCACAACGGAACCGGTGACAAAATTTCCCTCCGTATTGTACATTGTAACAGTTTTTCGACTATGTCACGTGTCCGTCTTACGAATTTTCGATCTGACGGTCACGTGATCCTGACGCGAGTTTAAAATTTTTTACCCATCAAAAATACAATACCAACCCATACAATTTTTTTTACCCATACAAAAAGTGCACAACGCCGCTAAAGAAGTTTTCACTTCAATAATATTTGCTCACATAACCACAACAAACATGCCTTTAATATAAGCAGATTTTTTCAATTTTTCCGCAAAAATAATCTTTAATTTCCCCCAAGTGAAGAATTATTTATTTATTTTATTTTATTTATTTTTATTTCTTAGGATAGCTAACAGCTTTCACATAAAATTAACAATTAAACATATTGACAAAAAGCTATTGACAAGCTACCACATTTAGTAACTAATATTGACTCATAAAAGATCACAATATTGAGGTGTTAGGTGCCGAGTAAATAAAAAATATAACAACCTATAGTAATGTTAGTAATCAATCAGTGCTTTGAAATAATTTGTTGATAGTATTGATGCTACTGAAAAATATGTCTAAACTGGCGTCAGCTTTATTAATGACCGCACAAGTTCTAATGAGAAAACTATTCATTCTAAAGTTGGTGTGCACAGGAGGAATGCTGAATGGCTTGTATGTGTTTTTCCGAGCTGCTCTTGAAGGCACTTTAAAAGTAATTTTCCTTAACAGATCGGGACAATCCACAAGGCTTCTAATAATTTTGACCAATAGTCTAACGTCTGCAATTTTTCGTCTATTAGAAAGAGGTAATAAATGAAACTTAGCGCAGCGTTCCTCATATGACATTTTCGGAATCTTAAATTTGTAATTTAAATATCGAGTAAACTTTCTCTGAATTTTTTCGATAGATGAAATATAAATATCATAGCAGGGGTTCCAAATCTGGCTAGCATACTCGAGGTGGCTGCGAACGTAAGCACAGTAAATAATTTTGATGGTTTTCATAAGTTTAAATGACTTTGACAAACGCATCACAAACCCAAGTGAACGAGACGCCTTATTAATAGAATTGATAATATGTTTATCAAATAACAGTTTTGAGTCTAGAATTACTCCCAAGTCTTTAGCTTCATGTTTATGAGATAACTTTTCATTTTTGATACTGTAACTAAAATTGAAGGTGTTTAATTTACGGGTAAAACTTATAGTAAAGCATTTAGATACATTTAGGTCAAGTTTATTTAAACGACAGTATGTGTCAAGCCTTTGGAGATCATTCTGGAGTTTATTGGCGTCATCAATATTGTTAACTACTTTAAAAATTTTCATATCGTCAGCAAATAAAAGATAATTAGAATGGGAAAAACATTGACCTATATCTTGAATAAACATAATAAAAAGCAGAGGACCGAGCAATGATCCCTGCGGGACTCCAGACGGTATATATGACCAAGAAGACACATATCCACTAAGCACCACTGCTTGGGATCTTTTATCGATATACGATGAGAACCATCTAAAGAGATCTCCTCTAATGCCTACTCTCCAAAGCTTTGCCAATAGCATTCTGTGATCAAGACGATCAAACGCCTTTGCATAATCAGTGTAAACTGCGTCTACTTGATTGCCTTGATCCATTTGTTCAGTCAAGTAATCGGTAAAAACAGCCAGGTTCGTAACAGTGGAACGATTTTTCAGAAATCCATGCTGATGAGGGCTAAAGCTTAACTTAAGACTGTTGTAAACCTGGTCGTAGACTATTCTTTCGAAGACTTTAGCAAGTTGGCAGAGCTTGGATATCGGTCTATAATTCTCCACACAATCCTTGGGACCCTTTTTATGAATTGGCGTAATAAAGGCCAATTTCCATTTGGCAGGCATGATACTCTCTTCAATGGATCTTTTGAAAATAATTGAGACTGGAAGATATAGCTCATCAGCACATTCAACCAAAAACAAAGCCGGAAGACCATCTGGCCCAACAGATTTGTTGACATCCAGGGCTTTTAATAGTTTGCACACCTGATCAGGTTTGATTTCAATTGAGCAAATATCAGTGGGATTGTTATTCACATCATGTTCATTATCAGAGATAACTGGGTTAGAGCTTGAATTAAAAGCGTCACATTTCAAAAATGTAGACTGAAAGTATTTTGAAAAAAGTTCACCAATTTTAAGCCCATCTTGACACGTCTGGCCTTGATAGGACATACATGCCGGGTAGGATGATGAGTTACGCAGATTTTTGTTGTATGACCATAATGCTTTAGGATTGTCTATTATCGAATTTTCAATACCGGAAATATATTTATTGTAACACTCAATTTCAACTTGTTTGGCTCTGTCACGAAGTATTTTGAAAGACAGTTCATCATGCTTATTGCCATAAACTTTAAGCTTTCGATGAAATTTTAATTTTTCTTTTAATATTTTTAACAACGCTGCATTATACCATGGCGGAAACCGATTTTGTACAGCCAGTTTAGTCGGTACAAACTCGTCAATCAAGCTGTGAATAATGGCATAGAAGGTATCAACCGCCGTGTCCACTGTACCGTAGCCGAGTTGCTCCTCCCAGTTTATTTGAGATAGCCTAGACCGTATTGAGGGGTAATCAGCGCGATTATACATATGTATAGTACGTTTTGGTACTTTCAGAGGATTAAGCTCGACAAAATCAACTCCAATTTCCAACGCTTTATGGTACGGATCTTCCAGCACGAGGGGATCATGGCTACCACACACAGAAACAAAGTCGTTCGAAATTACTAAATCTAATATTTTACCAAAATTATTCTGAATAGAATTAAATTGGTCAAAACAACACAAGTTAATAGTTTGAATAAAATCAAAAGTTGCATCGCTAGAGAGATGAGTAGCTTGTAGGCCTTTACTAGTGGGTTCCCAAACAATCGAACTCATATTAAAGTCACCGATTATAATGAATTTATCTGATGGATTGTCATTCCTAATTGATGTAAGTCTCTCCATAAAATTATACAGTTGAATATTATGAGAATTACCTTTGTTCTCGTTACATAAATAAATGACACATAAATGAAGTTGTAATTTAATTTTCTGTTTGGGACTGTTATTTGAGTAACCACTAAGTGAGACGGTAATCCATAAGTCTTCAGCACTAGATTGCCACTGAGGTCTACAAGTTGTTAAAAGACTGCGGCGGGCAGCAATCAACACTCCACCGCCTCGAGTCTGCTCTGTTCTGAAATAGTCCCTATCGCGACGCCAAACAACATAGCGGCTATCGAACAGCTCACTATCCAAAATCCCGTCCATGAGCCAAGTTTCGGTTAACATTATTAAGTCATAGTCACTAAGCAATAAGTTACGCAAGAAAATATCTGTTTTAGTCCGCAACCCCCGCACGTTTTGATAGTAGATATTGAAATTCCCCTTATTAGCCATTTATAATGAAAAAACTATAACTATGTGTGTATAACGAATGAGTTTTGTTAACTAATTCGTAATCAATTAAACTCACTACAAACATTAAACCATTCAGATAAAGCTCCTTCGATTTCAATTTTATCACAATACTTTGACAAACAGTCCACACTATTAAGAAAAATGCATTAAAAAGATTATAAATGTAATTATAGAAATGCATAAAAAAATATTTTACTGTTATTTTACGTACGGTACTCAAACAATAAGAAAGTAATATAAAAAAATCGCACAACGTAATTATGTGAGTTAACCATAGACGAACAGTCCATACTATTAGGATTAACATACTTAAAAAACTATAATTAGAATTACAATAAACTACCAAAAAGTATTTCACTATATTTTTTTGCACGGTATACAAACAATCTGAAATAAATGTTAAAAACTCGCACTGCATAGTTATCGATAAACAAGTAGGGGTGACCAACTTACGGCCCGCAGCGCCGCCACCATTGTAGAGGAACACTTTATAAATATAACAAAACAGTCGTAAACAAGTAGCAAGACTCCAAGAAAAACCTACATTCTGAGTATCATCATCAAACATGGATGAAATATACGAGGCACGATGCACTGAACAAACTAAAATTAAAAGATTAAATAAATGGATAAGAAAAACATTTCTATTTAGGAGGGAATTCCGGTGAATTATCTCGAAACACATTAGCATGGGGAGCAAGATCAGTGATGACGTCAGCCGTGTGAGGAAAACGCGTGTCAGTTACGTGGTTTGGGGTAAAGCATGGTGGTGGAAATAGCGGATAATAATAATTGTGAAAAAAGATGTTAATTATGTAGCTTACTTCCGCAAAAACACAACATGCAATGGTGCACCCCGTCCGCCCGCAAAAAATTGCACATACATACCACGAAAATACCAGTGCTTATCTGCATTTAGCAAGACAGCAGTACACCTTGCACCTTCACCGATTAGGCTACTCTACACGTGTTTCGCCCCAACCTGGGACATCCTCAGATCGTGCGAAAATCAGCACCGAATGTCGGTGCTGGTTCTTTTTTCACAATGGTTAGGGACTTCTGCCAGGTGATGCCTGATTCAATTAAGTGCGGAAAATACTGAATACATTTTTTTATCCACAATGGGGTTTTTATTCAATATACACTGTGCATTTTTATTCGTCCTACATCCAAAGTCAAACCCTAATTTAATAACCGTCTTAGATAACCTCTTGAAAATGTAATTTTTTTTATCGCTTAAAAACTTAGCTGTTTCATACATCAGACCCATTCGGCATTGCACTTTTGTATAAAACAGTCGATTTTTTTAAGCGATAAGAAATAACATTTCTAAGAGGTTTTTTATGACGGGTAGATAAATTAGGGTTCGGATGTTAGACGACTGAAAATGCACAGTGTATACTAGCCTTCAGTGGCGTTACTGCGCGCTGTCAAACATTGTGATAGTAATGTTGATTGCAGGACGGAGCTATAGACAAAGAATATATACACTTACGCGCTATAGATCACTGCCCGCCCATGCAGCATCTCATAATTATGAAATGCGATCTCAACGTAAATTGATTTAATTTTCCGTCCAAAAATACTGGATTTTTTTTCAAAAGCTACTCGTTTATCACATTTTTGTCATAAAAAGAGTTGATAGGTGGTGGCATTATATGCCTTGAAACAAAATATCAACCACTGTGTTCCGCCTCAAAACAAATGGGGAGGTTCTACAATCGACAACTCGAGGATTGTTACGTTTATTTTTTTTAAGTACTTATTGTTTAATATTAAGTCAAAATGGTTCAACGTAAGCAAGCACAGGTGAACCTAATAAAAAAATAGAAGAATAAAAGATAGGCATTATTACGGCTTACCACTAAACCATGTGCCTATTTGAAGGGTGGAAAAAGAAACAGAAAATTTCACCCCCCAGTACAGAGTGATTGACAAGGCGGCGGTTTTGATATGATTTATTTTACGAGTATCGCTGGGATGAGATGGATTTTGTTTTCGCAAACGTGACGAAAGTATCAAGAGATTTGACGAACAAAAGTTGTTGCTTTGCTTTTAAGAAATTGTCAGTAAAGGTTTTTTTATTGAAGAGCAGGATATCTCTTTTAACTGCTGTCAAAAGTTATTGTTTGGAATGTTTCAAAGAAAAGTAGAGAGAGTAAGGTATGTTTTCCGTAAATAAATAAAATAAAATAACAACGAACTGCTGAAACTACTGGGCGCAAGAAGCTTAATTTGGCATGTATGTTCTTTGGGGAGTGGAAATGAATAAAAAAGGGGGTCCACGCAGACGAAATCGCTAAATGTGATAAAAGACACTAAGTATGCCCGAATACTCGTGCGCTACTTATCTTTGGGAGCGTCTCAAACATCGCCCCGTCTCGTATGAAAGAGATGTCATGATGTTTGAGACGCTCCACAGCCATCTCTATCGTCTTCTACAAGCCATGCGCATAAAGTTGGCAACGTAGTTTTAAGTGAACCGATTTGACACCGTTTGCACCGTTTGACAGGTGTAAACAGCGAGTAAACCTCGAGTACTGAATCCTATGGAGATGGCATATCTTCTATACATCTATACAAATAAATAAAATTGGAGTGTCTGTTTGTAACATTAAATAATCGCTTTTTACTACGTGCATATGATTAAATATACGGTACATATACCAAAATTCTTATTCATCCATAAGGAAGGCCAGTGCCCCAGCAGTGGGGACATTAAATGGCTGATGATGATGATGATGATACCAAAATGACATGTTTTACAATTTTTGTCTGTCTGTCTGTTTGTTCCGGTTAATCTCTGAAACGGCTGGACCGATTTTGATTCATAAGTTTGATTCATAAGATTCATAAGTACATATTTATTATGTCTAAGTGAATAAAGAATATTTTTATCTTATCTTATCTTATCTTTGACGGACCGATTAATACGACAATTAGAAGTAGTTTAAAATTGAATTCCAAGATTTTCTTACATTGTGACTTAGTTACACCTCACTTTTTCGTAGGTATGCCACCTCCATAGGATTTAGTACTCAGAGGAGTAAACCGGTTCACAGCAATGTTGCCGTTCCGTATCATAGAATGGCTTGTAGAAGACGATAGAGACGGCTGTGGACGCTCCCAAAGATGATTTGCGTTCGAGAATTCGGGCGTGTGTGTTTATTTTCAGCCTGGATTGTTTCACTGCAGGACAAAACTTTCTTGACCTTCCTTACATAGGGAGATATAGTGTGCCCGTCATTCGTAACGTAAAGTATAGTCACAAAGTAACTACGCGGGCGGGCGGTCGCCCTATAGTCAATATGCTCAAAACATAATAGGTCCATTTCGTTTCATTGCAATTATTTCCAAATACTTTTACATGACAACTTTTAAATTATAAGATTTTAAACTTTCGCGTTCCTTATAAACAAGAGTAACGGGACTCAACGCGATATTTATTATGTAGTACATTATGTACTTACAGACGACGCCGCGCACCGCCAGTCTGCTTGTGACCATGGCTATAGCAACATAGCCGAAACGTCCAAGCTGTAAGTACATAATAAATGTCGCGTCGAGTCCCATTACTCTTGTTTATAACTTTTACATTTTTGGCAACGCATATTATTATGCAACCCTTTTGGTGTTGTAGATGTTCATGGGCGACAATGACTACTTCCCCCTTTTAATAACAATAAAAAAACTTGAGTACTTATAAATTTTTCTTTAATACATATTTTTAAACTAGATGCTCAGAAGTAAGAGTATTATTTATAACCATTAGCATGGTTTGTTTTTCTTTTTCAATGTAACGATAACCATAAAAGAAATCAAGTAGTAAACAAAAGCAAACAAAAGTTTAAAAAAATCATGAGCTTGGACCCTATTATGTTTTGAGCAGTAATTACAAAAGTTTTATGAAAGTAATTTATACCATAATGAAAAAGAAAGATGGTTTTTGGTATCGCGAGACGTGGGGAAAGTATCAAGCGATTTGACGATCAAAAGTTGTGGCATTGCTTTTAAGAAATTGTCTATGAGATTTTTTTATTGAAGAGAATAATATTTCTTTTGATGTGTTGTCGTGTTGTTCAAAATTACTCAAATTAAAGATGACATGTAATAGAATAAATGTGTAAGAACTTCTAACGACTCCGTAGCTCAGCGGTCAGAACATTCGCCCTAACAGTGAAAGGTCTCAGGTTGAATTTTCGGCGAAACCTTAGGATATGGGTAGATTTTTTCTAATGCGTACTTTATTTTTAATAAAACCTTCAAAATCAATTTAGCAGTTCCAGAGATTGCTTTTAACATTGAAAATCTATTAAAAAAATATGTAGTTTAAAAAACTAAAACAACACACTTTTATAGGAACAGACTAAAAAGTACAAAATAACCGTCTATTCAGTAACTGAAATTAAAAAGCGTGGTGCGCCCTTTGCAAACCAAGCATTCAAGTACTTAATATTGACAACGCGCACCACGCTTTTTAATTTCAGTTACTGAATAGACGGTTATTTTGTACTTTTTAGTCTGTTCCTATAAAAGTGTGTTGTTTTAGTTTTTTAAACTACATATTTATTTTTTATTTTTTAGTTTAATAAATGGCAAGCTGTGGATGGATGGTAATCGATTTCACTCATGTGTCCTTTCATGTGTCTGCCCACCCCGTAAACATTATAACACAAAGGCGTGATTGTATGTATTTAGTTTTATAAATTCAAGTGGAGTCTATTAGTTACCAGATGCGCGAGCCGAACCCTTACTTCCTCCCTGCTCTATCTTCAGACCCTCACCACCAACTGTAGCGAATAGGTCTCATCAGAACGAAACAAATGAGCCAGAACTCGAGGGGTTTCCTAGTGGTCATTATGGAGTGCCACTGACTTCCTCCCTGCTCCATCATCAGACCCTCACCACCAAGTGTAGCGAATAGGTCTCATCAGAACGAAACAAATGAGCCAGAACTCGAGGGGTTTCCTAGTATTCATTAAGGAGTGCCACTGACTTCCTCCCTGCTCCATCATCAGACCCTCACTACCAAGTGTAGCGAATATGTCTCATCAGAACGAAACAAATGAGCCTTACCTCGAGGGGTGTCCTAGTGGTCATTAAAGAGTGCCACGGACTTCCTCCCTGCTCCATCATCAGACCCTCACCACCAAGTGTAGCAAATAGGTCTCATCAGAACGAAACAAATGAGCCCAAACTTGAGGGGTTTCCTAGTGGTCATTAAAAAGTGACACTGGCTTCCTTTCTGCTCCATCATCAGACCCTCACCACCAAGTGTAGCGAATAGGTCTCATCAGAACGAAACAAATGAGCCAAAACTCGAGGGGTATTCATGTGGTCATTAAGGAGTTTCACTGGCTTCCTCCCAGCTCCATCATCAGACCCTCACCACTAAGTGTAACGAATAGGTCTTATCAAAACGAAACAAATGAGCCCAAACTCGAGGGGTTTCCTATTGGTCATTAAGGAGTGCCACTTGCTTTCTCCCTGCTCCATCATTAGACCCTCGTCACCACCAAGTGTAGCAAACAAGTCTCATCAGAACAAAACAAATGAGCCTAAGCTCGAGGGGTTTCCTAGCAGCCATTGAAGAGTTCTATTGCCCACCTCTTGACTCCATCATCAGATCAGCTCGATAGTAGCAAATTATTGTATTGTCATCGGATTCATATAGACTTGCAAAGTTTCAAATCAATACGACAATTAGAAGTAGGTTAAAATTGAATTCCAAGATTTTCTTACATTGTGACTTAGTTACAAGTGAAGCTAATAAAAGTGTGGTAAAAATGAGAGTTTTTATCTTTTTAATACTTTTTAGAACTTATTTCATAAAACAACAAAATTCTACCCACAACGGACGGAACGGAATGGAGGCGGTATATGCGTTTGGGGTTTGTATGTATGTCTGATACCATTTTCCTCGGAAACGACTGGGCCGATTTCGATGTGGTTGCGGCATTCAAAAGGTTTCATTTCAGAGCAGGTTCTTAGTTTCATGGTGGTAGACCGCCAGGGGGTGCAGCAGCAACCAGATAAGTTGGCACTAGAAAAGTTCTTAAAAACTGATTTCGGTGCGGTTTTTTACTTATAAACTTTTGTGTAATTTAAAAAGGATGAAATAAAAATAAAATTCATAAAAAAAAGCCCGGATAGCGAAAGGTCGTGGGTTCGAGTCCCATCGGAGATGGTTGTGAGACGGGTCGATTTTTAACCGACTTCTAAATCAAAAAGGAGGAGGTTCTCTATTCGTCTGTATGTATGTTTTTTTTTTTTTTTTTTTGTTTATGTCCACCGATTACTCGAAGACGGCTGAACCGATTGAAATGGTTCAAACGTTATTACATCAGGTTGGTTTCCAAGTTGGTCCCATTTTTTGAAATTTTGAAATCGGTTCAGTAGTTTTCAGGAAATCTTGAAAATATTATAATATGTGAATTTAATACGTATCTTTAGGCATAACTCCTTTGTTTATAAACCGATTTAGATGATTCTTGTTTTGTTGTAATGTTGTAAAGGAGATACCTCAAGGTATTTTAACCGACTTCGAAAAAGGAGGTTTTGAGTTTGATCACATACCTATTTACCAGAAAACACGTAAATTGCCTGCACGATGCACTAAAAAGAGTGAAATAAAAATTATTTTTATAAAAAAATAAAACCGCCTTCTAAAAAACCACATCAAAAAAGTAAGAAATAATTCCTCACCAAATAAATAACGTAAGTACTTTGAAGTCGGGCGTGAAACATGAACAATGTTTTGTTGTTTTTGTTGAAACCCGCCCGACTTCAAAGTACTTACGTTACCTATTTATTTGGTGAGGAATTATTTCTTACTTTTTTGATGTGGTTTTTTAGAAGGCGGTTTTATTTTTAAAAATAATTTTTATTTCTAAATACTTTATTTTCCATTTTTCTATGATAAAAATTGCATTGTGAATGCAAAAAAGTAAAAATTTAAATAACTTAAAATTCATAAATTCGAAACCCACGACACAAAAAAACTAAATAATGTTAAAAAACCAAATTTATCTCTCGGTCGGGGACCAAAAAAGGGAGAAGTACTAATATGGTATATTAATGTTGGGGGTTCCCCGACCGAGGACCGAGAGAGGAGATTTCTTATGTTTTTTGTGTCGGGGGTTTTAATATTTTTTTAACATTATTTTTATTTAAGTAAACCTCTTCAAATTATTTTAATATTTACTTAATTGCACTTACAATGCAATTTTTATTATTGAAAATGAAGTAAGTACTAGAAAAACTCAACCCGTCTCACAACTACCATCTTTTACTTATTACTACTAGCCCATTGGAGCTAGTTCTGAGACGGGTCGACTTTTTCTAATACTTCATTTTCAGTAAACCTCTTCGTTAGTTGCTCATTTAGTTTATCACAAAGGCTCTGCCCTCTTCTATGTAAAGAAATAAATTACGTCATCGCGATCCAGGCGTCCAATAATCAACATGTTCGCCGGGAATCGAATTCGCATACTATTACGAACATTCACGGCGCGTCACCCTTGACGGATGAGTAAGATGAATGGCCCGGTTTATGCGGTACACACGGGCGGGGAGGATGGACAACTGAGTTTAAAAAAAAAGTATATTTAACACTCTCGGCGCCAGTGTATCAAAAATCATACACAGTGTCCAAACACTTATGTTTTTGTGTTTTACTGGGTATATATTATTGACCATCATGCAGCTAAGACAGAATTAATACGCATTTACAAAAAAATATATCGTTAATTAATATTAACGACATAATTTTTTGTAAATGCGTTGCTTCTGTTAAAGCTGATGAGTTTTTTTCGCCTGTTTTTCTTGTCAGTTAAAAGATGTCCATAACAGGTGGTAGGTAAAAAAATGTTGGACGATTCATAAGCATTAATTTTATTTAATCCTTATGAATAAAAATTTATGACTATGACTAATGCAGTCTAGGGTGTTGCATGCTCACGATCTTATTTCGTTTTAAGACTGTGTATCACTAGCGCACACGTTTTCTATGTTTCGTATGGCCAAAATAAAGCTCTGGCCCACGCGGTTTTCCTGAGAGTTTTGCGTTGGGAATCGGGTGAATAGTTTGTATGATATCAAGAAAACAAATCTCAATTAACTATAACTTGGCCTATAACATAAGTATCGCTAAATAGGCTTAGCGCTAAGTGTTTAAAAACACACTTACATGGGCAACTAAATTGCGCAATTCCTGGCAATCGCCGCCAAATATAACGACACGACCATATCAAGCAAATAAGGGCGATGGAAAAATGTTAAAATGTAGCAACCTGTTGCTGAGATATGTCGACACAATACTACGAAATATGGAGCAACATCGCACCACTTAATTGCTTCATATTCATCTATTACACTTGTCAGGCAATTATGGCCAAAAAATGCCCGTGTACGCGCCTTAAACTTTATAGGAGAGCTAGTCAAAATGTAACTAGTTCTTTTGTGCCGCTTCGTTATTCAAGAAATATTGTATAACAGAAAAGTAGTGACCAGTGAATACATTTTTTACCTTTGTAATCCTACTAATATTATAAATACGAAAGATTGTGAGTTTAGATGTATAGATGTAAGTATGGATGTTTGTAACTCTTTCACCCAAAAACTACTCAACTAATCTGGATCAAATTTGCAACAGAGATAGATTATAGGCTACAATAACACATATAATTCTTTTGATTCCGATATTTCCATGGGAAGGGAAACCACGCGGGTGATACTTCGGGCGGCCGCTAGTGATATGATATTTTGATTAAGGTGAAGAGTTTGCGCGTGTAGCGCTAGAAGCTTGGCTCTGCACGAGATCTGATATTTTTGACAATCTTGGCAACATTTTAAATGTTGATTTTATATGGAATAGTTGTTATACCTAGTGGCTGTTTAGGTCAGCTGATTTTTATTTCGTGGCTGGTTCCATCTATTCCATCATTCCATTTCAAGTTTTCAACACAATTTATTATCATTTCAAAGATAAACAAAACTGCTGTTTAAACGTCAAACCTGTATATCCCATATTTGAACACAACAAACAACAAAACCCTATTTGCTGTTCCACGTACCTTATTGCATGTGAATAAGGTGTAGATTAGCATAGCAAATTGCCTATACAAGTTACGTACCTAAGACGGGATTACAGGCAAGTCTGGTAATAAATTTAGGAGAAACCAGCGATGTATACATGTCTATATAGTAAGTATACGCCGTATTTAAGATAGTACTAATCGGTGTTTAGTATATATTCAAAATCATTTACCTACTAGTAAGGTTACACTTTGAGTAAGATAGATATAGGAAAAGGGTTACGCTATTAAATAGGTTTAGAAGGTAATTAATTAGTAAATTAGTTACAAAGTGAAATGTCTACTAACGAACCAATAAGCTAGTAAGTTAAAATTTTAAGTAGCACAAATCAATTGAAATAAAACACATATTTTCCTATTTTTTTAACACTCGGTTCAAACATCATTCATTAAAATGAGCGACAGCGGTGTTGTAAGGGTCATTATGAAGTTGTTATTTTTTTATAGTTAAATGGTGCTAAATTTTATGTTCATATTTCAGTTATGTATTAAAACTATCGGATGGGCAGCATTTGGGAAGCTCCGGCATATATTCGCGTCCGAAATACCTCAATGTCTCAAGACGAATCTATGGAAGTGAGACGTGGTCTTTTACTATGGGTCTCATAAGAAGGCTCAAAGTCTCCAAGAGCGTAATAGAGACAGCGATGCTTGGTGTTTCCCTGCTCGATCGAATCAGAAATGATGAGATCCGCAGGAGAACTAAAACAACCGACATCGCTCGAAGGATTGCATCATTGAAATGGCAGTGGGCGGGACACATAGCGCGGAAAGGTTCTCGAATGGCGACCGCGTGCCGGATGACGACGTTCAGTGGGCAGGCCCCCTACAAGGTGGACCGACGATCTGGTCAAGGTCACGGGAAGACGCTGGATGCGGGCAGCGCAGGACCGATCGTTGTGGAGATCCTTGGGGGAGGCCTATGCCCAGCAGTGGGCGTCGTTCGGCTGACATGATGATGATGATGATGATGTTATAGAAATATTGAATTATGTATTGGAATAGCTAAAAAAATTGGGCATAGCTCAACAAATTCAAACGCTAATAAGTCACCCTAACTTATAATGGCTCTGTGAAAGATTAATTTAGCCAATTCGTCAATAAGGTTAATCACGGTGCCAACGGCGATTGGAAGCGATTTGTCGTGTCGTCAGACGTCACGGGAACAATGACGGCATTGGCGACGAGTTTTTCTAGATCTCAATTATTTGATCTTTCAGTGTGTGTCTCCATTATGACTTTGTTAAGGCCAGGATATTCCGAAAACTCTGTCTTTGTCTTTGTTTTCTTTATTTTTGTTGTTATTTTGACCATTAATTCACTTTTTGAAAAAGTAACTAAAACATATTCTTCTATAATTATGTCATTACCTATTTTTGCATATATTATTCGTGAATTAGAGATAAATAATCTAAAAAATATATTTGAAAGTTTTTACATTCGAGAGAAAATACGAATATCGTGTTTTAACCACAAAATAATCAAGATCGTTTATGAAACTCCAACACATAGGTATGTTTATCTGCTCCAAATAAATAATATTTGATTATTTGTTTACTTTTAAATCAAAAATAGGTTAATTTCGATATTATTTCGAATAACATTTTGTGCTTGCCATTGACACGACGAAGAAGAAGAAGGCTGCAGTACTAAAAGCTCTTTTAAAATACCTAGGTAGTTGTTAAAGTTACCTCTATTTGATTTTTTCACTTTTCATTCTTAAATGTTAAATTTTTTTATGACATCATTAAATGAAACCTGCCGCCATTGGCTTCGCCCGCGTGGACTACACGACCTTATCCCGCGGGAATGTGAACTTTTTCCGGGATAAAAAGTAGCCTATGTCACTCTCCGGCTTCCAAACTATCCCTATACCAAAAATCACGTCGATCCGTTGTTCCGTTTTGACCTGAAAGACAAACAAACAAACACACTTTCACACTTATAAAAATAAAGTAAGGATCTACATTTTAACAACAGTCAAATGCTCTATCATGGTATACCACTATAGAGTTAACACCTCGAAGAACCAATTTGTAGTAACGAGGTACTGAACCATTAATAATTAATGTAACAGCCTCAATAATAACCAAAGACAACATTACGCAGCGTGCTGAGATAATCGAACATAGTTGGAATACCAATATTAGACTAAGTGCTTTTATAAGCGACGATGCGACTCTGATACAACAGGAATGCTATGGGAATATTGCAAGCTAAATGTTTGGCGTGTATCGCCTCATTTATAAACAATGCGCATCATGTGTAAAAATAGCAATATATACCAACATTTTAAAAGGATTTTTTATCACACATTTAACTAAGTATTATCCAGTACCCTGCATCCAGGAGTTGTTACTCCATGCCAGGGTCAGCGCTGGATTAGCACAAAAACGCTTACTCTCTAAACTACTATTACCACAGAATAAAGAGAAAAATCTATCTTTGGTCTGTGACTATTACCTTTAGGCCTAGGCAGATATAATATAAGAATGTAGTTACGTTTCTGGATCAATGTAAATTGATGACTTGAATCCACCTAATGGTCAATAAAGTCGTTGCAAAATCGTATGATATAAATACGCCTCCTTATCTTACCGATAAAGATTCATCCCATAGGATCCAATTTAGGGCTCAGCGCGTCTGTAGCGAGCAATAAGTAATACTGAGGTAGATAATCGACCATAATGGGACAGGGATAGGTTAAAGTTATATGAGTTAACAGTTTTGTTCACTATTATGATAAAAGTTGCAGAGAAGCCCGTGGCGCAGTGGTTACCGGCCTCTGCCTGCGATCGTTGAGGTTAAGCAACTTCCGCAATGCTCGGTCACGGGATGGGTGACCAAAAACTTTCATCTCGAGCTCCTCCGTGCTTCCGAAGGCACGTTAATCCGTTGGCCCCGGCTGCATTTTCTGTCGTTAATTCCCACCAACCCGCATTGGGTCCGCGTGGTGGGTCTGCTGAACTTTTTATTTCTGTAAATGAGCACGCTTCCATCATCATCATCATCAGCCATTTAATGTCCCCACTGGTGGGGCACTGGTCTTCCTTATGAGTCGGTAAGGAGAATGGGAAATGACCCACCACGCGGGCCCAATGCGGGTTAGTAGGTATTAACGACTGCAAATACAGCCTGGACCAACGTCTTGACGTGCCTTTCGAAGCACGAAGGAGCTCGACATAATAAATTTTTGGTCATCCATCCCGACCAACCGTTGCGAAAGTTGCTTAACTGCAACGATCGCAGGCTGAGCGCGCGAACCACTGCACCACGGTCTCCTCAATGAGGGATTTTCTGACAGATGATTAAAAAAGAAAAAAGTTAGTTCCAAAAAACTCAACAGATGGCGTTCATCAGACATGGGTTTGCTTTTTTTAAATTTGCTGGCAAGGGCCCTGTTTAACCATTTTTACAAGTCTACAATTATGTAAGAAAGCTAGTGAAGTACTTGTATTTTTACTCTAGTAGAACATCAGAATCACAAGTTGGCGGCCATAATGTCAGTGACATTGACATTAAGATAATAGATTGTATTACAAGGGAGCAAAATAGCATATTTACGGCGAGGGCGCTATTTTTAATCCAGAGCGGAGTGAAGAATTTCTAAAGTAGAATCCTGAACGCAGCGAGGGATTCAATATACGTCGCCCGAGGTGAAAATACTTTTGCGGCCGAGTAATTTTTTTTTAATTTGCTGGTAGAAAATCTCTCATTGGGTGTTTGACTGTTGTTGAAATGTAGATATTTAATTATGACGTTCAGAAATATAACATTATTGAATAACAAATGTGAAAAAATAAATTGAATATGTATTATAACAAGCGAAGTATGAGGTACCTAATTGGGTCTCTAATAGCTATCTCTTTCTAAAACGAAATTTTCTATGGCGAGAGTATGGCGCTATAGAAATGTGACGTCACGTTTCTTTAGCGCTCTCCTTGTCTAATTAGAAAGTTTGATGCTCTATATCGCTGAAAATATGCAAGATATTTGAAAATAAATACCTATGTTGTGTTGCTACTAATTAAATGAACATTTTAAGTCAATAAAAAAAATTCAGTCAAATACCCAATTGATCACGCTTAAATAATTAACATAATTTATGATTATAATCATGAATAGCCATTTGATGTTAGTAAGTAGTGTCAGGCCTATTTCACTCCCCGTGTCGGCTCGAAAACGCGGCGGCAACGCCGGCGTTGTAAATCCATAGAAATTAGGTCCGCAAAAGAGCTACAATATATGCGATAGAAAGAGATGCAACGACAACGAGTGGCCGTTCGTAATTTGCCTGCGCCGTACAAGCTGAATTCTACTTTATGGCGTTATAGTTAGAGTTGCTATTTATTTAAATGACTTACCGGAGTGAGCTATCTGTTACATAGTAACTATTTATTAATCTGTGGTAGTGTATAGTCATTAAACCACTGCCTAGGCACAGGCCTTCATTATGTATGGATAAGGATAATAGGCCAAGCTTCGGAAGGCACGTCCCGGAAGCGTGTGCAGTCGTTAAAACGCGAGTAGTGATTTTTGAATGTTGCTTTTTAAATGCGTCTAAACAATTTGCAGACAAAATGTTTATTTGTGGAGTAATATTTTACTCTGTGGCAATGTTATGTAGGTACGTAAGGGTTGCATGGTAGGGGTCGCAGAATAAATTTTTAACAAAAGCTGAGAGACAATGCCCTGTAGGGCGAGTGTGACGTAAGTTTTGGATTCAAAACTTAACACTAGGAGGAGACGGTTAGCAAAAAAAGTTAAAAATTATTTTTTTAAGTATACCTAAAAACAAATAAAATTGTTATTGAATATTGCGCGATTTTATGTTTAATGTTGTTTATGCTAACGTTCTTTCCCTTCTCTTTACACACACGCTTCTTCGCACACGATTGCTGTATCACGTGTGATAGGGTGTCCGTGTAAAGCCTGCTATTTAGATGTGGACCTGCCCCGCGTCGTCCCCTCATTTACTCCTTTCTCATTCATATTATAACATTCTATCCATGTTTTTTGCAGTCTCCCTCTTCTTCTCCACTCATTAACATTCCTATCTATCACCTTTCTAATAGCATTATGTTTATCATTCCAGATTTGCTTTTCTTAAACTTTTTTTTAAGTAGGTAATAGACACTCCATTTACTTTCCTTAAACAAAGTAGGTATTTATCTAAATCTAAATAAGCGGTAAATTTCTTTTTTGCCGTCGCAACATTATGCTGAGGTGGGGGCCTAGTTGACTACACACAATAACCAATAAACTGGCTGTAGTTTTGTTTTTAATTTTATTCTGTATATATTTTATGTTTGTGTGAGCCAATAAATTATTCTTATTCTTATTCTTATCTTTATTACAAAACATTTAATAAGTTGTTTGAAAATATAATTGTGGCTTTTTTACCATTAAATAAAATTATTCTATGAAAGTATTTCGATGACCGATTTGGTGCAGAGTACGGATGCCTGCCTTCTGCGCGAGAGGTCTCGGGTTCGATTCCCAAACTAGACAAATATTTGTAAGCATGAACAGAACATGTCTATTTGTCTTGGTCTGAGTCTTTTCTACGTAAATTAAGTATGTTTTACAAACAAAAAGTATATGTTTATAGTTTCCATAAACTTAAGTAATTGGTATGAATGTAAGAAATTATTTATTTAACTATTTTATTTATTATTCTCTTCAAATATTGTCAAAATTCTTCTTCATATTTCTGTACTTTTATTATTGTATTTTGAATCTTGTCACTGGCATGTTGAGAGTAGAGCACTACCTCTCCAAGGCGTGCAATAAGATGAGTCTGCTATCCGTACCCGTGACGTCACCCGGCTTATTCCGTCTGAATATTTCAGGCCATAATTACGGCCTCTTTTCAGGACCGCGCGCGACCTTAATTTGAGGCCCGGCGCCGCAGTGTAGCTGTTACAGTTGATCAAATAGTACTGGGTGCCTACCATCAACTCTTTATTGCGGTTTTGTTTTGGACCTAAACTGAACTGGGACCGTACTCTGAAACGCAAATCCGAAACTTCGGTTAACCCCGCCCCTATCGCTCGATTCCGTCATGACTCGAGAGTGAGCGGGACGGGGCTAACCGAAGTTTCAGATTTGCGTTTCAGAGTACAGTGCCACAACCTTTTCTGTTTCGGTGACAGCGACGCTACGTACGTTTTTCTTTTTTTTGTAGCCGGCCCCGACTTCTTCTAATAACTTCAGCCGCCAGCAGCGCTATGGTTGGACATCAACTTGCCAGCAAAATGACATTTAAAAAAACACTTTAGTTTCACATTTTGGCCACCGGAACAGAAAAGTTTGTGGCACTGTACGGTCCCAGTTCAGTCAGGCTCTCTGCTTCGCTTATTCTTACCACGACAGCTTATTGCGATCGCTATTCTATTGCTCAGCTGTCATGAACTCTTATTTGACTTATAACTCGGTCGAGCTAACATGACACCGCCAGGCTATACCCATCCCTCTCACTCTCCGGGCATGACAGAATCGAGTAAAGAGACCGGTAGAAGAAATAAGTACACAAATCTTTCGTTCATTCACATTTAGCAATTTATTTGCGATTCAATTTTTAGAAGGTCATGGTACAAATAAAGCAATTCATTTTAGGAACCTAATATTCTTGATCGCGCTAGTTTTGAATCGCTGTCTTAAAGTAGATAGTAGGCACTTTGTAGTGGGTTCACACATATATAGATTTACATAGATACCGCAACTATTACTATTTGTATTGAAACTAAGCGTGCCGACTTTTTACACATAGTGTGACGTCACAGCCGAAATTTGGTGATGGGAAATCCAAACCGAAACCTATTTGGGCTTTTGCAGTTAATTATCACGCAACGAGTATTTTTTTTGGTTTTGACCATTCTCCTTTTATTTTAATTTGGATTTTTGCCCTGATTACGAACGAAATAAGTGTAACACTCAAGGTCAAAAGGATATTTTTCAGTTTTGTATGGAGCCTCGGCTAGGACTTTGTACACTATACCATAGGCAAGCAAAAGATAAATATAATAACTGAAAGCTAATTATATCGCAATAAGCTAACGCGTTTGATGGTACAAAAGCATTATCTAGTCTTAATAATTATGCAACCTCGATTCAATATGGCGATAAAACGTCACAATCACATTTAAAAAAAATTTGACATTGACAGATTATCATCAGTCGTCAATGTCATCGTTTTTTCGTACAGAAACATCAATGTTTCTAAACGTGGTTGCCAGTGTGACCATGGGTGGCAAAGAGTTTTTATTTTAAAGTTTATTTTTGTACCATTTATTCAGAAAAACAATGAGAGTTTTAATATTTTATATGACTTTACTATAATTTTACTATTAGTACGAATAGTGTACAAAGTCCTAGCCGAAAATGAAAAATGTCCTTTGAAGCATTATGTCCTGTCAGATTTTAGAGTAACCCATAATTATCGGACACGGTAGTCTTTGGAGCCAAAACTTTTCTCACATGTGACAGTCATTTTAGTAATTTTGTATTGTTAATAGTGCCTCCACCATCAGGTCAAACATATTTGTGGAACTGTTACTTGGAATTGACACTTTAAGTCTTTAACTTTAAGGTGGAAAATACTGTGCAGAACCCGACTGTACACATTTGGCCTCGTTAGCGTATCAGCAGGTTACGGTTAGAGGTCAATTATGGATGTCAGCTTTATATGAAGGCTTGGAACACAAAGATAAACTAATATAATGACTATAAACCAACCTAACCAAACTCATAAAAGTTTTACTCTAAAATCGATTGTAGCTTGCAGTGGCGAGGGATCGAAAAATGCCGAAGGTGCTATTCAATATTTTCCAAATGAAACAATAAAATGATTTTAGGCTTTTATTACATTATTAGAAAATTTTGTTTCAGTAATAAGATAAGTAGGTACTTTTACTAAGCTACGAGATAAGTAGGTAGGTACTTTACTAAGCTCTCGTTAGCGAGAAGCGTCGAATTTATCCAATACTTCTTTCGCGCTGTATAGACATCGGTGGTTGTAAGGCGGGTTGTTTTTTTTTAATAGGTAAGTAGGTACTTCATTTTAAAATTTTCAGTAATAAAAATTGCATTGTCACTGATTTGACGACCGATTTGGCGCAGGGGTAGGATACCTGCTTTCTGCGCCAAAGGTCTCGGGTTCGATCCCCAAACAAGACTAATATTTGTGTGAATGAACATGTCTTTTGTCTTGGTCTGGGTGTTTTCTATGTATATTAAGTATGTATTTACAAGAAAAAGTATATAAGTATATATTTATCCATTATCTAGTTTCCTTGACACAGTTTCTTAATGATAACTTTATATGAGCTAGATAAGTGGTGTGATTGTGAAAAGTTATTTACTTATTTTTTATTATATTGTGAATGCAAAAAGGTAAAAATTTAAATAAGTACACATACTAAGCCCGTGTAAACACTGCATTAGTGTCTGACGTACTGTTCCAAAAATACTCTGTGGTTTTCAAACTTTTATTCTGTGATTGGTTTCGAAGTGCTCTTAAACTTCAACAAATCAAATTTATTAAGAACATTTCCTTTGAGACCAAGTTTTATGGTAGTTATCAAAAATCCGAGTATTTTTTGATTTCCTTTAAAGGAATGCCCGAGGAAAGTTAACACATACCGAAAGTATAAGTCTCTTAACCACTCCGTAGCTTAGTGGTTAGAGCATTCGTCCTCGACAGTGAAAGCTCGTGGTTTCGAGTCCCATCAGAGCTAGTTGTGAGACAGGTACTTAGATTTTTTTCTAATACTTCATTTTCGATAATAAAAATTGCATTATGAATGCAAAAAACCAAAAATAATCTGAAACAGTACCTTATAGTCGCGAACTATAAACAACTTCTGTTTGCAGCAGTATATTATTCCATTGCACACGAAACATACAAAGAAATTAATTAAAACTGACA
Source organism: Crambus lathoniellus (assembly GCA_949710035.1). NCBI lineage: Eukaryota > Metazoa > Arthropoda > Insecta > Lepidoptera > Crambidae > Crambus > Crambus lathoniellus. Next base: position 10,451,443 of record OX453324.1, on the reverse strand, counting down.
ACTGTATAGAGCGCAGTAAACCAACAACGAAACTATAAAATGATATGTAAGGTGGAGTTGAAAAAGTCAATATTGCTTGCACATATTTACAACTGCAGAGCTCAGTTACCTACTGTTGTTGTAGGTAGCAGTTTTTCCTAAAAACATAGGGGTCGTGGTCCACCTGTGAAAACTCTGATTGTGTTTGTTATCTAAGTTATAATTTTCCCCGAGGTTTTCCCTTTGTATGCGCTATTAACCAGCACCATTCATGGTGAAGAAGAGACTCCTGTGTGTCGTTGACACCGTGGTGCAAACGACACTACTATGTTGCTCATCACCCTCATAAAACAAATTAACTAGTAATAAAAACAAAAGAAGATTATGAAAAAATAAAAGACAATCTTAAAGAAACTAAACACGATATTCAAAAAATTGTAACAGCGTGCACGGCAAGTCCATTGGTTCGTCAACGCAATTAATTAACGATTTCAGTGTATTTTTCAGTGAAATTGAGTAATTTTGATAAAAAGAACCTCTTCTTGACAGGTATCCAAGGTATCTCCCAAGACAATTTGATTTACAATTATTCTGGGACCACCTGTATATAGTTAATTGACTAAATATACCTACATATATTTTTAATTTCCAGATCACATGTTGCCTTTTTTCTTACTAATTTTAACCGGAATAGATTTAGTATGTATGTTAACTTAAAATACCTACCTACTTGCTTGGAACTTGGTCTTTTTTATAGCAAATAAATCATGATTCCAAGTTAAGAGCGGCAATTTGGTTAGCCATACTGGTCATTTGCAGGCCCGAGAAAAATACTCAAAGAGCCCCGATTATCGAGGTTGTTTGCGAATAGTAATAGGGCTGTGCAAAAAAGATTCGAAAAATTAAGAAATTAATTAATAATGCGAAAAGCTACTGACCTTCAAAGCCTTTAAAATATTCAGAAGGGATAGGACAGGAATATTTTTTTCCTATTTTTTTTTGTCCTGTAAATGCACAAATTTGAAATCATAACTTTAACAGCAGCTAGGCAAAAGGTTCTTTAGACTTTTATCATGAAAATAGTTATTTTCTGTTTAAATAATAATAATTTTATCATTAAATTCATTATATTATTCCTGTCCTATCCCTTACTAAACTAGAAGTACTTAGTCTAGTAGTACGCACCACCGGAATTATACCCAGAGGTCTTGGGTTCGTTTCCCAAAGGTACAGAGGGGAGACTGATTGAGAAATACTTAAAACGGGGTCAGAACAGCCCCTGATTTATTAACCGTCGGAAACGCTTCCGACAGCGAACTTTGTTGTGTAGGTTGTGTTGAGGGGTTGAAGGAGATTGTGGAGGGTATATTTGACCCTAGGTCTAAGAATTATTGACTTCAGCATGACCTACTAAAATGCAAAATGATTCCATTGAATTGGATGATTTGGTAAAAACATGTATTTCAATCAGTTTTACTGTTTATGTTTATTCATCATTTTTATAAACTACTAGCGGATACCCGTTCCCGTGGGAATATCTGGATAAAATGTAGCCTATGTTACTCGGGAAAAATGTAGCTTTCTCATGGTCAAAGAATTTTTTAAATTGGTCCAATAGTTTCGGAGCCTATTCGATACAAACAAACAAACAATCAAATCTTTCCTCTTTATAATATTAGTATAGATAAAATTTTATTAACACTGTTATTGCAGCCGATTCTTTGAAATTTGACACATTTAAAGACTTTGAACATGTTTTTATCGGTTTCCAGCTTGCAGGAAGCTCTTATTAGCATCTACTGAGACTCAGAGAGAGTCATATATTTTTATTCATATAGATTAAATAAAATTAATGCTAATGAATCGTCCAACATTTTGTTATGGACATCTTTTGACACTAGAAGCCTCCGACCGCGCAAACAAAAACTAACTTAATTAAAACACTGACCGGGTAAAATTAACTCCTCTACATCCTTGCCGGGTTAAATAAGACATGGTGACCACCACGTGTCAACCCTAACCCCAAGGTTGGCACCAAACGATCAGATTATGTAAATGGCACGGCTCGGGACTTTATTTTTATATCTCAACACTTTTGTGATACTTCTTCCTGTAATTTAAATTGGGAGGAGTTTTATTGAAGTTTCATTACGATTTATTATTTTAAATCTCAATCTGTCTGAGTGACTTGTGGAGTAATAGTAGGTTTGGGCTAGATTACGAGTCTTTTAGTTTTAAAGTTTCTTTCCTAAATTTTTTTTAATTTTTAAATTGTTATGTGTTTGATGTAGCAATTAAACCATTCATCATCATCATCAAGTTTTCGTACAAACAATCCCCTCTTTTTGGCCCTAACACGAAAAACTGTCGTCATGGTAAGCGTTATCGAAATTGTAATATTTTGTATAAAAACCAGAACTGCGCCTTTTTCGGTTGGATAAGGAACTGAAATTTAATACGAACGGTACAGGGGCAAAACAAGAAATGTCACAAACAGGTTTTTAGTTTTTTAATTATTTTTTTTATTTTTTTTATTTTTGTCTTGCATAATTATTTTTTATTAATTTACTTTACAAAGATCGGCTATAAATACAAATAAACTTTTGACAAATGTTCACAAATATACTTACATTAAAATGTAAACTACACAAAAATCTGTTTTGTGACATTCCTTGTTTTGCCCCTGTACCCTTATTACATACTAGCTTTCCGCCCGCGGTTTCGCCCGATGGACTACACAACGTTATCCCGCAGGAATGTGATATTTTTCCGGGATAAAAAGTAGCTCATATGTAGCTCCAGGCTACAAAGTATTTGTGTCCCAAATTTAAGCCAAATCCGTTCAGCCGTTTTGGCGTGATTAAGTAACAAACATCTTTACAGCTAAACATCCAAACATCTAAACTTTCACATTACTAATATTATAATTACTTTACTAATATTATAAATGTGGGACACAGATACTTTGTAGCCTGGAGAGAAAGATAGGCTACTTTTTATCCCGGAAAAAATCACATTCCCGCGGTATAACATCGTGAAGTCCACGCGGGCGGAAAGCTAGTTTATAATATTTGTAGGAAGTAGGATAGTAGGATTTGGCAGCAGCACTGTGACAGCTTTTGAAGGACGGAATAGTTTACTATTCGATAACCCGTAGCATGAAAAACAATAATTAGATTGTTTTTCATGCTACGAGTACTGGGTGCATACCATCAACTTTAAGACAGCGATTCAAAATAGCGCGATGCAGAATAGGTTCCTAAAATGAATTGCTTTCTTTCGTACTATGACCTTCTAAAAACTGGATCGCAAATGAATTGCTAAATGTTAATGACCGAACGATTTGTGTCCTTGTTTCTTCTACCCGTCTCTTTCACTCGATTCTGTCATGCCCGGAGAGTATGAGGGAGGGTATAACCTGCAGGTGTCATGATAGCTTGGCCGAGTCATAAGTCAAATATGAGTATGTGACAGCTTAGCGGCTGTGAAATGTCATTGAATGATCACTGAATCGCTGTCATTGATATTAAGCTGTCGTGGTACGAATAAGCGAAGCAGATCAGTTTAGGTCCTAAACAAAACCGCAATAAGAGTTGATGGTATGCACCCTGTAGGCAGGTTAACTTGACTAATCTCATCAATTCAATGTAAATGTTTTTCATCTAATCAACTTAGAAACAAAATATTACACGGTTGTTCCCTTTTACTCAGAAACGTGTTGAATCAAGCTCAAATGGATTTCTATATTAAATACCAAAATTTACGGGTCACCTCACAGCTGTTAGAAGTATTAAATTTGAAAGTCAACTTAATCAAAATATATGGCCACTCATGGCGGCTAATTTGATTCTGATTTAAACAAATTCATTTAAAATAGGCTCGACTGGATTTAATCATAAATAACCGTAGCTGTGTGCTTAAACTTTTGCCTTTTTAGGGTTCTGTAGTCAACAAAGGAACTTGTTTAGTTTCGCCATGTCCGTCTGTCTGTCCGTCCCCAGCCTAGCTCATAGACTTTTAGTACTTGAAAACTGTAATTTGGCATGAATATACATACAATAGGCCTATGCCCAGCAGTGAGCGTCGTTCGGCTAACATGATGATGATGATGATGATGATACATATTAATGACGCCGACAAAGTGGTGAAGTAAAATTAAAAAGTAAAGTAAAATTTTGAATTTTTTTTTTCGATTACCTCACCTACACGTGAAGTGGGAATGTATTTTTTTTTCTTGTCTACCCTATGCTAAAGTTGGCTTTACAAGTTTTTGAGATATACTTAATGATAGTGGTACTTTTGCTAGGTGTATGAAATCGGTACGTTAAGTGGGTACGGAACCCTTCATGGGCGAGTCCGACTCGCACTTGGCCGATGTTTTCATTCTGAAGTTATGTCCTTGAACCTGCTATACAGAAAAGAAAATCGACAAAAAATATTCGACGTGTTACAAGAAATGTTACTAGAATCGAAGCGTTTCTAAGAGACTTGTTTAACCCCCGTCAGCACAAAGAGGGGTTTTATTAGTTTGACGTGCGTCTGTGTATCTATTGTCTGTGGCATCGCAGCTCCTAATCGCCATTCGTTTATTTGGATGCGGTTGTTTTGTTCGAAAGTTGATGTGATCGAGATGGTTCCTAGCTACATAGGGTGAAGATCTGTTTAGACGGTTCAAGGTCATCAGCTCTTTAAGTTAGTTGCGTAGGGATCTGACACGCATAATGGGTATTTACATAAAAACGTTTGGGTGTAAGTTATCTATGGAGAAAGAAATAAAAACAAAATTAAACAAACCCCCGACGCCAGGCTAGCTTCTACAATCCTACTAATATTATACATGTGAAAGTTTAGATGTTTAGATGTTTGGGTGTTTGTTACTCAATCACGCCAAAACGGCTGAACGGATTTAGCTGAAATTTGGGACACAGATACTTTGTAGCCTGGAGACATCAATATCTGGAGAGGAACATAGGCTACTTTTTATCCCGGAAAAACATCACATTCCCGCGGGTTAACCTCGTATAGTCCACGCGGGCGAAGCCGCGGGCTGAAAGCTAGTTATTATCCTATAATATTATAAATAGGTTAGATGTTTGGATGTTTGTTACTCAATCACGCCAAAACGGCTGAACGGATTTGGCTTAAATTTGGGACACAGATACTTTGTAGCTTGGAGAGGAACATAGGCTACTTTTTATCCCGGAAAAATATCACATTCCCGCGGGATAACGTCGTGTAGACCACGCGGGCGAAGCCGCGGGCGGAAAGCTAGTAATATTATAAATGTGAAAGTTTAGATGTTTGGATGTTTGTATGTTTGTTACTCAATCACGCCAAAACGGCTAAAGGGATGTGGCTGAAATTTAGGACACAGATAGTTTGTAGCCTGGAGAAGAACATAGGCTACTTTTTATCCCGGAAAAACATCACATTCCCGCCGGATAACGTCGTGTCGGAAAACTAGTCTTATATAAGTCTGACGCCATAGCCACAATGTTTCCAGCATTGTTGTGTTCCGACAGTTAGAGATAAGATAGCCAGTTCCTCAGTGATTGAGGATTCCGGGAGTAGTGCGCTTCCACCTTCAGCCTTATCTTAACTTACATCAGGTGTGATTAAAGCGCTACTCGGCGCTACTACTTCGAAAAGACCTCTAAAAAAATACGAAAAGTGAAGATTATTCTTAAATGGGGTTACTTACACTATTGGAAATTGGTTTAATTAGTGGACACCAATAATTTTGAGGATCGTATAGAAGCATTTTTTTTTAATCGCTGTAGTTTTTTAATACGAAGTGATTTTGTGTTTTTTTTTGCCTAATCTGTAAAATCGGTCTCGCTCCCGCGCGCGTCGTTTTCTCATTGTTATCTCGCTTCAGCACATTTTTTCCGAGTTTCGCCTTAAGTCTAAGTGCTACACCATTGTAGATTAAAACAATTACACTCCCGGACAATCATATCGGCCCACTGAACTTTCTTGATACAAACATGCTCACTTTAGCGTCTCAAAGATAGGAAACTTTTTGCATCAGTGCTATGATTTTTATGTCAATGAAGAGACAAAACGCCCAATTGTCGAATCACACTTTCAAATATCTTCAAACTGTCTTTAATTTTGTGAAAAAGAAGAAAGAATAAACCGAACTTATCGCTCCATATAACGTTATATGGGAAATAAAGTTTGACTTATTGTTTTTCTTTTTTGTGAAAATTCAGCGCTTTTTGTAAATTTTTAAGACTGTGATTCGTTATTTGGGCGTTTTGCCTCTTTATTGACGTAAAAATCATCGCACAGATGCAAATAGTTCCCTATCTACGAGACGCTAAAGTGAGCATGTTTGTATGAAAAATGTCCAGTGGGCCGATTTGATTGTCCGCGAGTGTATTTTCAAAAATTTCAACATAGATAATCCGAATATCTGTCATTTTAAAAATCCATATATACTATGTAAATGTAAAAGTTTGTTTGTCTTTCACGTTAAAACGAAGCAACGGATCGACATGATTTTTAGTATGGGAATATTTTGGGAGCTGGAGAGTGACATATAAGCTTCCTACTTTTTATTCCGGAAAAACATCACATTCTCATGGCTAGTCTATACTAATATACTAATATATTAGTATATGCATAACCGTTGATATGCATAACAATTGTTTGTTTGTTTGCATTGAATAGGCTTCGAAACTACTGGACCGATTTAGAAAATTCTTTGACCATTAGAAAGCTACATTGTTCCCGAGTGACATCCTACTTCCTACTAATATTATAAATGTGAAAGTTTAGATGTTTGGATTTTTGTGGGTTTGTTACTCAATCACGTCAAAACGGCTGAACGGATTTGGCTGAAATTTGGGACACAGATACTTTGTAGCCTTGAGAGGAACATAGGCTACTTTTTATCCTGGAAAAATATCACATTCCTGCGGGATAACGTCTTGTAGTCCACGCGGGTGAAGCTCCGGGCGGAAAGCTAGTAGGTTATATTTTATCCCGATATTCCCACGGGAACGGGTACCACGCGGGTGAAACCGCGAGGATCTGCTAGTTATAAATATACAAAACCTTTATTTCAAGCTTGTCACAGAAATCAAAGGTATTGGAATAACTTTGCTTAACTAGAAGTTCAACTTAGCAACTTAAGTCCCCTTTATGTAACACTTTAAGTGTAAAAGTACCTGTTGACAAGTTATCCCAAACTTTTGGACGCTTCAGAAATTGTAATGACAAGGAATTACCAACTTAGGTACCTTTGTGTACTTTGTCGATGTTTCTTGATGTTATTGTTTGTTGCCTACTCTTTGATTTTAAGTTCTGTTAAAACATTCTGTTAAGGTGTCAACTCTGTTCAAATTTATTCTGTCTATATACGAATATTATAAAGTGGGAAAGATTTTTGTTTTTTTTTTCTATATCTGTTTGTATTTTGAACAACTCAAAACTACTGAACCGATTTTAACAATTCTCAAACCGTAAGAAAGCTACATTCTGTCTGAGTGACATGAACTATATTTTATCTTGATTGTTCTATGGGAACAGGTACCACGCGGGTAAAACAACGCGGAGCCGCTATATCAAATAATGAATAACACAAAACCGACATTCTTTAAATTATAAAGAGCCTAAACGTGTTTGACATTATTTATAATTCCCTGACACAAGAAGTACTTTTAAAAACGTTAGATTAGTGGTGATGTTGTAGACCAAGTGATTTATAGAGCAATTTTCAGTGTCCGGGCAGCCACGGAGTGAAATATTCCCAATATGAGAGGGGAATTTGATAACATTTATTGAGCCTTAAGCAAGTTCTAATTATAAATAATTACTTTGCCCTAAGTAGCTTAAAAGTTCCCCATTTATCACTTGGCCTTTAACAGTGGTATATAATAAAATAGGATATTTCAGTAAAATATCTGACTATGAAACAAAAATCATTTCATACGTAAGGAGTTAGGAATTAGCCCTCTTGAGCGAAGTACCTGAAGCACTGAAACTCATCGCAGATTATTAAAAATTAAAGTTGAGCTTTTTCTACTTCAAACTATGTATAACTTTTTCTGCATTTGCAATGCTATTTTAATTTTACAATTATTTTGAAATGCTTACAAGAAAAAATCAACTTACTTTAGCGGGTATCAAACTCGCGACCTTTCACTGTCTGGGCGAATGCTCTGACCTCTGAGATACGATTTTAACTACTTGGTTACCTCCGAAAGAAATGAAGACAATTTTTATTTATGTAAGTTTCAAGTTATATTTTTTTATAATGCTATTCGAATTTATATAACCAAGGTTATAAATAAATAATAATAATAAATATTTTCTTACAATCACACCAATCATCTAAGCCCATAGTAAATTTCTTAAGAAACTGTGTCTATGTGAACTTGAAATATACTTATACTTAAATACTTTTTGTTTGTAAATACATACTTAATATACATAGAAAACACCCAGACCAAGACAAATAGACATGCTCATGCACACAAATATTTGTCTTGTTCGGGAATCGAACCCGAGACCTCTGGCGCAGAAGGCAAGAAGTTTACCCCTGCGCCAAATCGGTCGTCAAAATGTAATCTGTGTTATATAACTGTTGAAGCAATCTAAAACGTAAGTATATATAAAAAAAATGGTTTAATAAAAAAGAAATTATTAATATTCACAGTTATCAAAAATATCAAGAAAACGTAAATCATTGAACATTAAAAATGAAGTACTTATAATAAAAAAACGACAACGGACTAGAACCCATGGGAAAACGTGAATAATATATTATAAAGCTGAACGATAATGTGTATTTAACAACAATAATGACATAAGTGAGCCAAAATATACAAGTGAACTGAATATACAAAGAGTTTGCGCGATTGGAAATGTACACCGCCAACTGTAGACCAAAAACTAAACTAACCATAATAACAAAACGAAATCGTGTCTGTATGTTCAACACTAACACAGCTACGGCGTAGATGCGCGCTACGGTCCTTCTACGGCACCGTAGTCAGTGCTTCGTAGCAACCTGAGCGGGACGCACGCCTTCTAACGCTGTCTCTGTCTTGTGATAATTTTAAAATAAAACATATTTTTTTCTTCGCTAAAAAACTTCTAAACTCTTACTGTGGCTGTTTAGAGTGCTTTGCGGTGTCTACTCTTTTAATTTTGGACTAATTCAAGCTTCGCATATTGTTGTTATGTAATGGTGAGTATGCTTAGAACTTTTTTATGCATTCACAAAAGAATCTAAGAGTACTTTTGTATGAATGGAAGCATATCTCTAATTGAGGTATCTATTTTTGTTGAGAAACTTTAAAGTTTAGTCAGAAATCATTGAAACGTCAAAATATGTTAACGCGGGCTTAAGTAAGAAATTGTTAAATACAAAAGTTTATAAAACAATGATCATAGATTTGAAGTACAATTAGCTTTGTTATTCATAAGCGTAAAACCCTGCAATAATAAAGGATTCATATATTATTCATATCAAAATCGAAATAATGTTATCATTAAATTATTATATTGCATTGTACACGTGCGCTTTTGAGCGAAATAATAATTTAACGAGTATTTTAAACTGATTACCGACCTGATTTTAATTCTGTTATTTTATGCAAAATTTCAATATTCAATGCGGATTTTGTTTTTGATACGTTAAAAGTATGCGACAGTTTTAAAATATAGAAAAGTGATCAGAATTTTCTATATTTTTGAATTTTTCAACTTTTTAATGTTTCGACGTAATTACAAAAGACGAAATCTTTATAGAATGACTTGACCCCTAGCTTGATTAGTTGAGTTTTTGTTTTATCCAATTGGTATTTCCAAATATTGACATAAATCAATCAAAATAACACAATTATAGCATACATCTATATTATGAACATTCATAATTACTAACATTTAGAATTTACATGTTATTTTTTTTTTATTGTTCTTAAGGGAACATTCTATTACATTCTCTTCTATTACATTATATTGACGTAGCTTAAATGACAATGTAATCGCCAAAACAGTTTTCACAATAAATTCATGCAGATCTATCAAGAGCACAATCAATTTTTAAACTGAATTTAATAAAAAGATTAAACTTAATAACGATTCACAAAAAGTACATAATAGACATTACTAAAACCCCGTTCTTCCAAAACGTGGACTAAAATTAGACCTGGTTTTAAACTGATGCTAATTCTGTCTTTCAATTGGAAAATGAAAGTGACAGCACCAGTTTAGTACCAGTTTTAAACCAGGACTGTTTTAGTCCACGGAAAAGGTTAACGTTGTACACTTTTATTTAATTTGATTTTATAAGAACCAAACTTCTCAAGAAATTAATCCATTTGTGTAAACTTTTATTGTAATCACTACAGGTGTGTACAAGAAATTTATTTTTAGCATAATTAGTATCATTATTATTAGAATCAGCTTCTCCCGCTGATTGCAAGCTTTAATCGAGTCAATTATAAAAGCACTTAATAATAAATAAATTACTTACAATCACACCAATTAGGTATCTAGATCATGAGTTAAGAGCTAGATAATTGTTGTGATTTCCCACCATGTGGCATAGTCGTGGGACGCCTTGTATACTTAAAACACCTCTAAATTTTAATTACTACCAAGATTTTAGGGTATGATAGTGTCCATCAAAACGAAAAAATTTTACTATGGAGCCAACCACGGGTTCCATACAAAAGTACAACATTGACTCAACTAAAATGTATGGGACAGCCGATTTTTTTTCACGATTCGGTGGACGGCCTCATAGTAAAAATTTATCGTATTGATGGACACTATCATCCCTTAAAATCTACTGAATAAACTTAACTTAACTTAAAGTGTAATAAATAAACTTTTTTGTAAATACTTACATACTTAATATACATAGAAAACCGCAGACCGCATAATAGGCATGTTAATGCACACAAATATTTGTCTTGTTCGGGAATTGAAATTTCAGCGACGCGACGGGAGAATTTTCCGCTGGTTTTCATACAACAAACATTTAATATCCTCGTTGATCGGGCTATAATATAAATGTATACGGTACATATGTAAGTAATTTGAGTGGTTATATATATGTGAAAGATGGTTGGTAAGAAGAAAACGTATTAATCGATTCAAAAGCATCTTTTATTTCTTTATTAGAGGGCCCGGTGAACTTAGTATCACCTACATCTTATAAAGATAGACGGATAAAAAAACGCCGGAGTGCATCTAAATTCACTAAAGAAGTGATATACACTGCCTGCCACAAAAAACAATCCAAAGGGGCAAAAGCGGTAGTGATTAAAATTTAATTATTTAATAGAGTATTTAATACTCTTTGAAAGCGGCCAAGGGAGAAATTTCAGTCTTGTATGATGGCACGTCAGTAAGACGATGTTCCATACAAAATTACCATAGGTATATTTTACAATATTTTTTATTTTTCTTTAGGATTTTTCGCTACCCCTGAGTTAGGTAACAAAACAAAATAAAAAGTATTCCAACCGGTCAAGACGTTTCTGAATTTTAGCGACGCTAACAAACAGTAATTCATTTTTATATATAGTGGTATATATATCAGCTTTCTAAGAGATCTCTGATCTAAGGATCAGAGTTCTCAGTTTCAGGATTTCCATACATTTTAATGGTATTTTGGCGGTTTTTTTTTAAACATATATAGCGATCTGAATCTTCTCCATTCATACCCCCTGGATAGCCATCATCAGATCACAGCTCGATCAATACCTGGCGGAGAACCAAGTTAGACGATTTCCCATACAAAATTACAATTTTTTTAGAGCTGTCGCCATTATTTTTTATATAAATCACCCCTGAACTAAAACTAATACATAAAAAAAATGATTTAAATCGCTCAAGCCGTTATACTAATGAACAGCAATAATAATTCGTTTTTTTATATGATATAGATAGATAGATATCGATATAGATTGGAATAACTATTTGTTGATTTTGAGTAATAGAAAAATATAGAAAAGGCGTCAAAAAATATTAGATTATAAATTGTGCCCAACCATAAAAAAAAACGAGAATATATCTCCAACTGTATTTCAACAAACATAGCTCCTACTTCACTTTCCATTTACATAAATCAGAAAGTTATATTCGTCAAAAAGTTAAGCGACTTCCAGCTTTATTTCAAAGGTGGTAAGGCGAGGTTGCGTTACGCATCGTAACTTTTGATGTACGCAAGTTTTTGAATAAAATATAAAGGTGGTTGAGTAAAAGGAATATATGGTTTGTTGGTTTTTTATGCAAAACGTCATACTGTATGAAGTGGGACACTTATTTTTGCTGTCAAAGGTAACATCTTATTTGCTATTCATACAATCGTACCCTAAAATTGGTTTATTCTTAACACTCCTTTTATTATCTGATTGATCGTAGGACTTTCAGTTTATTTTGGCTTTTTATAAGACAAAACTGGAGTATTGTTAAGAAATCTCAATCAAAATCTAACATAATTCTGAAACTATTAAGTTCAGGCTAAATCTTTACAAGGCTAAATTTTATTTTATTTTATTTTATTTTATTGGTTTACCAACAATTGTTACACTAATTCATTCTTAATTTTATGACTTAAAATTAGGTGATTAGGCAAGTGTACAATTAATTACAGGTAATCACCACATGCGTTTTTAAACTATTACGAGCAAATACAAATAATACTTAAAATAATTTATGCTCTATCTCTTTCACACACACACACACACACACACACACGTGCACACACACGCACACACACCTATCTAAAAGCTATCACTTATGGAGTCTTCTAAATGTTTGCGAAACGTGTTTAAGGTTACCGAGTGGATATCGCTGGATTTGCCAAAACAGTTTAACAGTCTACTCAATCTAGGGACAGGAGAACTTGAACCGAGTACCGTTGAACGCATTGGAGGCAACAGGGGGACTACTTGAGATCTTGGCATTCTTGAAGGGACTCTAAAATTAAATTTTTGTAGTAACTGCGGACAATCGATTTTATTATTAAATAGTTTATATAAGAAAAGAAGATCATTTATTTTAAGTCGTTTTTCTAAAGATGGGTAATTAAAGTATTTTAGTCGGGATTTGTATGAATAGCCTTTTCTACGCTTACCGACTGAGTATGCTAAGTGCCATAAATATCGTTTCTGAAGTCTTTCTAGTCTCAGACAGTGACAAGCATAGTGTGGCCTCCAAACAACGCTGCAATATTCCAGGATGCCAAGAACAAAAGTATTGTACAAAAGTCTCTTCGTATGTAGTTTTCGAAACTCTTTACCATTTCTAATGACAAAGCCCAGCATTTTAGACGCTTTTTTTGTTATATTTTCAATATGTTCCTGAAATGTAAGTTTCTTGTCGAAGGTTACGCCAAGGTCTTTGATGGAGCTAACCTCTTTTAGTACTGCCCCATTGATAAAGTAATTTGAGTTAACAGAAATTTGTTTCCTAGAAAACTTGACATGGTAACACTTTCTGACATTTAATTCCATTTTGTTGTAAGTGCACCAGTTAACGTTAATATGTTTATTTTTATCCACAACGCCTTCATCACACCTGATTTAAAGTGATGATAAGGCTGAAGCTGGAAGCGCACTACTCCCGGTATCCTCAACACTGTGGAACTGGCTATCTCATCCCTAACTGCCGGAACACAACAATGCTTAATACATCGTTGTTATGGCTTCAGACGTAGATAAGATGGTGGTAGCTAGCTAGGCGGACTTCCCTCCAAACCAAATACAATATGTACCCCCACTGGGAATGTTCAAGATCTGCCTGGCTAGCTAGCACCATCTTATTTAAGTCTGACGCGATAACACAACGATGTTTTCAGCATTGTTTTGTTCCCGCAGTTAGAGATACAATAAATAGCCAACTGACTACTGAGGAATGACTGCTGATTCCGGTAGTAGTGCGCTTTCGCCTTCAGCCTTATCATCACTTAACATCAGGTGTGATGAAGGCTAAGCGCTCCCCGTTGTTGATAGAAAAAATCACTTCATAAATTACAACATGTACAAATAACTTACAATTATTTAGATTTACAATACTTTGTTACTAGCTTTCCACACGCCGCTGCGCCCACGTGAACTGCACGACGTTATCCCGCGGGAATGTGATGTTTTTCCGGGATGAAAAGTAGCTTGTCACTCTCCTGCTCTCTAACTATCCCCATATCAAAAATTAGGTTGATCCGTTGCTCCGTTATGACGGACAAACAAACAAATATACAAACACACTTGCACATTTACAATATTAGTATGGATTTAGTTAGATTTTGTATATTTTTGTTTATTCCCGACGTATCGGCATTATACACGCCAGATTATACCATATTGCATAGGTTAATCACGGAATGACTTCCCGGAATCCGTAACATTTGATCAAATCATAGCATGATCATAGAAAACATTCATTTTTCATTTCCCTACTGCTGTGGCACAAGACGGCGTATGAATAAAATATCATCTTTCAATCAATGAAATATTTGTATATTCTGCATTCACAATGCAGTTTTTATTATTGAAAATGAAGTACTTAGTAGCCTATGTCACTTTCCAGTCCCCAAACCAATTGCCATACCAAAAATCACGTTGATCCTTGGCTCCGTTTTGACGTGGAAGGCGGACAAACAAACACACTTTCACATTTATAATATTAGTATGGATTGTCTGTATAATGTATGTGTTATATCAGTGTGTGTGCAATAAATAAATAAATTTCTTACAATCACACTAATTATCTAGCTCATAAGTAGTTTTCATTATGAAACTGTGTAATAAAAACTAGATAACAAATAAATTATATTAACGACCTCCGTGGCCGAGTGGTGTACGCACCGGTTTTAAAGGTGCCGCTATCTCTAGAGGTCCCGGGTTCAATCCCCGGTAGGGTAAATGTTGAAAATGAACTTTTCAATATTTCCTCGGGTCTGGGTGTATGTGGTAATACCAGTCGTTGTTTCCAATTTCCATAGTACTATAACCTGGTATTGGAACAATGTATGTGATGGTGTCCAATATTTATTTATTTATTATACTTATATAGGTACTATTTTTTATACATACATACATACCAACTTGATATACCTACATAGAAAACACCCAGACCAAGACAAATATACATGTTCATGCACACAAATATTTGTCTTGTTCGGGAATTGAACCCGAGACCACTGGCGCAGAAGGCAGGTATCCTACCCCTGCGCCAAATCGGTCGTCAGGTGTCCAATAAAGTGTTATCTTAACTTATCATAAAATCTTAGACTTAAAAAAAATCAGGAACTTAAAAACCTTATTGCCCAAGTAGAAACATGGAAGTATTACCTTCATGAAAATGCTTTTAATGAATAACACAATTGGCTAAAATAAAAAATGTTTTACCACTATTAATCTTGTATAGGAAAAGAAGTGTATTGATTAGGGTACATTGGCTGGCTTAAGTGATGCTTCTGTTATCGACGTGTAACTAAGATTAATAATGGATTACGAAAGGAAAAAATCGGACAAGAACAATTAAGGCTGGATTGCTTGAAAAAATCCGCCTGCGAAGGACCAAAAACAAATGTTCTGTTCTTATTCTCATTGAATGGTGTTTTGAATTATTCACGTTTAACTTTAAATAGCTTTAATGATAGTCTGAAAAATTGAAAAATTATACCAAATAGGGTATAGGGGTTTGTTCCTACATATTTTTTTATCCACAACGGGGTAGCACTTAGCCTTCATCACACCTGATGTTAAGTAGTGATTTAGATGGTTGGTAGGACTTGTTCTTAGTCCGCCAGGCTAGCAACCACCATCTTATCTCAGTCTGACGCCATAACAATGATGTTTTCAGCATTATTGCGTTCCTTGCTGTAAGAGATGAGATATATAGCCAGTTCCTCAGTGATTGGATATTTCGGGAGTGGTGCACTTCTACCTTCAGCCTTATCACCACTAAACATCAGGTGTGATGAAGTCTAAGTGCTACACCGTTGTGCATGAATAAAAATAAAAAAAGCACCTATAATCGCACGCGTATT
The DNA here is from genome assembly GCA_949710035.1 of Crambus lathoniellus. Taxonomy (NCBI): domain Eukaryota; kingdom Metazoa; phylum Arthropoda; class Insecta; order Lepidoptera; family Crambidae; genus Crambus; species Crambus lathoniellus. The sequence goes on along the minus strand of OX453324.1, from coordinate 10,435,446 downwards.
CAAACAACGCGCATCTCTACGTCTTTGTGACGTCACCCATAAACAGTGTAAGTGCGAGAGAGTATGACGTGCGCTGTCCCATTTCCAAGTTTTGTTGCACTCTCGCGAACCTTTATAGTAAACTTTTTCAGAAATCATCAACAAAAATTATATTACTTCCACTATCGGTCAAGAGCTAAAACTGCAATATTCTACACCGCAAATGCTCTGACGAATCTAGCCTCGCAGATGAAAACATTTTCTTTAATATTTATTTATTTAAATTTATGATGGTACGGAACCCTCGGTGCGCGAGTCCGACAAGGCTCGCTCTTGACTGTTTTTTTATGTTTAAATTATACGAATAGGTATTTTATCAAAATGTTTAATCATCACGGTTGTTTGATCATGAAACTCGATGTCTAGTAAACTCAATACCGACACAATTTCTGAAAACGTCGTGAATCGTAAAAAAATACCCTAGATAGATTATCCTCGTAATAATTACGACCGCAAATCTGACAGGCTTTAAGTAATTAAACATTTTATTTTCACAAGTTGAATAAAGATACTTCATTATCACATCATTTTTAATTAACAGCATATTGCAGCGACTTCTCGGCAGCTTTTGCTGAAATTTTATTTCGAAAGCGAAGCAGTGCTCGCAAATCTTACTGAGAAAGACATTTTTAAGGCAAAGGATTTAATCTAAGTTGTACAATAAAATTCGATCAATGCACTTACGAGAATGGACAACAATTTATATTAAAGTTCTTTACAAATCAAATTAATTTAATAAAAGACAATGTTTACTAGTCTATACTAATATTATAAAGAGGAAAGATTTGATTGATGTTTCTTTGTTTGTTTGTTTGCATCGAATAGGCTCCGAGACTACTGGACCGATTTAGAAAATTCTTTCACCAATATAAAGCTACATTCTTCCCGAGTGACATAAGCTATATTTTATCCCGATATTCCCACGGGAACGGGTACCACGCGGGTAACACCACGAGGATCCGCTAGTCCATTATAAACCAGCGGCCGGTGGTTCCCGTTTCCGTGGAAATATCGGGATAAAACTAATAGGATAGTTTTATCCCGATATTTCCAAGCTACCTACTATCTGTGTGCCAAATTTCATCCTATACAAATCCGTTTAGTAGTTCTTGCGTGAAAGAGTGAAAGACAAAGAGACTTTCGCGTTTATAACGTATGTAAGGAAGTAAGGATGTGAAAGTGTGTTTATGTGATTTTGATATGGAGATAGATTGGGAGCTGGAGAGTAACTACTAAGCTACTTTTTATTACGGAAAAGTGTCACACTCGCGCGGGATAACGTCGTTTAGTCCACGCGGGCGAAGACATGGGCAAAAGGCTAGTAACATTATATTATTCGAATATGGAAAAAAAACTTGTTAAGCAGAAATAACAAAAAAAATAACCATAACTGAAAGAACTGTAGCAGAGATCCCTCAGCAAACACAGCTGCTACGCTAAAACTAATGATGATAAATTACTAAATAAAAAAAAAGCTATTACTTCTATTTGTTTTTTTTTAAATGACCCATATATTTTATATAGTAAATAAAATACCCATTAAGTATGTAGGTATGTATAAAATCTCTACCACAGCTGACTGATCACCTTTTCAAGATGCTCAGTTATTTTTGTCAACAGCCACCGATTAAAAAGATCTTCATAAATCTTTATAACTAAGAACCATCTTAATCATATCAGCTTTCGAACTAAAAAAACTGCATAAAAACTACTCCTTTCGTTCATGCCTCAGACAGACACACAATCTGATACGCCAATTTATAAATAACACCCGTCTATTTGCAGTGGGGGTTTTAAAATGGGCCGCAAGCAAGGCTCTCTCAAAAACAAACGCCATAATTTAACCAGAATTAATTGAGTCCCACAAACTCACTTTATTGAAATATAAGAGGTAAAGTTTTCGTGTTTCGCCGCGAGGGGCGCTGTCCATTTCGGATTAATGTTAAAAGTTTTCAATTTATAACTCCAGTTGTCGGTGTTGACCGCTAGAGGGCTGGTTGTTGTAACTTAGAGTTGGGGCATATTTCTTGTAGCTGGCTCAGTATATAAGGTGACTGTTATTAGTATCAAATATTTTCAGGGCTGAACATATCGCACCCCTAGATGAAAACTCCAGGAAATCAAAAAACCTAATTTTTCAGAAATGACTAAAAACTGATTTTGGAATATTTACTAGGAATATCAAGAAATTAGTAATTCATACATGAATGTAATATGTTCCAAAGCCTGTTCCATTAAGAATTGTTTATACTTTCCCCCTCGCAACTTGATAAAATGGATTTTTTTAGTTACATTAGTTTTCTTTAGGTAATAAACAACTTTTCTGTGTCATAAGTAGAATTACCTTACTTTATCTGAAATAAAAATGAGTTAAGTACGTGTCTTTGCACCAAAAAAATATACGATGTACTGGTGGTGTTAAAAACCTACTAAGTTGAACACTAACTTTGTAGGATAGGTAGGTAGATCGTGATATTATAGAGAAGTAGGAGACAAAGACAAAGGAGAGAAAATATTTTTTCTTTTAAGAATTGGGTTTTCGTAATGCGGATCTGCGTCTGAATCGTCGAAATCACTTCCATCGCCGCTGTGGACTGGTGAGACATTATATTGACGTTTAGGAGCTCGTCGTCGTTTGTCAGCCTTAGTTGACTGCTCATCGAGATTTAAAGGATATTCTAGTAAGCGCGGCGATGATACTGACTTTAAGCCCTCAGCAGGCAACTCAGGCTCCACACTATCAACCATTTCCATACCAGCCGGCAGAGGATTGAGCTGCTGGCTGATCAGGAATCTTTTCTACTGCATTGACGAGATCCAACATAATTTGTCCCCGGCCCTTCATTGTTCTAAAGTAAATAATTTCATTATCATTTAAAAAATCAAGTAAACTCAAGCAATTCAAAAATCCCAAGTATCAACTCATAATGTTTCATGAATATTTAAAACGCATAAACAAATCTAATTTAAATTTGTTACGTAAGATACTTATTACATCACAAGTCATTATTTCATTAAACAGGCGAAAAAAAGCAAAGTTAAACATTCATTCAAATAAACCATTGTAAGTCGGAATTCATATTTTCTGTCATATAAACCAGAGTAACTCGAAATATAAAAAAAACATTGTGACGCAATATCAACAAAACCCCCGCAAGTCAAATTATACAGTTTTATTTACCTAATGAATTTCACATAAACTCCAGCAACTCAAAATAGGCTACAATGCAAACGGCTTCCACTCATAACGGCCAGGAGACAACTAAAAATGGTGGAGTAATGTTCGCGCCGTCCAGTGTCAGGTCATTCAACTAAAGCAATGTTTCGCGCCATCTTTCGACAACGGCCGAAGTTATAGTTACGTGAGTTTGAACTCCGCGTGGGTATTCACGTGGGGATTTTGAAAACGCCATTAACTAAATATGGGTACTTTTTGAGTTAGTGAGGTTTTCATCTAGTGGTGCGATATATACCTAAGTCATATGGATAAATTATCAAAAATATTTCAAAAATCCACAGGTTAGTTCAGAACTTAATATTTCAAACAAAAAAATAATGCCGTAGTATTTATTAAATAGGCTCAACCTGTACATGTGCACTCACACTATCATAAGAATTACTAAGAATGCGCATAGCATTCGCTGTTTGAAAACGCCCGCCGCCCGCTCATAACAATGTGTGCAAGAGTACACTTGTGTGAGTAAGTCGTTGCTCAGCTGTTTAGGGTGATGTTTTTTGTGATTAGGTAATTGTTTGTCATTACCTCGCAAACTAACCTGCAAAGAGTACCTACCCTATTTTTTCCCCTGCCTTTGGTGAGGATGTTTACATAGCTGGCGATGATAAACTAGCCTTTCCAACTATAAACAAAATAACTTTTCAAATAACGATGTAATAAAATATTAACTACTTTATTTACTACCACAACAAAGTTTCTGATTTGATTGACGGGGCAGTTGCTACAGTTTGGAATAATTCACTAGTTAATTAAGTGTTAAAGTTTAAGTACTGCTGGTATACAATGAATTTTATTATGAAAAATCTGAGTCAGAGGAAATTTTCCTTTTTTACTTATTGGATACAAAATAAAACAGTATAACGTGTTACTATTTTCAGCGAAACTGAGAAAATTGTTGGTACAGAATCGATTCCACACATTTTAGACAGGGGTTAAATTTTTCAAAAAAATTGTTTTCATGTTTTGCCGTTTCTAAAAATATTTGTGTCTACTGCCCTTCGATCATATAAACCCTAGATACAGCGTAAACGCACAGAAGAAGCCCTCAACGAATGCTCCATTCGAAAGGGAGCATTAGGTCACCTCAGTAGTCATTTGACCGCCCGGCGTAACGTGGCCTAAATGTGCTTTGACGATGTGAATTGTGTATCTAGGTGTTTTATGATGGAAGCTACTGCCTATTCATTCAGTACGCGCGCGATTCCGTGACTAACCTTTGCGAAAGTCGCGTAACAGAAGCGATCGAAGGCCGAGCGCGCTTACCACTGTGCCACGGGCTCCACATAAATACACTGACCTGTAAAACTAAGTAGTACACTTCTAAAATGACTTTTTTTCTAAACTATGGAAGTTACAGATTTAAAAAAAGGAAACGTATTTATAGCAAATGTTATCAGCTTGCTTTTAGACTACAGGGTGTTAGGGGCACCGTTGCAAAAACTTTAACCATGGCTTCAGGCCATCATGCTGAACAACGCACAGCAAGATTGTTTGTCGGAAATGAAAAAAATATTCCGACTCTCGGGACATTTACAAAATGTCCCGATTAGTTGCTAAATTTGTATGAAAAGTCGTTTTTTTTCATTTCCGATAAAAAATCTTGCTGTACGCTGTTAAGCATGATGGTCGGAAGCCATGGTTAAAGTTTTTGCAAAGGTGCCCCTAACACCCTGTATTTTAACACTGTGACTATAGTAAACTATTATTCTAGTAAAATTTTCAATCAACTTAACAGAAAGTATTTAAAAATTATTGCAATTTTAAAAGTGTGATAGGTAAGTACTTAGTTTGTAGTATTACAATATTATATTCAAATTCTGCTACAACATAAGCCTAATCTCCGTTAAGGCATATTTTCACAAATTCCAAATATTACATCTAAATCAAGCTGTCTCGCAAGTTATTTATTACAGACACGGCTTTACGTGTCGCCGTTCTGGTACGGTTAGCAAAAACAATTTAACGACGTCAATAAAATATTTTTATAGTAAATGGTACCTACTGGTTGGCGTGCTCGGCCTGCGATTCTTGGGATTGAGCAAATTTTGCAATGGTCTGTCACGGGATGGGTGACCAAGAATTGTTTATTTTGTGCTCCGCGTTCCACGGAAGGCACGTTAAGCTGTTTGGTTTCGGCTTTGTTTGCTGTCGTTCGTCATCAGCATCATCGGCATACACGCTACAAACAACCGGACTCGCTTACACGGGCATATTTCGGCGTGTTCACTCGAAACGGTAGTGGTGTCATAGGTTTTTTAGTCTCATAAGAGCGCCTATACGCGCCTTCTAAAAACGAGCTTATACTGCTTACACGCGCGTATTAAACGCTAGTCTGAAACCGCTCTAAATGAATCTGCGTCACAATTTATTTATTAATAGTGGTTCCGCGTGGTCCTACCCGCGTGGTATTCGTTCCCGTGGGAATATCGGGATAAAATATATAACTTGTATATGTAGCTTTCTACTGGGGAAATAATTAAAAAATCGGTCCAGTAGTTTTTGGCCTTGCATATTCCACGTTCGGTTTATCGCAAACAACCGATAAAACCGGGTTATATCAATTTAAGAACCGGTTCTTTGAGGATAAAAAACCGGGTAAAACCGGATCTTTTTGAAACCGAATATAGAAAAGAAAGAAAGAAAGAAAGAAAATGTGTTTATTTCGTCACAGACGCGAGACGATACATAACAAAATACAGCTAGACAAATAATAACCAAAAAATAACAAAAGGAAATACAAAAGAAATGGCAATAGATAATAATTATAAAGTTCATAAGTGTTGTTAAACAAACCTAAGTTGAATAAACGAAATTGAAATTTGTTTTTTTTAAACGTCTCACGGCTGCGCCAAAATAGGTGGCCAAATCAGCATTATGTCAAGTATAGTATACCTGACGCTGGTTTTCAATTGGCACCTATACGTTTTTTTTTTCGACAGCAATGTCTGTCAAGAAGCATACTCATGATATAAATTACAATTAAATGTATATATTATAGTAAAAACAAGTATTTGCAAATACATAGTACATAATATAAAGTGGGAATTGATAAAAAAAATGCAATACGGTATGATATTTCTTGATGGTATTAGTACATACATATAATGGAACTTATAAAAACCGAATAAAAAATTGAAGAAATAAAAAATAACTTGATGAGAAGAGGCCTAAACAAATGAGAAATTGGCGTTGTAAGGCTCCAACTCACACTGCACATTAAGTGTACCGCACAGTACTGCACAGTAAATATACCGTAGTCCTTGAGTTTATCCATTAAAACAAACAATAAATCAAATATTTTTTTCCTTATGATATTGGTATGGTATAGATAATTATACATAGTATAGCTATAAACAGATACGCCTTTACGTGTCGCCGCGCCGTTCTGGTACGGTTAGCAATAACACTTTAACGACAACAATAAATTTTGTGTGTTTTTGTAGGTAAATGTTTCCAATTGATAGTTTGGTAGAAGGGACAATGTTTTTTTAAAGTTTCTGTAACAACACGTAGATGACCTTTAAGACGTGTGATCCAAATGCCGGGATCCTCTTCCCACTTCACGCAAAGGAGCGCTGACGGACTGTTTTATTTAAACCCTGTTCGGTTTATTTCAATTTGTGATTAGGAACTCTAACTATCCAACTTTTTTGTAATGTTAAATTTTGGGCACTTGTTGTCTATAACTTAAAAACCGTTTTCTGTGTCAATGTATTTGTAATGACTGTTTGTGCCAAAATAATAAAAAAACTAGGTACTTTGAAAAACACACAAAGAATTAATATTTTCCCTTATTTCGTTCTAGAAATAGAAAATTTTAAAATGTAAGTATTATTAATATTATACTAATTTATAATGCAATTAATAAGAACTGTCACTTTAGGACCATTTATATGCTGAACGTATTAGAGCAATGCTTTTGCAAGATATCGACTGAGTTCGAGATGGGAATATTAATTTATAAACAACTTTATTGGAAATTCTCTATTCTTATTTAAACATTAAATAATGATAACGTTTATTTACTGGAACAGAAATTGAATCCAATGTAAAAGAAATAAAATAAGACAACATATTGACTGAACAACATCAAAAATGATGATATTTTTTGTTAAGTAGCTGAAGAATAGAATTAAATAGAAAAAATCTGTATCCATGTAAATAAGCATTTTTTTCCTACCACCTGTTGAGGACATTTTTTAACTGACAAGAAAACCGGGCAAAAAAATTATCAGCTTTGAAGCAACGCAAAAATGTCAAAAAACATTTGTGAAATAAAACCCACGAAAGTTTTACAAAAGCTAATAACACTCAGAACATAGGAACGAGATATGTTCCAAATGGGAGTCGAACCCACCCACAACTTCTGACTCTGTAGGAAAATTTAGCGATGCCACATCAGCCCCCTAGACAAGTGGTTTTCTATTATCGATATCGCCAGTAGAATAGAAAGAAAATTTACATTAGCGATTAGCGATTACTGCGCAAGCGGTTTACCTACTCAATGCATTTTTAAATTTGGTTCAGGATGTCGACATATTTGTTGATCCATTAGCCTATTTATGTTATAAGATAAGTTCATTTTTAACTAAGTAAGTCCTATTATATTTCATGTTTTGTAAATATCTTTTCTGTTCTGTATTTTTATACGTTGTAATGTTTAGGCAAAAATAGCTGTAAGTTGCAATGTAAATGTTAATAAATAAAATAAAATAAAATTAGCGGTCACATGACATTTCAATCGCGAATGTCAATCCCATACATTTTCTTTCTATTCTACTGGCGATATTGATAATAGAAAACCACTTGTATAAGCCCTCAGGTCCGTCTAGGTATAAAATAACTGACGCACCACCCGCGGCTTCCTTCGCACGGGAATAACATGGAATACGCTTTCCTCTTTGTAGAAATCATCAAAATTCCAAAAAGGTAACAGAAAAATAGCATTCCTTTTGCATTAATAATATAGTATTAGTTAGGAATAAGAGAAAAAAAGTTAATTAATTTGGTAAAAAAAAACTTGTTATAAGCACCAGGTAATATTTTTATAAAATCACTATTTTGCTGACACTCCTTAAATAATCATGTAGAAATGAAACTTTACACCACCCAATTATTAGATTAATTTGATCTTCACACATTTTCACGTGAAAAGCAAATGTAATTATAAGTTTCAAAATATTCAACAAATTCATGTAAAACTTCGTTGTTTAAGACAGAAGTTACAATAATTATGTACTGAAGCGAATTTGATAAGTTTAAATTTATTTTATTTTAAGTTCTACGTAAATTTAAAGCTGAAGAAACTTTGAAAAGTTTAAAATTATAAAATAAATAAATCGACTTTGTACTCTACTTGAAAATAAATTGATAAAGTTTTGGTGTTTTGTTACGTAATCATGGCGAAATGGCTAAACCGATCTGGATAAATTTTGGCACAGAGATAGATTATGAACTAGAATAGCATGGTGGTTCTTTGAACTATTGGTCACCCATCACTTTGAACTATTGGTCATAAGCACATATTTATTATGTCTAAGTGAATAAAGATTTTTTTTTTATTACCCATCCCGTGACTGACCACTCACCACAGTCCACACCTAAACTGCTTAACCTTCGCAATTCCACATGAACAATACACAGAGTTAAAATATCACCAATCCACGTCCCCTAGCCATAACACCAGCAGTTTCATGGCTTGCAATGTCAATAACGGCCAATTTCGTTTGCTATAAAACTGAACTTTTATAGAAAGCAAAGTCGTAAAGTGAATGCTGCGCCCAAGCGATTTTGTTACTTATGTGCATTTGCTTCGGGCAGTTTGAATTGGGTCGACTTGAAATTAGTTTACTGGTAATAATTAGTTTAATTTTCTTTAACAGCTTGCCTCATTGTACTTGTTTAAATTAGGACTAGCTTTTGCCCGCGACTTCGCCCGCGTGGTCAAAGTGAATTAACAACGAGTTATTTGTCATTATAATAATTATGCCGGTAATTCCTACGGTTGCCATGGAGATTGTAAAATTTTAAAAACAAGTGTGCTTTAATGAATGACAACTGTATCGTAAATATTAGTAGATTGCTGCATCGAGAGCAAAGTGAGTTCTTAATGCACGAGTGTTATGTTGGTGCCCTAGCGCACGCGAGGGCAGTAAATTAACATTACTCACTTTAGCAAGGTGCGTAATCTACTTTTCTTTCAACTACCAATCTACCTAACGTGATAAAATATAGGTACCTAACAATAGGTAATAAAATATACCTACCTTCTCAAAATAAAAACTCAAGATAATGAATAAAAGTTTAATTCATCTTCTCCTCAAAATTTATAAGTATGAAGTAGGTATCAAAGTAATACAATGGTCAGAGAATGGTACAAAATGCGCGCGATTTGTTTTTAACAAATCGGTTTTATTCAGCCGTTTTATATTTTCAGCCAGTATCTCTTTGATCTAATGCATACATTTTATATTAAACTTAATGGGAGACAGTAAACCGCTGTGGTAAATTAATATCTAAATAAAATTAAAAACAGTGCATTATTAAAATACTGTGCAACAATGAGATTTCTGCACTGTTTTGGTTCTAAGCAAAAAGTACATCCTTTGAGATCGGTTTTGTAGTGATTAATGATAACATTACTACGTAGTTATAAGAAAAGACCATTACGATACAGATTGTGTTTTATAATTTCTTTCAAATATGCTATGGTATAAAGCGTGTTATTATATTATGTTGGTATATATAAAAAAATAATAAATAAATAACTTCTTACATTCACACCAATTATATTATCTAAGCCCATTTTAATTCCATTAAGAAACTGTATCATGGAGAAAACTTGATAACGGATAAATATATACTTAAATACTTTTTGTTTGTAAATACATACTTAATATACATAGAAAACACCCAGAACAAGACACATAGACATGTTCATGCACACAAAAATTTGTCTTGTTCGGGAATCGAACCCGAGACCACTGGCGCAGAAGGTGGGTAGCCTACCCCTGCGCCAAATCGGTCGTCAAAAACGACCGATTTGGCGTTTTTCATTATTATCAACACCAGGCGTATTATCACCAACTCATGGTATGAGTTCATAATTCGAATTACATGAGTGTAGATAAAAATAAGCAGGTTCCAGCAGGTTTCACTCAGATCTGAAAAGACGAATAATATCTCTCCGCAAACCTCCCAAAAGAAAAGTTCAGGTGTGTTATTCGCGAAATTATCTCGTATTATTAGATACTTTATCCTAGAAAAATGTGCGCGCAAAGCTTTGCCTATTTCTTGATAGTTTTTCCTCGTATGTGTACAATAGAGGAATATTCCGGTCGCCCACTGTAGGGCGATATTTGCTTGCACTTCAATCCGACGTACTGGGTGCCTACCAGCAACCCTTATTGCGGTTTTGTTTAGGACCTAAACTGATCTGCTTCGCTTATTCGTACCACGACAGCTTAATATCAATGACAGCGATTCAGTGATCATTCAATGACATTTCACAGCCGCTGAGCTGTCATCAACTCTTATTTGACTTATAACTCGGCCAAGCTAACATGACACCTGCAGGTTATACCCGTCCCTTTCACTCTCCAGGCATGACAGAATCGAGTGGAAGAGACGGGTAGAAGAAATAAGGATACAAATCGTTCGGTCATTCACGTTTAGCAATTCATTTGCGATCCAGTTTTTAGAAGGTCAGAGTACGAAAGAAAGCAATTCATTTTAGGAACCTATTCTGCATCGCGCTATTTTTGAATCGCTGTCATAAAGTTGATAGTAGGCACCCTGTACTGTACTATGGGCAACAGCGTCGCTTAACCAGCTAGCAACAAAATTCGTGATTGCCCCTGCCCGAACTATACGTACCTATGTTGTGACGGGCCGGCGCGGCGTGCAAGCCATTTTAACCTTAGAAGTGGTAATGGTATGGTACATCTAACATGAAATACTATCGTTATCGTAATTTTGCACTAGCTGCTACGCGTGGTTTCATCTGCGTGGTACTTGTTCCCGTGGGAATATTGGGATAAAAAGTAGCCTATGTGTTATTCTAATGTGTAAACTATAATATTGTAAAGTTTCATTAAAATCCTTGAGTATCCATACATACAAATTTTCCTGTTTTTATGTAAGGATTAAATCCAGAGCAGCGCCTCTTTCGACCGTTTAAGGAACTAATATTCAATAGATATTTGACAACAGCACTTTGACGGATGGCATAACGACAGTTTTGTGCTAAGATATATATATACAACACGTTAGCAGTCCAGTGTACCGCCTGCGGTACACGCAGTGCGGGCCTGCCGTGTCCAGTGTACCACCGGGTGTACACGACCAAATCCGGGTCAATACTATAAAATATAAAATTAGTAAAGTGTAGTATATCATTTTGACATGTTAATGTGTCAATAATTATTATGCCTTAATCTTATTACCAGTTTTCATGAAAACGCCAGTGGACATTTGGCGGAGGTTCTAAATTTTGTATAGGGACTGCTAACGTGTTGGATACAAAGTATTTTAGAACAAACAAGCTTTTCCGCCCGCGGCTTCACCCGCGTGGACTACACGACGTTATCCCGCGGGAATTAGATAATTTTCCGGGATATAAAGTAGCTTTATGTTCCGCTTCAGGCTACAAAATATCTGTGTCTCTTTCAGCCAAATCCGTTCAGCCGTTTTGGCGCAAACATCCAAACATCTAAATTTTCACATTTATAATATTAGTAGGATAAATCATCACTACATAGTATAAAACAAAGTCGCTTTCTCTGTCCCTATGTCCCTTTGTATGCTTAAATCTTTGAAACTACGCAACGGATTTTGATGCGTTTTTTTAATAGATAGAGTGATTCAAGAGGAAGGTTTATATGTACTTTTTATCCCGATATTCCCACGTGAACGGGAACCACGCGGGTGAAACCGCGGGCGGCCGCTAGTAAATAAATATTGCACAACATTATATACATTGTTCCTATACCAACTGTAGTAGCTTGAGCACTAGTAATAAGGATTTTGGAATTTCTCCTAGTATTAAAACTGATGCTGTCACTTTTATTCGCTAAGAAGAAGTCAGAGACAACAACAGATTCAACTTTACTCCAAGGGGGATGGTGTATGTGCGTAAATCTTGTGCAAGCAAGTTTTGCCAATGGTAGTCAACCGGAAAGTTCAACTATACGTCACGCTATCTTGAAATATGCCATCTATTTATGTGGGGAATTATTCTATTACTCTATTCGTTACGGCATTTTCACCCGAAATGGAGGGTATAAGAACTTTCTATGCTACTTTACCATCTATCTGCAATGAATCAAAGAGAAGAGTGCTTAAACTTATATTTTTTTTTAGTTAACACTGTAAGTTTTTTTATTTAGGCAATCTTTGTATGCAGTTTTTCTTTTTACTAAAATCTATAACATGGATCCGAAGAACAGATCTTTTAGTTTGAGACAAGTTTCAGCTCAATCAGACACTGGAAAGTGGGTTAAATTTAGCTTGCAAGATTTGACCCGAACGAACATATATATATAAGTTAAATAAAAGCTTGTTATAAGTCTTCAAGGTCAACTTTTATATTTAAAAAAACTTTTCCATAGTTATTTTAATTTTTAGTTTTTTGCATTCACAATGCAATTCCCATTTTTCCATAGTTATTATATTAATACTAAGCTTAGAATTTCTAAATTATTTATATAAGGGGGATGGTGTATTGTGCGTAAATCTTGTGCAAGCAAGTTTCAACTTATGGTAGTCAACCGGAAAGGTCAACTATAACGCTACGCTATCTCGATATATACCATCTATTTATGCGGGCAATTACTCTATTCGTTTCGGCATTTTCACCCAAAATGCAGAGTAAAAGAACCTTCTTTGCTACTATAACGATTATCTGCAATGAATCAAAGAGATTCATTGTTTTTGGAAAACACTACTAAGGTTTTTTTAAATCTTTGAACGCAGTTTTTCTTTTCTCTAAAAGCTATGACATGGTTCTGAAAAAAAGATCTTTTTAAGTTTAATTTTTTGTGACTTGGCCAATCTGACTGATTTTAAATGGCGAACCTGTATCGACATAAAATAAGAAGCCATGTCTATTTTAAAACTTTCCCACTGTTACTATTAGTCTAAATTATTTAAGTATAGAACGTATTGAAAATAGCTTTTGAAATTTTAAAACGCTAGGAAATATCTAGAAATTTTCTGTAACTGAAAATACCTCTTGTATATTTCCGATTACAAGACATTTCTATTTTAAAACTTTCCCACAGATAATATAGCATTAGTAAGCTAAAAATTTCTAAATTATATAATGTACAGAACGTATTGAAAATAGAAAATAGCTTTTGAAATTTGAAAAAGTTAAGAAATATCTAGAAAATTTCTGAAACATATATAGAAAATGGTTACCTAATGAAAAGCATAACATTTTACACCATAAACATGAAACGCATCGTGTTGAAAGGCATAATCATCGAAAGGCATAATTTCAATAAGCATAATTATCTAAAGGCATAACTTTTAAATGTCATAATACTTAAAAGGCATAATATTCAAAATGCATAAATTTAACGGGGTATTATCTTGTGTTTATTTATATATTGAAGCTAGGTCTGTGAATATAAAAGTCTTTTCTGGCGCTTCGCCGGCCGCTGCCGCGGCACGCTCGCTTCGCTCGCTCGGCTCGTAACCTAACCTAAAACGACTGTTAGGATTTTCTGGGTGGCGATGGCGGGGGGCTTAGCCCCCCGAGCCCATCGATGGGGGGCTGCGCCCCCCCCGTCCCCCTGCTCCTCTGTTTTCTTCCATTTGAACTAAATTCAGAACTTATAGAGTAAAAAAATGGTTTTTTGACCCAACATATCTTAAAAAAAAGTTTTTTTAACCATTGGATGACTCTCAAATACCTCCGGGGTTTTTAAAAGAGTATCAAAAATTTCGTAAAATTTTGGCTACGACGCGCCGTTTTCGAGATATTGAAATTTTTAAAAAATAATGTTTTTAAAAATTAATTATGCTTTTTAAAGTATGCTTTACGAAATTATGACAAACGAAAATATGAATTTCGAAGATTATGCTTTTTAATATTATGCCTTTCAACTATTATGCATTATTATCATTATGCGTTATGAAATTTATGCCAAGGAATAAAATGCTTTTCAATATTATGCCTTATGATGTATGCCAAATGAAATTATGGCAATCAACTGCTTGCGTTTCAATGTGTCACCATAGAAAATACCTCTTGTATTTGTTAGCTTTTCCCGTCTTTCCAATTACTAGCATTGCAATAGAAGTGTGACTGTGGCTTACCGGGAAATTGGGATTTTCTTGAGCTTGATTCCTAGAAGTTTTCCGGAAATTGCATTCAGTATCAGAGACTTTGGAGTTTCATTGAAGGTTGTTAGGTTTGTTTCATAAATAAGTATATATTATTGGCTATCGTTAGACAAGCGAAGTAGATTAACAACGAAGCTTAGTATTGTCTTTTTTATGCACAACATAATAGAGCACAAAATTATAGCAGGTTTTAGGTGTATTTGCTGCGCTTTGGAAAGCAAAAACATATCAATAAAAATCCAGTCAAATAAACTTAGAATTTACCTGGTAATAGGTCTAGGAAACTGGGCCATGGCTCCAATATGTATAAGAATTCATATCAATGCAGAAGTTCGTTTAAAAAATCTTTACACAGAGGATAGAAAATTGTTAAGATATTTGTATTCGGAAATAGAAAATGCCACATTTTGTTTTAGATTTTCCCTCTTCACAATCACCACCGGATCGCGATAGATGTGACTATGGCTTACCGGAAAATTGGGAATTTTTCCTCGAGCTCAATTTCTAGAAGTTTTTCGGAAATTACATTCACTATCAGAGGCTTTGGAGTTTCATTGAAGGTTGTTATGTTCGTTTCAGATAATGATATCGTTAGTTAATCGTAAGACAAGCGAATTGGATTTGATTCGATTGTCTTTGTTAGTTTGTGTCCGGAAGCAGTTAGCCCCGTTAGAATAACAGCGCTCCTGGGTCACGTTGCGTTTGCCAACCTTTTCTGCGTTTTATGCTGTATTGGACTGTACTGGGTACCTACCATCAACTCTTATTGCGGTTTTGTTTAGGACCTAAACTGATCTGCTTTGCTTATTCGCACCACGACAGCTTATTATCAATGACAGCGATTCAGTGATCATTCAATGACATTTCACAGCCGCTAAGCTGTCATGTACTCTTTATTTGACTTATAACTCGGCCAAGCTAACATGACATCTGCAGGTTATACCCGTCCCTTTCACTCTCCGGGCATGACAGAATCGAGTGAAAGAGACGGGTAGAAGAAATAAGGACACAAATCGTTCGGTCATTAACATTTAGCAATAAGAATAAGAATAAGAATAAGAATAAGAATAAGTTTATTGTCGTTAACAATTTGGTTACATTTTATGTGAAGTGATTGAAGTCACCTGGTAAGCGAATGAATGCCTGTAACAGGTGACTCCGCTCTTCCATATTTAATATTACAATATATTATCTTAAACTATTAAACTTACATTTAAATTAATCTTATTCATATTTTTCTAATTTAAAAGCATAGCTAAACAATTACTATGATTACAATGATTATAATGATATTTAATAAAAGTTATTTTACTGTTGTGTGTTTTGTGTATTTGTGTAATAAAATGTAGTGTAGTGTGATGTATAGTGTAGTGTGTTGTGATAATGTTGTGCAGTCCTAATTTAATAATTTTTCGGTTTCTTCGTAATTTAGTGGTATAAGGTAACTAAATATGAGTTTTTTACATTCGTGAATATTTTTATCGTGGAATTTTATTTGTTCATTTATTTTATTATAAAGATAAGCCGACCGACTGATATATTGCTTAGAAGCAAATGCCGTTTTAATGCCAGGAATTGTACATATTTTATTTTTCCTTCTCTTGAATACTGTAGGGTTAAGGTAAGGTGTTGCTTTGTGTTTGCATAATAGAGTCATCATTATGTACAGTTTTCTGACGGTCAGAACTTTGCTGGTTTTATAAAGACTGTCAGTTGGAAAACGCCTTTCTTTAAAGTGCATGACCTTTAGTAATCCGCGTTGTGCTCGTTCCAGCTCTAGCATTTTGGTCTTACACGAACCACCCCAAACCGGGATGCAGTAAGTGAGAATCGACTGTACAAGAGCAGCATAGATCTCTTTAATAATATTTCTTGAGGAGTCCTTACCAACCGCCACCCGCTCCCCCGGCACCACATGTCGTAGGGTCTTGAATATCCAGACTTGCTTCCTTAGTCTACTGGTGACTTGATCAATATGCGGATGCCAGGATAAGCGCTGATCAATAATGACTCCTAAGTATTTTGTTCTGTCAACTTTGTCTATGGAAGGGCAAGAACAAGCACAGTCAAGCGAGTTTTTGTACTGGTCGCAGTTGTGTACCTTAATTTTGTAATCCAGATCAGGCTGTGCATTATTTTGGATACTAAAGCAAACGAAATTGGTTTTAGTGGTGTTCAAGGTTAAGAGATTGTCTTTTAGCCAATTGTCAACTAGAATCATGCCATTTTCTGTATTTCGCCGTAAGGCATCCCAAGTTTCCCCAAGGAATACTAGAGCCGTGTCATCAGCGTATGAAAAGATTTGGGCATTCTTGATGTTAAGACAACAGAGGTCATTGATGTAAATCAAAAAAAGAGTGGGCCCTAAAACACTTCCTTGTGGAATACCATGCGACACTATTGCATCTTCACTGGTGTGTGAATTTAGTTTTACCATTTGCCTTCTTTCTGAAAGATAGCTCTTGAACAAGGCAAGTGCAGTAGACCTTATTCCAATTTTCTCTAATTTGTGTACAAGTAGAGGTATGGACACGGTGTCGAAAGCCTTCTTAAGGTCTAAAAACACCGATAAGCACTTATTACCTTTATCAACTTCTTTCGTAACTAGTTGACTTAGAGTTAGAACTGCATCTTCGGTTGATTTTCCACTTCTGAAGCCATACTGTGAGGCAGATAGTATTTCATATTTATCAAGATACGCTAAGAGTCTGGTGTTCAAGAGCTTTTCTATTATTTTCGAAATAGCTGTTAAGACTGAAATTGGTCTATAATTGGCCACGTCATTTGTGTCTCCGCTTTTATAGACTGGGGTTATAATCGATTTTTTTAAAGGAGTCGGGAATATACCTTGATCAAAACATAAATTTACAAGGTGGGTGATCACTGGAACTACCTCATATTTTGCGAGTTTCAGAAAGTTGATCGGCACATTATCCCAGCCTGTAGCGCTATTTGACCTTAAACTCATGAGTATATTATGTACTTCATTTACATCGACGTCCAATAGTACAAAAGAGTTTATCATCTGGTCCACTGCGTTTTGAGTAGCATTATTTTTAGTAGTGGTGTCCTGCTGTATTTTACTGGCAATATCTTTTCCTATATTGACAATTCATTTGCGATCCAGTTTTTAGAAGGTCATAGTACGAAAGAAAGCAATTCATTTTAGGAACCTATTCTGCATCGCGCTATTTTTGAATCGCTGTCTTAAAGTTGATGGTAGGCACCCTGTAGGTAATATTGTGATGTCATCCAAACTTCTTTGCAAAATTTCAGCTCAATTAGGTGGAAACTGGGTAGCTAGGTGTAGGGAGCTTGATTAGTTTTGCTCAGCTTTTTAATAAACCAGAGACTTGTGACGTTCGGTTAAATGCCGGAATCCGGACAAAACTAAACGTTTAAAAATAAACGTATGTTTTCTTTTTAAAAATGTTTCGCGGCGGGATTCGAACCGTTCGGTGTTCGTATCCCGCCTGAAAGCTTCTTATAGGGCTCGTGGTTTTTTACTATCACATTTTTCCTTTACTTACAAAATTGCATTGTGAATGCATAAAAATAATATAAAATCAGAAATATGAAAGTTTAATCTAGACTGCATGTTCAATGATTTAAAATACCGCTTGCCATTTAAAAAATTATATTAAGTTTATTTCCAATAGCGTTGCCATAGCTTCAGTTAAAAACGGATAATAGTGGAGTAAATATATTAGTATTTTCATAGTACTGTCACAAGATTAAATAAAAACTACTACGTAATTACTCCTGTGGTACTGTCACAGGGGTAAATAACTTAGTAGGTAGTTTTTTTTTACCCTGTGGTACTGTAGCACGAAAAACTGTTGTTATGGTATAATAGGTACGTATATAATATAATACGTAATGGTATATACGTTACCCAAAACCTAAGCAGCGTCTTTCTTCTTTCGGAACTGAAAATCGGAATTGAATTTAACTGCAGCACTTTGACAACTTGATTGAAGGACGTCATAGCTTACTCTTCGATAACCATAACGATAGCTTTTCATGCTGATTCATGCTATAGTTCTTTAACTCTCTCCTCGAGATAATATTGATACGTACAAAAAGTGTGCTGAGTTTTATTTACTTATAGTTTTGTTCGCTATCTTTCCTCTTATTCCGCAAATCTTTACCAACGTCCAAACTTAGCAGTTTATGACACCCCCGAGAGAAAAGAAAGCTCAGACGAGCGAATCGTTCTAGTTAGTTATGTGACTTATAAATTTCACTAGGTCAATCGTGATAACTTTGAAAGGAAAACAAAGGTAAAACGTTGTCATTTTTTGTTTTAATATTCTTAGGGCGACTTTCATCACTGATATTTAAACGTGATTAACGCTAAACGTGTTTAAAACTTAGTTCTGCCTCTGTCATCTGTTTGAATGTGACAGGGA
The DNA here is from genome assembly GCA_949710035.1 of Crambus lathoniellus. NCBI lineage: Eukaryota > Metazoa > Arthropoda > Insecta > Lepidoptera > Crambidae > Crambus > Crambus lathoniellus. The sequence goes on along the minus strand of OX453324.1, from coordinate 10,416,408 downwards.
CAGAAATACGTTTTAAACACGTTTAGCGTTAATCGCGTTTAAATATCATTGGTGAAATCGGGCCTTAAAATATAAATATTTAAATAAAGTCCCATCGGAGCTAGTTGTGAGACGGGTAGTTTTTTTCTAATAAATAAATAAATAACTTCTTACATTCACACCAATTATCTAAGCCCATGTTAATTTCATTAAGAAACTGTATCATGGAAAACTTGATAACGGATAAATATATACTTAAATACTTTTTGTTTGTAAATACATACTTAATATACATAGTTAACACCCAGACCAAGACAAATAGACATGTTCATGCACACAAATATTTGTCTTGTTCGGGAATCGAACCCGAGACCACTGGCGCAGAAGTTGGGTAGCCCACCCTTGCGCCAAATCGGTCGTCAAATACCTACTTCATTTTTAATAACTAACTGCCGTAGGTACTCAGACACGCCAATTAACTTTAATTGATCATTAAATATTTATCTGTCTTATTTTTATTTCCAGTATTGAATAGAGTAGTAATGATAATATAATGCCAATTAAATTTAATTGACGTCTCTGAGTGCGGCAGTAACTAGTTATTTAAAATTTAAAATTATTTTTATGCATTCACAACGCTATTTTGTAACTAAAGGAAAAATTGTGATAGTATTCAGGCGAACAGGTAAACTTTTCCACCTAATTCATAACAACCTAATACTTCTATTAATTCTAGAAATAGGATAGAAAACAAAATCTTAAGCCTCAATACGTATACTTTTTCTGCCAATCTGTAACAACCAATACTTCTATTTCCCGAAATAAAAAAGGAAAAACGCTTGACAAACACACCCGAATCATCCTGAGCAATTTTCGTCAATCGAATAATCCGATGGAACACGTTGCGAGCCATGATCACCTCCGATTCCTAGCACGTGTCGCGTGAAATAGGATGACCTTTTTACTCGGCGATTTAGGTTGAAATATTAACACAGTATCTGAATGAGAATCCCGGGGCCCAGTAGTTAGCGTATCTCTTCTTTTTTCATCATTTACTTAGGCCACGTTCAAGGACACGCGGCGTTCTATCAATAATTGAGATGGAACAATTTAATTTGACATAACGCCGCAGGCGGCCGCCGCGTCTGCCGGCGCTTTTGAAGCCACGTCACCCGCGTGAAGCGCCGCGCATCCTTGTACGCGGCCTTACAGTGCCACAACCTTTTGGGCGTTTGTGCACTACCACTGAATTTTACCGATCCGGAAAAAAACGGATGCTTGTATTTAATTAATTACTAATATAAATGATTAATTATTAAAATACAAGCATCCGATTTTTTCCGGATCGGTAAAATTCAGTGGTAGTGCACAAACGCCCTTTCTGTGCCGGTGACAGCGGCGCTACGTACGTTTTTCTTTTTTTTGTAGTAATTTAAGCGGCCCTGACTTCTAAGAACTTCAGCCGCCAGCAGCGCTATGGTTGGACATCAACTTGACAGCAAAATGACATTAAAAAAAATCACGTTAGTTTCACATTTTGGCCACCGGCACAGCAAAGTTTGTGGCACTTGTACGCTAGCTCAGCGACTCGAAATGGATCTTGGCCTCCGACATTAAGGCGAGGATTCCCAACCGAAATAGGCACGCTAACGCTTGCTCGGCCGCGCTCGATTCACTTCACGCGGACGCATCGGCAGCCGGCAGTGAACAGTGAACTCGCGAGCGCCCCGCGAATCGAAAATCACTTAAAATTCAATTAAAAATAAACTTATATAAAAATTAAAATTATGACGGCCGGAATCCCTCGGCTAATCAAAGAAAATCATTTTCGTATATTTTTTATTAACTAAAACCAAGTATACTGCAAGTAATACGATATTTGGATTACGATTAGACGGATGTTTGGGATTTTATTTGACACAGTAAAATATCACGAATAAAAAAAAACGCCCGGAAGCACTAGATAAATAACTGTAAAATAACATATATTCTTTCCAAGTTATAAGTACTTGTGATTTGCGAGTAATCCTTAATTTAAAATACCCTATTTTGGGGAATCGCAGCCTTAAAGTGCGCCCCATTCCTTCCTGTTTCGTCCGCTAAGTGAAAGACGGATAACCAAACACACACCTGTTCATTTGTAATATTATTATGGACAATGAACTTTAGCTATGGTACGAATACGAAAAAGCAATTTTCGTCAATCGAATTACCTGATGGAACACGTTGCGAGCCAGATCTCCTTCGATTCCTAGCACGTGTCGCTGTGAAATGTGAGATAGGATAGGACCTTTTTACTCAGCGATTTAGGGTGAAATATTAACACAGTATCAAACTGAAGCACAGGGCAGGGCTATACGTGAATCATAGCTGAAAAATTAGATTTCATACTAGGATGCCCTAGGATTCAACCTGAGAAGAATTTAATGTCATCATCATTAATTGTCCCCGGAATTGAGATATTCACATAAGTTTTATACAAACTTTGACCCCTTTTAACCTCTTTACGGAGGAAATTGTCAAAAATCCTCTCTGAATGCTCTCCTTCTGAACTACACTCCTCAAGAAATATGTCAAATTTCTGCTTCTTGAGCCCAGTAGTTTCGGCTGTGCGTTGTCTGTCAGTCAGTCGCAATAACGCAAAAGTATTTTTATTTTTTTATTTATGAAATCAGGGGGGTAATTGTCTAACTCATCAATCGCGATCGCATTCAGTTTGAAAGATATTGTACGACCATTGCAGCATCAATATAAATAATTTTGACAACTTTCTACAAAAACAAGTGATGGATGTCAAATCGATGTCAAACTGAAAGCGATTGCGATTGATATTGAGTTAGACAATTACCCCCCAGGTTCACACTTGTAAAGTTATACCTAGTTATACAGATAAAGAACTCGCAACATCTACTTGTTATAGATACAAATAATTTGTATCTATAACAAGTAGATGTTTTTGACTCACAATAATTTAAGTTATATAGATTAAAATAGTCATACATAATCTTGGTGTTATTGTTGATCGAAGAACATAGGTAATGCATATACCTACTTCTAAGAGATGATTATTTCCATTGTCGGTAAACTATTATCCTTTACACCAGTAATTTTGCTCTAAAGCCAGTGTAGTAACCTGCATTTGCAGATAAGGACTGTAATGTACCGGACTGTATAATACGCATACCAATCCAATGCATTAATACTCTGTATCTGCCAAACAATCCATTGACCTACTTAATGGGTTCGGCCAATATTACGTCATTCCCAATTTAACTGACACAGTATTGCTGCATAGCCAATGTTCGGAATAAGGTTTAATACGTTGAGTTTTGCTGTTACAGCAATACATACAGGTATGACGTGTGGTAAGCGTTTATGGCCTGCGATTATAGACGTTAATCAACTTTTACAATGGTCGGTCAAGGGATGGAAGACTAGCATCCGCACTAGGCCCGCATGGTGGTTCATGGTCCATTTTCCCTATCCACCCATAAGGAAAGCCAAACGCAGTGCTATGTAGTAGCTCATTCTCGATTTAACTGACACAATATTGCTGCATAACCAATGTTCGGAATAAGGTTTTAATACGTTGAGTTTCGCTGTTTCAGCAATACATAGAGGCCTGATACTCTGCTCAGTATGTGTTGGCGTTTCTTCACGTTTAATCAACTTTTGCAATGGTCAAAATTTTTTATGAGTTCTTAGTGTATTGGAAGGCCGTAAGACGCGGTTGGAATAATTGCAGTCGTTAATATCCACCAATCCGCACTGGGCTCGCATGGTGTTTTATGGTCCATTTTCCCTATCCATTCATAAGGAAAGCAAATGCAGTGCTATGTAGTTCCTTCATTCCCAATTAACTTGACACAATATTGCTGCATAGCCAATGTTCGGAATATGGTTTTAATACGTTGAGTTTCGCTGTTTCAGCAATACATAGAGGCCTGATACTCTGCTCAGTATGTGTTGGCGTTTCTTCACGTTTAATCAACTTTTGCAATGGTCAAAATTTTTTATGAGTTCTTAGTGTATTGGAAGGCCGTAAGACGCGGTTGGAATAATTGCAGTCGTTAATATCCACCAATCCGCACTGGGCTCGCATGGTGTTTTATGGTCCATTTTCCCTATCCATCCATAAGGAAAGCAAATGCAGTGCTATGTAGTACCCTCATTCCCAATTAACTTGACACAATATTGCAGCATAGCCAATGTTCGGAATAAGGTTTTAATACGTTGAGTTTTGCTGTTTCAGCAATACACGCGGGCCCGAAACTCAGTATGAATAATTATTGTAAGCGTTTTTGGCCTGTGATTGTAGATGTTAAGCAACTTTTGCAATGGTTGGTCACGGGATGGATTGCCAAATTTTTTATGAGTTTTCCGTGCTTCGAAAGGCCTTAAGACGCGGTTGGAATTGCAGTCGTTAGTACTTACTTGCCACCCTTGTTACTTAAGCCACAAAGTTCAAGGTTAACATTGTATCTATATCTGTTCATCTATCTATATCTCATCCTTTCTGAACTCGCACCATTTTCCCGCTTTGTCCTTTTCCTTGTTTATTTTTCTACTTATAAGGGTGCCTTTTCGTGTTTTTTCCTCTGATTTTGTTGTTTTATTAAGTTGTTTAGAATTAATATTATTATTGCAGAGTTTGATCAAATATATTAAGTACTAGCATACTGCCTCTGTCCGTGGAATGGAGCCATATTGTGATCACAGTAATGTCTTAATTTTTATCCGCAACTTAGTGCCACCCAAGCCTTCCTCATACCTGATGCTAAGTGGTGATAAGTCTGAAGGTGGAAACACACTACCACGGCATTCTCAACCACTGAGGATATCTTAAAACACAACAATGCAGAAAACATCGTTGTTATGGCGACAGACTTAGATAAGATGGTGGTAGATAGCTACGCGGACTAAGAACAAGTCCTACGACCAAAAAAATGTGCTATTTGAAAATCACTTCAAACCTTTTGCTGCAAAAAGTACATAGCGTTAACTCTTCTCCAAATCTAACATATAGCCAAAATTCATCACCAATGGGTTCAGTGGATCAGGTGTGAAAGGCTAACAGAGATACTTTTGCATATCCTTGTCGCCACATCACCATCAGGTTGACTGGTAGAGAATGCCTTAGGCAATAAGTCAGCCTATGTACAGTCTGTGCATAAAGTTTTAATAAACAATTATCAAAAATGGAATTATTTTAATTTTGCATTCACAATGCAATCCTTATTATTGAAAATGAAATATTAGAAAAAGTCGACTCGTCTCACAACTAGCTCCGATGGGAATCGAACCCACGACCTTTCACTGTCGGGGTAAATGCTCGGGCGGACAGTGAAAGGTATACTTCATTTTCAATATTTTCAATCAAAAATGGATTGAACAACTGTCTTTTACCGTAAATAATAGGTTGTTAATAGTACTTTTTCTCAATCGGCCTGGCTAGCTACCACCATCTACTACTAGACTAGCCACTACTAGTAATAAATAATGTATTTTTTTTATAATAATGTAATATATAATAAAATATAATATTATTCATAATATTATATGCCTTGTACATATAACTATATTGTCATGTCCAATCCGTACCCATAATGTTCTATGTGCCTAACTTTAAGGTGGTTCGATGAGCTCAGTAGCGCCACCAATGGAAATAAATCACTTACGATTTATCAAGGGCTTAGAATAAAAGTTTCGGTTATTTTGCGCAAATAGAAGAGTAAAATGCAATTTTTAATTGTTTTTTTATGGCCTGAAATGTGAGCATTAAGTTATGGATCTCGATATTGCTAAATGTGGCCACTTTTGGCACTATTGAGATTCACGACTTATTGCGTAAGTTTGAGTTCTTAAAAGTATATTTATAAAATGCATTTTACTCTTTTATTTGCGCAAAATAACCGAAACTTTGAATCCAAGCCTTTAATATAATGTAATTGATTTATTTCCATTGGTGGCGCTACTGAGCTCATCGAACCACCTTAAGACCTTTTGTATACTTATGGAGTGCAATAAAATGATTGATTGATCTTGATCTAAGTCTGACGCCATAACAATGATGTTTTCAGCATTGTGATGTACCGGCAACTAGATTATAAGATAGCCAATTCCTCAATATTGTTGAGGATTCCGGAAGTGTTACGCTTCCATCTTCAGCTTTATCACCAGCTAACATCAGGGTGCTTACCATCAACTCTTATTGCGGTTTTGTTTAGTACCTAAACTGATCTGCTTCGCTTATTCGTACCACGACAGCTTAATATCAATGACAGCGATTCAGTGATCATTTAATGACATTTCACAGCCGCTAAGCTGTCAGGAACTCTTATTTGACGTATAACCCGGTCGATTTAACATGATACCTGCAGGTTATACCCGTTCCTCTCACTCTCCGGGCATGACAGAATCGAGTGAAAGAGACGGGTGGAAGAAAAAGGACACAAATCGTTCGGTCATTCACATTTAGCAATTCATTTGCGATCCAGTTTTTAGAAGGTCATAGTACGAAAGAAAGCAATTCATTTTAGGAACCTATTCTGCATCGCGCTATTTTTGAATCGCTGTCTTAAAGTTGATGGTAGGCACCCTGGTATGCTGAAGGCAAAGTGCTATCCCGTTGTGGATAAAAAAACCACGGGTTGCACTCCTAGACTGCCGGCAGAAGTAAAAAGGGCTCCCTAGACTAAAAAAAATGAATAATAAAAAAATACGGTCTAGATTTGAACCGAAGTCTTCTGGCTTCAATGCCGCCCGTTTTCAAAGCTGAGCTATCACAACTTTGGAAACGGTGGTGAAACTTGCTTTCGTTCTAACTCCAATGACATTGTATCAGTTTTTTGATCATGTCACGTGTCGGTTTTACGAATTTTCGATCTGATCCTGACGCGAATTTAACATTTTTTACCCATCACAAAAAGTGCACAACGCAGTTATAGAAGTTTTCACTTCAAAAAAATATCCTCCTCTCTATCATTATAACTTAACTGACTTCCCCCTCTCGTAACCCGAACTTATACCTTACTAACTTATATACTTATAAGCAACTCTAAGTTATCCCAAGTCGTGTTAAGTCAATAGTAAATCCATTAACGTTGCCGCGCTCGGAGTAATCTATTTAATAACCGCTGAATAAGCTGCCTGATGACGTTGCGATCGTGAATGTGAAGCGAGCTTGGTTAGGGCTTAAGTTGGGATGGGTTCACTATATTTTCGCACTGGCCTTCCATAAACTACTATTACTACTTCCTACTAATATTATAAATGTGAAAGTTTAGATGTTTGTTACTCAATCACGCCAAAACGGCTGAACGGATTTGGCTTAAAATTGAGACACAGATACTTTGTAGCCAGGAGAGGAACACAGGCTACTTTTTATCCCGGAAAAATATCACATTCCCGCGGGATGACGTCGTGTATGGAAAGCTAGTGGATGGATAAGGATGGGCCATGCCCCACCACGCGGGCCCAATGCAATGTCCAATGACTGCAAATGAAGCCGGGACCAACGGCTAAACGTGCCTTCCGAAGCACGGAGGAGCTCGAAATGAAAATATTTTGGTCACCCATCCCGTGACCGACCATTGCGAAAATTGCTTAACCTCAATGATCGCGATCTGTACAAGCTTCGTACAAAAGAATAACATTCATTTTTATACTTAAAGCTTCCAAGACTCTTATGAAAGCGAAATAATTTCAGTAGCTTTTGAAAAGCATCGTTGAGAAAGGTTTATTGTCAACTTTTCGCAAAGATAAGTTTTCGTTGTCAGAATTAATGATAGCTGAAATTTTTTGGTTCCGCACCTCGGTTATCTGCTTACTTATTGTGTTTTTGGGGATCCGTTCTTTGGAAGCTTTGCAAGAACCAGAGCATTGTGAAAGCAGAAAGCATTTCATATTATTACAAAAATACAAAAAAAATACAAAAAAAACTAATCTCTTCTCATTATCATATTATTATTACTAATATAGAATCTAATATTATTAAAAAGAATAGATTTCTCACTGGAAGATTAAAAACCGACTTCAAAAAGTACTTACCTGTTAACTATGTAACGTTGTCCTTACAAAATAACTTTACGTTACTACGGTATGCTATATTTCTATCCTGTATTTTTATGGTATGATTTTCGTAACCTCCTTTTATGGAATTCGAAGCTACATGTCTATTTTTATGCGTTCTGCTTTGAAAATCAATCATTTGAATTTTATAGTGCGCCAATCTTTTCTGTTCCGGTGATTACCTATGGAACTAAAACAGTTTTCATACGACAGTCCAGTTTGAAAGCTATAATTTCGCATTGCAAGTGGCTCCTCTGTCACGGCTGTCACCGGAACAGAAAAGCTTGTGGCACTGTACGTACAATATGTTGCTAAAGACACCTGTTTTGTGTTTACAAACAGTCCTTCAAAATTCTTTGCAGAAACAACATGTTTTTACAATTATTATTTTATCAAAATAACTTGCAGCTTATGTATCAAAAAAGAACCGGTACTTATCCTTACAGGGGCCCGATTCTCAGGCATTCGAACTTTTTCAGTGTGGTAATTCGTATGTCGAACATTTTGTTTGTGATTTCTATTGAAAAGTTAGAACGTTTCCAACAAACTAAGCTGTCTCACATGTCAACAAATTCATTTTGACAGCTAAGTTCGTATACGAACATCTATTGGTTTTTATCACTCGTAGCGTTCGACTGGTTTTCGATCGAACTTTTTCGATTGTAAAATTCTGACAATACAAAAACTGTGTTATATTTGAATTTCGAGCTATAAACGTGAACTTTTCTCGATTGCCTGAGAATCGGCCCCCTGGTATTAATTTCGCATTTTTAGTGTATTTTCATACTATGGATTTTGGAGTTTTTTTATTTATTTATTTCCTTCAATTCTGTTCATAAGCGTCGCCTGTCACGGGCGATCGCTAGTTACAAATAATCACAGATTCGTCTAATAATAGTATAAACTCGTTTGTCCCTTCTCACTCGAATAGAATAGGAAATGTGTCTCTTTAGACATCGATCCCTTCATTGTGTCCAAATGGTACGACTGAGGAATTTCACGACTGACCACTTTACGGCGAAATTTGCTTGCACATGATCTACGAGGAAGCTATTTTCTCTTTATATTATGGTAGTTATTATACGACCAAAGTAAAAAAAAAACTGTAAGCATTTCCCGTGACGATACAAAGAAATAATAATAAAATAAGGTCTGTAATTAATTGTAGTAAATTTTATTTCTTCTCGAGATGTTGAATTGGATTAGACATTATCTCTTTTGATTGCGATTAGTTAAAGTTTTTCTGAAATTGTAATAAAAACACCTGCCTTTCGGATTGCCTGAAACACTGGATTTGCTACTTTAGGCAAAATTAACATGTAAGTATGTTTTTATTCATAACTTTAGTGTATTTATTTAAAAAGCGCATCCTCGCGGTTTTACCCGCGTAGTACCGTGGGCATGTCGAGATAAAATATAGCCTATGTCACTCGGGAAGAATGTAGCTTTCTAATGATGAAAGAATTATTAAAATAGGTCTAGTAGTTTCGGAGCCTATTTGATGCAAATAAACAAACAAACAAACAATCAAATCTTTCCTCTTTATAATTGGTATAATATAATATAAAAAGTAAAGATAAAAATATTATTCCATGTCATACGAAAATTTTCCAGCTATGTCAAGGTAATAAAGGAGAATGTAATAATAGTTTGTTACACAAGGGACGTAAGCGAGCTATTTCAGAACAAGATCCAATTTGGCGACCGTGCAGCTCGCATAGGGCGCATATAGTTCGAGGGTTTAATAGCTACTTACAACCGAGGTAAGCATTCTACTTTACATCATTCATGCGAGGTTAATAAAACATAAAAATAAAATGCCGCCATTTTCATTTTTCTCTACAGTAAATAGTTTTCTTATCATTTTATGAAAAAAAATATTTTTTGACGAAGGAGTTTTGCATAGCTTGAATGGTAAAGTTACTTTACAATTAAAGCATTCACCTGCTTGAATTGCAAAGTAATTTGAAAATGGAACGTTATATCTAAACAATACACTGTGTTGCACATGCCATCTTACACAGCCTCTTAACATACTCGTAAATCCTAGTTACCGAGCAGTATGATGTAAATGTAGTGTCGTATCAAAAGTTTAAGTCCTCAGGTCAAGTCATCGATAGTAAAAGGAGAAGACTGGAAATACTCTACCAACAAAAAGCGAAGCTCTGTTAAATCAGAGAGAGAAAGAGAATTACGAAAAATACCTATTAGCTTATTTTCGCTTCATCACAGAAACTGCAAAACAGTTACACACCTTATTATTTTATTTTACTTGGGGATGTGTTGCAGCGAAAGTAAGCAAAATATTTCTTATTTTCATTTTAAGATTATGGACTTAATAGAAAAGAAACGCCTGATTCTATTAACAAAAAATTGTTGTTCACACGCGAGCGGAATAAAACGCAAGCAAACATAGCCTTTAAGTAGTCAACCGGAATATTCCTCAATTGTACGACCCTTGAAAATTTAAGGGTCAAATTAGGGACATCGGACACTATTACAGTTACAATGGGATAGGACAGGAATGGGACCGTATTGTATTCTAAAATTAAATTGGTTTTGTTTTATTCGGGCAGATGTTGTTGGTAATAAATAAAATAAATAACTACTTAATCAATTTGTTATTTTTTTTTTGCCACAACGGGTAGCATTTAGCCTTCATCACACCTGATGTTAAGTGGTGATAAGGCTGAAGGTGGAAGCGCACTACTCCCGGAATCCTTAGTCACTGAGGGACTGGCTATCTTATCTTTAACTGCCAGAACACAATAATGCTAAAAACATCATTGTTATGGCGTCAGACTTTGAAAAGAGGGTGGTAGCCAGCCAGGCGGACCAAGAACAAGTCCTACCACCAACCAAACCGATTACAATATGTACCCCCACTGGGAATAGAATCCGGGACCTCTTGGTCTGAAATCGGTGGTGTGAACCACTAGAGCACAGAGGCGGTTAAACTGTTGACCGTTGGTTACCTATTATAAACTGCACTAGGGTAACAGATGTAAATCTCGTTCCCGTAGGACAACCTTGGTAAAAAGTTATAAACTTCAAAAAGGGAGGGTATCAGTTTGAAATAATATAATTATGTGATATTGTTGAAATTGGATTATTATTAGTGTATAACGTTCTATTTAGGTTTTCAAGCAGGTATGCTTTTTCACGTGTATGTATGTTTGTATGTTTCCTTGTATTACTTGTGCACGAATTTCTCGAAAACTAAAAGTCATATCGAGATGATTCTTTTTGATTTTTATCGCGTGTAGGTACAGCCTAAGTTTTATCAAAAACGTTCAGTCGTTTTTGAGATCTAAGGGTATATTATTATGATTCAATCAACACTAAAAATAGAAATAAAAATATAATTTAAAAAAATTAACCAACTTTAAAAAGTACCTGTCAACTGAAATGCATTTCGAACCGGGGTGGTGTTATGACAATTTGAAATCAACGACGACGGGAAAACCACATACACCAAGACACGAGAGAGTTTAGAAATGTTCTACATTTACCCGTCCAGCATGCTGATTCACGAACCGTCGGAAACGCTCCCGACAGCGGAATGTATGCACTGTCTCTGTCACTCACTATAGAATAGACAAAGACAAAGCACAGAAGTCGAATCCGATTCCGTTTCCGACGGTTTGTGAATCAGGGGGCAGGAATCGAACCCGGGACCTAAGAGATAGGAAACCGGTCCGTACGCCACTCGGCCACTGAGGTCGTCATATTCCGATAACAAACCTCGCACTTTGAATCTATTCTCCATTTCCAATACTTGACAGGGACAGAAATATCTCCGTCCCTTTCCCCAAGCGCTGTTGGGGGCATGCAATAAATTACTCTTGACCTACATGTTCCAACTGCAAGAATTTAGCCTGCACAGCGTTTTTGGTTGACGTATCGGTTTCGAAATTGCATTTAGAATTTTGAATAATTCTTATGGAGTCGCAAAAAAGGACTTTTTCACTTCTCATGCTCGTAAAGTTCGTGTTTACGTTGGGTATAGGCTGCATAAAATCGCTTTTTATGCTCTAGTGCATAAAGTAAAATCTTCGTCTAAGTCTCAGACTTTAAGGCAAAGGGCGTCAGGTAAACAGCCACACACTCAATTAAACTTCGTTAAATAAACTTATTAGGTATTATTCATTCTGTTTCTTCGATTTTGTACATAATCCATTTTAAATTACTAAATAATTAAAACTAGGCAAAATTAATGAGTTTTCTAAGAAATAAGTATTTCAAGAGCATTATAGACTACAATCTATGCTAAAGTAACTGTGCTGCCAATGCCACATATAAAAAAAAGAAAGTCTTCCCGCCAATATGGCGAAGTCTTTATTTTTTCTTTTTTGCAATATTGTTATTTATTTTCCTCACACTCTAAGTGAAAAGCAGAGTGTATAACTTGTACATAAAACCCATTTTACCCTCGAATTGACTATCAACCCTCGCCTACGGCTCGGGTGGATATATACGTCTCGGGTAAAATGGTACGTTTTATGCACTTGTTGTACAATCTACTATTTTTAAATCTATAACGGGTTAGCACTTACCCTTCATCACACTTGATGTTAAGTGGTGATAAGGCTGAAGGTGGAAGATTCAAGGTTCAAGATTCAAGATTCAAATTTGTTTATTCAATTTAGATTGTTATTTACAATACTTGTGAACGTCATAGAAGCTACGCCATCGGTTCGCAAACCCTACAGCGGGAGGCCTTGGAGAAGAACCGGCAAGAAACTCCAAGGGTTGTTTTTTTCTCTCTGTTTTATTTCATACAGAGTCGTCAAATTGAAAAATGACCTTAACATGGTATGACTATTAGGTCAGTTTCCATCACAATTACACAATGGGTTATGATAAATACAGTTAAGTATAGGCGAACTAATGATCATAGCGGTGAACAATTTTCAATTACTTAGGAACTCTACTTAAAGCTTTAATATTAGTTAAAAACAAAAGACAATTCTACTATATTATACTGCAAGTAGCGCCATACATGTTTCAAATGTAATTCTTAATAAAATGAATAAAAACAAAAGAAAACAGATTTTAAGGCAAGCAGATAAGAGCAGGCCCATTCCCACTGGCAGCACCCGTTCACGAAGCGCACTAATCCCGGAAACCTCACTTAATGAGGAACTGGCTATCCTATTCTAACTGCCGGAACACAACAATGTTAAATCGTTGTTATGGTTGTTATGTCAGCCTTAGATAAGATGGTGGTAGCTAGCCAGGCGGACTTATAACAAGTCCTATACCACCAACCAAACCAAATACAATATGTACCCCCACTGGGAATCGAACCCGGGACCTCTGCGTCTGAAATCGGTGGTGTGAACCACTAGACCTCAGAGGCGGTTAAAACCTGATACCTAGATAAAGAGAGAATCACTTTTTTTTCTTGCTACAGAAGCACTCATATTTTTTTATTACAAGACAGTAGCACTGTGCAAATGTATGGAAAAGCTAAGTAACTGGCTCCGTATTATAAAATGTTCGTATTTATGGACACTATCATTCGCTAAAACCTTTGCATTTATTAAAAACTAGCTCTCCGCCCGCGGCTTCGCCCGCGTGGACTACACGACATTATAACGCGGGAATGTGATATTTTTTCGGAATAAAAAGTAGCTTATGTTCCTCTCCAGGCCACAAAGTATCAATGTATCAAATTTCAGCCGAATCCGTTCAGCCGTTTTGGCGTGATTGAGTAACAAAAATACAAACATCCAAACATCTAAACATCCAAACATCTAAACATTCAAACATCTAAACTTTTACATTTATAATATTAGTAGGACAAACATCTAAACATACAAACATCTAAACTTTCAGTTTTATAATAGCTTTCCGCTTGCTACTTCGCCCGCGTGGACTACACGACGTTATCCCACGGGAATGTGATATTTTTTCGGGATAAAAAGTAGCCTATGTTCCTTTCGAGGCTACGAAGTATCTATGTCCCAAATTTCAGCCAAATCCGTTCAGCCGTTTTGGCGTGATTGAGTAACAAAAATACAAACATCCAAACATCTAAACATCCAAACATCTAAACATTCAAACATCTAAACTTTTACATTTATAATATTAGTAGGACAAACATCTAAACATACAAACATCTAAACTTTCACATTTATAATTTTAGTAGGATTTGTGGTGTAGAGAAACAAGGAGAGAAAACACGTACAGATGTTTTATCTCACGAGTGCGGTTGAGCCACGCTTGTGTGAGTGAGCCATGCTTGTGTGTGTAAATGTACATGCACACTATCTTTGTGTGCGTAAGCTCGAGAGCGCTCAGTTTTGACCAATCGACCGGCCGACGCACACAGGAGCGCGTATCTATATGCAATACGACTACAAGTATGACTCACCCGCGCTCATGAGATAAAACAACATACTGTATCTATGAGTCCAATGACAGCTCATTTTCGTGCAAAGAAAAATATTGCTTCTGCTAAAGCAATAGGGTTTTATTTTCTAGCATAAGCTGCCTTCGAAGGTCTAATGCTGTTATTCTTGAGTTTTATTCCAATACCATAAAGAACATTTTGCTTTGTACGAATGAACCCATGCAACACTGTAACAAAGTATACGCTAATTGGTATGATTGTAAGTTAGATTTACAACTTTCTGCAACACAGTTGAACAAATAAATCACCATTAAACGATGGACGAACATAAAAATAACATCATAAAGACCTTTTATATATACCTACTGAGTTACGACGCATCACATCAAATTGATGAAAAAAGCACTTAGCGATATTGGGGGAACGCACAAAATATTATTCATAGCTCCACCAAAAGTCCTGAGAAAATTCACGCGATACGGGAGATGTTTTCATATTCTGTGTGTAGACATTGATATACTTTCTTGTTATAAGAAATGAGGTCGTGTTTTAAGAAGGAATTCCTTAAACATTACCTAATAACAATTGTTTTGTTAAATATTCTTTTAGTAAATAACAGTCTGACTATAACCAATTAAACACTAGCGAGGCGTCGATAAGGCGTATCGTAAATACAATGTTTCACTTAAGTAGTTAAAGTCATATTTTTAAGTTGTTTATGTATGCATCCAAAAGTTAGACTACACTAGTATTTAACTATGAAAAGTAATTAATTGGTATGCAATTTAAAAAATTTGGTTAGCAAAAAAAAAACAGCCTGTAAATCATTTGGCCAGCATACAGAGATTTTGTTAGCAATAATAAAAATCAGGCTGCAACTCCTTGTTCTGTAAGCAATCATGATAATGGTCAGTAATTTAACTAAACATAAATAGGCAACATGTCTTAATACATTTTGTATGGATGGTCGAAATATTTTTTCATTTCCGACAAAAAATTCTTGCTGTACGTTGTTCAGCATGATGGTCTGAAGCACAGCCTTTTCTATAGAGAAGGCTGTGTCTGAAGCCATGGTTAATGTTTTTGCACCGGTGCCCCTAACACCCTGTATGGGAATTGTGATAGTAAAAACCACGAGCTCTGTAAGTAGCTTTCAGGCGGGATTACCGGGGATCCGGCCCGATGCTGCTACCGAAGGCTTACACGACTCGTCGAATTTTGCTATCACTTGTTAACGCTGAAGGCCAGCGTTGCTTCATCAATGTGAGGAAACCCTCGCATCCGAAAGAAACATTTTAGAAATGTTTATCAATCGATTAAGATGAAACAGCCAATAAATTGAGATTTTGTAAAATACCACGAGATTTCGTTACACCGTGTCGCGACCGAGCCTTGCTTATAGTATACTTTTTGTGTGAAGTGATTCTTGCTTGACCGTGGCTCGGCCGTGCTCCGGCCGTGCGCCACCGGGACTCAGCCGGGGCACGGCGTTGAAATGTCGGTGGGTATTGTTTACCGGCTCGGGCCCCGATCGCGGTAATCCTATGACGCATTATTGAAGTATACGTGCAGTTGACGTGCAAAACCGTTTTTGATAACGCGCGGCTTTGACAGTGCGACAACGTTTTCTGTTCCGGTGATAATCTTTGGAACTAAAACAGTTTCATACGACAGTCTATTTTGACAGCTAATTTCGTATTGCAAGTGGTTCCTCTGTCACGGCTGTTACCGGATCAGACAGGATTGTGGGACTATCGGTTTGCGTGACGTGTGCGGCGCTATGTCAGCACGGGAATACGAAGTCAAACGTCAAGACGCAAACGTGATCAAGGCGTGCTGCATAGAATAACGGCGATCGGCCCGCAGCACGGTCCGACCTCGTCACGCTGTAACATAAGCATGTGCGTCCGGGCGCCCGCAGAGTAGTCAACGTATAATCTTAGCAAGGTTAGCATAGCAGCTCAACAGCAAAATGGACGATGAAAAATTGTTAGAATGTGTGCGCAATTGCAGCCGATTCAAGTTGTAAAAATTGCATTATTTACTTAAGCGTCAAGTCTATCGACAGATGAAATCACTAGCTGACAAAAAACACATAACACAGATATCTCAAGTGCCTAAACTCTGTTCAACGAGAGTAGAAAAATATTATGATACGTCTCCGAATAGCGTAAATGTCGCTTAATTATCGCAAACTGTATGGCGGCCGTCGCTCATCTCTCGCTTTCGCCGTGTTTCGTGGTAAGACCAGTAAGACACATAGCGGTTGTGGTCAACCGCGGTCCGACAAGAGAGCGGACGCGGCGGCCATCTTGCCATTTTCTCTTTTTAAATAATTAGCGGGCGGCAATTAGTAATGAGTTATGGATGCCTGAATATATTAACTCTCGTTGAAAAGAGTTTGTGCACACCGCGTTTTTTTGATCACGCCACAACCTTTCACTGTCCGGGCGAATGCTCTAACCACTGAGCTACGGAGTCGCAGTAGTTAGAGCATTCGCCAGGAGAGTGAAAGGCCGTGGGTTCGAGTCCCATGGGAGCTAGTTGTGAGACGGGTCGATTTTTTCTAAATACTTAATTTTCCATTTTTCAGTAATAAAAATTGCATTGTGAATGCAAAAAACTAAAAATTAAAATAACTTGCCATAGTAATTTCATCTTTAGCGATTGCCAAATATCTGGAAAGGTATTTCTTTCGCGTGTGAGGGTAGTAATATCTCCACATTGATGAAATTAACGCTGACTATACAGCGAGTAAGAAGTATGGATAAATTCGACGCTTCTCGTAACGACTCCGTAGCTCAGTGGTAAGAGCAGTCGCCCGGAAAGCGAAAGGTCGTAGGTTCGAGTCCCATCAGAGCTGATTGTGAGACGGGTCTATTTTTTCTAAATACTTAATTTTCCATTTTTCAGTAATAAAAATTGCATTGTGAATGCAAAAAACTAAAAATTAAAATAACTTGCCATTACATAGTAATTTCATCTTTAGCGATTGCCAAATACCTACCTGGAAAGGTATTTCTTTCGCGTGTGAGCGGTGTGAGGGTAGCAATATCTCCACATTGATGAAATTAACGCTGACTATACAGCGAGTAAGAAGTATTGGATAAATTCGACGCTTCTCGTAACGACTCCGTAGCTCAGTTGTTAGAGCAGTCGCCCGGAAAGCGAAAGGTCATGGGTTCGAGTCCCATCGGAGCTGATTGTGAGACGGGTCGATTTTTTCTAAATACTTCATTTTCCATTTTTCAGCAATAGGTATCATTCAAAGCTTCCATTTATAAAAAAAATTGGTAGTTATCCCGCGGAAATGTGAAATTTTTCCGGGATAAAAAGTAGCCTATGTTCCTCTCCAGGCTACAAAGTACCTATCTATGTCCCAAATTTCAGCCAAATCCGTTCAGCTGTTTTGGCGTGATTGAGTAACAAACATACAAATATCCAAACATCCAAACACCTAAACTTTCACATTTATAATATAAAAGTAGGAAGTAGGATTTAGACGATGTAAGAAAAACCCTATAATATATAAAAATAATAAATCTTTATTTCATAATGCGTTATTATTACTACGAGTAAATTCATGTAGGTACTAAAAGGAAAGATTTGATTCTTTGTTTGTTTGTAATTTGATATAAAAAATATCTTGACTGATTTAAAAAATTCTTACACCATTTGAAAGCTACATTCTTCCTGAGTGAAATAGGCTATATTTTATCCCGATATTCCCACGGGAATGTGTACTACGCGGGTAAAACATTGGCTAAAAAAGAGTGCCCAATAAGCTCTAAATGTATACTTTGAACTCTTATGAGCTTCATGTCAACTTACAGAGCTACTTTCGAAATGCGTATGTCAAACTTAAGGTGAACGCACAATTACCCACAGCAATTGCACCAATCTAAACGAATTTTTAAAGAACAGTGAAAACCGCGTTGAAGATTCGGACGATTCAACTCCAGCTGAGCAGGTGTGCGAGGTTTCATATGATTTCATATAAAAAACTCTGAAATTAATTTTATGAGGCGCGTTCGCTGCGGACAAGTGTACTTTCGCCTTTAGGGTGCTGTCAACTGTCCAATTGACAAATGTCAACCACTCCCTAACGAGGCAATGTCACAGCATAAATAATACCAGTACTCCATCTTCATACCATGGCACACTTACACGAGCAAATAAAATTGCGCAATTGCTGGCTATACCCGCCAAATATAACGTCATAAGTGTCAAGATCACATCAAGAAATTAAAAAACGATGACAAAATGTCAAAATGTAGCAACCTGTTGCTCAGATTCGGCCAAACAATATCATGAAATATGAAGCAACATGGCTTTTTTTATCCACAACGTGGTAGCACTTAGCCTTCATTATACCTGATGTTAAGTGGTGATAAGGCTGAAGGTGGAAGCGCACTACTCCCGGAATCCTCAATCACTGAGAAACTGGCTATCTTATCTCTAACTGTCGGAACACAATAATGCTGAAAACATCATTGTTATGGCGTCAGATTTAGATATGGTGGTAGCTAGCCAGGCGGACTAAGAACAAATCCTACCACCAACCAACCGAATACAGTATGTTCCCCCACTGGGAATCGAACCCGAGACCACTTGGTTTGAAATCGGTCACAGAGGCGGTTAAATTCACTTAATAGCATCACGGCTTCACTTAATTGCTCCAGATTTATCCACTACAGTGGGGGAGGGGAGGGGGGGGGGGGGAGAATTAGAATAAAGCTCTAAATTATTAATTTTATTAAATTTATAGACGACTTACAAAGCCTGGGTTAGGGGCGTTAAGTCACAAAGTAAAAAATCTTTAGGAAACACTTATTTACTAACTATCATAATCTAAGGTCAGATCCATGGATAACATAAGCCAAATCATTCGATTAATTGATTTTTGCCAGGCAAAGTTCGTTTTCAATATTTACCTGACCAGGAATTGAACCTGGGACTAGAGATAACCTTCAAAACAAGTAGGTCCTCAAGAAGAGAAATAGGCAAGTACATGTAAGTCATAACTCCGTTCCGACATTTTATATGAAGATGGAATACTGGAATAATATTTATTCTGTGGCAATGTTGACTGAAATTTCAGCCGCTCTCATGAAACCTGTATTTGCTCAAGCATTGTTGAGGGCCGGACAAATTAGGGCCTTGTCACTTGTACGTGTTGAGGGTAAATAAAAATTATTTTAGAGAGAAAGGTCGTTGTGGTCTTATTGCAAAGTGGGGAGTTAGAGTGAGATACAGCGAGACTTATTCTTATACTACAAGTGAGAAGCTTTTTTGTGAGTGACAGTATAAATGTTTTGTAAGAAAATAAAGGAAATGAAGTAAAGATACAGTCAGCGTCAAATTGATATAAGCATCTAGAGTAGTCCAAATGATCTGTAAAACATAAAAGCAATTTGATCTAAGCTGTTCGAATCGTCATATTGTAAGCACGCAAGGTGTTCAAAATATCTTGGCACTCATTGTTTCATATTTATATGTACTTATGTATGAATCGTCAACATTTTCCTACCGCCCATTCAAGACTTTTTTAACTGACAAGAACAGGCGCACTCGCAAAAGTGATCACCAAGCTAACCTAACTTAATCCACATTGTTACTAATTTAGCACCTAAAAATAATGAAATGGACACTTTGCGTGCATTTCAATATTTTAGGTGCTTACTTAGTATTTTTTTTTGTAACTCAAATAAGTAATAAAATTATTTCTCATAGCGGATCATTGATCGCGGATCGTTTGGTGTGGAACCGGCTTATGAAATTCCTTGAGATATCGGAAAATTTGCACACTCAAATGAAAATCCACGATGGAATTTTCCTTGCACAAACTGACGTTGCAAGCGAATTATAATAGTCCTTCGATTTGTGTGAAATTGCATTTCTTGAATGGTTAGCAAAATGTCAGAATATACAAATGTATTCTTCTTCTTCTTATCGAGTCGATAGCAAACTAACTTAAACAGTGTCGGACTAAAATTCGGCCACGCGGATCGCAGCATTGGTAGCCTCCATTTGGTTTACCTGCGTGCAGCTGGTTGGACACGCAGGGCACGATGTCAGATGCTCCATCGTCTGAGGAACAGCACCACACCTAACAGGCTAAGTCCGCGTCGACCAAGAATTAAATGTTATGAAATTATTTAAATAAATTAAAAATTAAATTTAGAAATGTATGTCTGTCGCAGGGATTTTGCTCGCTCTCCTGAGCTCGCAGCCGTGTGCATATTGTCTCGTACTGTCTATTCATAATTTTACTACTGGAATTATAATATCACGAGAAATTATAATTTCACTAGTGGAATTATAATATCACGACTTTGACAAAATCCCTGCGACATGTCCATATATAATAACTGAGTTAGAACCCTAATTATTTAATATCAGACAGAAGTATAATAATTAAACACGATTACCGGTTACTAATTGCGTATAACTCCGATACACAAAGAATTCGTTATCGACCGGCAGGTAAGCGTGTAGGGATGTTACTGTCACGACTCAATAGTGATCCCAAAAGGCAAGGTCGACCGGTTTATATAGGGCAGGCGTACCGGTTTTGGCCACTGTACCGGTTTTGGCCACTTTTTGCTCTAAAAGTTTTCTTAAAATTTTTTTGCCATTTTTGATAAAGCCAATTAAAATAAGGTATTTTAAGGTAATAATAACAATTGTTAGAATTCCTTATGTCATAAGATTTTTTTTCAATAAATTCCATTTTCTGTTTGAAAAAATGTTTTGTATGAAAATTTTAAGAAATTTGTTTTGGATGAAATACTTTATAAACCTTTGTTTTTTACAATTAAATTGTTGTTTTACAATTGACTGGTTTCTAGCGCATTAGAATATATTGATTTTACCTGGGTTTGGTTTTGATTTTTCGCTATACATACAAAAGTTTAACTATCAGTAAGTGGTCAAAACCGGTACATTTGGCACCTCTCACACCTTGTGTGTAATATAAAAAAAACTAATCTACTTTTATAAATTTGAAAAATGTACCTTTAAAGGTGTACCTAAGACCATTTAGTACTTAGTGCTTAAAAGTCAAAAATCCTTAAAGTGGCCACAAAGGGTACCTCTGCCCTACCTGCGACAGCTCGCGGTTGCTACAGCTACGGCTAGCATACCGTTAGGGCGTTTGTGCACTACCACTGAATTTTACCGATCCGGAAAAAAACGGATGCTTGTATTTAATTAATTACTAATATAAATGATTAATTATTAAAATACAAGCATCCGTTTTTTTCCGGATCGGTAAAATTCAGTGGTAGTGCACAAACGGCCTTACGACTCGTAAGATTGTGTCCCTACACATGTCCCTCCCTTTCGCAATGGTCGGTCACGGGATGGGTGACCAAACATTTAATATCTCGAGCTCCTCCGTTCTTTGGAAGGCACGTGTAGTCGTTGGCCCCTGCAGCGTTTGCAGTTGTTAATACCCACAAATCCGCGATGGGCTCGCGTAGTGGGTGCATGGCCCATGCTCCTTATAAGGAAGGCCTGTGCCCTAGCAGCGAGGGCTTTTACAATGACTGATGATGATAATGATTAAACTCTAAGTGATTTTAAAGTTTGATCAATTCTTTATTTTTTATCATTCAAATCAAAATACACATTACAAAGGGCTACTTGTAAAGTCAGTGATAATAAAAAAAACATTTAAGTAGGTACATTGAAATAAAAATTAAACATTATAAAGACATCATTGATCAAAATATATTATACAGGGTGTTAGAGGCGCCGCCCGTTGCAATAACTTTAACCATGGCTTCAGACCATCATGCTGAACAAAGTACAGCAAGAATTGTTTGTCGGAAATGAAAAAAAACCAACGACTTTTCATACAAATTTAGCAACTAATCAGGACATTTGTATGGAGAGTAGAAATATATTTTTCATTTCCGACAAAAAATTCTTGCTGTGCGTTGTTCAGCATGATGGCCTGAAGCCATGGTTAAAGTTAATGGAACGGTGCCCCTAACACCCTGTGTAAAATAAAAAGATCTTATAAACTATACGTTCAGGGTGCCTACCATCAACTCTTATTGCGGTTTTGTTTAGGACCTAAACAGAAGCTCTACTCTAATTCAACGAAAAACGAAACTTCGTTAGCCCCGCTGCTTTCACTCGATTCTGTCACACCCGAAGAGTGAAAGGGACGGGTATAAAGAAGTTTCGTTTTTCGTTGAATTAGAGTAGGCTTGCTGATCTGCTTCGCTTACTCGTACCACGACAGCTTAATATCAAATGACAGCGATTCAGTGATCATTCAATGACATTTCACAGCCGCTAAGCTGTCAAGAACTCTTATTTGACTTATGACTCGGCCAAGCTAACATGACACCTGCAGGTTATACCGGTACCTCTCACTCTCCGGGCATGACAGAATCGAGTGAAAGAGACGGGTAGAAGAAATAAGGACACAAATCGTTCGGTCATTCACATTTAGCAATTCATTTGCGATCCAGTTTTTAGAAGGTCATAGTACGAAAGAAAGCAATTCATTTTAGGAACCTATTCTGCATCGCGCTATTTTTGAATCGCTGTCTTAAAGTTGATGGTAGGCACCCAGGTATTCAATGGATTTATTGTGACTGTAACAAAAAATATTTCCATGACCAATGTTTAAAACCAATAAAAAATATCAACTGCTCAATCATACAAAAGTACTCTTGGAACTTAGGTACTAATTTTAACTGAATGTTAAGACTAAACTAACCGTATTTTTTTCAGGTTTCACGCAGACTTCACCTTTAGCAAAAAAGTAAAAAAACAAAATCAAACACATCGACAAACTAATCTGTGATAAAATTAAGAGAGAAAAAAATCAAGAGTGTCAAAGCAATATTTTATTCCGTTGCCGTTGAAAGTTAAAAAGAAAGAAACAAAAATTGTTCGCGTGTTATTTGTTGCGATTCGCGTAAAAATATACTTATTTCGATGTTGTTTTCCTTTATAAAAGAGTAAGTGGGTTCTTTTTAGTGTAGTGTTTTGCCGATTGGGTTCTTTGTAAAGTCAAATTTTTGTGTGACGTAGTGACGCAAGAGTCCGCCATGACGAAGAACTTTCTGACGGTCACCAACATTGTGAATGAGGGTATTAAGGGGAGCAAGATCTCGAAGCTGGGCTTGTCGAAGTACCTTTCGCAATCACTGTAAGTACTAGTACTTATAACCTTTTTTTTATAGTGAGGGGAATGCATTTGTGCGGACGGTGGTTATGTGGGACTCTCCTGGCCACTTTCTGATCCTCCATCCAGTGTCAGATACTCGATGGAGGATCAGGAAGGGGGAATACCCGCTAAACCGCTCACTTCTTGCTCTCTCCGCCGTCAATTAGGTCATAATGTGGAGGGCCCGAGGTGGCTCCTACGACCTGATGGTTGGCTCGGCCTTCCGGGCCACTACTCGGTAGTACTAATAACCTAGTAAAATAAGGTGTTCGCAAACGTTTCATGTTTATAACAAGATTTTTGCTGATTGTACTGTAAACCTGTATACACAATTTCAGCTTAATTGGACACTTGGAATTGGGTCAAATTTGCTTGCAAGATTAGGCCCACTCTAACGCGGCAAATAAAGCTTGTAACAATAATAAGTAAGTAAGTATAGAAAACTTGATTTTAACGCCCGTATATTTAATGGTAAGTACTACTTACCTAGTTTCTTTGACCATTTTTTCTCAATGTCAATATTTTGAAAGATAAGCACTTCTATTGTAATGTAGTATGTGTTTCACATTTCGCTCCAAAAACGTGTTTTCTAACAAGACAAACGAGAGTTAAAATAAATGAGATAGGTACAATAGTTGTATTTTAATCTTTCCAGTCACATTTCTAACTTGGTTAAATCTAGAGAAAATGCATTTTGTCAATGATTATAGCGCTTTGTTAAACCATTCTCTTTATTATTTTATTTTATTTTTATTTTATTTTCAAAGACACAGTAACAAACAACAGAATAAAACACATACAAAACAACTTAAAAATAAATAACACACATATTCTGATGTTCGATTATAACTATGTTCATCATTTAAATAAACAATTAATCACTAATAAATCAAATTACAAAAAAAAGGAAAATAAAGGGAAACACTAAGCACAATAAATAAACAAATACATAACTTCAACCGTCCACATGACAATTTTTCAACAATGCATTTCTGAAAGTGGTGGTCTCATTGTTAAAAACATCAAACTCAGCACATATGTTATTGTAAGATCTACACATTCTGTGCAGTGGGTTGTTCATTGACACATTATTTTTACATAGAGGTATACTAAATAGCTGTGGATTACGAGTTGATCGGGTAGGCACTTTGAAATGTAGCATTTGTAGTAATTTGGAGTCATACTCCCCGTTAACAATACGGTGAAGTAAGGCCAGGTCGGTTATCCATCTACGTTTTTCCAAGCTCAGCATATTGAGATACCCTAATCGGTCATTATAATGTGGGAATTTACGTCTTATGCCAAACCTAGTGCACAGAGCTCTTAGAAATCTACGTTGGATTGCTTCAATTCTATTGATGTGAGAAGAATACAAAGGAGACCATACAGAGGAACAGTATTCGAGTATGCTACGGACCAGGACTACATACAATATTATCCAAGTCTTTACATTTCGAAATGGCTTTGCTTGACGCAACACAAAAGAGAGCGTACGGGTAGCCCTACCACATATGTTGTCGTAATGAAAACGAAATGAAAGATGTGAGTCAAAGTATACTCCTAGATCACGGATGACGTGAACTCGCTTCAGCGCAGAACCCAAAATGTAATAGTTGTAAGTAATAGGGCGTTTACTTTTTGTAAAAGATATAACTTGACATTTGTCAATACTGAGAGACATACGATTGTATTTACACCATTCCACGATCACGTCAATATCCTCCTGCAAAGATTTACAATCGTTGTCACTTTTAATTTGGTTAAATAGTTTTATATCGTCAGCGTAAGCGAGACACTCACTGCTAATCTGAGTTAGAAGATCATTAATAAAGATTAGAAACATAAGGGGACCCAAGTTAGAGCCCTGTGGGACGCCCGAGATTGCAGTAAATGGCGCTGAATCATAACCGCCCAAAGCCACTAACTGAGAGCGATTCGAAACATAACAAGCGAGCCAGCGAAAGAGGCTACCATGGATTCCCAAATGATATGCCTTAGACAAAAGAATTGAGTGGTTAACACGGTCAAAAGCTTTAGCAAAATCTGTGTAAATAGCATCGACTTGCGTACGAGTGTCAAATGCATCACATAAAAAGGTGGTATAAAGTAATAAATTGGAATTAGTTGATCGTCCGCTGATGAAACCATGCTGATTATGGCTAAGAAAGACGCTGATGTGACGATAAATGTGCTGGTAAACGAGGCCTTCAAAAATCTTACCGAACCAACTCGAAATGTTTATTGGACGATAGTTCCTGATGTCTCTCTTATCACCCGATTTATACACAGGCGTAATCTTTGTTATCTTCCAAAGAGATGGGAATACTCCTTCGGTAAGCGATTTATTATAGATTAGTGTCAGGGGATCAACCAACGCAGAGGAACACAGTCGGATAAATATTGGTGGAATACCGTCTGGTCCAGCGCCCTTTGATACGTCAATACCTTTTAATCTGGCCATTACCATCTCTTTTGACACTTGTAGGTGATTGATAACGCTATTTGATGGAGGAAAATTTGGTTCATACGCACAATTCGTGTTAGTATCATACACGGACGAGAAGAACTCGGCAAACAAATTGACCGTTTCAGCACCGGTATGAGCAACACGATCATGGAAATACATGCTTTTGGGTATAGTGTTGGTAACACGTTTGCTCTTAGTGTATCTCCAGAAAGTTTTAATATTTATCACAATATCCCTTTCAATGCCTGTAATGTATGTCTTAAAACACTGATCCATCAAGATTTTCGAACGTGCCCTCAACATGCTGAAGGTATCATAGTCTCTGGGATTATTATATCGTTTGAAGCGCTTGTGGTACTTAGACTTCTGCCTCAAGACGCTTCTTAAACCAGGAGAAAACCAAACTGGATAAGTCGTGCTGCGAATTTTTATCTTAGGAGTGTGTTTTTCTATAATTGAAGTCAGCTTATTGTAAAAGAATTGTACAAATTCGTCACAGTCCATTGAGTCAGCGCATCGGTCCCACTCCATCTCCTGAATATCAGCCTGACAGGCTTCGTAGTTGGTCTTATGAAAACAGAGCTTATCAAACATGACATTTGGGCACAGCAGGGGTGGAGGTCCGAGATAGTCTATTACAAACGGAGGGTGATGAGTATCAATACGGCTTAAAGCTGTCGTCAGAGTCACCGTAAACAAATCAGGGGAGTTAGTTATTGCCAAGTCTAATATTCGGTTATTAAGGTTTGAAAGATTATTTAACTGACTCAAAGAATGTAAGTTGAATAGATTGAACAAAGATTTAGATTTTTCACACGAGCAGTTAGATGGTATTGATGCAATAGACCAGATCACATCACCCAAATTGAAATCGCCTACCACACACGTTACCTCATCTGGATACGATGAGAAAACACCGGCACAATTAGAAATAAATTCCTCAAAATCAGAATTTGGTAGATAATCAGGTAAATAAACGGTGCAAAAATTAATAGTATTGTTGTTGATTTTAATTTTTACCCAAAGGTCTTCAACAAAGTTTGATTGCCTCTCATTCACTACCACAACGTCAAGAGTCTTGGAAACTGCGATGAGTACACCGCCACCGTGATGCTTATTAAATCGTTTGAGGAATCTACCATCCCGATCCCTACGAATCACCACATACCTGTCATCAAACAATTCAGATGAGAGAATAGAATCGTCCAGCCACGTCTCAGTTAAACATATCACGTCGTACTTATTACATAATATATTGTTATAAATATCAATAGTCTTGCTCTTCATACCTCTTATGTTTTGATAGTATATAGATACAGCCATTTATAAAATGCGAGAATACTATCAGAACACAGCTGTCGAACCACAAAAAATTAACTAGCGTATTAAATCAAGACTATTGTTATTCTTGACATGAATATAAGGAGAGTCAGTCGTTTTCCTCACATAGATACGTCCGTTTCTAACCCAAGTAAACTGATAATTGAACTCCTTTGCCTTTCTCCTAGCCGCAGCGTGCAAAGATTTATTGGTCGGCGATAAATGTTCGGAAACGTAAACAGGCCTCTTGTCACCTGCGAGTCCCAAAAGCGATGTGTTAAGTTTCTCATTACGGTTGGCCTTGTTAAATCTATGTACGGCAGAATAGAACTCGTCACGAGATTTAACACTAGCGAATCTTGCAATAATTCTTCGAGGCTGCTTGCTGTCCCTGTTCTGCTTAGCGACTCTGGTACAACTAATAATGTCAGTGCAGGCAGTCACAGAACCAATCACTGAAGAGCATTGTAAGAGAAGATTATTTAAATTTTCAATATGATGTTCGGGGATTCCATGAAATTCTAGATTGTTCTCGCGCAAGTACTGTTCAGTGTTATTTAGGCGATCAGACAGTTCCTGTATCGTTGTCTTGTCAATTTCACCTTGCTTCTTCAGCGCAGCATTATCCTTCTTCAAAATCTCCACATCAACCCTCATCTCTTCGTGTTGTTTATTAAAAAAATCTAAGGATGCGCGAAAATCCTGGAGCTCGTTTTGTAGTGGCAAAAGTTCTTTCTTCAAGATTGTGGACAACATTGACGGCATCTCGGCTCTGATTGCACCCAAAACGCGTTCGGTAATAGCTGATATTAAATTGTCGTCCTGAGACTGGAACTGACGGTCACCGTCAGATGCACCCGATGCTGGAATAGTCGGTGGCTTTGGATTAGACTTGCGAAGGGTAATATTATCATTATCCGAGTCCACAGGAATCACCTGACTCAAAGAAGCTGACGAAACACTATGAAGCGCTCTAACTGGGGTGTTGACATTACTTGTCTTTGGCTGTTTACTTTTACATTCGCAGCAAATCCATTTGTTCTTGAGTTCCCTGGACATCGTGTTACGAAAGCGTTGAACACTTACATCGGTACAATCAATGTCGTAAAACTTAGTGCATTCACTGCATTTTAAATACTCACTACAGCTGGTATATTTTTTACAGCAACCGCCGCAAGTAAAATGAATAGGCGGCATTATTGGTGAAAGTGAGTTAGATTTTGCTTTGCAATAAATCCCACGAACTTCAAGATTCACCCAATCCGGGATAAAATATTTTCAGTGGCAACACTTTCTCCTTGTCAAATCAAATTTGACACTGTCAATCGATTTTGATAGATGACTTTATCAAAAAAATTGCGGGTAGTCGGTGTATGTTAGAGCTGTACAAATACCTGGGTCATATCTTGGTAATTACTCGCGTCTTTTTGAAGTGATGCTGCGTAGGAAAATTGTCACAAACAATAACAACACTTTTGCTCAGTAAGTTTTCCACTTTTAAACAGTTTCAACTAAGATAAGATGCTATTTTAATGATTAATTCAAGAATTTTACGGGGGCTTATTGTAAACTCTGGCGGGGTTGCCAGTATTACTGAAATCAGATGCTCAATCTACTATGAGAATACAAATGTTCAGCGCAGTACAAGACTTTTGTATACACAGAGACGGACTTAGGAAAAATACGAAATTCAATGAGTCTGGCGGTACCTAGGGGCTCAAACCACACGAACCGAAACCACAACCACACCACACCACGTGGGCGGGGCGCATTTTGTATTGGAAATGAATAAGTAGTCAATTCACACGTACAGTCAGCGTCAAATTGATATAAGCGTCTAGAGTAGTCAAAAAGATCTGAAAAACATAAACGCAATTTGATCTAAGCAGTTCGAATCAATCAATCACGCAAGGTGTTCAAAATATCTAGGCACTCATTGTTTCATATTTATATAAGCAGTCAGAGTGTTCAAATTTATCTAAGCAAACAAAGCAAACAAAGCTATCAAAACATCTGTGCAATATGGTGTTGTACATTATGCACAGATGTTTTGATAGCTTTGTTTGCTTAGATAAATTTGAACACTCTGACTGCTTATATAAATATGAAACAATGAGTGCCTAGATGTTTTGAACACCTTGCGCGCGTACAACAATATGATGATTTGAACTGCCTAGATCAAATTGGTTTTATGTTTTTCAGATCTTTTTGACTACTCTAGACGCTTATATCAATTTGACGCTGACTGTACCACATTATCGACCGCGTGTGTGATACCGGCCCCAAACGCAACCACAACGCAACCCCCAGCGACGACGATGCGAACTAGCGGCCGGCCACATCCACATCACAACTACTAGCGACAATGACGTTTTGTCGCACAACGCAACTGCAAAACGTTGCATCGGCACTATTCACACGTACGTAACCACATTTTCTGCGATGTGGTGTGGTTGTGGTGTGGTTGTGGTGTGATTGTGGTTCGAGTGGGTCGACACAAAGTGGTATAGTGCGATTAAATTTTATTAGCGGTCGTGAGATATGTACATACCTACTTATATTTATAAATGAAAAGTGACTGACTGATCTATCAACGCAAAGCTCAAACTTCTAGATGTATGGAGCTGAAATATGGCACGCAGATAGATATTATGACGTAGGCGTCCGCTAAGAAGGGATTTTGTCAATATCAACCTCTAAGGGGATGTAACGGGGGTGTAAAGTTTGACTTATCTATCAACGTATAGCTTAAACCACTGAACGGAATACGTTGAAATTTGGCACGCATACAGTTATTGCAACGTAGATTTCGACATAGAAAGGATTTCTTAATTCAGCCCCTTATAAGCATAAAGTAGGGGTCCAAAGTTTGTATGCCCAAACATAACATAAATATACACATCTGTATAAATAAAATACTAGTAAAGAAAAATAAAAGAGATGGAAACGCTAAGAAAGGATTTTATAAAATTAAACCTTTAAGGAGATGATAAGAAGGGATTTATTAATTTATTTATTTGTGCTCCTATTTTGTTCCACAAATTATTTTTATATTTTGAATCCATGTATTTTGCACGAGACAAATCATACAAAACTCAATTTTCTCGAACTATTTCTATGAGTCGCTCGTCCTTTATTTTGTTTTTCATTCCGTGCCGCGTCCGTCATCCGTCAAAAAGTATCGTTGGCAACGAATACCGTCCGTGATGCCGGTGACAGCACTGAGACTGAGAGCACTGTGTCGTGACTGACACTGACAAGAGGGGATGCTGTCATAGAAAATGTATGAAAAAATATTTCGCACTGTGCCGGTACTGTTTCGGAACTGTGACTTGACTGATATGTGTGAATCGGCTATCAACCTCACAGCCAGCTGTGAGGTATCCATGAGGATTCACCACCTCCCTCCCCCGCATCCGGAGGACTACCGAACGCGCGCTTATTTCACTACGAAATGGTCGGGCATTTGTGGCGCAAAAAAAAACTCACGCCATGTTCCGACACGTCAAAAAGTTTCAATTGAGCCGTAGGTACCTACTGATCATTATCTACTGAACTGTTCATGGGTTTGGTACACATAAGGAACGAATATTTACAAGAAACATTATTTTGCTTATTTATTTTTAGTTTTGTATGTTTATTTATTGTGCAATCAACAACAGGTTGGATGATTCGATTTTGCTCATGTAAACGTAAAAGTCGAATCTAAACACATAGAGACGGAACAAAAATTGGCACTCATGTGATATTTCTTCACGATCACTAGCTTATTGGTTTGATAAGAAGTTATCATTGCGCCATCGATCGCTGTTAGAAGTGAGATGAATCAAAATAACGGCCAATGGAGTAGTTATAGTTAATAGCTGAAATCTACAATCATTGATTTAGTAGGCTATTATAGTTTGGAACCAATAAACTACGAAATTATGGATATTGTGTCATTTGCGCATAGAACCAGAAATGGGCTTTTGAAGATAACTAAAAATTATTTTCGACATTTTAAAATAATATTTATTTACTAATTTCGTTATGGATTTTGACGCTTTTTTGCAATATAGTTTTAAATAAGAGAGACTATAGTTTGAGTAAGTGTTGCGCTTTTTTTCTATACTTTCACCCATTTTTATTATTAGTTTGTTCCTTTCTCCCTTTTTTATCATCTATCACCACAAATCTTAAGACTATTTTAAAAGAGAAATGGTCTTTCCTCTTTCACTCGTAAAAATTTCAAATTTTCAAGACTAGTTGTAAACAACTTAACAATGTCTAGGATTCTCATATTTTTTAGGTTAAGTGCTTTTTGTTGTAATCTATTTTTCTTACCAAGTCCGGCCCCGTTTTTTAGCTATTAAGGGACAAGAAAATGGGGTCCAATTTTTCGAGCTATTGTTTTACCGTCATTACTTTAATGAGAAGGCATTGTTCACTTTCGAAGAAGTTTAAAACTTGCTATCTCTCATTTGTTGTAGTGTTTGCTTGGCTTCTTTTATTGCTTGTATAAATACAATTTATTACTATTAATAATATTATCATTGTTTGTGTGAGTAAATAGCGAAATTAGATTTAATTGTATGAGATTATATTATGCAGTTAGCAGCGTTATCAGATGATAGAAGTTGTTGACATTGAACGCGAATAAACTTCTTTTAAAATCCAAAGCAAATCTATATATATAAAATTCAAAGTCCTGACTGACTGACTGACTGACTGACTGACTGACTGACTGACTGAGATATCAACGCACAGCCCAAACCGCTGAACCTAGAGACTTCAAATTTTGCACATAGATACGTTATACAGTGTAGGCATCCACTAAGAAAGGATTTTTGGAAATTCCACCCCTAAGGGGGTGAAATAGGAGATGAATGTTTGTATGAAAGTCCGTCAGTTTTGAAGTTAGGATCTTCAAATTTTGTATTTAGGCTGGCAATTAAAAATTTATATTTACCTGTGTCAGCGTTTTTGACAATTTCACCCCCGAAGGGGTGAAAAGAGGGGTGAAATGTTGTATCTGGAAAGTCCTTCAATAAATTTATTATTTAGGCTTATGGTCGGAAAGTAAAACAAATAAGCGAACACAAATTTCGTATTTTTTCGAAAATCAACCCCTTAGAGGTCAAATGGGATAAATAAACCTAAAAATCGATATGGATGTCGTTATTGAGGTTTTATGGGATGATGATTGCAAAAATGGCATTTATTTTGATGTTTAACACGCTGAACATGATTCAACCCCTAAAAGGTTGAAATAGGGGTGAAATTTTTAATGAAAAATCGGGGTAAAATAGAAATTTGAACTTGAAACTTTTTAGGCTTACTTCTTAAAACAAATAGGCAACCCATTTCGTAATTTTCCCAAAATCAAACCCAGGGGGTAAAATAGGGGATGAATATGTGTATGAGAGTCCGTCAGTTTTGAAGTTAGGATCTTCAAATTTTGCATTTAGGCTGGCAATTGAAAATTTATATTTTCCTGTGTCAGTGTTCTTGACAACTCCACCCCCAAAGGGGTGAAAAGGAAGATGAAATGTTGTATCTGGAAAGTCCTTCATTTAATTTATTATTTAGGCTTATGGTCGGAAAGTAAAACAAATAAGCAAACACATATTTGGTATTTTTCGAAAATCAACCCCTTAGAGGTCAAATGGGATAAATAAACCTAAAAATCGATATGGATGTCGTTATTGAGGTTTTATGGGATGACGATTGCAAAAATGGCATTTATTTTGATGTTTAACACGCTGAACATGATTCAACCCCTAATAGGTTGAAATAGGGGTGAAATTTTGAATGAAAAATCAGGGGGTAAAATAGACACTTCAACTTGAAACTTTGTAGGCTTACTTCTTAAAACAAATAGGCAACCCATTTCGTAGTTTTCCGAAAATCAAACCCAGGGGGTAAATAGGGTATAGAAACCTAAATCATCTTAAGTACCCTAAAAGTTCTTGGTACCTAAGCTACTCAGAACTAACTTTTTAATTGTGAAACAGACACTTATTATTTACTAGCTTCCGCCCGCGACTTCGTCCGCGTGGACATTCGAGAAAATACTTAGGGGACCAATAACCAGGATAAAAGTATTCTATGTTTTAATTGCATAAAAATCATATCAGCCGTTTTTACGTGATTAGGCGGGTCCTCCCTCACCAAGTGAGCAGCCTCGTGCGAGGCCAGCCGCACGTGGCAAGGTTCTGCCTCGCGCGAGGCTGCTCGCTTGGTGACGGAGGACCCGCCTAATCACGTAAAAACGGCTGATCGGATTTTTATGCAATTAAAACATAGAATACTTTTTATCCTGGTTATTGGTCCCCTAAGTATTTTCTCGAATGTCCACGCGGACGAAGTCGCGGGCGGAAGCTAGTCTATACTATAATATTATAAACGTGAAAGTGTGTTTGTTTGTTTGTCCGCCTCTCACGTCAAAACGGAGCAACGGATCGACGTGATTTTTGTTATGGGGATAGTTTAGGAGCTGGAGAGTGACATAGGCTACTTGTTATCCCGGAAAACGTTACAATCCTGCGGGATAACGTCGTGTTGTCCACGCGAGCGGAAAGCTAGTACCTTACTCATTTAATAAACATAAAACGTGATTTGATCAAACTTTAGTGAACGTATAATGCGACCAAAATTCTTTTAAAAATATATACTTACTTAGGTATAGCTTTTTGATTACAAAAATGTTTATGAAATTTTTTAATCTCAATATAAAGGAACTTAAAAATATCTGAGACATCCAGCCAGGTGCTAAAAACAAAAAAAAACAAAATTGGCTTTTAAAAATACTTTTTACAAAAAAATATTAAATTATTTGCGTTAATACTTAACGAATACATCTAACAACATTTACTTTAACAAATATTTACTTTAAGAATTACATATAACAAGATTAAATTACTTTGAAATTGGCAAGAAACTTACTGATAATGTAATTAACTTAAAACACGAAGATTGACCTGCCTCGTCCTAATTTGAACCTTGTTACAAATTTAGTAGAGGGCAATTTAAGTTGCGCCTTAGGCCTGTGACAAAACTTAAGATTACTCTCTGCTATGTATAATGGACTTAACTATTTCAGCCTTAGCCGCGTGGTCTAAGTTAAGAACTTTTACACAGTTTTAAGTTCTGTTGTTTATCTTGCATACAAGGTTTTAACAAATTAGAATTAGACTAGATTTGAACCGAGGTGTTCTGGCTTCAATGCCGCCCGTTTTCTCAGCTGAGCTATTACCACTTTGAAAACGACGGCAAAATTTGCTTTCATATTCTAATGTGTGTGTTTTTTTTGACGACCGATTTGGCGCAGGGTAAACTACCTGCCTTCCGCGCCAGAGGTCTCGGGTTCGATTCCCGAACAAGACAAATATTTGTGTGAATGAACATTGTCTATTTGTCTTGGTCTGGGTGTTTTCTATGTATATTAAGTATGCATTTACAAACAAAAAGTATTTACGTATATATTTATCCGTTATCAAGTTCACATAGACACAGTTTCTTAAGAAATTTACTATGGGCTTAGATAAATTGGTGTGATTGTAAGAAATATTTATTTATTTTTATTTAATGTCAGTTTTTCGACCAGAGGGCCTACTCTGAAACGCAAAACCGTTCAAAAGCGTTTCAGAGTAAGGCTCCAGGTCACGTGTCCGTCTTACGAATTTTCGATTTGACGGTCACTTGATCCTGTTGCGAGTTTAACATTTTTTACCCATCACAAAAAGTGCACAACGCCTCTAAAGTTTTCACTTGAAAAATAAATTCGTAGTTCCCATACAAATGGGATCAGGTTGATCGGCAGTTTTGCACGGGACGACGATTTTTTTTCATATTTCGCCCTATTTTTCTTGGAAAAGAATTACCACTAAATTCGGTACCCCAGAGGTAAACTGTGTTAAGTCACAAAATTTTACAGGAGAAGCAAATTAAGAAAACATTTTTATAAAGACTGTCACCAGTTTTTTTGGTTTTAGGAAGAACTGATTTAGTGCTTAGTTTTATGCTAAATCGACTACTTTTCGAAACTCCTACTGTAAAAATGTTGTACTACCTGGTAGCTAAGTAACTTTTTGACTACCAGGGGTGGGCTTAACACATTTATGCCCTAAATTAACTATTCTCTCCATAAATAAGATGACCGTGTCAAGTCCATGACCAATGAAATATTAAGCTCTTCAACGGTTCTTATACTATTAGTATATACCAGGATAAGTCAAATGGGTAAAAAAATCATGTGGGATTTAAAACAAAATCATTCCTAACCAGTTAAAAACATAGGGCCAAAATGTATCATGTGGGACTTAAAACAAAATGTACTCTGAACTCCGAACTGAATTGACTCATGACATAATTTCTATCTGAATAACTTCGAGCCTGTTGAAGCTGTGACTTCAAACACTTTACCGCTTGATCCGGCTCATCAAATTGGACTTAAATCACAAAAAAGCAAAATGGACTTAACATAGTTTACCTCTGAGGTACAGAATTATTATTTCTCATTTGTTTTGGTCATGACCCGACATAGCTTTATAGGTAACTAGCGGCCGCCCGCGGTTTCACCCGCGTGGTTCCCGTTCCCGTGGGAATATCGGGATAAAAAGTACAAATAAACCTTCCTCTTGAATCACTCTATCTATTAAAAAAAACGCATCAAAATCCGTTGCGTAGTTTCAAAGATTTAAGCATACAAAGGGACATAGGGAAAGAGAAAGCGACTTTATTTTATACTATGTAGTGATATACATCTCCAGATGAATCATTTCACGTGCCTTCTAACGTATTGAAATCCTCTATTATCAATTTAATGTTTTTGTTATGAAAAAGGCGCTTAGCGATTTCGTCTCCTTCTCGGTTCAACACTTGCACCAACCGTAAAGGTTGGTAACTCCGCAGCTACTGAGCAAGATAGGCTCGCATAATCTGCGGCAATCTGTTAGCCCCGCCTGATTTTCATCTTGATTAATACTTACTGACTTCATCATCGTTAGCCTTTTAACGTCTCCACTTGGGCACATCTTTCCTTATTGATGGAAACGGAGTATGGTCCATGATCACGCAGGCCTAAGGCCGGGTTTCCACTGACACGGAGTTGAGCGGAGAAGTGCTTAGCGGTGCATGAATTGACCAATCACTATGCTCGAAATCTCCACTCCGCTTCAATGGAAACGGCACGAGCGGAGTGGAGCAGAGTTGAACGGATATTCATAATAAAAATACAGCGAGGCAATGCGGAGCGGAGGACAGCGGGACGGTGCGGTCTCTTCACCGCTCCTCTTCGTCCAGCTCCGCGTCAGTGGAAGCCCGGCCTAATGCAGATTTGTTGGTGTGAAGTTGGTGTTAACGTATGCAAACGCAGCCAGGACCAACGGCTAAACGTGCCTTCCGAAGGATGGAGGAGCTTGAGACGGTGAATTTTTGGTCACCAATTCCGTGAAAGACCAGTGCTAAAGTAGCTTAATCGCTACGATTGCAGTTCTCCGTCTGTGCCTTGCCCCTATCAAAAGCCTACTTCCTACTTTCAATTCCACCCGCTTTATGTCTCAAGCAATAGTTTCGAGAACTCTCGCAGTTCCAATTACTTCATGCAGCTTTGTATTGGGTTGGCTGACTAACAAATGCAGCTCAGTAGTTGTGCTGGTTTAGAGTGCATAAGGTAATTAGTGTAATAATATAATTAACAACTATTCATCATCATCATTATCATATTAATCATCAGCGTTTTAAAGGCCTCAAAGTTGGAGCACAGGATTCCTTTATTGTTGACTAGCTTTCCGCCCGCGGCTTCGCCCGCGTGGACTACAGCACGTTATCCCGCGGGAATATGATGTTTTTTCGGGATAAAAAGTAGCCTATGTTCCTCTCCAGGCTACAAAGTATCTGTGTCCCAAATTTCAGCCAAATCCGTTCAGCTGTTTTGGTGTGATGGAGTAACAAACATACAAACATCCAAACATCTAAACTTTCACATTTATAATACTAGCTGTGCCCGCGACTTCGTTCGCGTGGAATAGTGACTTTCGGCAGCATTTTTCATTTTTTAAGCTTATAAGCTTTTTCGTTTTTTTATGTATTTATTTTATATTTATTAGTTAGCACTATGATATCAACACATAAAATTATATCCCATAGCCTTCCGCCCGCCTGTACTACACGACGTTATCTCGAGGGAAAGTTATATTTTCCCGGGATATCAATTAGTCTTTGTCACTCTCTAGCTCCTAAAATATCCACATACTAAAAAAACACGCCGATCCGTTGCTCCGTTTTGACGTGAAAGACGGATATACAAACAATACTAACAGTATGTCAAAAGAAAGAACTTATCACGCTGAACAACTTCTCTTAAGATGCTATCTCATATAGTTGTTGTAGTAACCTGGCTGCTAGAGTTCCACATCAGCTGGCCTAGCATGAACGGCTTTTATCATGCGATATGATATAGCACGTCATGCTGTCTTGCTTACCTACCCCACTTAGGTGGAAGCAAGACAGCAAGACGTGCTATATCATATCGCGTGATATAATGATGGTAATGCTAGCCAGGCAGGTGAACCAAGACCTTCAAACTTTGTACGTCAATAGAAAATGCTCATCACATTTAACAATTTTCCATAAGACGGTATTTTTATATCTCTCATAGTTTGGCTGGACTGCTATGGTTCCACATCGGCCATTTCAATTTTCTAAATAAATTATAGCCTACCTATAAGTTGGCGACAACTAATAGCTATATAACAAAAAAGTTTCATTAAAATCCGTACAGTAGTTTTTGCCTGAAACGTGGACAACAGACAGACAGACAAAAAATTCAAAAACTACATTTTTGGTATCTGTTCCTTTAAGAAGACCCTTCGTGGTATTTTTTTCTATTTCTTTTCAATGTATACAGCCCCTGTACCGGCAAAAAAATATGGATATGGACATGGGCTTCATTTGACATTTGATGCCCATATTTTGTGCTTTTAAGGGCATAATATGGGCTTCAAATTTCAAATGAAGCTCATGTCCATACCCATAATTTTTAGCCGGTAGCCCCCTGAATAGAATCGCAAACAGTTTTATAATAAGTATGAATTATTTTATTTATTTAAGTACTTAATATACACGGTAATTTTTTTATCACCCCGGATAAAATTAAAAGGATTATTCTGCTCATGAAAACAATCAATTTTTATTATGGGACCAACACTAAAATCGCAAAAAAAACAGCTATTCCATACAAAAGTGCAAAAATATTTAATCAAATTGTATGGAACAGCTGATATTTTTACGCGATTTCAGTGTTGGTCCTATAATAAAAGTTGTTTGTTTTCATGCGTAAAATAATCCCTAAACAGTACCTACGTATTAACACATTAAAAATTTATAACACATAGCCTTCCGCCCGCGGTTTTGCCGCGTGTACTACACGACGTTTTTCCGAGGGAATGTGATATTTTTCCGGGATAAAATTAGCCTATGGGACTCTCTAGCTCCTAAACTATCCACATACTAAAAAAAAACAGGTCGATCCGTTGCTCTGTTTTGACGTGAAAGACGGACATACAAACAAACACACTTTCACATTTGTAATATTAGTATATATTGTATGTCAAAAGAAAATACCTATCACGCT
Source organism: Crambus lathoniellus (assembly GCA_949710035.1). Lineage (NCBI taxonomy): Eukaryota > Metazoa > Arthropoda > Insecta > Lepidoptera > Crambidae > Crambus > Crambus lathoniellus. The sequence continues at coordinate 10,377,410 of OX453324.1, read as the reverse complement.
GAACAACTTCTCTTAAGATGCTGTATTTGTATCTCTTATAGTTAAGCTGGGCTGCAAGGGTTCCAAATCAGGAGTACCAGACCTTCGATATTTTTCCGTCAATAATGACGTTAAACAACTTTTCTTAAGACGCTATGTTTGTATCTCATATATGTAGTTTAATCTGGCTGCTAGGGTTCCACATCAGGTGTACCAGACCTTCAAACTTTGTACGTCAATAGAAAGTGCTCATCACGTTTAACAATTTTCCTTAATACGGTATTTTTATCTCTCATAGTTTGGCTGGACTGCTATGGTTCCACATCAGAAATTGCGATCTTCAAAATAAATTATAGCTATATGTTGGCAAGGACCAATAGCTGTATAACAAAAAAACTTTCATCAAAATCCGTTCCGTAAACTTTTTTGCCGACGTCATCACACGAAAAAATTCATCCCCTGTTTTCACCCTCTTTAGGGTAGTTTTTTTTTACAAACTTTGAATGTCGTATTTATTTATCTAATCAAAAGCCTATAAAATAATTTTGAATCTTCTAGCTTTAAAAATGACGTAATTTCCATACAAACTTTCATCCCCTATTTCAACCCCTTACAGCCCTTTGTTCACATAAAAAAGTAGCCTATGTCCTTTCTCAGGCTCTAGACTATCTCTGTACCAATTTTTATTCAAATCGGTTCCGTAGTTTAGGCGTGATTGTGTAACACACAGACAGACAGATTCGCATTTTCGCATTTATAATATAAGTAAGGATAAGTATGGGTTTTTATCCAATACACGGGATCGTTGGATTGGAGTATCTTCCAAAGCACAGAAGGGTGTTACCAACTGCCAATAGTGCTCAATAGGCCTTGATGCCTTACCTCCTTAACATGCCTTCCATAGCGTGGCAGAGAGCAGAGTGTATAAAATTTTTGACAACTCATCAAATAACAGTGTCCAATCATCATAAAAGTTACTCCGTTGTCGTTTCTTAAAAATTTTAGGCTTCTCCGTCTTTGCCTTGCCCCTATCAAAAGCCTACTTTCAATCCCAACCCGCTTTATGTCTCAAGCAATAGTTACGAGAACTCTCACAGTTCCAATTACTTCATGCAGCTCTGTACTAGTTGGCTGACTACCAAATTCTGCACCAGTTGTGCTGACTTAGAATGTCTCACGAACTATTCGATTCGCGGTAATTAAGTCGTTTGTTATTTTAGCAATATTGTATGACATTCATCATTTGAGGAGCCCGTGGCACAGCGGTTAGCGCGCAAGGCTTGCGATCTCAATGGTCGGTCACGGGATAAGTGACTTAGAACTTTTCATCTCGGACTCCTTCGTGCTCCGGAAGGTATGCTAAGCCGTTGGTCCCGGCTGCATTTGCAGTCGTTTTACCCACACAGCTCACATTGGGCTCGCGTGGTGGGTCATGCATGGCCCATTATTCTTATCCATTCTTAAAGAAGGCCAGTGCTGTTCAGTTGATTTGAAGGGCAAATCGACAAATAGGTTGCTGTCATCGATCTGTCCAACTCATGAAATAATCGGTTATAACACAATTTTGGCACATTGTGATATCAGTACCCGATTTTGACATAAAAACTTACACTAGGGGTAGTACCCCTAGTGTAAGTTTTTATGTCAAAAAACGCAAACTATCGTGAGTGCGTATTTATGTCAATTTGTATGAAAACTGTATCAGCGCCTCTAGCGGCGAGTAGCGCGCTTTTGCAGTTTTCATACAAATTGACATAAATACGTACTCGAAATAGTTTGCGTTTGCTTGACATAAAAACTTACACTCGGGGTATCTCGATCGGCCGAGTTTAATGATAGGTATGGTCGCGAAATATAAATTGCACAATTTTTACATTTCAAATTAATACTAAAGTTATTTATTATTTTTTTTGTAAGTAAAACTATTTCTTCGTTTTTGCCTTTGACTTCAGTACCCCTAGTGTAAGTTTTTATGTCAAGCAAACGCAAACTATCGCGAGTACGTATTTATGTCAATTTGTATGAAAACTGCATAAGCGCGCTACTCGCCGCTAGAGGCGCTGATACAGTTTTCATACAAATTGACATAAATACGGACTCACGATAGTTTGCGTTTTTTGACATAAAAACTTACAGGGTACAGAGCGCAAGGTCTCATATTATCTTCGTACCACCGTTCCCATATTCTATCATATTTCACTCCTTAAAAAGTAATTTTCAAAATTTAGTACCTGCCATAAACCTTCTTTGTTGCCGTCGGTTTATCGCAAATCGGTTTTATGCCGAGACTTGTTGACTCTGGCACTGTGCCACAGGAAGCGGCCGATATTAAACCAAATGGTTTCGCTAAATAGGCTTCGGGAATTTTCGGGAACAAAAGTTTGAATAAATGAAAAAAAATTGAGAGCCGAAGAATTTTTTTTTTTTTTTATTTTTATTTATTATCTATAATGTTTTACATTTGAATCTTACATCTAAGTACATTCGCTTTATACTATTTTACAGTTTTATTATTAATATCTACTTACTTAATCTTATTAATAGTACATTACAGCCGAGGACAGGTAATTTGCTTACCGTACAAGGCTTGTATAGTGCTTTTCTCAAGAAATGCGAGGAAATAAAAAAAACTGTTTAACTAAGTAATATTTATTAAAATTTATATCACACATGTTCGGGCAATTATTAAATGTAAATTTTATTGTTTTCCCGGGCACACTTATGTATAAATCGCCCATAATAATATTATTTTAATGATGTATCATTAAAATACGCCAACAACACAGATTCCGAAAACGTATGCGCCTTTTTTTCACTTTTCCAAATCAGATCGTAGGTTTTCATATATCTTTCTTTTGATTTTGCTGGCAGTAAGTTTTCTGTTCTTAATTTTGCTTCTGCTCTCAAATTTGGTGGAGTAGGTACATACAATGTCTGTATATATTTCATTGGCAGAATTTATTTTGATAATTTATTACACAATAAAAACTGTATTGATATTTAATCAACCGCTGAAAATCATTCCCGCCGTTTTTTTAATATTGGTTTGTGAGGCCATGTCGAACGGTCATACAGCCTAGTGATACTTACTACTTGCTACTAAAATGCGGAACTTCAATACCCGCTTCTGGGCGGTAGATGGCGCTGTATATATTTCCCATACAAAATTACTCGTAAAGGATATTTTGTCTATGATAAATCTCATTTTGTTTTTTCGATTGATGTTCGTGCTAAGCATGAAGCTCGACTTAATATTGAGTTACCTCAGTATTAAGTCGAGCTTCATGGTGCTAAGGGTACATAGCGATTGTGGTACAATACGAAGTAATACACTCTGTGCGCACCATATTTAAAAAAAAGTTAACCTAATTATGATATAATAATAATGTGGCTGTATGGTGCAAATGTCCCTTTGCTTTTTCTGTTTTTATACACAGGAATAACTAAAGAAAAAAAAGTTGGTAGTACTATAGAAAATCACTGCAGTAATGAATTTCAGTACTTACTTACTGCACTAAAATCAGTGCAGTAAGTAAGTACTGAAATTCATTACTGCAGTGATTTTCAAATTTAGAATGTTTACCTCGGAAAAGTGCCACGTACTGCATTCTTTTCTCAAATATAATATTAACATTTCAGAGCATAAGTGTGAAAATTATAATTACGTGCCCACTTATATTACTAGTCGATCACCGCCATCCAGCGTATCTAGATTATGAGGGTAATCGAGGGCTTAGGGCTTTTTAGGGCTTTTTTGTCGTTAGTCTGTTCCTAATTACATCTTTCTTTTAGTTCCTAGTAGCTTTACGCACGCGGCTTCGCCTGCGTAGACTACACGATGTTATCCCTCGGGAATGAGAACTTTTTCTTGGATAAAAAGTAGACCAAGTCACTATCAAAGCAGCTCCTAAACTATTCCCATATCAAAATTCATTTTTTTATGTGAAAGTAATTTTAGTAATGGATAGATCAATTTTAGCTCCTAAAGATAGAAAATGTAGGTACTAATGAGTAACAGTATTAAGAGTTACAAAAGTTTAAAGGACATTTTTGACACAAGGACAAGGACAAAGGACTTTGTACACTATTCGTACTAATAGTAAAAAAATATAGTAAAGTCATATAAAATATTCAAATTCTCATTGTCTTTCTGGATAAATGGTACAAAAATAAACTTTAAAATAAAAATTCTTTGCCATCCATGGTCACACTGGCAACCATATTTAAATCACGTTCGAAAACATTGTTGTTCCTGTACGAAAAAACGATGACATTGTGGACTGATGATAGTCTGTCAATGTTAACCTTTTTTTTTACATGTGAGTGTGACGTTTTACCGCCATATTGAATCGGGGTTGCATAAAATTAAGACTAGATATTGCTTTTGTACCATCAAACGCGTTAGCTTATAGCGATATAATTAGTTTTCTGTTATTATATTTATCTTTAGCTTACCTATAGTATAGTGTACAAAGTCCTAGCCGAGGCTCCATACAAAACTGAAAAATATCCTTTTCCCCAAGCATAAAAGATGATTATTACCAACATGAACGAACTAAAATCTTTAGTATTACCACATGAATATTGTTTATTGATAAGCGTCACCCCATCGTATGTATTTCTAAAATATTACCTTTCCCTGTCGTTCCCGCATAAAGCAAGAGAGACGCACTATATTTACGCGAGCGATAGGGACAGATAATAAGGTCATTGAACGATTTTCTTCGTGCGGCCCGCGATCGCACTTTACAGACTTCTTTAGACTTCAACATCTTCTGTAGAAGGAACATGAATAAATTTAATGAGACCATTCATTCTGAAGTCACTGCAAGTTCCCAAACTTCTAAATTATTTCTGGACAGCATGTCGTTGCGGTACTTGCAGTTAGGCACAAGTTTGAGAATCACTTTACCGAACTGAACTATGCAATTAGATTATTGCATGTGCTAGGAGCTAAACTAGGCTAAAAGATGTTCGTTTGATTTTTTATTTACGGCGAATAAATTACTAACCTTTCACCCGCGGCTTCGCCCGCGTGGAGTACACGACGATATCCCGCGGGAATGCGATGTTTTTCCACCATAAAAATTAGCCAATTTGACTATCTATCTCCCAAACTTATACCTTAGTACTATTATATTCTGTGACTATACCTATATCAAAAATCACGTCGATCCGTTGCTCAGTTTTGACGTGACAGACGGACAAACAAACACACTTTTACATTTACAATTGTCATGATTTTAGAAGGTTTTTCATATTTTTTAATAGCAACACTGGTAATGCCGTCTCTTGCCGCCATTTTGTTAAATTTAATAGGCTAATCTGTGGTAAAATTGGTGGGGGGTAGCTAGACTTGAGCCCGATTAACGAGCAAAGAGAGGTCATTCTTCAAACTAGCCTCGAGGGGATAAGTTCACTAAGACGTCGACTGTATCTATATTGTTATACCTGTACTATGCCTGTACCTGTAAGTTGGATCAATAATTATATGAGTGTTATCTGGAGTCTGCGTTTTCCTCATATTTCAGAAGCGGTAAAGTACCCACGTAAGTTTATTTCTAAACCTGATAATAAGAATAATTTGCTTATTCTGTGCTATAGTAATGCCAAACGAGTTATTTTATTCTCTTCACGCAGAGAAAGGATAAATATTCCAGATTCCATGTTAATGCGTATTTTTTTTTTATCTAAATGACATTTTAAATACCTTTGCGGTGGATTGTGTTTTGTACATGGTCGGGGCTACTCTCCGACGGAACGGACATAAACTAAATCGCATTTGTGTTTTAATTGATTGTGTTCGTATACGGTCGGGGCTACCCTCCGACTATACTAACATAATTTAAAAAGTCTATATGCGTAGCTTAGTACTAAGATTTTACTTATTCGTGTTCGGGGCTACTCTCCGATCGTGTTGGTTAAGCGTAAAGCGTTAAAATTGGAATATTTGTGTGGCGGATTGTGTTCCGTACATGGTCGGGGCTACTCTCCGACGGAACGGACATAAACTAGATCACACTTTTATTTGAATTGATTAATTGTGTTCGTGTACGGTCGGGGCTACCCTCCGATTATACTTACATAATTTTAAACGCGGGTATGTAGTAGATATTTTCGTATGGCACGATCATAGCGTACCATGAATCTGGCATAATATCTTGATTGTTGTTGTTTAATTTACATGATGTATTAAATGTGGATTGTACAGAATTAATGGAGATGATTGGCATTATTATATTATTAGAGTACTTGCTGTTTATGTTGTTTATAATCTTACACATGGAGCTAGGACTGGCAGTTTTGGCTGTGTACCTACATGTAATGTTTTAAGTAATTAGTGCTAGCACTAATTGGAGCTAGTTTTGATAGCCTTTACTGTGGCAGAGTGAAATCACTTATGGCTACTAAATCTTGCATACAATCCATGTTTTAACGTGGTAGCTAATACCAACAGTAAATAAAAGAAAACTATAAGTTATGAAGCTAGTAAGAAGTAGTAAAGAGTAAGAATAATTTATGATTGGTTGCTCACATTTCATTTATCTTAATATTATTAAAATTAATTATTACTAATTTTCCTTTGTTTTTAATGTATTGAGCGAACGTGTTGTTCTCTGGGTTGAGTGAGTCATGTATGCTTACTGGTTACCTACGTTACCTGGTAAGATTGGTTTAATAGGTACGTATTACTTACTTACAATTGAATTCTGGCTTTCTATTTATTGATATATTAATTAATAGGTACAAATTTTGTGGATTCAATTAATATGAACACCGTGAATAGCAATATAAATTGCTTGAACTATGAATATGAGTTTAAATACAAATATTTTAATATGGTATCTTTAAATATTTAAATATGAAAGTCTTTATGTGAATTTGGATATCTCTAATGTGAATATTTTTAATTTTTAATGATGAGCGAACAAATATAAGGTGTTCACTGGGTTGAGTGAGCAAGCTATGCATGCTCACTGGTTATAAGAGATACATTGAATTTGTTTGTTGAAATGCATTAAATTGAATTTGATATTAGGGGGCGATGTATGTATGTTGCATACACTCGTCGGATATTAGAGGGCGATGTATGTATGTTGCATACACTCGTCGGATATTAGGGGACGATGTATGTTTGTGGCATACACTCGTCGGAATTAAGGGGGCGGTATATGTTTGTGGCATACACTCGCCGGATTTTAGAGTACGAACGATGTATGTTGGTGGCATACATTCGTCTGAATATGTTTAAATGTTAAGTGAGTACGTTTCTCACAGGCTGGTTAAATGAGTACCTACTTATATTTCATACTGGTTTACTACCCGTATGGCCACTTTTAAGATTATTAGATTTAAATGAAACTACAACAGAACAAAGATAATTTCAAACGTTTTATTCTTGATTTTACAATACTCATTTTACATTTTTGCACTAGATAAGTAGCTCTTAATAAAAGAAATGGTTTTTGTAAATAATAAAGGATGTAGGTAGCTACTGTAGCTAGTGAACAGTATAAATCATGAATTTTCCTGAAGGGCATATTGTGTTGATAACCTAATGATTTTATTATAGAATGACACGGAACGATCTTTTGCCGATGAATAATGTATACATTCCAAGGTAAATAGCATCTGAGGACGAATACGGCCCGCGCCACCTGGTGCGCCGCTTGGTAGGCCTCCAGGGTGACGTGGCCGACCCAGGGGAGTCTTGAGCGAAGGAGGAATACCCTTTCTTCGTAGCTGAATCTGGTCAAAGAGGATTTGAGATGATGCAGAGCATTTTGTTTATGGGAAAGTATTGAAGTTGTTTTGATTAAAATGTTTCATGTTTATTTATTTGCATATCGAATAAAACTATTTAAGATTTAATTTTCATCTCGCATAACCGACTAAATTGATTGTAACACCCCCTTAAATAAAGTTTGTAAAGGTCTACCTAAAACAAAACAAAACTATAAAAACTTATCTTTTCATAGAATCATTTAGATGTTATCAAAATACTTTTAGGGAAGAATGAAAAGCCTTTTAAATCTACAGTTGCCTACGTGCTTGACATTGAGTATCTAGTAGGTACCACAGCTGTAGCAGTAGATACCTTTAAAGTATTATTGTCAATATGCGCTCTAATTATCGCAACATAGTACCTACTTACTTATAAAGATATTTATATACTAAATTATGTTTGCATCATTTCTTTTTCCTTGCATAATAAGTATCCACATGCTCCACAATTTGAGTAGGGGTTATTGTCTTATCTATTTAAGATTTTTATAATTACCATAGTTTCCATTTATACGAAATCCATACCATATCTTGATTCTCATGAGTGGTCAATATCCATGAGCTAGGTTTGTTTTTCTATGCCTAGGTCTATGCCCAGGTGACCTTTACGCAGAACTGGATGTATTTCTGATCTTGATAAGATTGGACATGATGACGATTCACTTTTGAATAAGAGCACACTATTAAAGTCGCGAATTTAGTATTCCAAGATTGCGATTGGGTAATATTTTTATAAACTGTGATCTGTGTCACTTAGATTGTTATAGACCTTTTAACTATGGAAACAATATTAGTTTCTGGTATAAGCTTAACAATCTCCATAGCAGTGTTGTAGATACGGTGTACGTACGCATAGTTTTCGGGGTGTGTCTCTGAGGTACCTACCGGGTTCGATTCCCTGTCGGGTGAATGTTTAAAGCGGACTTTTCAACATTCTGCCCGATTGTATGTGGTAATCCCCGTCGTTGTTCCCAAATGCCATAACACAAGTGCTTGAGTTACTTAGTTCGGGATGGAAGCAATGTAGGTATGCAAAGATATCCAAAATTTACTATTTCCCATTACTTATTTTATTTTTTGTAACTTTGTTCAAGTGGACATTTCGTCTATTATTTTTGTTATATGTAGCTTAATTTAAAAGAATTCACTATGCTTGACTTTTTAAATTTGAGTTTAGTGGCAAATTTAAATCTCAAATTTTGTTTAAATTCAAACTAAATTGTGGATGAGTGCTAGAGAAAGTTTATCAGGAACATACTTTTCCGAGTCTTCTACATAATTAGACAATAAAGCCATAAGACTGATTAGAAATCATCATTCTTTACATTTTTCTGGGAACGTCGAAGATTCTTTATCTAAGTACCTAGTTTGATAGATACATAGATTAATTATTTATTTGTACACAATATTACGAACGGAACAATCACACACGAAATAATAATAATAATACAAAGATAACAAACTGTTAACCAAATGGTGGCCTTATCGTCTTACTGCAGTTTCTTCCGGGCAACTCAGTTTTGGTTTAGACGGATGGAAAATTTTACAGCCAAAATCACTAGAAGCTATTTTGCTATTTGTGCGTACTGCGTAGTGTTCTAGATCTCTCTTAATGATTTAGATGCAAATCAAAAGCAGAAATACTTAGTTGCTTAGACAGCACTGCAAGAAGCATTCACTGATATCTATTCTAGTTGTTTTCATTAACATAGTGATGAAATTATGTTTTTAATGCAAAAACATGTAAACAGTCCATAGTGCATTTAAGTAGATCGTGTTTATTACACTGTCAAGTTGTAACTGATGTTTTCCTAATTAAGCAAAATAAAGTAAAACGATTATTGCTCAATCACACCTCTCAATTTATTAAAATGTTCTATACAGCTTCATGCAAACATTTTAATTCATGTTTTAAACTTGTTCTAACAAATACAGCCACAAGTAACCACTGCTGTAGCATACCAAGTTAGTTTTGCCGTGTTTTTGTTGTTATTGGCGGTATGATTTATAATTAGTTTTTGAGGATTTTAATACTACCGTCCTAGTGTACGTATTGACAAAATATGATTTCAAATTATGTGAATCTAATTTATTGTTATTTTAATGAGAATTAATATCTTTATTAAACCAAAAATCAAGTAGATCTGTCAAATTTACCGTCTCATTTGGTAGGCTCGTGATACTAAAATTCTTAGCAGTTTACCATTCTCACGGACCTTTGAAGTTCCTTCACATATTGTGTAGTAATCATTTCCATATTTTTTTAGATCTGGTCAGTTGATCATTTGTTTCTACTATGGTTGAAGTTACTAAGTACCTTACATACTAATGTTTATAAAAGAATATGAGAATTCATATACTTACATTTATTTCTATTGATTCATTATCAGATACATCTATTTCTTTTGAATGATTAATAAAATTGATTTGGTTACTATGTGTGTTGTGAGTTTACTGCTTTCAGATGCCAATTGTAGCATCCAGTAGGTACTTATCATGAGCTAGCATCGAGTTAATATAATAATGAGGATCCCGCTACCCTTGAACGTACGAACCAACACAGCATACAAACTGGAGACAGCAGAGTGTACGTGCTGTGGTAATGAGAGGAGATAATATGATACTGAAGGTGCAGATCACAGAGTGATCGTTGTTGTGATGATGATCATCGTGGGCTGTGGTTGTAAGTCTGATATTGAGACGAGTGGATCGCTGATACTGAAGTTGACTTATATTGAAGTATATATTATCATGTCATGTATCTTATCTCATTTTACTATTATGATTGCAAAAGCTTGTATGTTTGTTCCCCAATCACGGCTATCGGCTGGACGGATCTTTGAAATCTTTTGTCTGTGGAATAGCATATCGGCTTCTTTTGACCCCGGGAGGATATTTTATTCCCACGGGAAATCATCGTGTAGTTAATTCATTTGGGCGAAAAGCTGTTCATGATTTTACTTGTTCTATTTCTATCCATGGTAATATACTTCTTCATATCCCAATTATAATTATTAAATCTATTTACACTAATATTATTCATAGTAATATGAATATTTGTTGATAAGGATGCGGGTCATGCTCGTATGAGGATACCTTGTAGACATTTTTAAGTTTTGATATTAAATTGCGAACTTGTTTAAAATCATTAACTTATTCATTAGAAATGATAATAATATGATCTTTTGATTTTCATGTACGGAGTGGAACCATGTATTGTACTATTCTAACAGAGGCAGAGAATAGATGCATTTAAGATTTGGTGCTGGAAAAGAATGCTCTGGAAACCTTGGACAACTGGTTGACAAGTTGAAAAAGCAAATTGTTGCTGTGACGGTTCAAATTGTACCTGCGGCATCTTCACTATCAGTGTAACTTCCTTATAAGAATATTTAAATTAATCGGTAATAATGCCTATTACGAACATGCCTTTAAATAATTCCTTTAGTTGTCCTAATTCATATTTTGATTTAATACAAATTGTGCACTATGGTAAATACGTATCTATAACTTGGTTTGTTACTCATATCTGGGTAAAAATTGGTAACTGTGCAGAGGCCTACAGTTGTTTTTGTAAGGACTAAACTAGGTCAAACTTAGCGATAGTTAAATTCATCTAATATTAGGTCTTTAATCCTTTCATGACTCGTAGTTGCTTTTTCCACTATTTGAGTGAAGTGATAAGGGTGTCTAGTTATCAGGTTAAAGTTAAATTCTGTACCTACCTATTCCTAATGTAACATTCTTAGGGATTTTGCTTCTGACACCATCTAATATTCTTGAATGTAGCTCCTGACAATGCATTGATGTAAACTAGTACCAAGCTAATCCATTTTTCTTTTATGACCCATAACTAATGCTTATAGATTATAACCAGACTTTACTTTAATCATTCCATATACTTACTTACACATGATTATATAACAAGTATAGTTTCAAAATAAGTTTTCTAAGTAATAATAGTCGCTTGTTAACGAATGTCATGATTAAGTTAATTTATACATTGATTCAAATAGTTTTAGATTAGTTTGTTATTGATAATTTATTTTATTTGATTATGTATTACTTAACGATTTACTAAAACAATATTTTCACGATAATATCTATATTCTAAACAAGTCATCGGCTTCCTTAAAAGATTATTGTTGAGCATTGTGTAATATAATGTATTTGTTTCAATTATGTTTTAAGTTTTAACTTAAGGTTTTTATCACTATAAGATTAACCTAAATAGGTACATAGTTGTAAGACTTTACTATTGAGAATAGTTGTGTATCAGTATATTAGCTGTATACTTACCTAATTAATTGATTCTAAATAATTTTTATATGTGCGTCGGGAGACAGCACGTTATTAGATGGCCGAATGTCATGATTTTAGAAGGTTTTTCATATTTTTTAATAGCAACACTGGTAATGCCGTCTCTTGCCGCCATTTTGTTAAATTTAATAGGCTAATCTGTGGTAAAATTGGTGGGGGGTAGCTAGACTTGAGCCCGATTAACGAGCAAAGAGAGGTCATTCTTCAAACTAGCCTCGAGGGGATAAGTTCACTAAGACGTCGACTGTATCTATATTGTTATACCTGTACTATGCCTGTACCTGTAAGTTGGATCAATAATTATATGAGTGTTATCTGGAGTCTGCGTTTTCCTCATACAATAATATTAGTATAAAAAGAAAATGAAATAATGAAAAAAATATTTATTCACTTAGATGTAATAAATATGTAGGTACTTATGAATCGTCAATATTTTCCTTCAATCGTCAATATTTTATAGATGGATGGATGAAAAGAGAGGTTCTGCGTGGTTTTACCCGCCTGTTACCCGTTCCCATAGGAAAATCGAGATAAAATATAGTTTATATGTCACCCAGGAAGAATGTAGCTTTATAATAAATTGTTGATAGAATTTTTAAGAAAGAAAGAAGAAAGAAAGAAAGAAATACATTTATTGACTTGCACACACACATTTTATACAAACAATTAAGGCAGAACAAGAAAATAGGTTGACAGTGACAGAAGTGAGAGAAGAAAAGAATTAAGAGAGGTTAGGAAGTGTGTGCAGCCAACGACCCTGTCTCAGCCAAAAGCTTCTGAGTCGCACACAGGTGGGCGGAGCAACAAAGAAGCGCTGTTTATTCTGACAGGGTCAAATGTTTGAAGTAGGTACCTAATCATAGCCGGTGTCAGAATAATACATTACATAATGAAAAATAAAGTAAAAATAAAAATAAAATAAAACAAATCAGTAGGTAGGTAATAAATAAATATAACAGTAATAGATTGCTAAAAAAAGAAAATGAAGTGCGGAAGACTAGGCTGTTTGTCTTAGGACGTTTGCCAATGCTCAGCCGCTCCGACGTGTGCTCTGTGGCTGGTGCAAGCTAATCTGTGCGTGAGTGAGTGAGTTATGCAAACAATGGAGCATGGAGGCAATGAAAATAAAGCACTATGATATACAACGGAAACAAAAACAATCACTACATAACACAAACAACAATGATAAAAAGAATAAATAGAGTATATTTTTGCTTGCCATCCCGCTGTTGATCGCGGTATTCCGTGTAAAAGTGTTGTGACTAAATTTGAGGTAAGCAACTAGTTGTTTTGTTGTTGTTTTAGAATCGGTCCAGTAGTTTTGAGTTTATCAGTTACAAAAAAAAGAAATATCTATCTTTCCTCTTCATAATATACTAGCGGATCCTTGCAGTTTCACCCGCGTTGTACCCGTTCCCGTCGGAATATCGGGATAAAATATAGCCTATGTCACTCGGGAAGAATGTAGCTTTCTAATGGTGAAAGAATTTTCTAAATCGGTCCAGTAGTTTCGGAGCCTATTCGATGCAAACAAACAAACATACAAACAAACAAACAATCAAATATTTCCTCTTTATAACATTAGTATAGACTAGCGGCCGCCCGCGGTTTCTACCGCGTTATTCCCGTTCCCGTGGGAATATCGGGATAAAAAGTATCCTATGTGTTTTTTATTCCAGCCTATAATCTATCTCTGTTCCAAAAGACAATAGGTAACTGAACAGCGTACATATTCAGACACGAAAATAAATTACATTAGGTTTTGTTTGCCCTCATAAAGTACTTTATTAAATTCTAAAAAAGCAAAGACGTATTCACTTGGAGAAAAAAAGATAATACCTATTCATTGAGAGTTTGATAAAAATACCTGCCTTTCATACATTTTTTTATCTTTTTCTCACTAAAAATAATATTATTTATAACTAAATAATTAATTTTTACTATTACTTTACTTTAAACTAGCGGATCCTCGCGGTTTAAAGGTCACAGCAGACTTATCAACTTGTAAACGGATCGTAAACGTATCAACTCGAGCGATTCAGTATTCTTTGTATGAATGTCCTCACGGTTCGGCTTAGCTGAGCAGCATTTGCGTGAAACTAATTTAGAAATAAACGGTATTCCCGAACATCGCTCTGAAAATCTGGTCAAAACCGTAATGCAATTAGCCAAAGCCGTCTCCTGTCCTATAGCCGAAGACGATGTCCAAAATGCTACGCGCGTGGCCAAGATGAATAAAGAGAACAACAAGCCTCGTGCTGTAATTGTTAAATTGCGCAATCCTCGACAACGTGATTCATTCCTGGCTGCGGTAATTAAATTCAACAAGAAGAACTCGAAGGACAAATTAAACTCACAACATCTCGGGTTGGGTGATCCCCGCGTCCCTATATTTGTTGCTGAACACCTTACACCCACTAACAAAGCCTTACACGCTGCAACACGTAAAAAAGCAAAGGAGTCAAACTACAAGTTTGTATGGGTCCGCAACGGACGCATATATGTACGCAAGGACGAATCGTGTCAGGCGCTTTGTATTAAAAATATGGACTCTGTGAAATTAATTTCTTAAGGTTTTACGTTTAGGCTACTATGTAAATGTAATGGGCTATTTTTTAAAAATGGGTTTAAATATATATTACCAAAATATGCGGGGTATTCGCACAAAAACTAATTCTGTGTACGACAAAGTTTTGCAATGTAACTACAGTGTCTTGGTTTTTACTGAGACGTGGCTTAACTCTACTATTAGAGATAATGAATTCATAGATTCAAGGTATAAGGTGTATCGTAGGGATCGCATTTGTAACAGTTCCAAGAGAGATGGCGGAGGGGTGCTGGTAGCGGTTTCCTGTGACATTCCGTCCGTTAGAATGGAGTCTTGGGAAAGCGACTGCGAAGATCTCTGGGTAATCGTTAACGTGGAGTTTGGTAATTTACATAAGAAAATAGCTATTGGCGCTGTTTATCTGCCACCACCTCTCCGACATGACACTTTGAACACGTATTTTAATAAAGTTAGTGATGTAACAGGTCTGGTGGATAATTTTTTAATATTAGGTGATTTTAATCTTCCTTTCTTGAATTGGTCTGTTGGTGACGATATGTATTCCATGTCTCCTAGTAACTACAACAATTCTCTTGGTTACCTACTTGTCGATTTTATGTCGACAAATGATTTAAAGCAATATAAATACGTTAAATTCAGATGACAGGGTTCTAGATCTCGTGTTCAGTAATATGTCGGATACAATATCAGTAGTGGACGCTGAGGATACTATTAGCAATCTGGACATTAGGCATCCTGCTCTACTAGTATGTATCGATAGCGCCAAGCCGAGCCAATTTCTACAACCGCCTAAGCCTAATTGTAACAATTTTAATTATTTTAAGGCAAATTTCGATAAAATTTTATCAGAATTGGAAGTTGTTGACTGGAATGAAAAGTTTTTTTCATGTAATAATATCGATGCAATGGTTTCAGTTCTTTACGAGGTCCTGGGCGATTTGAGTGCGAAATATGTCCCTAAACGCAAATTTGTAAAAAAACATCTTCCGCAATGGTTTAGCTCTTCGTTATTAAAAAGGCTTGCAGAAAAAGAAAAAATGAGACTTAAATATAGACGGTTTAAGAATCCTCGCGACCTACTTTCCTATGAGGCTCTCCGTGGACATTGCCACAAGCTGTACGATTCATGTTGTGCTCGGTACATGCAGGGAATCGAGGATAATATCAAGACTGATCCTAAGTCCTTTTGGCGGTTTGTCAAATATAAAAACAACAACTCGACGTCAATTCCATTACGTTTGCAGGGAGAGTGTACTGAAGCCAATACCGGTCCGGAGATAGCAGACCTCTTCGCAACCCAGTTTTCGTCGGCCTATAATAGGAGCGAGTGTATGGATGAGGATTTATTTCACTGTGGCACATTGCGCCAGGAAAGTAGCTTGAGTAAGATTGAGTTCTCCGAACGCGATGTTTTGAGAAAAATAAGAGCATTAGACATATCTAAGGGCCCGGGCCCTGATCAGATTCCGCCCGTTTTCATTAAGCGCTGTGGTCGTCAGTTGGCACTGCCTTTGTGTCTTATTTTCAACCGTTCTTTAAAAGAGGGTTGCTTTCCTGAGCAATGGAAGAGATCAAGAATAATTCCGTTGTACAAAAAGGGCGACAAAAGCTTGGCAAAAAATTACCGCCCCATAGCAATTCTGTCGTGTTTGTCCAAATTGTTTGAGTCGCTGGTTGAACCAATTCTTAGCGCACACGTCAATGCTTCTCTTTCGCCTAATCAGCACGGTTTTCGCTTGGGTCGATCTACTGCTACAAATCTCGTCACTTTCGTTTCAGAAGTCAAGAGCGAACTCGATAAGTGTTTGGAAGTCGATGCAATTTACACAGACTTTGCCAGTGCTTTCGACAAGGTTAGCCATTGCATACTGTTGAAAAAGTTGCATCATTTCGGTATACAGGGATCTTTGCTACACTGGTTCAAGTCTTATCTAGCAAAAAGACTACAGTTTATATCTGTTTGTGGACATGAATCTCAACCTTTTTACGCTCACTCTGGTGTTCCTCAAGGATCCCATCTCGGACCTGTTTTATTTACAATTTTCATTAATGACCTATCGAATGAAATTCATAGTTGCAACTTCCAAATGTTTGCTGATGACTTGAAACTGTACAGAACGATTCGATCGCTGGACGATGTTGAGTTGGTTCAGGAAGACTTGTCAAGGGTAGCTCGATGGTGCAGTCTGAATCAAATGGAGCTCAACACCAATAAATGTTATCACATTAAGTTCTCACGAAAGCATAACTCGTTGCAGTCATGTTATAAAATTTTTGATTCTCGTGTAACTCAGGTCGATGCGATTAGGGATTTGGGCGTGACCATGGATAGTCAGCTGAGTTTCCACGAACATATTGACGTGATAGTAACCAAAGCCGCGCGCATGCTGGGCTTCTTGAAGCGCAATACAAAGAAGTTTAGACACTCTTCAACTAAAATCATTTTGTTCAACTCACTTGTTAGAAGCGTGCTTGAATACGCAAGTGTTACGTGGAGTCCATTCTACATAACGCACTCCCAACGCGTCGAAAGTATTCAGCGTGCCTTTACTCGACACCTAGCATTTTTTTCTCGTGGCATTTCGCATAGATGCTCCTACGACCAGCGCCTAGCTTTCTTCGAAATGAACTCTCTGAGCAACCGTCGTAAGATGCACGATCTTGTTTTTCTTCACAAGCTCATGAATAATGGCCTAAACTGTGATGATGTCCTGGAACGCATTGGACTCAACGTTCCTCGAGCGCCTCCGCGCTATCCTATCAGCAAGACGTTCTTTATCCCACGATGCAGAACTAATCTCGGCTTATCGTCTCCTACTGTTAGAATGTGTAGCGAGTACAACATGCTTGCCAGAACAGCGGACATTGATGTTTTTCGCGATCCTCTTCCCCGCTTCAGATCAAGAATACTGAAATCATTCGCTCAATTGTGACTTTTTTATTTTATTTTAAAATACCTTTATACTTAAAATTATTTTTTTCTGCTTTTTGTATCATAATAGGTAATTATTACAATTTTAATTGACTTTAATGTAATTGTTTTAATGAGCAATGTAATTTAATTTGATGTGATTATTTTAATTTATTGTAATGAAATGTTATTAATTAAGTGTACACAATTTATTAAATTAATGTATTTTTTGTAATTATTATGCAGATTTTTTATTAAGTATCGATTTTTATATGTAATTTATAATTGTTTTTGACCGACAAGGTTTTTATGAATGCTGAACACGCCTGTCATTGGTGTACACATCAGATTTGTGTTATTGACGTATGATGTTTTTATTGTTAATTTAATGTGTATGCTGTTGGTGTGTCATATAAATAAATAAATAAATAAATAAATAAACCCCCTACTGCAACGCACACTAATCGGAATCGTAACGTAATCGCCTCGCCTCGGGACCAGCTCACGAACCGCTTTGCGGGTCGCTCAACTTGCTATCCCCGCGCTTACCGCTAGTCGTCCACGCGCTCACATCTTTCCGTACCTAAGCTTACGTCTCTACGCACAGTGGTCTGAAAATGAAAATAAAAAAACCACATTGCAAAAAATCAGACTGAAATACCTAGATTTGATTCCATGACCACCTTTTTTCGATATGGAACCACTGTGCGTCGAGCCGTAAGCGCGGCGTCGCCTAGTTGTAGCCAAGCCGACGGACCGACGCTGATCCGGTTTGGTTACGTGCTTACGTTATAGGTTGACGCCTGGTTGACGGCGAGGCGAAAGGCGATACGGTGTCGATCCCTTTCCGAGTTGATATATCTGCTGTGACCTTTATCTACGTGGTACCCGTTCTCGTAGGAATATCGGGATAAAATATAGCTTATATGTCAATCAAGAATAATGAAGCTTTATAATGGTTGATAGAATTTTTATAAGCGGTCCAGTAGTTTTTTAGTTTATCAGTTACAAACAATAAAGAACAATCTAACTTTCCTTTTTATAATTTATGTATATACTATCACAGGGCCAACTAAAAAGATAAAGCACTAATACCGAGAAACATAGTGTTGAAAGTGAAACAAAATCCAAATATAGCTCAAAGGCTTTTTCATCGAATTTTTTTATGAGAAAAAGTTCACGTTGTTTATCAAACATTCTTTCGGCATGTTTTACACTGCTGTAAATACAGGGTGTTCAGTGAAACGTTGAATGTTTGAAAATAAGGTACTCCTTATTTTCGGAGGGGTGGTTTGCTATTTAATCAGCTCAAAAAAATATCACAGAATCGAAGTTTTTATTTACTTTTAATTTATTCAATTTCATCACCTTCACTTCACCTCTTTAATTTTTTTATGGACAGCTGGTTGTAGGTTCCTTTATACCCTAAAACTTTTTTTCATCATCAGCCAATAAAAGTCCCCACTGCTGGAGCACAGAATAGAATAGAATATCGTTTAGAGGCCTTCCTTATGGATGGATAAGGGGAATGGGCCATGACCTACCAGGCGGGCCCAGTGCAGATCGGTGGGTATTAACGACTGCAAATGCAGCCAGAACTAACAGCTCAATGTGCCGTACGATATTCCAAAGCACGGAGGAGGTCGAGGTAACAAATTTTTGGTCACCCATTCCGTGACTGACCATTGCGAAAGTTGCTTTACTTCAACGATCCGCGTCGAGTGCGCTAACCACTGCGCCACGGACTCCTAAACTTTTTTAAAGAGACAAAGGTCTGTAAATTCAAAAATAAATAAATAACTACTTACATTCACACCAATTTATCAAAACCCATTTTAATTTCATTAAGAAACTGTAATGGAAAACTTGATAACGGATAAATATGTATATACTTAAATATTTTTGTTTGTAAATACATACTTAATATAATAGTAAACACCCAGACCAAGACAAATAGACATGTTCATGCACACAAATATTTGTCTTGTTCGGGAATCGAACCCGAGACCACTGGCGCAGAAGGTGGGTAGCCTACCCCTGCGCCAAATCGGTCGTCAAAATAAAATCTTCGAATTTAGGTAACTTTTTTTGGGGCTAGTTAGGTATAGCAGGGTAGCAGGCAGACCACCCCACCTACCCCTATTTTTGTATGCTAAACATTAACGCCGAACACCCTGTATAAATATTCGTTTTGCTAACGCAAGGGTTGTTTTAAATTACTTTCCCCAACAGCGTAAATATAACGAATAAGCGAGTTTTTTTAAATCTATTCTATGTTAATTTATTGAACATGGAATACATACAAATGTTTGATTAAAATAAATATTATCCGGCAGTCAGATCATCAATTTAATCTTAAAATAGACTGAATATGTTGTGTATAAAATGATTAAACTCTTACCAATCCAACTCAAAGCTTCCTCTGTGGCTTAATCCCGAGTTTCAATTCCACAATGGGGAGGGGGGGGGGGGGGATTACATATTGTATTCAGTTTGGTTGGTGGTAAAGGCTTGTTCTAATTCCGGCTGGCTAGCTACCACCATCTTATCTAAGTCTGACACCATGCAACAATGTTTCTGGCATTGTTGTGTTCCGGTAGTTAGAAATAAGATAGCCAGTTCTTCAGTGGTTGATGATTCTGAGAGTAATGCGCTTCTTACTCAGCCCTATCATCACTATTAGCATCAATGGGAGAGAATACACGTCCAATTTTTCTCTCCGATAGTCTGATCAGACTTGATTTTGATTGGTTGTTAACAAAAAAACAACCAATCAAAATCAAGTCTGATCAGAAACAACCATTCAAAATCAAGATAAGTATGATCAGACTATCGGAGAGAAAAATCGTCATTTTTCTCGCAAGGTCTCACGCCGTAGGATTTGCGAACCGAACGGCGTATCTTCTTTGACGTTCAGAAGTGCTGTTACCTCAACCTAAATTGAATAAAAAAATAGATTTTGATTTTGTGATTTTGAAGGCTAAACGATATCTCGTTGCGGATAATAAAAACACTAGTCGTGATCGTGAGTGAGATCTTTATTTTCAGTTCTGTTCCTATACTAATTTTATACAGAGTTCTGCCATATTGTTTCCGTTTTATTATTTTTTTTTTCTTGATTGTTACTGTTAAGTTAATATTAATTGTTATGTTTGTCATGTGTTTGTTTTATCTTTTTGGTGGTGTCTTATGTTTCTCACACAGGCCCTGCCAGAATACCAGCGTTGTTTTAGGGTGATCTTTTTCACCCAAATGAACAACTTTTACTCAGTCTAGGTTGATAGAGCACTTGTAAACTTCGAAGAAGTTACGTCATCGGTTCGCAAACCTTACGGCGGGAGACCTTGGAAAGAACCGGCAAGCAACTCGTAATTTTGGATAATTTTGTTAAAATACCTCTTACATATTATTGCAAGTTTGAATTATAATAGAACTATCGTTTTTCCTTTTAAACAAATAAAAAACCATGGCTCAAAATTTTCATCGCCTCAATCAACTGAAATTAGGTTCATCCGCAAGACTCTTACAATCCAACGAAAGGCAAACGAAAAAAACCCCTATTGCACTTACTCCGAAACCCGTATGAGCACAACAGCTCAATCACTTACCCGAACAATTTATTTGGCTGAAATAGGACGTTTGGTAGTCGATAAGATAGATTTTGCCTTGAACATCCGTGTAAAGAGACGTTAGGTCTGAATGGCTGTGATATAGGTACCGTCAAAACACATTATCCCCTTTGAAGGCATGAAGCTGTGAAAGAGGTTAGGCTGTATTCACATTGGAGGAGAAATTATCAAGCTTTTAATTAGGTATGTTTTAATTATTCGATAGTATCAAGCGTTGCTAGGACAGGCAGTATACTACATTTATATTTTAGGAAGGAAAGTTTATTAAAATAAAATAATAAAATAAAAAATATCTTAATATTCAACTTGACTTATTATATAAGCTCTTTTGAATCGTCAATATTTTTCTACCACCCGTTCAAGACTTTTTTAACTGATAAGAAGGACAGGCGCAATAAAAATTGAAGTAACAATATTTACAAAGATTTACATCGTTAACTTTTACAACTTTTTAATAATAACATTACATTAGTTCAGACAAGGTGATGTCAAATCCATGCATTACGGTCTTTCAAATAGTCGTCTACTTTATAATATACTTTACTTTATAATACTTTTTATTATATTAGAAGCGTTAGTTAGTAGACCCGATCCCAAACTCTTTCCAAGCGATAAAGTTTTGGCCTAATGTTTTCCGATTTTGACTGGACCTGTCTTTGATTTATAACTAGAGCATCCTGCCCGTGTTCATCAAACTAACGATTATCGAACCCATCATGTTACAAATATGATTTATCAAGGTTTCTGCCACTGATCTTGTGGCCTTCATTAGGATGACTGTAAAATTATAATTGATACTAGTGGCTTCCCGCGGTTTTACCTGCGTGGTACCCGTTCCCGTGGGAATACCGGGAAAAAATATAGCCTATGTCACTCGGGAGGAATGAAGCTTTCTAATGGTGAAAGAATTTTTGAAATATTTCCAGTAGTTTTTTAGTTAATCCATTACACACCAACAAATAAAAAATTCTATATTTTCTCTTTAAAATAGTTACCTTATTGTGATGTTAAAAAGGTATTAATGATTTGGATTTTCTTCATTAATTTCTGATAAATCAAAATCATTTTTTTAAATTCAATTATGGTTGAGGTGACAACATATTTTATCAATGTCAAAGAAGCTACGCCATCGGTTTGCAAATCCTACGGCGGGAGACCTTGAATGTCTATGTCTAGATCACAGAGGCGGTAAAAATAATAAAGTTTCTTACACCATTTAAGAATACTCAAGTCCAGTGTAAACGTGGCCTAGGCGGTAACTCATGGCTGGCTGGCTGCCAAAACCTGATCTATTTCACCATGTCTCTCTGACGGGAATCATTATTACAGGCGCCTTAAAATTGGACAACTGCTTCCTTAAAATGTTGGAACTTTTATCCAACATTTTTTTAATGCATTTAACCACAAGATTACGACGTATTTTAGTTCCCGTTTATATAAGAATAAAGTATATTATACCTTCTATATTAAGATAAGATAAAGATAAGATAAAAATATTCTTTATTCACTTAGACATAACAAATATGTACTTATGAATCGTCAATATTTTCCTACCACCCATTCAAGACTTTTTTAACTGACAAGAAGAATGGGCGCAAGAAACTTGCCAGCGTTTCTTAGTTAGGTAACGACATTTACAAAAAAAACATATCGTTACTAATACAACAATTGCTTAGTATAAAAATACATCATATTAAACAGTGATTATGTTATTTGTTACATCATGACCATGCATTGCGGTCATTCAAATAATCGTCTACTTTATAGTATCCTTTGCTCATCAGCGACTCTTTAATGTAACATTTAAATTTATGCAATGGTAGTTCAATTATATGCTGTGGAACTTTATTAAAAAAGGCTATGCTTTTCCCCAGAAATGAGGCTCTGGATTTTTCTAGCCTAAACTTGGGAACGACAAGTTTATCTTTATTTCTTGTGTTAAAGCGATGAATATCGCTCTGCTTTACAAATGTATTATAATATTTTTTCACATAAATAATATTTTCATAGATGTATTGTCCTGCAACAGTTAAAATGTTTATTTCTTTAAATAGATCTCTTAAAGAATCTCTCGATCGGAGGTTGTACATGGCGCGAATAGCCCTTTTTTGGAGCACGAATATACTGTGGATGTTAGCGGCTGAGCCCCATAACAAAAGGCCGTAGGACATAACACTATGAAAATAACTAAAATAGACTATTCTAGCCGTTTCAATATCGGTTAAGAGCCTTATTTTCTTAACTGCGAATGCGGCCGAACTGAGTCTACTCGCCAAGGCTTCGATATGAGGATCCCATTGTAGTCGCGAGTCTAATATAATACCTAGGAACTTTGTATTGTTAATGAATTCGACCATATCGCCGTCTAGTCTTATATGAAAATCAACTTGTCTTACATTAGGTAACGAAAATTTTAAACACTTAGTTTTCTTTGAGTTTAATGATAAATTATTACTATTAAACCAATGTGACACTTTTGAAAGAGCACTATTTACTTCGTCAGAACAGTCATCACCTCTATCTACTTTAAAGACTAGAGATGTATCATCGGCAAATAGCACCGTCTCACATAAATTCTTTGCGTAGTAAGGAAGGTCATTTATGTATATTAAAAACAACAGCGGGCCCAATATTGATCCTTGGGGTACGCCCATAGTAATGGGAGCTCCGGTAGACTCAGTTTTATTAATAACTACCTTCTGAGTTCTTTCATACAGATATGAATGCATAAGCCTTACTGACATTTCAGAAACACCATAATGTTTTAACTTCCTTAATAGTGTTTGGTGATCAACACAATCGAATGCCTTGGAAAGGTCACAAAAAATAGCGATTACATCCTGCTTGTCCTCCCAGGCATCAAGTACATGTTTTAGAAATGCAACCCCAGCATCAGTTGTACTTTTACCTTTTGAAAAACCAAACTGTTTCTCATGCAGTATACTATTTAATTTAAAATATTCTAAAAGTTGAGCATAAATTAATTTCTCAAATATTTTACTTATTGCTGGTAGTATGGATATAGGTCTAAAATTTGCTGGGTCACTTTTGTCACCAGCTTTAAACAGAGGAATTATTTTACTATTTTTCATTAAATTAGGAAAGACCCCTTCACTTATACATTGGTTAAAAATTATTGCTAATGATGGAGCTATCACATCAATTATTGATTTGATGATACTTGTAGATATGCCCCAGAGATCTTCTGTTTTCTTAATATTTATTGCTTTGAATGCTTTAATAATATCTTCGGTAGTGACATAGCTAAAACTAAATGTTTCCTGGTACTTGTTCACACTAGATTCCATAAGAGAGACAGCGGTGTTGGGGCAAGAGTTAAGTCTGCTAGTAGTTTCTAACGGAATTCGAGCAAAAAAACCTTCAAAAGCACTAGCCACCTCAATATCCGATTCAAAAGTCTGATCACTAATTTTTAAGTTAAATGAATTAATTTTGCTTTTTGTTTTGCCAGTTTCTTGGTTTATAATACTCCAGGTAGCTTTTATTTTATTTTCCGATGATTTAATTTTATTTGAAATATACCTAGATTTTGCCAAAGCACATACTTTCCTAAATGTTTTTGAATATTTCTTGACATATTCAATGAAGCTAGGATCACAGGAAGTCGTTTTTTGTGCATAGAGTTCAAATAACTTTCTTCTACTATTATAAATACCAGGTGTGGCCCAGTCACTGAACTTCTTACGATCATTACACTTTATAACTTTTTGTTTAAAATTGTTACTAAATTCTTTTTCAACAATAACAAATAATGATTGATAAGAGTTATTAGCGTCAGCAGAAGCTGGCAAACATTGAACTTTATCTTGTACATTATTTCTAAATTTATTAATACCACGTTTCGGTATTGGCCTGCAAATTACTTCGCGTTTAGGAGTAACATTATAGTGCTCAAAAGAAGCTAGTTGTCCACTGTGGTCGGATTTAATAATATTAATTACCGATTTCTCAATTAAGTTACAGTTGGAAAAGATGTTATCTAAGCAAGTGGCCGATGTTGGCGTAATTCGCGTCGGTTCATTAAAAGTGTGAAGCAAATTAAATGATTTAAAAAGATTAATGAATTTACTGGAGAGTTGTGCTAATTTAATATCTAAGATGTCTATATTAAAATCTCCACAAACTACAATTTTTTTATTCTTACGACAGCATATTTTCAAAACATCCTCCATAGTGGACTCAAAGACTGTGTAATTTGCTCCAGGGGGGCTATATACACAGATTATAATCATTTGTTCAAGTTCCACGCATGATATCTCACAAATTCGTTCAACAGAGAGGGATACTATATCCTTTCGCTCTTTATATTGTGTGTTATTAGGTAAAATTATTAAAGAACCCCCCCTTACTGCAGTTTTTCTATTGAATGAACTTACAACACTATAATTATCCAAATTTAACAATAATTCATATTCTTTTAACCAATGTTCAGTAACACATAACACATCAATATTTTCACAATTTAAAAATAAACTTATTTCTAGGTCTTTGCCAGCAGAAAAGCCTTGGATATTCTGGTGTACTATTTTTAAACATTTAGGCTTTCCTCTTGTCAATACTGGGCTAGAGTATGCCTCCGTTGTCTCTAATGGTAATTTAAATTAACCATGTCAGTATTTGGATTCAAAAGAATCGAATTATTTGGAACAGATTCCAAAGTTGAATTAGAAATGTCACATTTAAGCTGCTCAAAA
Source organism: Crambus lathoniellus (assembly GCA_949710035.1). Classification (NCBI taxonomy): domain Eukaryota; kingdom Metazoa; phylum Arthropoda; class Insecta; order Lepidoptera; family Crambidae; genus Crambus; species Crambus lathoniellus. Next base: position 10,351,502 of record OX453324.1, on the reverse strand, counting down.
GAAGTAGAAGTTAGAGTAGCCAGATTGTTGGCTAGTTGATTAAAATAAAAAGATAGCGATAATGCTATTTGTCGCTTATGATAATTATGCAGATAGTATTTATCTTTCGTCAAGTTAAGATTTTCTAACAGGGTATTTATGTCTATTATTTGTATCTGACTATTATGATATGCTATTGTGCTTAATGTTAAATTAAGATTATATTTTAATTTATTCTCTAATTGTGAAAACCCTTGACTATAGGGAAATGTAAACATAACAACTTTTCTAACATTTAGAGAGCATAATGAGTTACAGTATGATATTAACTGGTTTTTGTTTATACTATCTCTATTCCCGATTAAAACAATCAAGTTTGTGTTTTCACTATAAGATTTTTTTACAATTACTTTCATAATCTCATTTATGCTTGATCCAGGCATACAATAATTAGTAACACTTTCCTTAGAATGTTTCTGGATTAATTGGCCCAAGCCCTTCCCAATCTCATCGCAGAACATAATTGTTTTAGCGTTACTTATTCTTGTTGTATTAGGTCATAGACTAGTCCAGAGGGGGTTAAAATTATAAAGTTTCTTACACCGTTTAAGAATACTCAAGTCCAGTGTAAACGTGGCCTTGGCGGTAACTCATGGCTGGCTGGCTGCCAAAACCTGATCTATTCCACCATGTCTCTCTGACGGGAATCATTATTACAGCCGCCTTAAAATTGGACAACTGCTTCCTTAAAATGTTGGAACTTTTATCCAAAATTTTTTTAATGCATTTAACCACAAGATTACGACGTATTTTAGTTCCCGTTTATATAAGAATAAAGTATATTATACCTTCTATATTAGGTCATAGACTAGTCCAGAGGGGGTTAAAATTAAAAAGTTTCTTACACCGTTTAAGAATACTCAAGTCCAGTGTAAACGTGGCCTTGGCGGTAACTCATGGCTGGCTGGCTGCCAAAACCTGATCTATTCCACCATGTCTCTCTGACGGGAATCATTATTACAGCCGCCTTAAAATTGGACAACTGCTTCCTTAAAATGTTGGAACTTATATATCCAACATGCGCTATCTCTACATCTTGGACCCACCTGAAAATCAGCGTCACACTATTTGCTGTGGCATAAGCTGAGGTTGGGTCCATTTCGGCTAAAATGTTTGTTTTTGTTTATGTAAACAACTTTGTTTGTATGTTTTAGTCGAATAAACTATATTTCTTTCTTTCTTTCTTTCTATATTATACCATAGTCTGCGATATAATTATCATCTAAATTGGTAAAGATGTTTCTTGATTTAGTAACAAATTATAATTGAAGTATGTAGTGGTTTGTCATTTAGGATTCGATGTAATGGTATTTTAGATTCTATGAAAGATACTAAATGTAACCTTCATGGCTGTCTGGCTGCCAAAACCTGATCTATTTCACCATGTCTCTCTGACGGGAATCATTATTACAGGCGCCTTAAAATTGGACAACTGCTTCCTTAAAATGTTGGAACTTATATATCCAACATTTTTTGAATGCATTTTATCCACAACAGTGGTTTGTCGCGTATTCCCGTTTATATCAGGATAAAGTATATTATACCCCTATATTAGACTATAGTCTGCGATATGCAATATATCATCTAAATTGGTAAAGATGTTTACATTTGATTTAGTAACAAATTATAATTGTAGTATGTAGTGGTTTGTCATTTAGGATTCGATGTAATGGCATTTTAGATTCTATGAAAGATACTAAGTCTAACCTTTATGGCTGGCTGGCTGCCAAAACCCGATCTATTTCACCATGTCTCTCTGACGGGAATCATTATTACAGGTGTCTTAAAATTGGAAAAATGCTTCCCTAAAATGTTGGAAATTATATCCAACATTTTTTTGAATGCATTTTATCCTACTAATATTATAAATGTGAAAGTTTAGGTGTTTGGATGTTTGTTACTCAATAACGTCAAAATGGCTGAACTGATTTAGCTGAAATTTGGGACACAGATACTTTGTAGCCTGGAGAGGAACATAGGCTACTTTTTATCCCGGAAAAATATCACATTCCTGCGGGATAACGACGTGAAAACCACGCGGGCGAAGCCGCGGGCGGAAAGCTAGTTTACAATAAGTTTTAAGTAAAAATTTAATTTTTATGACAAGCTTTTTTGCTGACTGTACTTTAATATTGTATTTTCATCTGAACCAAACCTGTATACAAAATTTCAGCTCCATCGGACACTGGGAAGTGAGTCAAATTAAGCTTGCAAGATTTGTCCCCCACTACTATATAACTAACATGGCAAGTTAATAAAAAGCTTGTAAAAAGATTATGACAGCGGTTTGTCGAGTATTTTAGTTCCCGTTTATATCAGAATTAAGTATATTAAACCTCCTATATTGGGTCATAGTCTGCGATATGCAATAGGTAAATATCTAAATTGGTAAAGATGTTTACACTTTTTTATTTTTTAAAACGTAGGCACACTTAGAGCGATCCTAATATATCAAACATTATAATTATGCTCACTACTTAAAAGTATACACAACATTCACTATAAAATTATGTATAAAAAACAACAACATACTCTCAAAACTACTTAATACACTTGATTTAATAACAAATTATAATTTTAGTAGTGTTTATATGGTTTGTCATTTAGGATTCAATGTAATGGCATTTTAGATTCTATGAAAGTTACTAACCCTTCATGTCTGGCTGGCTGCCAACACCAGCTCTGATGAAAATCATTAATTACTTTCGCTGTTTCCTTAAAATGTTGGAACTTATTTCCAACATGTTTTGAATGCATTTTGTTTACAAAAAGTTTCCGCCGGCAGCGGTTTTAATCACGCTCTGGAAGGTCGTTAATACCCATTAAAGGTCACAGCACATTACATCAACTCGGAAAGGGATCGACACCGTATCGCCTTTCGCCTCGCCGTCAACCAGGCGTCAACCTAACGCAAGCACGTAACCAAACCGGATCAGCGTCGGTACGTCGGCGCGGCTACGGCTAGGCGACGCCGCGCTTACGGCTCGCCGCACAGTGGTTTCATTTAAAAAAAATAAAAAAAAATGAGAAAAAAATGATAAAAAAAATATATTATCATTTTCATTTTCAGACCACTGTGCGTACAGCCGTAAGCTCGGGTACGGAGAGACGTGAGCGCGTGGACGACTAGCGGTAAGCGCGGGGATAGCAAGTTGAGCGACCCGCAAAGCGGTTCGTGAGCTGGTCCCGAGGCGAGGCGATTACGTTACGATTCCGATTAGTGTGCTTTGCAGTAGGGGGTTTCATACAAAGAACACTGAACCGCTCGAGTTGATACGTTTACGATCCCTTTCCGAGTTGATGTATGTGCTGTGACTTTTATTGTGCCCGCGGTTGGTCATGACCCATTCTCCTTATCCATCCATAAGGAAGGTCTGTGTTACAGCAGTTGGGACTTATAATAGCTGATGATGATGATGATGATGAAGGTCTCTACTACCATGGAGCGCTGCATATTTTCACAATGCGACGTCGCATTCTAGTCTTATGTGGGGGCCCTAACTTATGGCTGGCTGGCTGCCAACACGGGTTACAATGGGTCTATTCCACCATGTCTTACTGATGGAAATCATTATTAATGTGTTTAAAATTGGACACCTGCTTCCTTTAAAAAGATGGGAGTAATTTTCAACTTTCTTTGAATGCAATTTTTTTTTTACAGATCTAAAGAGAGCGCGGTTTTAGCCACTTAAGTTCCCGTTTCCGTGGGAATAATAGGATAAAACAGTATTCTAATAACGTATATTCCAGGTACCTAATAGTCTTGCTGTATGTAAAATCATGATCATCATAATCAGTAATTGTTAGTCCCCACTGCCGGGCCACAGGCCCTCCTTATGGGTAGATAAGGACAACGGGCCCAACGCGAGCCACCACGCGGGCCCAATGAGGATTGGTGGGTATTAACGACTGCAAACGCAACCGAGACCTTTCGAAGCAAGGAGGAGTACAGGTATATTTTTTTACACCCCGAGACCGACAACTGCAAAGGTTTTTTTTTTTTTTTACTTTTTATGGGTTTGCTCTTGATCCGAATCTATCAAATTTAATGTGAGTAAAATAATTGCATTTCAATCGGTTCAGCCGTCTAGCTAGACGTTATTTAGCTTAAACAATATGCCTTTTGTGATGTCATTTTAGATTCTATGAAAGTTACAGCATATGGCTGTTTTATGTAGGTATGTTTTACTATTAGTAACGAAAAATGTGGATAGTATTAATTTACTATTAGAGTCAATTTTAAAATTATTTTTATTGCTACGGTATTTTCTATGGAAATAGCAAGAAAAATTACTCAATACTTACGCAATAATAAGTGTTGGTATCTAATAAACGTTTTTCTATTTCTACACATAACTAAACTCTAAACAACTCTTTCCCAAAGTGGGGGATAACGCCCCCTTGTGGGCGCTGCATGTCTAAAAGGGGGCGGCAAGGGACCCAGGAAAAAATATCATTTGAAGTTATAGTGATTTTTAAGAAGGTAAAAAAAATGTGGGGCGCTAAAAGATAATTTATTTTCAAAGTGGGCGGTAGAAAAAATAAGTTTAGGAACCTGTAATAAACATAAATATTCCAAACAGTTAAGCAAATTTCATCACAGCTCACAGTACTCACCATATTTCCAACTGAATTGTGTGAACACTGAAACAGTACACGGAATTACATTTGGAAATGGCCGCCTGCCAAATTGAAATACTAATTCCTTGTACTAATTACAGTTAATAACACTAAGCGTTTATTTAACGGCACTCAGCGTGAGTTATAAAAACTTATTTGGCTTGGTTTTTGGAGTTTGGAACTTATTTTACGTGGTAAAAACGTTTGTCAAAGTGTAATCTATACTTACTTAACCATACTACTAGTACCGTACTACATAGGTACTAATATAATTAATGTGAAAGTGTGTCTGTTTGTTTGTTTGTCCGTCTTTCACTTCAAAACGTAGCAACGGATCGACGTGGTTTTTCGAGAGTGACTTATGCTACTTCTTAGTCCGGAAAATTCTAAAATAAACAATAACATTTTTGGAAAATCGTTTAAATGTCGTACTAGGTATACAAAACTGTCATTTCTTCCATGGCCGCTTCCAAAGAGTATGTAACTGACAAGCAGTGTTTAAAACTTCTTCGCGATTATTTATTTTTATCTGTCTTTCTTTAATCAATGTTGTTAGTTCTTTGATGTTGGTGATATCAAATCAAATCAAATCTTTTTTTTTATTCAATTTAGGTTGAGGTTACAACTCTTATGAACGTCAAAGAAGCTACGCCATCGCTTCGCAAATCCTACGGCGGGAAACCTTTCGAGAAGAACCGGCAAGAAACTCGTCAAGGGCAATCTTTTCCTCTCTGTTATATTTCATACAGAGTCGTCAAATTGAAAAATGACCTTCACACATTCATCATGTCAGCCGAACGACGCCCACTGCTGGGCATAGGCCTCCTCCAAGGATCTATTTAGTATTAGTATGTATTATTATTTATTTATTTAGTATTTAGTATCTATTTATCACATATTAGTACGAATAATATACGAAGTTCACCAGGTCCATTATAATTTATATGACATAATAACGTTTGCCGGGTCAGCTAGTAAAAAGAGGATGAGGTCGGTGCCAGCCAGGAGAAAAAAAAGAAAAGAAACAGAGGAAAAAACCACGGACCTCAAAAAGGTTGATACCTACTTTTTGAAGTCACTTTTTTTATTACTGTCTTGTTCTTGCTGCGCCTTGTAAACGCTGAATGTTGTGGGGACAGTACTTAACACCCTCTCCCTAGTGCCTCTCCCAAAATTACTGAAATAACATTCATCACAGGCTCCGCTAATGACAAAGCAATGAGTTTTCACTGACAGCTTAATATACATGCGGCTGTCATTATGATGTGACAGTTACAGTGATGAGCTTGCGTGATCATGTGTATCGAATGTGTATTAATCTTCGAATGGAGAATTGGCATCATTTAACACGAATTCTTATTATAAGGGAAAAAGATCATTGCTATAAATTGTAAAGATAAATTACCTTTCTTTGGAAGGCATGCTTTAAGCCGTTTGTCCCGGCTGCATTTGCAGTCCTTTATACTCCGCATTCGGCCCGCATAGTGGGTCACAGCTTATTTCTCCTCAGCTATCCATAAGGAAGACCTGCCCCCCTAGACACGTGGCTTTCTATTATTGAATCCGCCAGTAGAATAGAAAGAAAATGTACGGGATTGACATTAGGGATTGAAATGTCACGTGACAGCTATGTCAATCCCATACTTTTTCTTTCTATTCGACTGGCGAATTCGCTAATAGAAAGACACTTGTCTAGGGGGGCTGTGCTCAGCAGTGAGGACAATCAGGATGAACTTTATATCAACTATTATAAAACAGCATTCTATTATATTATACATTCACAAGCTTCACAGCTTAGTGGTACTGGAGCTGAGTGTTAGCTAGTAAATACGTATACTGTCGAGTTTGAGTTATATTTTGACGGATATATTGTATCTTATTGTAATAAATTTGGTTTAACAGAGACATGAAGAAAAGGTTTACGACACCCTGTTGCCAAACTCAAATGTGAAAGTGACTTTTTTTTTGCACCGAATTATAAAACGTACTTTAGGTATTTGTAAAATAGAGAACAACAAGATGCAACGACCGCAAACACATATTAAAAGTTCACAAAATCAACGTTACGTAGTACCCTGATATTTTTTGCAAAACTTTACCGATTTCAAAAAAACAACTTTTCCATGGATATTTTCACGCTTTATTTAGTGATTGGCTGTGCTATTTCAAAGGATTTTCAGTTTTTTTTACCGATTTCATTACGTTTTTCATAAAAAAAATTAACAAAGAACTTGGGCCGTGATCCCACGTTTTCTTTTTTTTATATTTTTTTTTTTTGTTTTTGAAAGTTCATATCCCTTTTAGTACTTTATGAAAAAATTTAAAACAGAGATGGACTTGCCAATATAAGCCATAACTTTTTGCAAAGCAAAATATTGCTCTACTGGCCATCTAGGGAGGAAACTGAGGACTACGTTTGTATGGAACAACGACCCTTGTGTTTCCTCTTAAGTGTCGAACTGACTACACAAACAACTTTATTTCCTACCAAACAAGATCATATACCTATAATTCCTTTGCCAACGACGATAAAAAGGCTATAGACCTTCACCTTGTTTTTGCTACTGTCTCCCTAACTTCATCAGTAAGACGTGCAAATAATAGGTGTCGCGACTTAGTGTTCTTGCTGTCGCGAAGTAGCTGATGATGTGCAGAGGTGGTCGGGTCGATGAATATGAACACTTGAAATTTGCACTCAACAGCGTTTACTTGAAATAAAATTATAAAAATACTGGTTCACAATTACTGAGATAGATAAGAATAGGTACACGTAAAATACACAAACAGTTTACAGATTTAAATGCGAGTCGAGAGCGTAATGCGACTCGTTGGTCTGAGGTACAATCAGCGAGAGAGAGAGCAGGCAAAGCCCCCCCAGTGTCTTATATAGTCGCGAGCCTGTCGCAGCAGACTTCGGACCGAACGATTTAATGTTTTAGTGTTGGGAAGATCCCAACATGCTGCCGCCTCACAAACAAAAAGAATTTATAGGCAAGCCACTAGCAAGCTTATTACATAAAAAATCGGAATCTAATCATCATTAATAGGTAAAATGCTAATTTTTAATATAGTGCGGACATGTGTTTTACCATTGGAAGTCTTAACTTCGACTGCCCTCACAAGGCCATCGTGGCCTGGGAACACTTTTGTAATTCGGGCCATTGGCCATGACATTACAGGTACATTATCTTCTCTTAAAATAACAAGACTTCCTATTTTTACATTAAGTGTGGTATTTTTCCACTTAGGTCTATTTTGTAATACATTGAGATATTGTTTATACCACAATTTCCAGAATGATTGTTTAAGTTGAGTACACAACTGCCAGAATTTAAGTCTATTTTCTGGGATATTTGAATAATCATTTTCGGGGTACATAGTAAGTGCATTACCAATTAAAAAGTGACCTGGGGTCAGGTAAGAAAAATCATTTACATCAGATACCGATAATGGTAATAAAGGACGTGAATTCAAAACACATTCAATTTCTACTAATACAGTATTAATTTGCTCGTAAGTTAATATCCTATTTTGAGTAATCCTTTTGAGATGAAATTTCGTGCTCTTTATTGTACTTTCCCAGAGGCCACCAAAGGTTGGTGAATAAGATGGTATGAAATGAAACTTGACATTCTGAGTTGCTGCATATTGACATACCTTCCTTTGGTGCTCTTTTGAAGATTGCAGGCGGTAAAGCTCTGTTAATTGGTTCTGTGCGCCTTTGAATGTACTAGCGTTATCAGAATAAATCTCTTTTGGCAACCCCCTTCTAGAAACAAATCTTTTAAGGCATGCAAGATAGGCCTCGGTAGTAAGGTCAGAAGTAACTTCCAGGTGAATAGCTTTAGTAGCAAAACAAACGAATGCACAAATATACCCTTTGCCCACCACCGAACGTCTTACGCGCGAGAGTTTAATGCTTAAAGGCCCAGCAAAATCAACACCAACCTTTTCAAAGGGGCGACTCATAGCAGTCACGCGGTCAGCTGGCAAAGAACCCATTAACTGCTTTGATGCTTCTGCTTTCAGCTTAAAACAAGGAACACATTTTCTTACAAGTTTTTTTACATATGATAAACCATTACATATCCAAAACTTTTGGTTTAAATTAGACAGTAACAACTTAGGTCCAGCATGTAAGAGCCTTAAATGCTCAGCATGTATTATTAAATTAGTCACATGAGATTCTCTTGGTAAAATCACTTGATGCTTCTGTGCATATGGGATATTAGAGTGGTGTAATCTACCTCCTACCCTAAGCACACCAAGATTATCTATAAAAGGGCACAAACTTTGTAGCGAACCTTTTACATTCTTATTATTCTTCAAACAATAAAATTCATCTTTAAAGTAAATTTCCTGTTCCTTTTTAACGAGCAACATTAAAGCGTTATTTAATTCGGAACTAGATAAGTAATCATGACAGATTTTTCCGCCTTTCAAATTATTTATAAATCTTAAGACGAAAGCTAAAATGCGTACCATCTTATGAATACTAGAAAACTTTCGCAAATGATTGTGTACGTCATCACCAACTGAAACTACCTGATTGCTGGAGAATGCTGACCCGGTTTTCAGCTCTGGTATGTCGGGATGTAATTCTGTGGGAGTAGCAAACACATAGCTAGTGTCGTGCAAAAAAGACGGGCCACACCACCACATCGTGCAAGAGGCGAGCTCGGCTGGCGCCACACCCCTACTCACCAAGTCCGCGGGGTTTTCGCTAGTGTTCACATAAAGCCACACACAATCAGTTATATTTTTAGCAATTGCCATCACCCTGTTAGCGACATAAGCACCGAGTTTCATAGGTTCAGTATTCAACCAAGCTAGCACTATTTGTGAATCCGTAAATAAATAAATGTTTTTAATATTATGCTTTAATTGTAGCGATTCCCTCACCCTATTAATAAGAATCGAAAGCAGTAGCGCGGCGTTGAGCTCTAGGCGCGGTACAGTCATATTAGTGCGTTGAAGCGGGTTAATGCGCGACTTCGAACATAGTAAATAAACGTCAATTTTACCTGTTGGACGCGTGATACGCATATATACGCAACAGCCGTATGCTGTCGAACTGGATGCATCTGCAAAACCTACAAGCTCAACACTATCCGAGTTACTTATATGAATATTTCTATTAATATATATAGGCTCCATTTTAGACAGACTGGAAACAAACTCAAGCCATTCATCCCTAATACTTATGTCGGGAGTGGAATCCCAGTCCGCTTTAGAAGACCACAATTTTTGCATTACTACTTTGGCTTGCACTATAATGGGACTAATAAAACCCATAGGGTCATAGAATTTTCCTATGTAGGCAAGTATCTCCCTTTTCGTTATTTTTTTACTGACAAAGGGCTCTGGACAAGTAATTTTAAATTTGTCCTCTTTAATTAGTAACTGCAGACCTAAAGTTTTTAAACTACAATCCTTGTTCTGCAGCTCTAAGTCATCAAAGTGTTGATTACTTGACGGAATGTCAGCTAATACCCTGCTATCATTTGACGACCATTTATGGGTCTGAAAACTACCTAATTTTAGTAGCTGAATAAGTTGAGCTTTAGCTTGTAACACATTATTAAAATCATTATCAGCATACAACACGTCATCAACGTATGTGCAATTTTCTAAAATAAAGGAACCTAACGACAAGGTTTTCTCATTGTCTGTTGCTAATTGCTTAAGGCAACGAGTAGCAAGATAACTTGAACTTTTTAAACCATACGTGATGGTGTCAAGCCTAATACATTTAATATCCTCATTTGGATTATCGCGCCATAATATATTCTGTAATGAAGTGTGCTCTGGAACTACATTTATATTTCGAAACATTTGTTTAATATCTGTAGTAAATGTAAATTTACCAATGCGAAATAATAACAATATGTCAAAGAGTTCTCTTTGTACAGTAGGCCCATTTAATAATAAATCATTTAAGGACACCTTTTTATTGGTCTTCATAGAGCCGTCAAATACTGTACGTAATTTTGTAGTTTTACTATTAGGGTTAATGACCGCATGATGGGGTAAGAAGTACACCGCATCTTTATTCAACTGATAAAGCTCGATATCGACATAGTGCCCATGATTTAAATTTACATATTCATGGATAAATTTTTTATATTCAACAAAAAGCTCATAATTATTTTGCAACTTTTTCTCTAAATTGAAAAATCTTTTAAGTGCAAGATTAAATGAATCACCTAAAGCATAATTAACTTCACTTATAGGTAATTTTAAAGGTAACGTAACTTGAAACTTGTTATCCTTTAACTGAAAGGTTTCCTTAAAAATATTCTCACAGAGCTCGTGCTCGGAGGATTTTTCATTATAAATTTCTGGCACGCTTTCAGTTTTCCAAAAGTTATTTAAAACATTGGTCGTATCAGAGTCACATGTCGTACATTTTAATGCAACCTTATTACACACCTTAGAAATATTATTAGAATACGAAAGAGTACCTCCAAGTATGTACCCAAACTGGGTATTAATGAGACCAGGCGACTGGTTACCGGACAGCACTTTAAGCGGTGTCGCAGGCTCGTGGCTCAGCGACCTCGGAGACGGCTGCGCGGTCTGGTTGCTCAGCGACTCGGCCGGCTGGGTCACATGCTCGCAGCTCGGCATCTTCGTCGGCAGGAGCACCTGAAAAAATACGTCAGCCCCCATTAGTACATCGATCTCACCCGGTGTGTCAAATTGATCATCTGCCAACTTTATTGCACTCGGAATCGAAATGTTTTTGCGATTAACCTTGTGTTGTGGCAGGTTACATGTGATCTTTTCAACTACATGACATGAAACGGGGATTTTAAAGTCGTTATTCAATGAAAGGATCTCTACAGGTAGGCAATACCTTAAATTGGACTTAGCATTTGTGATGCCCACTACATTGACATTAGTATGTGAAGGTTTTAATTTAAGCAGCTTCGTCGCCTTCTCAGAAATGAAGGACAGCTGGGACCCACTGTCAAGCAGGGCTCTAAAGTACTTAGGACTGCCATCTTGTGCTAAGATCATAATCTTCGCTGTAGGTAATAAAACATCGTTAGTGAAATTACTTGCAGATGATAATGAGGCAGCTGATGTGGAAGTACCATTGCTGCGAGTTTGATGCAGCAACGTGTTGTGCGCCTCCTTGCACTCATAACACCGGAAATGATATTTACATTTTTTTGTATGATTACCTAAGCAAATACGGCAAAGTGCCTTATCTTTGACAAACTCTAGTCTTTTATCGACTGTCATTAATTTAAATTTGTTACATAAATAAAGTCTATGTTCAGACTTACATAAGATGCACGTGGGTTGTTGCGTCGCCGCTGCGGCCGTTAGACGCTCAGCGGTGGCGGCCCCATAGCCTCGTTGCTGCTGACGATGCTGCCCGCTGCTGGTGGGCACGCCGCCCGGGTCAGCATTTTCCAGCGCCAGTGCGCGCCTCTCCAGGAAGGCGAGGAAGGCGTCCATCTTCGGATCTTCTGCGCCCCTCTCCAGTTGGTAGGCGCGAGACGTAAATACGTCTAGTTTCCGACATAATAAACATAAGATTATTGCGTCCCAATACTGTACATTGGGCTCTAAATTTGACAAGGCGGCAAGAATCTGTTTGATATTGCAAATAAATTCTCTTAAATTTAAGGCCGTACTTTTAAAAATAGGTTTGACATCAATTATTGCGTTAACGTGCTCGTTAATAAGTCTACTCTTATTATTATACCTATTATTTAATATTATAATAGCTTCTTCGTAACTTTCCGAAGTAAGAGGTAGATTTTTTATTAAATCTAATGGTTCAGAGATCAAATAGCATCTAAGGTAATACAGTTTTTGTATATTATCCAAACAATTGTTATTACCAATTAAAGAATGGTACAAGTTAATAAAAGGTACATAATCGGTAAACTTACCATTAAATGTAGGAATATCAATTGGCGGTAACTTTGCCATGGACGTGGACCGTGGAGTTGGGGAGTTGGCGTTGGTGCCAGTGGCACCACCGAGTCGACAATTGGCACTGCGCGCACGACTTTCCAGCTCCGTGTTCAATAAGGCCAAGGTCTTATAGTATTTGTCTTCGACCTCTTCTATATTGTCCTCTTTGATTTCTGGGTCGTCTAGAGATAATATTTTTATGTTATAGTTTTCATACTGACTAAAACACTCGCTTAGACGCGCTTTTTTAATATTTAGCATCTCGGTGGAAATTTGCGAGATATCATTAATAGTACAAAAGGTATGAATTCTCGTTAAGGTACCTTTAATGTATTTCCTTGCCGACGCCAGCTCACCCAGCTCCATGGTTGCACAATTTACACTTATTGACTGACCGTACTAAACACTAACTAGCTAAAATTATTTAAGTACAACAAAACAAAAACACTTGAGTTTTTCGCGCCGCAAAACGCAAAATAGCAGGAACCGTTCGTAGACTAGCTAAAATGATTTACAACTAAAACAAATTGCAAACAAAACACCGAGACCGAGTTATCGCGCCGCAAAACGCAAAATAAATAGGTAACAGGAACCGTTCCGGTCGACCGTGCGTACACTAGCGGAGCAAAGGAAGAATGAAATGAATGAACGCTTGCTTGCTGTTGCTGTGCGCTGCCGCCGCCCGCGCGCCTAGTCGAGCCGACCACGCCCAGTTCGTGAAGTATATTTGCTATTAGGTCCGTGCGCCGGTTCCCCGCGCGCGTTCCGCTGCCCGTCGTCGCCTCGCTCGCTCGGCCGCTTGGCTGTTGCTATGCAATGACTGCCACTGCGATGCGAGCCAGGTTTCCCGTGGCGTAGCCTAGGTAGCGTAGAATCGCCTTCAATGCCAGAATGCTTACTGCTTATTATACATACAATATTGTATTGTCACACACAACACAACCGGCACGCACAGAATAAATAACCACACGCACCACGCACGAACGATTCGTTGATTTTTCAAAATATGCTCCTCTTAAAAGCGCTGAATGTGTTGTTGCCTCCTGCAACTGCTGTAGGTAGGTGTGCTCAGTGAACTTGTTTAATGCTGCGAAGGACCATGTCGCGACTTAGTGTTCTTGCTGTCGCGAAGTAGCTGATGATGTGCAGAGGTGGTCGGGTCGATGAATATGAACACTTGAAATTTGCACTCAACAGCGTTTACTTGAAATAAAATTATAAAAATACTGGTTCACAATTACTGAGATAGATAAGAATAGGTACACGTAAAATACACAAACAGTTTACAGATTTAAATGCGAGTCGAGAGCGTAATGCGACTCGTTGGTCTGAGGTACAATCAGCGAGAGAGAGAGCAGGCAAAGCCCCCCCAGTGTCTTATATAGTCGCGAGCCTGTCGCAGCAGACTTCGGACCGAACGATTTAATGTTTTAGTGTTGGGAAGATCCCAACAATAGGGGTACGTCCAGACGCAAATTGGATCTACACCCGAAAGGACGTATTTCCCTCAGGGTAGATCCTATCTTAAGGGCGGCAATACACATGCCTGTAAAGCGGGACAGTCGCTTGCGTACTTGTTAATAGCATGTGGAAGTAACTGGCGCAATGTGAACACATTTGCCAGCTAAATTTACGTCCTTGCATGCCTGTATTTCCAACACGTATACACCAGCCAGTTCTGGTTGGTGGTAGGGCTTGTTTAAAGTCCGCCTGGCTAGCTACCACCATTTTATCTAAGTCTGACGCCATAAAAACGATGTTTTCGGCATTGTTGTGTTCCGGCAGTTAGTGATAAGATAGCCAGTTTCTCAGTAATGAAGGATTCCGGGAGTAGTGCGCTTCCACCTTCAGCTTTATCATCACTTAACATCAGGTGAAGGCTAAGTTTGAACCCCGTAGTGGATAAATTAATAAGTTCACGAGACAGTACCTACGTATAATTCCCACGCTTCTATTTTTTTGATCGATCGAAGTTTTTGCAATGGAAAACAGTCGCAGTGAATAAAATAGCATCATATTGCGACTAGCAGTACAAAAGCAACAAAACATGCACCAAACGGCGGAAACTCGTCATCTACTGGTATGCTTGTACCCGTGTCGTCGCGAGCGTGCATACGTGCCGGTTTTCCCTGACATTGCATGTGCCAGTAAATGCAAAAAAATCAAATGTTCCAACTATCCTATTGCCAGATACAGGCATGTCAATAATTGTAACTCATGAAAGTAGACAGCACGTGTTAGAAGCTTGTGTGCCAGTGTGCCAGCTACGGTCACGTGTGTTCCCGGCTTAACCGAATTAAATCTCCGTAAAAAACTGGCAAATTGGAGGACATTTTTATACAGACCTTACTTTTTGCAGCGCCAATTCATGAGGTGAATAATGAAAAAGGTTAGAAGTAAGTATAATTAGGGACTCTGAATTTTTTTATTAACAAAACTTTTTTTTTGTAATTTAAATGATAAACATAGGCTTGTTCTAGAACAAGAAACAACTTGTAATTAAGTATTTGATTAAGTAACACCTCAAAATTTATTTATGAACATTCTGATTTGTTTAAATACTTTTGTATTTTGAAAATGAAGTAGGTATTAGAAAAAATCTACCCCGCCTCACAACTTTTTGTGTGTGTTTAAATATATATTTATCCGATTATCAAGATTTCAATGCCATTACACACGAAATTTACATGTGCTTAGATAATAATTGGTTTAATTTTAAGAAATTATTTATTTAATTATAAGTGTATGTAATAAAATTAATCCACTAGCTGCTGTAATCAGTAAAACTTTAGTTTATTTTTTTATGTTAATTCAACTTTTATAATGATGTGTCTACATATTAAGGCATACAAAAATAGCGCAGGATAGCTAATAAGAAGCATTAATTTATGTGTTTATTGATAGTAATCTGGATTCTTGTCCTTAAAATTAAATAAAAAAATGATAATTACTTAAATACATTACTTACTTATAATTCTAATATGTTGTTTAAGTGGTTCAAGTATGTTATATGTAAGGTAGCAACCCTACTGGGTTGCTACCTGACACATGCGCGCACATGCACTGACATGTGCATAAAATGAAATAGCGTACTTTAGTGTTATAGCTTATAAAGTACCTATAATATAATAATAGATTCTGAGCCGATTTCGGCTACAGCGACTGCTGGGTAGGCTCAGCTAGTGGCGCCTACTTGCTCCGCGCGGTGGTGTGCTCGCATGTGACTGTTGTAGCCAATTTTGGCTTTGAAAGTTTAGTAGTACCTACACGTACATGAAATGCACACTAATAATATATGAGAGGACTGATAATTTTTCTTTTAAGAAAAATTATCAGTCCTCTCATATATTATCATGAATATAACAGCCATAGAATCTAAAGAAAAAGCGACCCAAAATGTAACCCGTGGTAAGCCTCTAAAGTAGAAGGTGATATTTCATTTTCACTTGCCGTCTTTGAAGGTTACAGCCTTCTCGATTCAAGTATACAGACTTAGGACAAATATGATAATTTGCCGGTAGTCAAGTGCGAGCTTCATTAAAAAGATTTATAAATAAAAAACATCGTTTGGACACGATGAAAAATGTTGTATAAACGGGAAAAATATTTCTTTTTTTGTTAAGTAGGTTTTTCCTTTTCCTCAAATTAACGCAGGTGAAACTGCGTGGTACAGCTAATATAAAATAAAGTACCAATGACGTAAATTAAAAATAAATAAATTGCAATTTCAGTAACATACTTACTAAATTTTTAACTAATAATGAAGCTTTGTATGAATAAAATATCAAATATAATACCCTCAAAATACAAGACGTTAGGAGTAATAGGTATAGTGCAGCAAGCTTTCCTGTTCCGGTGATTATCTTTGGAACTAAAGCAGTTTTCATACGACAGTCCATTTTGACAGCTAATTTGGTATTGCAAGTGGCTCCTCTGTCACGGCTGTCACCGGAACAGGAAAGCTTGTGGCACTGTAATATAATCTGTTTATTTTATTTGATTTCTGAACGAATTCTCTATTGCCCAATGTAATAAAAGAAGTGGTACTCAATGTCTGACTTTTGTTATTACTCTGGCAACTTTTTTTTTCTCCAAACGAGAACTTTTGCTATAGAAAAAAAATTAAACCAAATAGAATGAAACAAATTTGTTAAATGTAAGCTCTATTAACCATAGAACAAAGCTCATAAGTTTTATCACATCTAAAACACAATAATACATAAATTGAGAGTACCTATCGAAAACATGGTAGCAAAAGTATGGTTTTGTTCGGGGGGCTAAAATTCCCCATATGAAAATTTTCACAGATTAGCAATGCAATATGAAGTAGAATTTTATACTGAACACAATACAAACCTTAGCCAAAGCAAAATAAACCTTGTTTTGTTACAATCAAGCTTTAAAGTGGTTTGTGTAGGCGCGGTCGGATCCGACCGCACGCGGCTCAAAGGCGTGACGTGTGGCGCGGTCGGATTCGACCGCGCGAAGCTTCAGAGGTATACATAGTAAACACCCTGACCAAGACAAATAGACATATTTTTCATGCACACAAATATTTGTCTTGTTCGGGAATCGAACCCGAGACCTCTGGCGCAGAAGGTGGGTAGCCTACCCCTGCGCCAAATCGGTCGTTTACACGTCTAAAATACACTACTATTTCTATTACCTACTTTGCAAACTCCTTCTTGACTCAAGCTTAATACAATTCTACTGATTAACTATGATATTTCCTAACTTTTGAAAGAAACCCACGTTTTATTTATTAGCTACCTACATATAAAGGAACCCCAAACCCCTAAGGTCCTCAAAGTGCTTAGTAAACAGAAATCGCCAGTTTGCCAGTTACTAAGAGGTCTCTCATTAACATACTTTTCCAAGTATTTTTTGTCCAAGATGGCTTTGTAAAGACGCTTATGGAATTTACGAGAGTATTATTGATTGGGTATAAAAAGGTTGGGAGGCTGTAATTTGTTTATTTGACTCAAGTTTTGGCTCGAGTGATATTTTTAGGTGTCAGTTATGTCACTATTATTTATTCTGTGGTTATGTTAAATGTCTTTTTTACCTGACTACGGCAAAGCAAAAAGGAGGGTTATGATGTTGACCAGTACTTCTGAAACTGCTGATCATATATTCACAATTGATCGTTGGAAGCGCCTCGATTGTCCGCTGAGGCTATGTCACGTCACATGAAATTGAATTCGGCGCCCTACATAATTTAAATCTGTGAACAAAAAAACACTTTTTCTAAGAATATGGTGTTTGATATCAAATGAAAGCTCTTGGTGAGCACGTTTCAAAAATATATATTTTATTTGTTTTTTTAGCTTTGCTTGCATAAAACGAATTTTCGAAATTATGACCCCAAAATAAAATAATTAATAATTAAGTTTATTAAATTTTTACTTTTTTGCATTCACAATGCAATTTTTATCATAGAAAAATGGAAAATAAAGTATTTAGAAAAAATCGACTCGTCTCACAACCAGCTCCGATGGGTTGTGAGACGGGTCAATTTTTTCTAAATACTTTATTTTGCATTTTTCTATGATAAAAATTGCATTGTGAATGCAAAAAAGTAAAAATTTTAATAACTTGCCATAGTAATTTCTTCTTTAGCGATTGTCAAATATCTGGAAAGGTATTTCTTTCGCGTGTGGGGGTAGTAATATCCTCGCATTGATGAAATTAACGCTGGCCATACAGTGTGTATGAAGTATTTGATAAATTCGACGCTTCTCGTAACGACTCCGTAGCTCAGTGGTTAGAGCAATTAATAATTAAGTCCAAATGCCCAACTACTGAAAAAGCACGCTCTAAAAAGTATGAAACAAGACAATATTCTCATTTGAAATTGGGGTTTTACTTTTTATATTAAACTAGCTTTCCGCCCGCGGCTTCGCCCGCGTGGACTACAGGACGTTATCCCGCGGGAATTTGTCATTTTTCCGGGATAAAATTCAAAATTCAAAATTCAATATCGTTTATTCAATTTAGGTTTGTTTAACAACACTTATGAACGTCAATGAAGCTACGCCATCGGTTCGCAAATCCTACGGCAGGAGACCTTGTAGCGAGAAGAACCGGCAAGAAACTCGCCAAGGGCTATTTTTTTCTCCCTGTTTTAACTTATACAGAGTCGTCAAATTTGAAAAGTGACCTTCACATAATAGTAAGGTTACTTTCCATCACAATACAGAATGCCGCTTAAATTAAGTACAATTTTGCTTATTACCTAAAACAGTAAACAATTTTCAACTAAACAAGGAATCAAATAGTTTAATGGACACACTAATCTTAATCTTATTCACATTGTATTATACGATAGGATTAATGAAAAGGAAACTGCAAGCTGCGCTGTATATTCAAATTTATAAGTATTAACAAATAAAAGGAATTTTTGAATAAATAAAACAATTATTAGAAAAATTGCTGTTACTGTAAGACACGGATACCAAAATTACTATGAGACACACCAGCTCGCTCATAAATCAATATAATACTATTATTAACCATATCCCGAACACCTTTAACACAAGTAGACATGAGCAGACCCACCCCACTGGCAGCACCCGTTCACGAGCATGACGCATGAGCCAGCCATCGCTTCGCTCAACCATATTTTAGGGAACGTAACGACCCGACTCACACGACACCACCGATAAAAAGTAGCCTATGTTCCTCTCCAGGCTACAAAGTATCTGTGTCCCAAATTTCAGCCAAATCCGTTCAGCCGTTTGGACGTGATTGAGTAACAAACATCCAAACATCCAAACATCCAAACATCCAAACATCTAAACTTTCACATTTATAATATTAGTAGGATGGGCTAATTCTTGACCTCTTTCTGGTTCAGGGGCAAAGATTAGGTCTAAGATGAAGTTAGTTCACCCAGAAGAAGCCTATTCACTTGCATCTTGAAGAGGTTTGGGTTGTATACCTATACTCGGGGAAACCCCAACGGACTCGCTGTCACACACCGTTTTGTCACACACTGGTGTGACTAAGTACGAATAATTTTTTTCTTCGTAGTCACACTCTTTGGTCACACGCTGACAGGGCATTCCATTATTGACTGTTCGTATGATGAAAGAGAACTTCAAGCGCTCTGTGCAAAAGTTGTTTGCATGTCTCATTACATAGAAATAATATACGTAAGTAAGCTCGCACAGTCTAATTTATGCGAATAGTATCTTTCTATTGTATGGCTATTCGCATTCGAGTAGATAATCTGCAATAGAGACGTGAAGTGTGCATGTTTGAATGAAAAAAAAAACAAGTCCACGTTGTTTTTTTGCAAACGAGTGTATAAAGAAAATACTTCAATTCCTTGATATAAGTGCCCCCACAATACTTTTCAAGTAGCACTTTGTAAATAATAATCTTGTTAAAATGACTTCCCCAACTTCAATCATGTTGAAAACTGGAAAACAACAATGGACGTAAATAAAAGTTTGTTCTTTGTGTAGTACCTACGCTGCGCCACAGAATAATTACTACCAGTATTTCCATCCACATATAAATGTTCGGAAAGCTGATTATAATCAGAGATATTTATATCTCTAATTGGCTGATTATCGCCCGATTTCTTAAACGCAAATCATCTTTGGGAGCGTCTCAAACATCATGCCATCTCTTTCATACGTTTGACATTTATAGTGACAGGGCGATGTGTGAGACGCTCCCAAAGATAAGTAGCGTACGAGTATTCGGGCCTATGACTCATATATATCTCTTTCTCTCGGTATGATGTGGAAGTATATCGGTATACGCTTTATACCGAGGCTTTTTTACTCTGAGCTCTCATGTGGAAAGAGCAAATAGAGAGGTCAATACCTGCGCTATAAAGACGTGCTTAAATGCAATATTGTGGCCTGTGATATTCCAACAGAAGGCTGAGAGGAGATTACATGCCTAATTGCCTAAAACCAGAATGGCGAAATACTGTCCACACTAGGTGTGAAGTAATATGAAACGAAGCGCCTTGAAGATCTTGAAGAATAACGACAAGTTTGCAAGCCTATTTTCAATTACACTTGCAATTCTTCTAGCCAGCTGTTTTGTGCGTTTTGTGACCGGTCCTTTTAGTCGAAGTTCGGATTCGCAAGTCATATCCGTGCCCATCATAAGGACCAGTTGAACATTTAGGTGTGGTGTGGTGGTGTACATTGAGGTGGTAAATTGGTGAATGAATATAGCGACCTGCTCGATATTAACTCTGACCCGCCAAGTAAACTACATTCCATACTTGATCCAAACAAGATACAGTGATTACTAAATATCCTTTGTAATATGTAAGTTAATTATTATATTATATATTTTGGTAAGGTATTAGTTATCCAAACTAGTTTTAAAACATAATTAGGAAGTAGTGGAACATGCTGTATTTACCTTTATGTGTTTGTTGCGCCTAGATTTGGATCTATTTAGCCAGTATTTATTGAAATGTATTGGTGTATACAAACGTTGGTAAATCGTTTTAAATAAATAAATAAACACGTAGGAGTCACATTACCGAACACGGTGTGGAGGACATGATGATGAGGATGATGAAACCAGGAGAAACGAGAAAGATACTTATGAGTCACAACCATAGAGGTATTTACAGATAGAACTAGGAAGCCAGGCCTAAATCTGTCTTTTGATTAAAAAGAGCGCAAAGTTCGCGGTGCCTTTTTTATCTCTCTCTTTTCGCGCACGTTAGACTGAGACAAAGAAACAGAGACCCTCGATACAGTTCTTCTTCTCGTGTCGACCAAATGGCGTTAAGGATTTAAAGGAGATCGGGTGGTTTACTATGGACGCTGCTGGTCTAAATGTCGTTCAGATGTCACATGTACTTCCTGTATAATTGATCTCATGTTATGTAGTTATTTGTATTATGACTGCGACAGGAAAATGCCCGAGAGAAAAGGAAACATTTGTTTTCAATATTTTTATCATAACTACGAACGCTTTTTCAAATGTCTATCGCCCGAATTCTCGAACGCAAATCATCTTTGGGAGCGTCTCAAACATCATGGCATTTCTTTCATACGTTTGACATGTAAAGTGACAGGGCGATGTTAGAGACACTCCCAAAGATAAGTAACGTATAGTGCGACAAGATTTTTGTTCCGGTGATTATCTTTGAAACTAAAACAGTTTTCATACGACAGTTCATTTTGACAGCTTATTTCGTATTGCAAGTGGCTCCTCTGTCACGGCTGTCACCGGAACAGAAAAGCTTGTGTCACTATACGAGTATTCGGGCATATGTCGCTCAGATGTCTCATGTAGGTAACTTAATGAATTGGTCTCATGTTATGTTGTGATTTAAGTCCAGGTACTTTTAATTTAAGTCTTTTCTCTCTTTCTAACGATCGTTTATTTCCACTTATAGTGCAGCCCTATGGCTGCTCTGTGGTCATTACTCGCGTCCAGACCTTTTATAATGAGGATGGAATACTGGTAGAATTTATTCTGTGGCTGCGCTAACATTGTTTGCTCCACTTTGGAATACATGGTGTGTTCTCATTTGAACTGAATTTACTTCATTCAACTTCAAAGCGAAACGGCGAAACTGTACAGACTAAGTTTGCATAGGAACGCTAGACACAGTGCTAACTAGATACATGAAATAACCCTCCTTTTTAGGGTTCCGCAGGCGAATGGCAAAAAAAAGGAACCCTTATAGATTCGTCATGTCTGTCTGTCTGTCTGTCCGTCCGTCCGTATGTCACAGCCACTTTATTCCAAAACTATAAAAACAACACAGTTGATACTTGGTAGTTAGATGCATTCCGTGAACCGCTTTAGTTAGTGGGGCTCCCCATACATAGAACTGAAACTGAAAAATATTTTTTTAATCAAATATATTCGTGTGGGGTGTCTATAGATATGTCTTTGAAAATAACATGGAGGTTTCTCAAATCATTTTTCTCAAACTCAATATTTTGAATGATAGAGCCTTCCAAAGTGGTAAAATGTGTTCCCCCCCCCCCCCCCCCTCTAACTTTTGAAATAAAAGAGTGAAAAATGTAGAAAAATATATGCTGTAGATTTTAATAAAAACTTTCAACGAAAATTAATTTGAACGATACATAGTGAGTACTTTTTGAGATATAACACATTTTCAAAAACCGCAAATGTAACTTTGTCATTCATACAAACACTATGAAAAAGTTATATTTTGCTGACAAAAAATTATGGTGAAATTTTGGCAAGGTATAGGCAATCGGTACGTTAAGTGTGTACGGAACCCTTCATGGGCGAGTCCAACTCGCACTTGGCCGATTTTTTTGCTTTGCCATAGTCGGGTAAAAAGAGAACATCACATAAAATTATGGTTGTGAAGCCCGTGGGGCAGTGGTTGGAGCGCTCGGTCTGTGATCGCTGAGGTTAAGAGCGAATCACAAGGGACGTTTAAGGCGCTACTCGAAAAAAGTATGGACTCTTTGATATAAAACTATAGGACGGTTAGAGTTGTTATAAATCTGGTAATAAGATATATATTTCTTCATACCTCTATCTAGAATCGTATAGTTTCAGAAACACGATTTTATGATTTTGGCTCGACACTTTTTATTTTCGAAAATACCTCTAAAAAATAAGAAATATCAAGATTATTCTTAAATAGGGATACATATACTATTGAAAATTGGTTTAATTAGTGGACACCAATAATATCTAGGATCGTATAGAAGCATTTTTTTAAAATCGCTATAGTTTTTGAATACTAAGTGATTTTGTGTTTTTTTTGCGTAATCGGCAAAATCGGTCTCGCTCCCGCGCGCATTCGTTTTCTCATTGCTATCTCGCTTTAGCATAATTTTACCGAGTATCGCCTTAACAAACCTGTACCCTGTTTCCTACATAGATACCCCTGTCTGAACATAATGTTGCTGGGTCTCTTAAACATGGGTAACACGTGACCCAGCGTTATTCTGACGGGAGTTACACTCATCAGACAGCCGGACTGACAAACAAAGTAATAAATATTATTTATACTTAATCTATAATCCATACTAATATTATAATTGTGAAAGTGTGTTTGTTTGTTTGTTTATTTGTTTGTTTGTTTGTCCTTCTTTCACGCCAAAACGGAGCAACGGATCGACGTGATATTTGGTATGGGGATAGTTTGGGAGCTGGAGAGTAACATAGGCTACTTATTATTCCGGAAAATTGAGTAAAAATTGTAATTTTCTATGAAAAATCGTTTAACTGTCGTACCTTCGATACAAAACTGTCATTTTTTCCATTGCCGTTTCCAAAGAGTATGTAATCACTGACGTCTGCGCGGTCAAAATCGAATACTAATCTTTTCTATAAGCTTAGAATAAAAAAATGTACTGTAACTAGCGCCAAAAATGCCCCAGTCGCGCAGAGTTATCTGACACTCACTCTACTTCACAGAGTAATTTTTTATATGTAGGAAATAGAGACCAAGCTTGGGCCCCTTTATTGGTAGTGTGTAACTAGCGCTATCTGTTATCTGGTGTAGGCAACTTTTGGTGTATAAACCTATAAACACACACACAAGATGTTGGTGACCAGCCCCCCTAGCATGACCATTATTACGTCGATAAACGATAAATGATATCTTCTCTTATCGCAACGAGTTATCTATCGAATTTGCGAGCATGAACAGCATCGATATACGATATGATAAAAGTTATCATGTGCTATGATAGTGATAAATCGTGTGGTATGCTAAACCAATGTTGCTAAGTAAGAAAAAAAATATCATTCATCATTCACTTTTCTTTCACTCTTTTTTTTATTTTTTTCATTTTTCAGTTAGTTGCTCTAGCTCCGAACACAAATATTGTACCATTTCTAAAGAAATTTTATAATTTCTTAGAAATTCGTTGTCCGGGAGCTCGAACGCATTTGTTAAGGTTCGGACGAAAGTCCTTTCCTCTTTCCTTCGTCTTTTTAGAGTTTCCGTACCAAAATGGTAAAAAGAAACCCTTATGGTGAGACTCAGTCTGTCTGTCACAACTGGACATCTCGAGAACTACTCATGCTACCTATCAACTTGAAATTTGGAATAGTTTTAGATGACGTTTGCTTAACTATTTTGCAAATAAGAGATAAATAAAAATAGTTATTTTACTTAAAAATTGGAAAAGGGGCTACTAAGACATATGGGTTATCATAATATGAAAGAGCGCTGCTTGCACATTCTTAAACATTTTTTCTTTTTTCTTATGCCGCATAGTTTTCGACTTATGATGAAAAATTAAATAAAAAATACCGTTCCCCCCTTGTCTCCGAAGTTTGCATAGAGAAAAATCTGAAATTATTTTATGTGATAGAAGCTTATGTAAAGATTACAGGAAAAATAAAACGATGTCTCTAAAATAGTAAAGTTTTTCAGAAATCATCAACATAAGTAGTTAAATTATATTAGTTCCACTATCGGTCAAAAGCTGGCGTTGACCTAAAACTGCAATATTCTACACCGCAAATGCTCTGACAAATCTAGCCTCACCGATGAAAACATTTCCACGTTATATTTATTTAAATTTATGATGGTACGAAATCCTCGGTGTGCGAGTCCGACTCGCTCTCGACCGGTTTTTTTTCCTCTGCCGCTATTATTTCAAGCCTTACGAAAGGCCTCCTAGACATTGTTGCTGCAACTGAAATTATATTATGTTTTTCATGACACTTTTAAGAATTAAATGTACACAAGTAATAGAGAAACATTTAAAATTGGTATTCTTACCTTTCTTCTATTTAAATAAACTGAAAATGAGTGTTATTCTTATGAAATAATGGCTCGATATACGTATCGCGTACTGTAATGGTCGTCGATAAATTTGGTTAGCAGAATGTCAAAAAACGATAACTCACCGCGATAATTATCGTCTTTTTGATGGTCATGTTCGACTGTATCGATAAAAAGTGGTGGTCATGTTCGCTCTATCCTTTATCATATCATATCTTATCGAGGTAATGTCACCGCTATGGTCATGCTCGTTAATTCGATAAAAAATCAATATGGCGGCTTTATCGCTCGGTAAGTCGCTTTATCATATCGTGTTTTGTTGGTCATGCTAGGGGGGCAGGTCCACTATTATATGGTAAAACAACGTTTGCCGGGTCAGCTTGTATTATATAAGTCTATAAAACCCTTGCGTCACTGACTGACTGACAGACAACGCACAGCCGAAGCTACTGGGCGCAAGAAGCTGAAATTTGGCATGAATGTTCCTTGGGGAGTGTAGGGGAGCATTAAGAGAGGATTTTTGGTTTTTTTTTCTCTAAGGGGGTGAAAAAGGGGATCCACGAAGACGAAGTCACGAGCGGAGCGCTAGTTGATTATAATAAAGTTATATATTTTTTCTAAAACATTTATTTAATGACTACTATTCCCAAGTCTCTATGTTTTCCTTTTTCTCATAAATAAATAATTAAAAGAGATAATACTATAAAAATTAACAACTTTATGTATAAAACAAAACAATAAATTACAAAGTATCAACTATCATTAAGGTGCATGTAGTCATGAAACGATCATGTTTGAGGCCCTAAAACTCATAAATTAGCCTACTGATGAATCCAGAATTAATATATATTAAATATTGATATATAAACTTCAATCTGAGCATTTAAAAAAAACATAGTCTTTAAGATACTATTAAAAAAAAACATTGAAATGAAGCTGTTTTCAACTTGAAATACGCTACTGCTTCTAAACTACAAGTGATATTTTCACGTTTCTTTCAGGAAAAGATTGCTAGCTTGTTTAACTCAAAACTGAGCATTTTTCGTTTTAAAATAATACATAGTTTTGACGAAATGTGTGTTTAAGCTGTTTTGGTGCGGGTAGCGGGCGGGAAAATTAGGCCACTTTTCTATGCCCAACGTCGTTGGCGATACCACGGGCCTTAAGGTAAAACTAACTAACGTTACTATAAACTATAAACTGAAAAAGAAAAAATATGGCGACATTGCTTGCTCAAAACAATAATAAAGGGATTAAAATTTTGTCAACCGATTTACACGTATATTCTACAGACTAACCTACAGTTTCACAAATTTTAAACAACAAGGTGACGTCACCAGACCCATAAATTGTCCCTTGGCACCATAAATCTGCTTCACCGATATTGAAGCGACCAACCGTTATAAATTTAACCCTTAAAAGCCGTATTGACAGTACCTGGTAGTTATCACATTCGTGGTTTATAAACTTTAGATGTGAGGGTTAAATTATTTCCAAAGATAAGTAGATGTATTTGAACTGAGATACCCGTTGGAAGATAAATTTTATACGTTCTGAAAAAAAAACAATAGAACATGCCTAGAAAATTTATAACGTATCCATACTATACAATATTATAGTTGTGAAAATGTGTGTTTGTTTGTCCGTCATCCACGTCAAAACGGGGCAAAAGATTGACTTGATTTTTGGTGTGGGGATAGTTTGTGAGCTGGAGAGTGATATAAGCTCCTTTTTATCCTGGAAAATAATGGAACAACGTCATGTAGTGTAGTCCACGTGAGCGAAGCCGACGGCGGAAAGCTAGTTTATCAATAAGGTCAACAAAATCTGCTAGGTTTTCTTTTAAACAGCGAAAGGTTTTTTAAATTGAAAAAGTCATTTTTCAACCAGTGTTTCTTGAACGATAAAAAATCGAAGGCATAAAGTCTAAATAGAAAAATAAATAATTAAAAAAATATCCATCTAATATTATTAAATTTTTCACACAAATAGAAGATCATCATCATCATCTCAATCGTATCACTCTTGTCAGAGTGGTCGTGGTCCACAAGAAGTGCTATGGGTAGCCGATGTAGCTTGCTTCACGATCTTCCGCCATCTCTCCCTATTGGTGGTCAATCTGGTGCACTCATGGAGAGGCCCAACCACCAGTGTCTTTATTTGGTCGGCCCATCGCATCAGATAGAAGATAGCCTGGTTTAAAACATCTAAGATACTTTTTATCCCGATATTCCCACAAGAACGAGAACCACGCGGGTGAAACCACGGGCGGCCGCTAATTTTACATAATTTAATGACTTTTCAAATCGTTTGTTAATCAAATAAAATAAAAAGATTAGAGATCCGATAGGTAATTCGTATGTTATGAACGTTTTCGTCCATAGTTGCAGAGATGCTTGACGGATAATAATAATTTTAAATCGCGATACTTGAAAGGTTAATTATCTCTTTCTAACAATGTTCTATATGTAATAAAAAAGTACGTAGTAATATTATTGTATTCTTTGGCTAAGTCAACTTTTAACTTATAAAATGCTTAATTTTACTAAAAGCTTTTACAGACATAGACATTATTAACTACATTTAGAAGAAAATTCTTTGTTTAGACTTCATGATAATGAGATCTTGTTGTTTTAATTAATCCTAAAATAGTACTTAACTTCAAGACTGCCACACTAATGTCACAAAAATTTCACATTTTTAGAATAGCCTTTTAGTATTTTAACCGCCTCTGTGGTCTAGTGGTACAAACCACCGATATCAGACTCAGAGAGATGCCGGATTCGATTCCCAGTGGATTAATGTATTAAGTACATAATGTATTCAGTTTGGTTGGTGGTAGGACTTGTTCTTAGTCCGCCTGGCTAGCTGCCACCATGTTATCTAAGTCTGACGCTATATAAAAACAGTGTTCTCAGAATTGTTGTGTTCCGACAGTTAGAGATAGCCAGTTCCTCAGTGATTGAGGATTTCGGGAGTAGTGGTAGCATCATAATCTCAATGCGACGCCCTCCGCATCAAACCAGACTCAGTCAATCTCAGCTTCGGTGAATGTTACACTGCCCCCCTAGCATGACCAACAAAACACGATATGATAAAGCGACTTATCGAGCGATAAAGCCGCCATATTGATTTTTTATCGAATTAACGAGCATGACCATAGCGGTGACATTACCTCGATAAGATATGATATGATAAAGGATAGAGCGAACATGACCACCACTTTTTATCGCTACAGTCGAACATGACCATCAAAAAGACGATAATTATCGCGGTGAGTTATCGTTTTTTGACATTCTGCTAACCAAATTTATCGACGACCATTACAGTACGCGATACATATATCGAGCCATTATTTCATAAGAATAACACTCATTTTCAGTTTATTTAAATAGAAGAAAGGTAAGAATACCAATTTTAAATGTTTCTCTATTACTTGTGTACATTTAATTCTTAAAAGTGTCATGAAAAACATAATATAATTTCAGTTGAAGCAACAATGTCTAGGAGGCCTTTCGTAAGGCTTGAAATAATAGCGGCAGAGGAAAAAAAACCGGTCGAGAGCGAGTCGGACTCGCACACCGAGGATTTCGTACCATCATAAATTTAAATAAATATAACGTGGAAATGTTTTCATCGGTGAGGCTTTTGTCAGAGCATTTGCGGTGTAGAATATTGCAGTTTTAGGTCAACGCCAGCTTTTGACCGATAGTGGAACTAATATAATTTAACTACTTATGTTGATGATTTCTGAAAAACTTTACTATTTTAGAGACATCGTTTTATTTTTCCTGTAATCTTTACATAAGCTTCTATCACATAAAATAATTTCAGATTTTTCTCTATGCAAACTTCGGAGACAAGGGGGGAACGGTATTTTTTATTTAATTTTTCATCATAAGTCGAAAACTATGCGGCATAAGAAAAAAGAAAAAATGTTTAAGAATGTGCAAGCAGCGCTCTTTCATATGATAACCCATATGTCTTAGTAGCCCCTTTTCCAATTTTTAAGTAAAATAACTATTTTTATTTATCTCTTATTTGCAAAATAGTTAAGCAAACGTCATCTAAAACTATTCCAAATTTCAAGTTGATAGGTAGCATGAGTAGTTCTCGAGATGTCCAGTTGTGACAGACAGACTGAGTCTCACCATAAGGGTTTCTTTTTACCATTTTGGTACGGAAACTCTAAAAAGACGAAGGAAAGAGGAAAGGACTTTCGTCCGAACCTTAACAAATGCGTTCGAGCTCCCGGACAACGAATTTCTAAGAAATTATAAAATTTCTTTAGAAATGGTACAATATTTGTGTTCGGAGCTAGAGCAACTAACTGAAAAATGAAAAAAATAAAAAAAAGAGTGAAAGAAAAGTGAATGATGAATGATATTTTTTTTCTTACTTAGCAACATTGGTTTAGCATACCACACGATTTATCACTATCATAGCACATGATAACTTTTATCATATCGTATATCGATGCTGTTCATGCTCGCAAATTCGATAGATAACTCGTTGCGATAAGAGAAGATATCATTTATCGTTTATCGACGTAATAATGGTCATGCTAGGGGGGCTGATGTAAAACATTTTATTTAATACACAACAGCGTAGCTCTTAGCCTTCATCACACATGATGTTAAGTGGTGTTAAGGCTGAAGATGGAAGCGCAATACTCCCGTAATTCTCAATCACTGCGGAACTGGCTATCTTATCTCTAACTGCCGGAACTCAATATAAATAAAATAATAATAAACAAATAACTTCTTACATTCACACCAATTATCTAAGCCCATTTTAATTTCATTAAGAAGCTGTATCATGGAAAACTTGATAACGGATAAATATATACTTAAATACTTTTTGTTTGTAAATACATACTTAATATACATAGTAAACACCCAGACCAAGACAAATAGACATGTTCATGCACACAAATATTTGTCTTGTTCGGGAATCGAACCCGAGACCACTGGCGCAGAAGGTGGATAGCCTACCCCTGCGCCAAATCGGTGGTCGCCGTAACAATAATGCTGAAAACATCATTGTTATGGCGTCAGACTCAGATAAGATGGTAATAGCTAGCAAGGCGAACTAAGAACAAGTCCTACCACCAACGCAACCGAATACACAATATGTACCCCCCACTGGGAATCGAACCCGGGACCTCTGGCTCTGAAATCGGTGGTGTGAACCACTAGAGCAAAAAGGCGGTTAAAACATCTCTTCTCGTCTCCGTTTCGGAGATCTTCGCACACCGGGGTACAGGCCTTAAAAAATTAATACAAAAAGACGATTGTTTACAGAGTTTGCCGTAAAAATAATAAAATAAATGTTTATTTGTTTGCGAGGGGCGAAGCTTTCAGTACTAAATTCGTATTTTTATACTCATAACCTTTTACTCGTGTTATTTAGGTGTAATTTTATCGTATGATACGATACGATACGATATGAGCGCTGTCATTTTATCGTTATGAGATTTCCTTCCTTACTGAAGTGATTTTTCCGAATGCTATGTAATCCGTGAAAACCTTTTCTTTACTTTTGCGTGTTCTTGTATTTTTTTTACTATGACGACGACGGCCTTCGTGATTTAGTGTTATTCGCATCGGTTCTCAAGGTACCGCTTTCTCTACTGTGAGGTGTGCCAGGTTCAGTTCTCGATCGGGTAAATGTTGAATAACTACGATTTTTTCCAAAAATATTTATTTACTCGTGTCTTGTTTCCAATTTTTTTGTTTTTTATTTACAACGGGGTGCACTTGGCTTCATAACACCTGGGTGCTTAACATCAACTCTTATTGCGGTTTTGTTTAGGACCTAAACTGATCTGCTTCGCTTATTCGTACCACGATCAATGACAGCGATTCAGTGATCATTCAATGACATTTCACAGCCGCTAAGCTGTCAGGAACTCTTATTTGACTTATAACCCGGTCGATTTAACATGACACCTGCAGGTTGTACCCGTCCCTCTCACTCTCCGGGCATGGCAGAATTGAGTGAAAGAGACGGGTAGAAGAAAAAGGACACAAATCGTTCGGTCATTCACATTTAGCAATTCATTTGCGATCCAGTTTTTAGAAGGTCTACATAGGCCTCTTTAGGTACGAAAGAAAGCAATTCATTTTAGGAACCTATTCTGCATCGCGCTATTTTTGAATCGTTGTATTAAAGTTGATGATAGGCACCCTGATGGTAAGTGATGATAAGGCCAATAAGCCCTCCAATACTGAGGATCTGGCTATCTTATCTCTAATTTTCGGACAACAACAATGCTGAAAACATCGTTGTAATGGCGTCAGGCTTAGTTAAGATGGTGGTAGCTAACCAGGAATACTTTAAGCCAGCCCTACCACCAACCAAACCGAATACTATAATATGTACCCACACCGGGAATCAAACCCGGAACCTCTTGGTCTGATATCGGTGGGTTCTACCACTAGACCACAGAGGCTGTCGAACGACAACGAATTGCCATAACACAGGTGCTTGAGCAAACTAACTTGGTTTTTGGAACAATGTATGTGATGCAAATTAGTGATTGAACTTTAGAGAGTCGACGTACAGATTTTCTTACTCCGATCCCTTCATTTCTATTTCATAGTAGGAAGCGGGAATATATCAAAAACTATATATATTTATATCAACTCTGGTGACCTCGTTTCCTTTCTGGCAAAAAGGCGAGCCGATTAAAAATGGCCACCGTTAGACGTGACGTCACAGCAAATAGTTTTAAGATAAAACAGTATCTCAACTTAGCCCGATTTCAGTTATATTTGTTCAATTCTACAACATTTTTATTTGTAAATATGATTTATTATTACTTTGTAACTAAACCTAGCTAGGTTCTTAATTTTTGCACCTTTTGCCTGCTATTTTATAGAAATGAGTTATAAACTGGAAGAAAAAGCTTTTATTGACATACTTACACTTACACAAACACACATACACACACACCGAAATAAAAACAAAAACAAGACGAGAATGTAAGTAAAGATATAACTAAAGACGGAAGGAGAGAAGAAAAAGGTGCGTGATGTCAATAAAGGCCCATGCCAAGTCGGCAGGACAAGCGTAGAACATATAACTCTTTGCTCAAAACAGCAATCCCTCCATACATTTTACCCACGAGTTTGAATTTCTATAAGTTGTCATGGCTACTACCTTGCGTTCACTATAACTATTATGAAAGACGGGATTTTTACTATGTTTATTTTGTTTTAAGAGTTCCCGATATTTCGGCGCAGTTGCACACGCCATGATCACGGAGTAACATATATACATATTATTATAGTGAGATTTTAAATGTAAGTTTAAAATCTTATTTTATTTTACCTTGCTTTCAACGCTACATTCAGCACAAACAGACAATGACAATGGTGTTGGTTTTTCGCACGAACTAGCACGAACTATGTCCTGAGGATGCCCCGGGTTGGGGCGAAACACGTGTAGAGTAGTCTAATCGGTGACGGTGCAAGGTGTATTGCTGTCTTGCTAGATGCAGGTATTGTGCACTGGTGTTTTCGTGGTGTGCATGTGCAATTTTTTGCGGGCGGGCGGGCGGTGCATCTTGCATATTGTGTTTTTTGCGGAAGTAAGCTACATATATTTCGTTTTTCACAATAGACAATGTTCTGTTTTTTTTTTGGGATTGTAATTATACGTTTGTATAAAGATAAGTTACTGATCTCTGTACTGTTCTGATGTACTGTGGCACCGTCACGTCTACCAGTTATAGCTTCGTTATTCGGGTTTGGGAAAACAAATGTACTGTGGGAAGGACATTTGTCATGACCCCTTTGTTGTTTTATGGTGTTATGTAACCAGTTGAGTTTCACTTAATAATTATACATATTGTGGAAGTATTTGAAATTGAACCCCGCTTCGCAAAGGTGCTATGAAGACTTCGAACAACGATACCAGTAAATAACTGGTTGGAGTGTAAAAAACGGCACATCAAATAAGAGCACGCTTCGAAAGTGCGCTCTTATTTCTTTCTAAGCGTGGTTTTCAATCGCGTCTAACACTGCCAGCAGGGGCCCGATTCTCACGCATTCGAACTTTTTCAGTGTGGTAATTCGTATAAGTACGAACATTTTGTTTGTAGTTTCTATTGAAGAGTTAGAAACGTTTCAAACATACTAAACTGTCCCACATGTAAACAAATTCATTTTGACAGCTAAGTTAGTATACGAATATCGATTGGTCTGTAACACTCGTTGCGTTCGACTGGTTTTCGATTGTGAAATTCTGACAATACGCAAACTGTGTTATATTTGAATTTCGAGCTTATAAAATGTGAACTTTTCTCGATCGCCGCCCCCCCCCCCCCCCCGGTACTTAGCGGTTAAGGAGAATGAGCCATGACTCACTACGCGGGCCCAGTGCTGATTGGTGGGAAACACTGCAAACGCAGCGGACCAACGGCTTACCGTGCCTTCCGAAGCACGGAGGAGTTCGAGATTATGAATTTTGGGTCACCCATCCCATGACTAACCAATTGGAAAGTTGAATTACTTCAACGATCGCAGGCTGAACGCGCTAACTATTGCGCCGCGGGCTCTTCTTTTTACCACACTTTTATTAGCTTCACCTGTAACTAAGTCACAATGTAAGAAAATCTTGGAATTCAATTTTAACGTACTTCTAATTGTCGTATTTAATTGAAACTTTGCAAGTCTACATGAATCCGATGACAATACAATAATTTGCTACCATCGAGCGGATC
Organism: Crambus lathoniellus; assembly: GCA_949710035.1. Classification (NCBI taxonomy): domain Eukaryota; kingdom Metazoa; phylum Arthropoda; class Insecta; order Lepidoptera; family Crambidae; genus Crambus; species Crambus lathoniellus. The sequence continues at coordinate 10,317,462 of OX453324.1, read as the reverse complement.
TGATGATGGAGTCAAGAGGTGGGCAATAGAACTCTTCAATGGCTGCTAGGAAACCCCTCGAGTTTAGGCTCATTTGTTTTGTTTTGGTAAGACCTATTCGTTAGACTTGGTGCTGAGGGTCTGATGATGGAGCTGGGAGGAAGCCAGTAGAACTTCTTAATGACCACAAGAAAACCCTTCTAGTTTGGGCTTATTTGTTTCATTCTGATGAGACCTATTCGCTACACTTGGTGGACCTCCATCATCAGACCCTCAGGTCTGATGATAGAGCAGGGAGGAAGTAAGGGTTCGGCTCGCGCATCCGGTAACTAATAGACTCCACTTGAATTTGTAAGACTAAATAGTTACATACAATCACATGTCTGCCACACATGAATAGACTGTGAAATCCATTACCATCCATCCATGGCTTGTCATTTATTAAACTAAAAGTATAAATTAAATATGTAGTTTAAAAAACTAAAAAACACACTTTTATAGGAACAGACTTAAAAGTACAAAATAACCGTCTATTCAGTAACTGAAATTAAAAAGCGTGGTACGCCCTTTGCAAAGCATGCATTTCAAGTAAGTACTTACTATTGACAACGCGCACCACGCTTTTTAATTTCAGTTACTAAATAGAAGGTTTTTTTGTACTTTTTAGTCTGTATTCCTATAAAAGTGTGTTTTTTAGTTTTTTAAACTACATATTTTATTAATTTCTATATTTTGTGATTAAGTTTGTGACCGTGCAGTATCTAACTTGTAGATAATGTAGAGAATAAAAGGTCAATCAACCAGATACTTGTTTTATTGGGTTTTTAGAAATAGGTAGAAAGAAACTTTCACAATATAAAAATATTATTGCCTATAAATAACAGAACTATCACAGTCATAATTCCACTATTATAATTTGGTATTATGTACACTAGCTCGCACATGAGCTCTGGGTGCCTACCATCAACTCTTATTGCGGTTTTGTTTAGGACCTAAACTGATCTGCTTCGCTTATTCGTACCACGACTGCTTAATATCAATGACAGCGATTCAGTGATCATTCAATGACATTTCACAGCCGCTAAGCTGTCACATACTCTTATTGGACTTATAACTCGGCCAAGCTAACATGACACCTGCAGGTTATACCCATCCCTCTCACTCTCCGGGCATGACAGAATCGATTGAAAGAGACGGGTAGAAGAAATAAGGACACAAATCGTTCGGTCATTCACATTTAGCAATTTATTTGCGATCCAGTTTTTAGAAGGTCATAGTACGAAAGAAAGCAATTCATTTTAGGAACCTATTCTGCATCGCGCTATTTTTGAATCGCTGTCTTAAAGTTGATGGTAGGCACCCAGTTCAGCTTGATTGTTTTGGTAGGACTGAATCAAAATGCTGAACAGGGCACGTGGAACGAAGAATTTAAATTTAAATTAGGAAAGAATAGGATAGGATTAGATAAAATTGATGGCCAGTATGTAAAACTATGGACTTTCCAGCCATTATGGAGTTTCTAACCATCCATAATGACTGGAACGAAACGGCATCGTTACAAGTTATTATTATAACGGAGGAATTATTATTCGTAAGTTAAGCCTGCAATCTAATTTTATGCAACAATTTTAACCTTTAAACTGTCTAGTCGTTATCTTCCAACAAGTTTTTTCTTAGTATTACAAACCACAATTATTATTGATCTCTTAACCAGTTTAAATCATATTTATTTTCCGTTAATGTCGAAATATAACATTGAAGAGGTATGACGCTTTACCGAGGCTAAGGTAATAAAAGAGATGTGACTTGTTCGGTGTCAAGATGTATATTGAGATAATAATATTGAGTACAATTAAAGATACATTATCTTAGTAAGCGATCTTATTCTAGATTGCTGAGAATGCTACGCGTGTGTTCCAATTTTCTGTAAATGCGCGATAATGCAAACATCTTGTTTGTGTAATATGTTGCAATCATACTTCATCTCCCCTGAAAAAGTGGAAGGATCATCCCCTCCCTGCAAAAAGGAACAGACTCGTAACATTGACTTTAACGAACTTAACCAAAATTTAATTACTTAAGTAAAATAAGTAAACAAAATTTAAACATTATCAACATAGCAAAGTTAAAACTATTTCATTTATTAAATCGTACTAATACAAAAACGTTTTACAATATAAACAATATACCTAATTAAAATTGTATCTAATTAAAATGGTATCGAATTGAAATGGTATTGAATTAAAACGGAAGCTTCACATTTTACACTTAATCATAACAATAACAAAGTGTTAAGTAACATGGTATGTAATTAAGTACCTATACTTATAATTACGTATCAAATAAAATAGTTATTTATTGAATGGTTTGGTATTATTCTTATGCACAATTATAGCTTTATTTTCTTTTAAAATTTCTACATTAGACGTCATATCTCTTAAAACTTTATAAGGGCCATTGTAAATACTATCTAATTTATTTCCTACTTGGTTCTTTAATAATAACAAATCGCCTAACTGATAGGTAACATTATTGCTAGTTTTATCATACAATAATTTTCTTTTCTCTTTAGATTGTATCAAGTTACGTCGTGCGTCGGATTGCGCTTGTTGTAAACGATACTTAAGTTCTCGGGGATAACTGTCATAGTTATATAAGGGGTCGATTTCTGATTGTAAATTATTTGGAAGGTTACAAATTTTTCCAAAAACTAATTCGAAAGGCGTATATTTAGTTTCACTATGCACTGTGGTATTAAAAGAAAAACACCAATATGGTATCCAGGTGCTCCAGTTATGTTTATAATTATTACACTGGATTCTCAGAAAAGCTCCTAGGGTTTTATGAGTATTTTCTAAAGCGCCTACAGTTTCGTGATGGTACGCCGTAGAATTTAATTTTTTAATATGTAATAGAGAACATGTTTCGGACATCACTGATGACATGAATTCGGTTCCCTGGTCAGTCAATATTTCTCTAGGAATACCATAACGTAAAATGAAATTATTGGTAAAAGATTGAGCAACTGTGACCGAGTCTTTACTAGGTAATGGATACGCTTCAACGAATTTGGTTAAATCGCATTGTAATGTCAATACATATTTATTATTATAGTCATCAACATCGAGTGGACCCATTATATCCAAACTAATTCTTTCGAATGATGAGTGGGCTGTTGATGTTATGGTTAAGGGCTGCTTAATATGTTTATTACTATGCTTATGATATTGACATTGATGGCAATTTTTAACAAAAAGTTTTACATCATTACTCAAACCTGGCCAAAAATAATATTGCTTAATGTTGTTCATCATTCTATTAACTCCTGCGTGTCCGCTGGTAGGTAATAGATGGAAATCATTTAGTATTACTCTTTTTTGTTCACTATCATATATTCTTAATATATTTTTTGTTATGAGAAAGCGCGGGGTAACAGAGTTAATTCTTTTTGTTGCTTGTACAAGACTTTTGATTTTACTCTCGTTACATTTTTCTTTAATAATAAGTACCTCATGTATGCCTATTTTTTGACATAATGACTCTAAGTCCCTCGCTAACACCTCTGGGGTAGATGACGATCGGGTACTCAGATATATCGCTGATTGCGAAGGTACGTAAACGTAACAACTTGCATTAGAAATAATGCTATCTTTAGACTTTGAATAATTGTCAAACTTTAATTGATTAAAACTTAATTCAGTTACGTCATCGGGTTTCTTGAGAAGTTCTACCGCAATAGGTTGATCAGGCCTAGTGCTGGTGGAGCTCTCTGAAGAAGAATCAGTGGGGGTTTTTAATTTTTTACTTTGTGCTCTAGTTAAAACTGATACTGTGTTTTGATGTAATGATTTTAAAGTAGAAGATGTAATAGGTATGCGACTCAATGCGTCTGCAGCTGCATTGTTTCGTCCTGGAACATACTCTATTTCAAAATCATACTCCTCTAGGAATAATCGGAATTTAGTAAGTCTGCTTGTTGGGTCTTTCAAGTTAAATAAATAAATTAACGGTTTGTGGTCTGTTATAATTTTAAATTTACGTCCATATAAATAAGGGCGAAAATGTCTCACAGACCAAACAATTGCTAAAAGTTCTAATTCTATGATGGGATATCTCGTCTCGGCGGGTTTCAGGTTTCTACTCGCATACGCGACTACTTGACCGTTCATGTTAGATAAAACAGATCCTAAACCTGTCTTACAAGCATCTGTTTGTAGCCGAAAGATGTTACTTTCTGAAAAATCTGGATAAGATAAAATAGGGGGTTGAATTAATGCTGATTTTAATTTTTCAAATGCCGTTTGACACTCTGATGACCATAGAAACTGTACATTCTTTTTTCTTAATTGATTTAAAGGATAAACAATGTTTGCAAAGTTCGGTATGAATCGTCTGTAGTAATTTGCAAACGCGACAAAACGATTGACATCGTCGCAGTTCATCGGCACTGGATAGTTTTGCATGGTTGCAATTTTACTTTCATCTGGTAAAATTCCATCAGAAGTTATTTTGTGTCCTAGATATATTATTTCGTTTCGCAAAAATTCACACTTCATAGGATTTAATTTTAAGTTAACTTTTCTAAATCTCTCTAGTATACTAATTAAGTTTTTATTGTGGTTTTCTATAGATTTCCCGAAAATTACGCAATCATCTAAATAAATAAAAGCCTTTTTATAATTTAAGCCTGACATTGCAATAGTCATAAGACGTGAAAATACACTCGCAGATGTCCGGAGACCCATGGGACAGCGTTTCATCTGAAAAATTTTATCACCAGCAGTGAAAGCTGTGTACTTTCGTGAATCTTCGCTTAAAGATAACTGATAATAGCTTTGCGAAAGGTCTAATTTTGAAAAATAAATGTTATTTGCAAGCGAATCTAAGATATCAGTTATATTAGGCAAAGGGAATTTGTCGTCCTCAATACGATTATTTAACTGCCTGTAATCTATAACTAATCGCCATTGTTTCTCGTTTGACCTATCTGTTTTTTTCGGTACAAGCAAGACGGGACTAGACCACTCTGACGTAGCCTCTTCTATAATATCATTTTCGAGCATAATATCTATCTGTTTCTGAACTTCCTTCCTTAGTGCGAACGGTAATCTATGTGGCTTGACATAAACTGGCGAGACATTAGGTTTTAAAGTTATATTATGGGTCATTAGGTTTGTACAAGAGAGTTTGTCGCCTGGCAGATGAAAAACATCTGCGTACTTAGCGCAAATACTCTCAATACTTCGTTTTTCTTCTAAATTCAGTTCAGGTAAATTTAATAATCCTAATAATGTTTTTACACGATCGACAGAAACCTCCTCTTTTTCAAAATTACAGACTTCAAAATCATTCAATGAAAAAGTCTCTAAATCGGTAAGATCTAGATCAACTTCTTTCTCAGTGGTGTTTAATATCCTTACTGGCATGCGACCATTACAAGGTTTCGCTATTATACTTCCTATAAAAACTCCTTTCTGTATCTCTTTAGATAAACAAACACAATCGTCGCCTAACGATGTAGGTATATATTTTATTACCTCACATCGTGGCGGTATCAAATGTCTATAGTGACTCAATATAGGTATAGACACATAATTACTATCTTTAGTTAAAAGCAAAGTATTTTCTTTATAGTTAATTATAGCTTGATAGCGTTTCAAAAAATTATCACCTAAAATACCATTTGCAGAACAAGACATATTTTTAAACACATACATTTTTTCTCTAAAAACTAACCCATTATAAGACAAATCTAAGTAAATATATCCTTCAGATACTAGTTTACCGCTAACACCTTTTATAACTAACTTCTCAAATGTAATTAAATTCAATAACTTCGGATAATCGCATAACCATTCGTATTTTAAAACACAAAGGCTTGCTCCGCTATCGACTAAAAGATCGATATTGCTATTACTTACGTTAAAAGTTACGGTACTACTATTATTGTAGTTTAAAACATAATTTTCAGTAGGAACGAAAAAAATCTAAATTATTATCGTTCTGGGGCTCAGAACGCGCTTGTGACTCACTATTGGTCGATTGCTCGTGGCTAGCGTACTGCACACGTTGAAAAGGCACAGCTGAGCGCGGCGGGCGCGGGCTCGGCCGACCGCGGTCACGTGAACGTGATTGTGTTCCTTGCGCGGCGCGGGAGTCTCGCGACATGTACTTACCTTGTTGTGGTCTCGTGTTTCCGGCAGCGTACCTATTGTTTGCGCTAAATCTATTATAGTAACTATATTTATTAGAATAATTACTTGGCTGACGCGGATAATTAGTAGGTGTGCGTGAGAAATTACGAGTATGAAACTTTTTAATGTTCATAACTTCCTCGTGTCTGGTAGACATTGACTGCTCGTCTAGGGCAGTTCTTATAGCCTCTGGTAAAGAATCAAAGTGACGTGATGCTATGATAGTACTAAGCTTTTGATTCACTAATCCATCTGAAAAGCGCTTGATTGCAACCTTTTCATTAATGGGACGCAATACTTCAAACTTAGTAGCGTCGTCATCCGCTTGTGCTATGGTTAAATTCACAAAAAGTTGTTCTAGTTCCGAGCCGAATGACTCGATCGACCTATGACCTTGACGACAGTTTTGTAATTTGTGTTGGATAGCAACAGCAGATTTTTTCTGAATCAAATGCGTATTCATATCTCTAATTAAATCTTTAATAGTTGGATAACTACTTTTTAAACGTAATTTTGCGCTAGGAGAGAGCCTAGTTTTAATCACAAAATCAATAAGTAACCCATGAGTAGCATCGCTGATCATTGAACTATATAATTGTATACCATCAATTAGAGATTTAGTGACGTGTTCTTGACCTGTCATCGTTGGTAAAAGTGCAATGGCTGTCTTCAAGTCAAATTTATCTTTTTCTGCCATTTTTGAAATACTACTAACACTTAAAGTCTCTAAAGAAATAATTTTGTCATAAATGATCTGAATGTCATTTGCTATTTTATTAATTAAAGTTATATCTTTAGTTGATACCTCCGATTTTTCAACTAAATTATGTACTTGAGCTAAAATATACTCTAATTTCGCGTATTCAAGTTTCGCTTCATTAAATTTCGTAAAACCTAACTCTTTTTGACGTCTATCTGGTCCTAGTTTTACTAAATTATCTTTAATATACAATAGTTTCTTATGCAATTCATTTAAATCGGAAATAATAAATGACATTATCTAATAAGAAAAAAAAATGTAATCCTACATATTATTTAAAACGTTTAGGTATAAAATAACTTACGACTTACGGTGGCATTATAGCGCGCGAATAAAATAATTACGTCTCTGCACGATGAGTAGGTATGTGGTGACCGGCGTGGCGTGTGGGGGCTGGGGCTGCGGGCTGGGGGTTTTCTCATGCTCCTTGAGTGTGTAGGATCTTCAGACTTCTAAGATGGGTTCCTGGACCGCTTGAAACAGCTAACTGAAGATCGGGCTGGGATTTCCCTTGCCCCTCGTACAATGGGCCGGGTTTCTACCCTGGACACCTCCTGGTCTACGTTGATGGTTGAGTCGACGTCGTTGCCAGTTCCACGGAAGATATTGTGTTTCTTAGAACTGCGCTGTTGAATTCTCTACGGAGTCGGTTGACAATTCGGTCCCAAATTTTCCGGATGCAGGCGTAAATGATGAGTATAACGATGAGAAGCAGTATGACGGATAGTAAAATTTCTGTTGTAGTGAGCTGGCTTGAAGTTTTCTGCGTTGCTTGGGCGTCGCCGCTGGCGGTTTGTGCGATGATAACTTCTTCTTTACTTTGTGGTGCTCCCATATTATTGTTTTGTCTTCCCAAGTAATGCGATGAACAGAAGTGTAGAGCCAAATAGCACCGCAACGAAGACTGCTGCTAGTATGGTGTTGAAAATTTTGCTTTGCTGCTCCATGTAGTAATGATTTTCCCGCAAAAATTTATAAGTTCGGTTGGCAAAGGGTCGCCATGAAGAGGTATGACGCTTTACCGAGGCTAAGGTAATAAAAGAGATGTGACTTGTTCGGTGTCAAGATGTATATTGAGATAATAATATTGAGTACAATTAAAGATACATTATCTTAGTAAGCGATCTTATTATAGATTGCTGAGAATGCTACGCGTGTGTTCCAATTTTCTGTAAATGCGCGATAATGCAAACATCTTGTTTGTGTAATATGTTGCAATCATACTTCAACATACAAATGCAGGTTCCTGCCCAAGAAATATGACTCAAGTACGAGGCTTCGATTCTGCAAATGTTTACGTAATAACTGTATCTTAATGGCATTTCAATGGTTTGCTGTTTGGCACAGTGTTCTAGTTAATAAAATAACAATAATACTAACTTTTTTAAAATGAATAAGTAAAATAATTGTTTACTTAAAAATTGTTATAAACTGTTGTACCTAGTAATCCAGTAAAACTAACTTCCGTGGCCGAATGGTGTACGCGCCGGTTTTCAAGGTCCGGGTTCGATCCCCGGTCGGATAATATTGAAAACGAACTTTTCAATATTTCCTCAGGTCTGGGTGTATGTGGTTATACCCGTCGTTGTTTCCAATTTCCACAATACTAGTGCTTATGCTAGTTACTATACTTTGCTCTTGGAACAATATATGTGATGGTTTCCTATATTTACTTATTATGTTTATTGACGTTCATAAGTGTTGTTAAACAAACCTAAATTGAATAAACGAAATTGAAATTTGAAATGTTAATGCCGTTCAATGTATCTTTATCCGGCTTGAGTTTTTGATTGTAATGTGTTACAGTGTGTGAATAAAAAAATCTATGCACGATCTAGAATCTACAGTCTAGGCCAACTCCAAAACGCAAAATCGGAACCTACGTATCATCATAATAAATTACATCAAAAAACCTGGCTAACTCTCGCTGGAGCTGCTTATTTCTTTATAAAAAGTGATGCAATGTGAAGCCAAGCCAACTCTAATGTTCTTAACTGCGATTTATTTATTGATATAGTTAGGTTTTATGTGACTTGGACGTTGACCTGTGACTTGTGTGCCAAAATGTAAGAATGTTCAACGTCCAAGTAAGTGAGTCACTGTCGAATTAGCAAAACTTTGCTTTCGTAAAACTTTGGAAATAAATCAGATACAAACTTGAAATTTTGGGGTTCTGGTGTGTACATACAGTTTACTATATGACTATAATTTCAGCGTTCTAAACCTATCGAAAGGTCTTTAAATAGAGGCTTGTGAATACGCTGAAATGATTCCTGTAAAGGATGGTACGACAGTATTCTATTGAATCAGGCGTCACCTGGCAGAAGACCATAAGCATTGTGAAAAATAAATATATGTAGCTTTCTTCCGCAAATAATCACAAAACTTGCACCTTCACCGATCACACTACTCAACACGTGTTTCGCCCCAACCCGGGGCATCTTCAGGAGACGTTTGACCGTATGCAATCCAGCACCGAATTAGGTGTTTAGGTGTTTGTTGAAATAATTTATTGAAAATTGAAATTTATTTTTCACAATGATACGGCAGTGTTTGCTTCGCGCTTGACTTGGCGAGGGCACGGCTACCTGTACCTCTCTCTCCAGTCATGACAAAATCGAGTTAAAGGGGCGGGGCTAACGAAGTTTCGTATATTGCTTTTCGGAGAACGGTTCCTGGATCGCGGATCGTCGATCCAAGATGGATCGCTTGGTGTAGTTCAGGCTAAGTAATCGGTCTTAGATTAGACTAAAAAAATATATTTAAAAAACCTTTTATTTAAAATCAAGCTTTTATTCGAATGTCCTAAAAAGAATAAAATAAACTTTGTATCAAGTCAAATCCCACAAATTTATTACATTAAACAAATTATATGTTTTAAAAGCTTGTCGCTTTAATTTCATATGTCAAATATAAGTTAAAGCAGTGTTTAGTGCAAGCCCAGTAACAATAAAATCTCGCGACAACAGAAATCACCTGGATTTGCCAATGCAACGGGCTTGTAAAGAAAAAGACCTATTAACAAAAAAAGGTCTTGGATTTGAAAAAAATTGAACGGTACCTGTCACAAAAGAATGACGAAAAATTCTTCAAAACCTTTTCGAGTGGCCTGTAACTGACAGGGAAAATTCATTTTTAATTAAATGTATTTTTTTTTAAAGTAAGTAATTGAGAAGAAGCCTAAGTCCAGGGGCTTTAGAAAGAAGAAAGAAAAGAAAGAAAGAAATACATTTATTGACTTGCACACACACATTTTAAACAAACAATTAAGGCAAAACAAGAATATAGGTTGACAGTGACAGAAGTGAGAGAAGAAAAGAATTAAGAGAGGTTAGGAAGTGTGTGCAGCCAACGACCCTGTCTCAGCCAAAAGCTTCTGAGTCGCACACAGGTGGGCGGAGCAACAAAGAAGCGCTGTTTATTCTGACAGGGTCAAATGTTTGAAGTAGGTACCTAATCATAGCCGGTGTCAGAATAATACATTACATAATAATCCTACTAATATTATAAATGTGAAAGTTTGGATGTTTGGATGTTTGTTACTCAATCACGCCAAAACGGCTGAACGGATTTGGCTGAAATTTGGAACACATATACTTTGTAGCCTGGAGAGGAACATAGGCTACTTTTTATCCCGGAAAAATGTCACATTCCTGCGGGATAACGTCGTGTAGTCCACGCGGGCGAAGCCGCGGGCGGAAAACTAGTAATAAATAATAATAAAATCTTTATTAACAACATTAACATTAACATTAAGATACATAGGTAGGCAGTTATTCATAGCATTGCATGATGTTAACATTGCACCGACAAACGATTCGAAGGCATCGAGTTACAGTGATTTTCTCTGTATAGTGCAGTGGTAGGGTACCTGACAGGTTTCCTGAAAATCACTTTAAGTACCGAGCGCTGTGCTCTTTCCACAGTTAAGATATTACTAGTGGTCGCGCCACCCCAAATCGTAATGCAGTAGGATATTATGGACTGGCAAATAGCGGTGTAAACTAGTTTTAACAAATTAATGTCTGCTACCAGGCGAAGGTTTTTAAAAATGTAAATAAGTACTTTTTTTTTTGGTGGGTAGCAGTCAAAGTGCAAACATCAAAAAGTTGGATCTCAAATTAAGTAATTTATTAAAAATAGTAGATAATCTTATGCTTGTTTACTAACGTCTCCAGTGCCTTAGTTGACATCTCATACATCTTCACACACGTTATCTCCATCAAAACCATGGACACCACAGCACAAGAGCTTCTAAAAAGTTTGAACGAATTATCCTCCATGTTCAGCGACAGGATGTCTGAATTTGAGAAAAATCTGCAGCAGCCTGGCACAAAAGAATCGAACACCACTGTGAAAACACTGGCAGCTGACTTCTCCTCATTTAAATCCTTTGTGTGGAAAACGCTCCGCATCCTTAAGTCTCAAATTGAGATCTTGGTCCTGGGTGTGGATCGCCTGGATACTTTTTCCCGTCGAAAGGTGCTATTATTTCATGGTATCAAAGAAGGGAATGATGAGGATCTCCTTAAGAAAATTTTGAAAGTGATATCCAACCAAATTCAGTTGGTTGGTATATCTTCGGAGGCAATTGAATCCTGTCTCAGGCTCGGTGTTAAAAGAAAAGAGTCGTCTCGTCCTGTCCTGGTTCGTTTTGCGTCAATGCAGTGCCGTAAGTCAGTATGGAATAAGAAAACGTCACTCAAGGGTTCCGATGTGACTGTGACTGAATTTCTAACGAAGACTCGACAAGAACTTTTTTCCTCAGTCCGCAAACATTTTGGAAAGCACAAGTCTTGGACCTCAGAAGGCACTATTAACGTTCTTCTCCCTGATGGCACGCGTAAGAAGATATACTCCAACACTGAGTTGCAGCATCTTTTAAACAAATATCCCAATCAGCCGGTAGATTCGTCATCGCGAGGAAGAGGGAAGTGATTTGTCCACATTATTACTTTTGATAATAGAACTTTTTAACTTAGTCGGGTTAATTAATAATATTGGCGAGGTATGAATACTTTTCTCTTTTTACTTCGACCTGCATAGCTTTGTTCACTTTTTTATTACTATTGTAAGGTAATTTCATGTGTTTTTACTGTTTTTGGCGTTGACGTAGTTGACGTATATATTTTTCGTGATTAACACTGCTGTCTGTCACACTGACATCGTCTGTCAGTACTGGCAAATAGTAGATTGTCAAATACGAAGTTTTTTTTTTTAATTATAGCTATACAGCATTGGCACGCTTGTAATTGTGTTCCGTTCTTTGCTAAGATTGTTTTTGTTGCGTTTCATTAAGGTTTCATTCATGTTTTGACTGTTTTTTATTTTTTAATATTTTATGATTGTAAATTGTTTCTAGGATATGAGTTAATTCTATAAGTTGATGATGGAGTGATCGCCTAGTCAACTCTGGCACGTGGAGAGTTTATTATTTTATATTTTTATACATATAGTCTTAGGTATTTTTTTTTAATTATTTGTTTGTATTATAATTTCGTATTTATTAATTATATTTATTTTATATAGATGATTTTAGATGACGAATACTATTCTTGTTCTTCTGACGATTATGCAAGTGCTGAGGATAATGTGTCTTCCACTTCTGACTCGGATCTACTGGAAGTTAAACTGTCTAGAATGTTTGATAAAAATCCTAATTACCTATCCCTGGTGCATATCAATGCGCAAAGTATTCTCGCTCACCATACTGATTTTCTGACGTCCTTTGGCAACGGCGTAGTTGATTGTATCCTGGTTTCTGAAACCTGGCTCAAGCCATCTCTTCCTTCTTCTTGTTGCTCTCTTCCAGGCTATAACCTGTTCCGCAATGATCGCACTGGTTTGGGTGGTGGTGGTGTAGGTATCTATCTACGTAGCCACATCCCTGCCAAGGTGGTCACTTGCTCTCCTTCTCAATATACGGCATCCCTTGAATTCTTATTCTTAGAAATGATTATTCACCACAAAAAGATCCTCCTTGGTACTCTATATAGCCCTAGTGATAAAATTAATTATTTCAGTGACCTAGAAAACACCCTTGATAATCTTATACCTCAATATGACCATACCATTCTCATGGGTGACTTAAACACCTGCCTCCTAAAACTTGACGCCAGAGCTAGCAAACTGTTATCTCTTCTCTCCTCTTTTAATCTTCACATTCTTTCAACATCCTCTCCAACTCATTTTTTTCCCAACTGCACGCCGTCTCTTCTAGATCTTACTATGGTGTCTGATCCTGATTTGGTTGGATCCTATGGGCAGATGACTGCTCCATTTTCCCACCACGACCTGATCTTTTTTACCTACAGAGTGCGTCCTCCCAAGGTCAAACCCAAAGTTCTTCTCCTGCGAAACTTTCGCCAAATAATACTTGAGCGCTTGAAATCGGATGTGAATGATATTGACTGGTCACCGATACTAACATCAAACAACATCGACGCTAAGGTTAAATATTTTACGTCTATGCTTATCAAGATTTATAATATTCACGCCCCAGTACGTCCAGTAAGGGTCAAACATTTACCTGCACCTTGGCTGACCCCCGAAATTCGTGCCGTTATGGCTAAGCGCGACAAGGCAAAAAACCGACAAAAAACTTCACCATCACCGGATAACCTGTCTTCATATAAAAAGCTTAGTGTACGGGACCGGCCGTTTATGAGCGGTAGCAGCCCCGGTGTACACAAACTGTGCGGAGACGGAGAGGTTCCGGACGGTGAAGAAAACCACTGGTTGTTGATGCTCGTTCGGGCAGAGTGACTTTATTGTTCTTCTTACAATATCTGGATGCGAATGAATCTTAATGCGAGGGCACGTGATATTTATAACGACTCTAATTGTTTCCGCGTATTTTCTCACAAAAGAATTCAAGGAATTTACTTACACGCGCTACGCTAAATCAGTTCTCGGAACTGTGGCAGTCTGCGTGTAAGGGAGTTCCGAGATGTGCCGCTAGAGGCGCGGTTGTGCTAGAAGAGCATATCCCGCGAGTGAGCGAGATAGCGAATCGGACCTTAAGTACGTCGAGGCAATACCGTATCGAGAGCCCTTTGCATTTTACAAATTATTTCAATATTATAAACGATCTATATACAACACAAAAACTTATCTAATTTATCTCAACCTAGCAGAGGGAGTAAAATACACACAAAAATATCATTTTATTATACAACGGTCAACTCAAGGAATTTTATATACATCTTATTTCTAAACATAATAAATCGTAATAATCTGTCCCGCACATATCTCCCGCCGTACATAAGCCCGGCGGCTTATGTAGTTCAATCCGGTGCGGGCGCCGTCGGTAGCACGATGAGCTTCTTCACAGGCCGTCGTAGCACGCCGCCTCGGGTACGCACGTCGACCACGCGCGTCACGCCGTCGGGTCCCGGGTGCAGCTCGGTGACTAGGCCTCTGGGCCATACGTTGCGGGGCAGGTTGCCGTCGGCGATGAGGACCACGTCGTCCACCCTGATGGCCGGCCCACGGCCGTGGGGCTCCCGCCGGTGTTGAAGCTCGGGCAGGTACTCGCGCACCCAGCGCGCCCAGAAGTGGTCGGCGAGGCGCTGTGCGCGGCGACAGGTGGCGCGGCCGCTCAGGTCAGCGTCGGTGCAGGTGCCCGTCGGTGGTGTGCGCGCTGATCCCCCCAACGGGAAGTGGTTAGGGGTCAACGCCTCTTCGTCGGTAGCTTCGACGGACACGTGGGTGAGCGGGCGGCTGTTGACCAGGTACTCGGTTTCGGCCAGTAGCGTGTGCAGGCATTCTTCAGTCGGTTGCTGCTCGGTTTCGTCTACGTAAACGGTGAGTTTCTTCAATCTGTCGGTCGGTAACACTTGTTTTCTTCGTAGCGCGGCGATCTCTTTTCCAAACGAATCGTGTTGCGATTGCGTCACCCACAGCTGTTCGGCGCGACGGATAAAATCAGCGCTCAATATTTTGAACGCGAACTCGTTCGTCAGTGGGCGTGGCTTCTGCTGGGCGGAGCTTATCTTGTTAGCTCGCCATTGTGGATCGGCTTCCGCGCGCGGCTTTGTCCGTTTGTACTGGACGCGTTGTTTTCTTGTATTCAGCGCTTCTATGAATTGAAGTACTCGTGCGGTCGTGCGGATAAGTCGTTGCCATGACGAAAAGCGTGTTATGTCGGGTAACGCTTTCGCGACGTCCGACGTTGCTGTGGCGGCGGTGACAGGCGTTGCTATTGTGAACGCGTCAGGCGTTATCTGTCGTCCGTTTGTTCTTTCTTCGCCCGTTGCTTCTGTTTTCGTAAATGTTTCTCGCGGCCATTCTTCTTCGGGTGGGAACGGCGACCCGGTGAATAAACGGTGTGCTTTGTGCGGGTTCTCCCGCCGGTCGTTGCGCCACGGAAACTGTAAGGCGCTTCGGATGTCGATGCGGCGGCGGAAAGTTTCTTCATCGTCGGCGACCGCGGTGGCTTCGTGCTGGCTGAAGCGCACAGGTACCTCCGGTAGTGACTGACGGAGGTCGGGACCGCTGATCAGCTGGTCGTTGAGCGATGTATCGGAGTAACGGGCGGCGGCGTCGGACGCTGGGCGAAGCTCGGCGGGCGATAGGTACCGGGTGCAGCCGGGGTCATTGACCGGCGGGCCCGGTTCGGTTTCGTAGCCTTTTCTCAGGAGCGCTTCTCTCTGTCGTTTTAGTGCGAGTTCTTCGAGCTTCGATGTCGGTTTCTTCGGTTGTATACAGCGCGATTCGGGTGTGAAGACTTGTTTCGTTGCTTCGTCGGTGGCGCGGTCTGTATCTTCGTTTCGAACTTCGTTTCGAACTTCGTTTCGATCTTCGATTCGATTTTCGTTTACGGTGCGGACGTTCACGTGAGCGACGTAGTGTACACGTTGGTCGCGACTTCTGTTGGTGGCGCCGTGTAGAACCCAACCCAGCGGCGTAAGAGATGCCGCAGGTTGGTTTTCGCCTCCTCTTCTTGTTTGTTCGGCGACTAACAGGCGCCAGTTGTCCTGGCCGATAAGGAGCGTTGGAGTGGCTCGTTCGTAGTACACGCTGTTTTCGATGTCTCGTAGGTGCGGTGCGTTGACTACGTCGGTCTTCATTACGGTTTGTGGCGCCAGTCTCAACTTTTCGATTGTGCGGGCTTGAACGGTGAACACATTGTTATTCCCTTGCAGCTGTAGAGTGACGCGTCGAGAGTTTCTGTCTTCTTCCCTCCCTGAGACTGTTTCTATGGCGAGTGTGTCGGCGGGTCCGTCGGCTCCAATCTTCGCAGCGATGGTGGCGTCTATCAGTGTGACGGTAGACCCGTCGTCTAGGAGCGCATACGTATCGATGTACCCGCTCTGACCGGTGACTCGTACTGGTATGATTTTCAGGTAGGTACTTGTGGCTCGGCGTGACTTCGTGGTTGCAACTATCTCGGGTTCGAAGTCGTCATCAGCTGGCGGCGGCGACGGCGGCGGTGATGGCGGCGGCGGCGTCGGTGCGTTCTCGGTGCGGCTATCAAAATGAAGCAATCGGTGATGTGACTTAGCGCAGCCGTTTTCTCCGCATCTTCGCAGTTTGCATCGGTGTGAATACGATCTCGATCCTAGGCAACGGAAACAGAGTCGCTTTTCCCTTGCCAGTCTCCACTTCTCGTCGTTGCTCGCCCTCTTGAATGTTGCGCACGCGTAGGCTGAGTGGTTAGGTTGTGCGCACACAGCGCAGGTTCGTTGTCTCTCCGGCGCGCGTGTTTCGGTTTCTGTTTCTGTTCGGTGCGCCGAGTACGTTCGCTGTGGCTGATGCGTGCGTTGCGGGTGAGTTCGGTGCGTTGGTTGCGGCGGTTGACGCGTAGACGGGCGTTCGTCGGACGTAATGTTTTCGGGCGGCGCAAACTCTCTGCAGTTCTCGGCTTCGGCGACGATAAACTTGCGGAACATGTCGAGACTTGCTTTCTTCGCTGTTTTTGTTTTGAAGTCGTACCATCTGTATCGCAGGCTCGGCGTAAGTTTCTCGACTAGCGTCTTGAGTACTTTCGGGTTCTGGCAGTACCCTTCTTCCCCCAACGTGTAGAGCACGGTCACGGCATTTTGGATCTTATTGGCGAAGGCGCAGACGTCTCTCGGTGCGTCGGTCACTCGTTGAATATTTTCGATTTTCTCGAGCTCTAGTTCTGCGATGACTTGCGGTCGGCCGAAACGGTTTTCAAGTGCCTTCATTATGACTTCCGGTTTCGATACGACGGCGAGTAGGTCTTCGACCTCTTCTTTGGCTCTTCCCCGTAGCGCTCGGCGTAGGCGGGCGGTATTTTCTCTCGCGGAGCCGTAGACTGTTAAATCTTCGTAAGCCATCTTGAAGTTCAGCCAGTCGGTGTGTGCGCCGTTGAAGATCGGTAACTCGACGCTCGAACTGTGTCTGATTACTTCAGTCTTCGGTTGAAAGGCTCTGGCCGCTTCCATAATCGCCGCAGTTAGCTCGCTCACTTCTATTGCCGTCTCTTTCTTCGGTGTCGCCCCGGCAGGCGTGGTATGTAGAGACGGTGCTGGCGCCTTCGTGACGTCTTCGGTGGTTGTGAGCGGCTTCGTGGCTTGTATCCATTCTTCTGTTCTGTTTCTGGAATTGGCTTCCGCTTCGTCGTCTTGGCTTAGTTCCGTGGTTTCGGATTCTGCGTCGCTGTCGGCTTCGATTCTTGCTAACCGGGCCTTGGCGAGGTTTAGCTCTTTTTCGGCTATCTCTTCTCTGGCTTCTGCGAGGAGGCGCGCTCGTTCGGACTTCGTGGTGATGGCGCGCGACTCCCTCGTACTCGTCGCTCGGCTGGGCGGTGCGGTGCGACGGTGTGACGGTGGTTTTCTTTGCTCCTGTTCCTTTTTCTGTGTGCTGGACGCGTGGCGTGGCGGTGATTCATAGTGGCGTGATGGCGACTCGTAGCGGCGTGGTGGCGACTCATGGCGACGCGGAGACGGCGAAGGTTGACGGAGCACCGGTTGGCGCAGCTCTCGGTGAAGCGATGAACTTCTTGAAACGTGGCGCCTCGGCGGCGGGCGTGACGTTGGGCTGTGCTGGCTTCGTCGTTGCGGAGGTTCGTCTGGGCGTGCTTGATGGTTCGGTGATGAGACGCGTCGGTGTGGCTGCGAGACGTCGGGGCGCTGAGGTGAGCCGCGTTGGTTCGGCGATGAAGCGTGGCGACGTGGCGGCGAGGCTTCTTGACGCGGCTCCCTCACGCGTCCTCGTGACGGGGAAACAGGAGGTTCTTCGTGAGTGATTCGCTCGGCGATTCTTCTTTCTTTTTCACTTCTAGTGAGCACCATCTTGACTGCAGTTTTCGATCCGGTAGCGAAGGACCAATATGGTGGTCCAAGCTGTCTTCAGTAGGTCTTCTTATCCGGTTACGAAGGACCAATATGTACGGGACCGGCCGTTTATGAGCGGTAGCAGCCCCGGTGTACACAAACTGTGCGGAGACGGAGAGGTTCCGGACGGTGAAGAAAACCACTGGTTGTTGATGCTCGTTCGGGCAGAGTGACTTTATTGTTCTTCTTACAATATCTGGATGCGAATGAATCTTAATGCGAGGGCACGTGATATTTATAACGACTCTAATTGTTTCCGCGTATTTTCTCACAAAAGAATTCAAGGAATTTACTTACACGCGCTACGCTAAATCAGTTCTCGGAACTGTGGCAGTCTGCGTGTAAGGGAGTTCCGAGATGTGCCGCTAGAGGCGCGGTTGTGCTAGAAGAGCATATCCCGCGAGTGAGCGAGATAGCGAATCGGACCTTAAGTACGTCGAGGCAATACCGTATCGAGAGCCCTTTGCATTTTACAAATTATTTCAATATTATAAACGATCTATATACAACACAAAAACTTATCTAATTTATCTCAACCTAGCAGAGGGAGTAAAATACACACAAAAATATCATTTTATTATACAACGGTCAACTCAAGGAATTTTATATACATCTTATTTCTAAACATAATAAATCGTAATAATCTGTCCCGCACACTTAGGAACATTAGCAATAGGATGTGTAGAGATGCTAAGCGCAATTATATCCACTCACAAATTGCTAGCTTAGATCAAAAGCATATTTGGGGTTTCTTGAGGTCATTAGGAGTGGGAAAACTTGCCGACATCAATCCGAACGCTGTCGACCTTAATTCTCTTAATAAACACTTTTCTACACCCCCCTTAACTTTAAACTCGGGCTCTAAGTCAGCTACTCTCGCTTCTCTGTCTAGTCTTGACTCATCTCTTTTCCCTTCTTTCACCTTTAGTGCAGTTTCCGAAGCAGAAATTACGAAGAGTATCAAATCCATCTCCACAAAGGCTATTGGCAGCGATGGTCTCAGCCTGGATATGATTCTTCCGGTGCTGGAGGACATTGTGCCAGTTATCACTCACATTATTAATTTTTCACTGCAACACAATGTCTTTCCTTCATCATGGAAGAAGGCCCACGTTATTCCCCTACCTAAAACTCCTAATCCTTCATCGCCGTCACAATACCGTCCTATCTCTATCCTCCCCATCTTATCCAAAATACTCGAATCTATTGTCCACCACCAATTATACTCCTTCTTTTCGTCCAATGCCCTACTATGTCCGTACCAATCTGGTTTTCGTCCTTCCCACAGCACAGTTAGTGCACTGTTAAATATAACTGAGGATATTCGCGGTGCGATGGATAATACCAGGCTTACAGCAATGGTCCTGCTTGACTTTAGTAGTGCATTCAACTGTGTTGACTTTGACCTTCTCCTCGGTACTCTTCGTTCTTTTAATGTCTCTGTCCCTGTGATTGAGTGGTTTAAATCTTATCTCTCTGAGCGTTTCCAGTGTGTAGTTCATAATGATTCTTTCTCCGATTGGTCATGTATGTCAGCTGGTGTACCACAAGGTGGTGTTCTCTCTCCATTGTTATTTTCAATTTTTATTAACGGTATTTCCAAAGTTATCTCTTCCCCTTTCCACCTCTATGCTGATGACCTACAAATCTACAGACACTTTTCCATTGATGAGGTTTCGGTAGTTATTGACTCATTAAATCAAGACCTGGTTTCCATTTGTGACTGGGCTTCTTCATTTGGGCTTATGGTTAACCCGGCTAAGAGTCAAGCTCTGATTGTCGGTAGCAGCCGAATTAGGAGCAAACTCGTCTGGGAATCTGTTCCTCCACTTGTTTATGACAATGTTACCATCCCCTATACTGATAAGGTCAAAAACCTTGGACTCGTTGTCGACTGTACCCTGTCTTGGTCTCAACATATTAGTGAGGTCAGTAAACGGATTCACTATACATCTCACTCCCTCAAGCGTCTCCAATACTTCCTCCCTTTCAAAACTAAACTGCTCCTGGCGCAATCTCTCATTCTTCCACTTCTGGACTACGCCGATGTTTGCTATCTGGACGTGACAGAAGAACAGCTGAATAAGTTGGAGCGCCTTCAAAATCTGGCGATACGATTTATTTTTGGATTACGCAAATATGACCATGTGTCATCATTTCGTAATCAACTACAATGGCTCCCAATACGACTGCGCCGTGATATGCACATCCTTTGCACCCTATTTAAAATCCTCAATGACCCGAACTCACCCCAGTACCTTATTTCCCGCTTCCAAATGCTCCCCCCTCCCTCTCGCTCTAGGCGGCCTTGTATCACCAAGATGCTTGAGCTACCTAGAAGCAAGACCAACTTCCTCCATAACTCCTTTTCCGTTAGAGCTGCAATGCTCTGGAACAAACTCCCGACAAACATTCAGACCTCTCCTAGCTCAAACTCATTTAAATGGAAATTAAAAAAGCACTTTCTAGCACAGTTGTCAAATCCATAGAAATCATCGGACAGCATTTAAAATCATCTCATATTTTATAAAAGTATGATATAAAATAGCTTTTTTATGTACTTATTTTATATTTATTTTATGTATGTATTATATAATTTTATGTATGTATATTTTATTTGTATTGTATGTAAGTATATTAGTTTTATATTTTAATAGGAATTAGTCTTTTTGTTTTTTTTTGCACTTTGCACTTTGCTTCTACTACTTTACTCTCTCACACGTCCTGGGTTGGCTGGAAGAGATCTCTTTTAGAGATAAGCTCGCCCTTGCATACTTTATTTATAATATTGTATATTTACTGTGTCTCTTGAGTGCAATAAAGAGTATAATAATAATAAGTTTACGAACCCGACCTGAAGTTGCATCGATATGAGCTTTAAATGAAAGTTTCTCGTCTACAATCAAACCCAGGTACTTTATGGTAGAGGATCTCGATATAGTTTCGCAAGAACAGGGTTGCTGTGGATGTCCTGGAAGAGGGAGACAAGAGTGAATCTTCAATTTTGCGATTAAAGGCGAGGTTGCAAACGTTTTGTGGAAACAGAGGAACTTAGTTTTCTGTACGTTAAGTGTTAACAAATTATTCTGCAGCCACAATTTTATATGTCTCATTCCTTCCTCCGCACGGACTGCTACACCTGCCCATGTTTTATCGTGGAATATAATAGCAGTATCGTCCGCATAGCAGATAACCTCAGCATTCTCAGGAACGGAGGAAGTTATGTCATTGATATACAGTACAAAAAGGGTTGAGCCCAGAATACTACCCTGAGGTACACCAAACTCCACTGGTTTCGATGCACTTTTTAATTGATTGATTTTGACACACTGTGAACGTCCGGTCAAGTAACTCCGAAACCAATTAAGGGGAACGCCACGTACGCCCATTTTGTCCAGTTTTCTTAAGAGAATTGGCGATGAAACGGTATCGAACGCCTTTGCGAGGTCAAGAAAAACACCCACACAGGTTCTCTTTTGGTCAAGGTTCTCTGTGATCAGGTCAGTTACCAGAGATACAGCATCCTCGGTGGACCTATTGCGTCTGAAACCAAACTGTCGGTCTGAAATCAAATTGTTACGTTCCACGAAACTTACTAAACGTCTATTCATCAATTTTTCTAGTATTTTTGAAAATGATCCTAAAAGTGAAATCGGTCTATAATTTTGAGGGTCATCATTTACGCCAGCCTTGTAAACCGGTATAACAGCGGCTGTTTTCCACAGAGAAGGAAAAATTCCCTGAGAAAAACTTAGATTGCAGATCGCTGTAAGAGGAGTGATAATGTAATTCTTTACCGCTATTAATAATCTATTGGATATACCGTCAAGACCAGGAGCACTATCGGGTTTTAGGCCCATTATTATAGAATTAATTTCTGTCTCATCGGTAGGTTCTAAATAAAACGATTGCGCAGGTGAACTGTGTAAAGAAACTCTAGCCTTGAGCGTCTCTTGAGTTTCGTTGGTTTGTGAAAGAATATTCTCTGCCAGATGCTTTCCAACGCTACAAAAATAGTCATTACAATGGTTAAGTGAACATTTATTTTTATTTTATTTATTTGAACACCAACATAATAAACATTAACATAAACAATGTAGACGAAAAGTATAAGGTGTAGCATCTTAATGTTATTACAATTATAGGTGTAGACTGCATGCGTAAAAGAAACAACAAATAATAAAATGAATATTAAAATTAAAAATTAAAATTAATAAAATTTGCATGCGAATAAATTAAAAAATTAAAATTACTTACACAAAAGAAAAAACACATTACAAAATACTAAACATTAAATTAATTTTATATGAACTCATTATAGAAAGAATGCAAGATTAAGTACTTATATGAATATGAAAATTAAAAATTAAAATAAAAAAATAGGCATACCAATGAATTTAGAAAAATATTAAATTTCACAAAAAAAATTACAAAATAAATCACATTATAAAATACTGGAACATTACATTTAATTTTATAGGAACTAATTGGAATTAATACTTTAGGAATAATTTGCATTGTTTGAGTTTGACTAGTGTAAAAGAGACTTTTTAAAGCTGCGAATGCCACCCGCGAACAAATCAACATCCTTGATCTTAGATAAGCCCTTGAAATCACGCACGAGGCGGGTTAGTGGTGCATTAAGCCCGAGGTTGGAGTAGCTACGGCCTTCTATAAGGATGTTAAATCTTGATGAGCGAGGAAGTTTCAAAGGTGCCGAAAATGTAAGACCTTGCAGTAGTTCAGGAGCGTCGAGGATGCCATTCGCTAACTTGTGTAAAAACAGTAAATCATGCATACGTCTACGATCCGAAAGGGAACACATTTCAAAATGACTCATTCTTTCATCGTATCTTAATAAAGTTTTACCCATATTGCAGGAGTATGTAAGATGCCAGAGGAATCGCTTTTGGATATTTTCTAGTCTCTTTTTGTAAACATCATAGAATGGATTCCAATGGATCCCATTCTTTAGATTTTTTAGCTTGAATAAGTGCGTGCGATGCATCTTTAGTTTTATTAGTATATGTTATCGACTTAATTGATTTCCAGAGCTTCTTTGGAGAATTTTTGTTTTGTTCTAGTTCTAATGACTAATATTTTCTTTTAAGTTTTCTTAAAAGATCAATGTAAAAATTTCTATACCTAGTGAAAATATTCTTGAGCGTTTCATCTTGCGGATTATTTTTAACTTTAGCATGTAACTTATCTTTATGTTTTGAGCATCTAATGAGGCCAGGTGTCATCCAAGGCTTAAGCGTAACCCTAGACCGACCCACAGTAACCCTAGAAGAGTGCGTTTCTACTACATTTGTTAGTTTTTGTGTAAATGCAGAGACAGCCTCGTCAACCGAAGAACTAGAAATAACATCTTGCCAATCCATTTTACTAAGTTCAATTTCTATGGATGAGAAGTCTAATTTTGCAAAGGAACGCTTGTCTTTTCGAAGATTCTGATTTTTTAGTTTCATTCCTGATATAACTAGATCGTGGTCTGTAATGCTTGTCTTACAAATAACTGACTCGGATTGATATTTTGATGTTGTATTGATGTGATCTAGACAGGACCTAATACGAGTTGGTTTAGTAACTGTGGGTACAAGACCTAGCTCTGCCAAAACACAGAGATACCTTTCGCTAGTTTCAAATTCACTGATAGAAAAAATTTCACTATTTCGGTCTATATTAATATTTATATCACCTACGATCATGCTACAGGGCGAGTGTTTAATTAATTTTACAGTAGATACAAGCGAATCTATAAATGGTGTTATGTTGTTAAACGAAGGAGAGCGATAAATTGCTAAAAGTGTAACCTTATTTTTAATAGTTATTTGTAGACAATTAGCCTCCGCAAATATTGGTTCGGTCACTTGTGACACTAACGAGTCCTTTACAAAAACGACCACTCCCCCTGCTTTATTAATAAACCTGTGCGTCCTAAAGGAGAGGTACCCATTAATTTGCGGAATTGAAAAATATGAAATAATATATATGATATAATATAATGAAAAATAAAATAAAATAAAATAAAACAAATCAGTAGGTAATACAGAGTAATAAATAAATAAATATAACAGTAATAGATTGCTAAGAAAAGAAAATGAAGTGCGGAAGACTAGGCTGTTTGTCTAAGGACGTTTGCCAATGCTCGGCCGCTCCGACGTGTACTCTGTGGCTGGTGCAAGCTAATTATTTAATCTGTGCGTGAGTGAGTGAAGCGAACAATGGAGGCTGTGATGGCCCGAACTGCAGGCCTTTGTCCTTTCTGCTATTCTCGTAAACAAAAGCCTAAGTCCTTTGTTATAATAGCCATAACTATGTGATCGTCTCTTGTTTTATTTTATCCCAAAATATAATTCAGCTTATTTTAATGTGATTTAAAATAAGTTTCAATTAAGCTGACTTCAAACCAATTGTCTGAAGCTATCAATTTTGTCTCCAATCAAAATTTAGAATCCAATCGAAGGATTCCTAATGACATTGTACTTTATCTATAACCATATAACAGATCAAATATTCAAATGCCGTCGAAGGCATTATGTCAGATTCAAGAAAAAGAAAGTTTAGTTTCTATAGTCTTATCCTCCAGAAAAGTTTGTTACTATTCGAAAGTAACTCAATTATTAAAATTCAATAATATCTACTTCAACTCTAAGAAAATGATTAATAAAATTAATTATGAATTCATTGAAAAAAGGTTTCTATAATGGGCAATAAATATGAATACAGAATATGATGTTATATTAATTTTATTACTTCAAATTGAATTTAATTCGAAACTCTGGGACTATTTTAACCAATATTCTCTCGTTAGAAGGAAATTGGCTCTTTGCTTCTGTTCCTACGGCTGATAAAGTCTGTAGAATTGGGAAAACGAAGCAAAGTAATAAAAAACCCAATTCCTGCCGATTAATCTAATTATTCTAAACAAAGAAATGTGAACACAAAGAAAATTGCAATATAAGATTGTGTTTGTGTACTTATTTTGACTTTATAAGGTGTGAGAACGTTGTTCATTAAGTTTGTTTAAATATTTATGATATTTATTATCATCATCAGTTTTATTACAATATAAGTTTAAAGTCAAATAAGTTCACGTCAAAAGGATTCACAATATACTTAGCTTTATAACACCTTGCTGATTCGCCACACTGATTCTATTACTTTACAAGCAATGGTGATTTACAAAGTTTTATACAATGAATATTAACAATTTAAATTGATTAAAAATGACCGCTCTAACCGGCCGCGCGACCGTGAATAATCCCTTGTTTGTTTCTCCCCGCCAGCTTACAATAATAACCTTCTCACAACTACCCTAAATCTATGTATCCTAATTTAGGTCTTAACTATTTGTCTTCACGGACCAATCTTCTTTAAATCTGCGCCAGCGCATTTTGCAAAACACCCCGCCTCCTTGTGACCTGATTGGCTAATCAACTCGCTAGGCGCCGCTCCAACCTTCCACTCACTAGATGGCGCCATGTGTTCAAAAGCGCTTAGATCCAACTTGAAATCTAGACGACTAGAATTCGCTGTAGGTGATTTTGAGTCTGTCATGCTTGACTCCTGAAAGATAGAGAATGATTCTGCGTAATATCTGCAATTTTTAGCTTAAATAAACACCGGGAAAACTCAATTATGTCTTCATAGTTTTAACTAATTAAGACACAAGGTTCCTTTTTGCATATCAGTCGTTGCTCAGATAATTCATTACGTTTCACTGTGACCTTTTTTTACGTATTAAATAGGCGTCAGCTATTCGGTTCGCACTCACGAGTTGACAAATTTATGATTACAAAAACCTTGCACTTTTGTTTCAAGGATTGGTTTTTTCTTGATTTTAAGACGCATTTACAACTAAACGTCATGCCTAACTAAAATTTATGATTTCTTCAAGTGGTCAAAGAAATACATTTACGAAATAATATTGGCTTGAATATTGAATTTCTGAGTCGTTTTATTTTAACCATATGTGGCACTTAGTCAAGCGTCTATTGAATTTTAGGAACTGTGTTTTTTTTTTCTCTCAAAGTTTATTTTTTTATCGTTTATGATACCTATAGTGTAAGGCACATTTTGGTGCCATCACATGCCTCTCCCAGATTAGGCAACTGTAAACAATTTCAGTTACCTAAGCTACTCTAGAAATCTTTGAATATATTCTAAATAAACTTCACTTGATGGACAAAGAAAAAACAACTGTAAATTTGTCTTTAAACCACAGCGTTTCTGGCCTCTAATTTAGATACACTGTGATCCATTGTTAATGAAGGTGTCATAAAATTTCTAAGCTTGCAAAAAAAATCCCATTTTATTGTGTTTTAGTTTTGTTCGGTCATCTGTTTGACAATAATATCAGAGCTTAATTACTTTAACGCTCTCTCGTCGGTATTCATGTAATATTTGAATAAATGGATAGCGTTGTGACGTTGCCATTGCAATGTTATGCTCTGCTTTTTTTGTCAAAGAATTATTGTCAAAATTTTAAGCGTTCTGCTCTGAAAATCAATATTTTAAATTTTTACGAATGTTGTCATGGAAAAGCTGTTTATGTTTGTCTGTCTTTCAAAATTCTTTATGTGATGAACGCTCTTTTTTTAATCTATTATTTTATTCTTTTTAGGTTGCTATATCTTTAATATACCACTCCGGTTTACTAAGTCCAAAATGATTTGCTATCTCATGTTTTCTAATAAGATTTCCTTAAATCTTATGTTTCTTATAGGATTATTTATTTGAATACTAATTACTTTTATCTAAACAAGATCACTTATGTAAAAGTTTTAATCATTCAAATGGCTCAATCCTGATAATAAAAATAATAATCGTTTAATGCATTAATTTTATTGGCTAATAATGATTTAGCTAAGGTTTTTAAATTTTAATTAGGTATTCAGGTTTATTTTTACCGTTTATCTGGATTCGTACATAATCTTAATATTCACTGAAGACATTCTTATCAATAGACTATCTTCTATTGTTTGTTATAATTACACTTAACTATACAACTTATCTACAATTGTCTAGTTCACAACATTTCAAACAAACGTAGGTACTGCCTTTCTCGGCACTGAATAACAATCAATACAATATTTTTTATCATATTAGATTTTCACCTGTATCTAACACAACAATAACCTCTGCCTTTTTCTTACACTCTTCTGCCATTCATAGTCTTGAGATTTGCATTAAATTATTATTATATCCTTAATAGTAAATAAGCCTTATTAATTACACCTATCAATATTCCTGGCTTCTTCTCCACAGAGACAATGATAAATTGTCTTTGAACTGCCCTTTCTTTTGTTTCACATAATTCTTCAAACATCGCACTTGATTAAAAATTAATTGCTCCAACCCATTAAAAAATAGTACTGTATTCGAAACAGTTACACAACACATTAAATGTATTAGTTTAAACACAATTAAAACTATATTTATTCAATTCATTTTTGATTGTGAGTTTATTGCACCAACCAATTTAATCTTTGAACTGTATTTGAAACAGTCTCACACCATACTCTATGTAATAGTTTTAAACATAATTAAAACAATTTTTTTTTCTTCAATTCACATTTGATTGTGAATTTATTGCGCCAACCAATTCATTGAACTGTATTCGAAACAGTCTCACGCCTTCAACCATAACATGCGTTGCTGGAATAATCTTATTAAATCTAACTTAAAGAAGATAAAGTATCTGGCTCATAATGGTAGACCGAAACCCTTTTACTGCATGGTATTATTTCCAGTAAATGCAAAAATTCCCAAACTCAACTGACACTGGTCAAAATCATTATATAAGTCAGATAATTGGTGTATAGTAAATAAAATTAACATTAACCTTTCTTTTTTCATTCACAATGCAATCTTTATTATTGAAAATGGAATATCAGAAAACCGACCCATCCTCCAAGTAGCTCCGCCGGGAATCGAACCCGGGACCTTTCACTGTCCGAGTGAATGCTCTGATTGCTGACCTATCGGAGTCGTTGTATAATAGCCTTCTTTTAAATAACACAGTTAGTTTTTTGCGAGGTTCGAACCCGAAGTTAAATTATGATTTACTTGCTATTGTATGTAACAAGCCTATGTGAATGAATCTATGTGTCTGTCTCAATCAATCCACTCCTTTATTAATCAATTTTTATGTGCTGAGATCCCTCCTCGTAGCATCTATACTCAATCCCTATTATTATTCTAGATGATAGAAAAGTCGTTAACTTGTTTAGTTAACCATTGTGCCTAAACAATAGGTACTTATCGCATACCTAATAACTTGGAATGCTTTCCTTTTAAATACAGGAGTAACTTAAAACCATTTAATATTAATACTTAATTAAAGTATATCAGACACTATGTTCTGTCAATCTTCCACTGATAGACTTTCCATCAATAAAGTAACCCTTAATTTCTAGATAAAGTGACACCGGGAATTCACAATTCGGTAACTCGTTCTCATAATATCACAAAGTTCTAGTTCTGCAGTAGGGATTTTGAGAACAATGAGATTGTGATGTATAAATGAAGAATATTCTTACTGCTTCTTACTGTATGTAATATCTTAATTAAAGATTAATAATAATCTATTAGCTAACTTACATTTTAAACTATACTCTAACCTTAGAAACACAATTGAATCATCAAAGATTTGTTTTTAAAATTTACGTTTTATGAATGGTGTTTTTTTTTGTTGAACATTCATAACTCGTGAATGTTTTGTTTATTAGCTAGCCCGAACTTTTGTGTAAAGATTTCTCTATCTTTTTTGTAAAACCAGTAGCAATTGATCTTTTGTTTCGCACTTCCTACTACCTGCGACGCCGTACTAACAGAATCTATCGTACTCGATGTCCGATTTTTTTATGATCCTAGCCTTTTGACTGTCTAATTTACTAACAATAATTTCTAAACCAACGTTTAACTTGACCTATCTGTACCTACTTGCTCTACACGCGACCTAACGTTTTACCGAACGTTATTTCCTTGTTTTTTTGTTATTTTATTTTTAACTTTTTGTTTCCTGTATTCACGATGCAATTTTTATTGTTAAAATATTGGAAATGAAGTATTAGAAAAAGGTCGACCCGCCTTACGCTACGACCTCGGCACGGCACTACCTGACCCGATATTTTTATTTTTAGCTTGTGTTTGCAACAATTGTAGTTAAAAGATTTTCTAAACGTTAGTATGTTTTGAACAAGAAAAAAAAGATTTTTTATGCATCTAACGAGAACGCAATAACAATGAGCAACGACCTGCAAAAAGGACACACAACAAATAGCAACATGCAGTTTTCACTTTCAAACAATGCAGATGGAATTCGTTGGCTGTTGTAATATGAAATTATAGGGTATTATTTTTGCTACTTTGTAACAAATAGGTCATTAAATATGTTTCCTCTCCCCGGTTTTTAGATTAAACATGGTCTTATATAATTTCTTGCTGCAACAAACTCGTCTTGTCGACGGTGTTGTATACCCTTCAGCTTTTAAGATGAGGTGTGATAAAATAAATTTTATAAGATTTAAAATTATTTTAAAGAACGCGTGTGGATTCAATATTGTCA
The DNA here is from genome assembly GCA_949710035.1 of Crambus lathoniellus. Taxonomy (NCBI): domain Eukaryota; kingdom Metazoa; phylum Arthropoda; class Insecta; order Lepidoptera; family Crambidae; genus Crambus; species Crambus lathoniellus. Next base: position 10,287,651 of record OX453324.1, on the reverse strand, counting down.
CCTTTCCGTACACAATCCTAAACCTGACCCTATACTGATTTTGAATACCTCGTCAGACGGGTTTCAAATAGCTGTCTTTCCCTTAATATTTTTTTTTTGTTTGGGGAGTTAGTTTTTTCTCCTTCTCTTTTTTTATATATAGGTGGCCACCTTGATGAGGGTTTTAGATCAGCTTGTGCACTTTCAATATTTTTTTCCTATGCTAATCTACGTTGATTGCGCCGAAAGATGTCTCGGCTAACTTCGTTTACGAAAATACGAGTAGCCGTTGTGCCGGCTAACATCGTATCACGCAAACGACTAGCCTTTAAATTGAACCCACTTAGTGTAATCAATCGGTATAGAATTCTAATTATACTACTTTCATTTAATGATTCACAACCTCAGAGCTTAATATCCAACTATAGAATAAAATATTTAAATATGAAAGTTTAAATTAAAATTAAAAGATTTAAATTTAAAAGTTTCCGTCTGCTTTGTTTGATAAATTTAAAATATAAATCTGGGGAAATATAATATTTGAATAAAATATCAATATAAGTCTGCTGAAATATAATATTTGGTTAAAATATCAATATAAATCTGCTGAAATATAATATTGGGATAAAATATCAATATTCTACGTTGTGTTTTTTCTTTTTGATTTAAAGTTCTATTCCTAGTTGTGTCTGCTTTAGATGGACACAAAATCTAGAAATCATGGTCACGCGCAGCACGTGTGATGGCCCGAACTGCAGGCCTTTGTCCTTTCTGCTATTCTCGTAAACAAAAGCCTAAGTCCTTTGTTATAATAGCCATAACTATGTGATCGTCTCTTGTTTTATTTTATCCCAAAATATAATTCAGCTTATTTTAATGTGATTTAAAATAAGTTTCAATTAAGCTGACTTCAAACCAATTGTCTGAAGCTATCAATTTTGTCTCCAATCAAAATTTAGAATCCAATCGAAGGATTCCTAATGACATTGTACTTTATCTATAACCATATAACAGATCAAATATTCAAATGCCGTCGAAGGCATTATGTCAGATTCAAGAAAAAGAAAGTTTAGTTTCTATAGTCTTATCCTCCAGAAAAGTTTGTTACTATTCGAAAGTAACTCAATTATTAAAATTCAATAATATCTACTTCAACTCTAAGAAAATGATTAATAAAATTAATTATGAATTCATTGAAAAAAGGTTTCTATAATGGGCAATAAATATGAATACAGAATATGATGTTATATTAATTTTATTACTTCAAATTGAATTTAATTCGAAACTCTGGGACTATTTTAACCAATATTCTCTCGTTAGAAGGAAATTGGCTCTTTGCTTCTGTTCCTACGGCTGATAAAGTCTGTAGAATTGGGAAAACGAAGCAAAGTAATAAAAAACCCAATTCCTGCCGATTAATCTAATTATTCTAAACAAAGAAATGTGAACACAAAGAAAATTGCAATATAAGATTGTGTTTGTGTACTTATTTTGACTTTATAAGGTGTGAGAACGTTGTTCATTAAGTTTGTTTAAATATTTATGATATTTATTATCATCATCAGTTTTATTACAATATAAGTTTAAAGTCAAATAAGTTCACGTCAAAAGGATTCACAATATACTTAGCTTTATAACACCTTGCTGATTCGCCACACTGATTCTATTACTTTACAAGCAATGGTGATTTACAAAGTTTTATACAATGAATATTAACAATTTAAATTGATTAAAAATGACCGCTCTAACCGGCCGCGCGACCGTGAATAATCCCTTGTTTGTTTCTCCCCGCCAGCTTACAATAATAACCTTCTCACAACTACCCTAAATCTATGTATCCTAATTTAGGTCTTAACTATTTGTCTTCACGGACCAATCTTCTTTAAATCTGCGCCAGCGCATTTTGCAAAACACCCCGCCTCCTTGTGACCTGATTGGCTAATCAACTCGCTAGGCGCCGCTCCAACCTTCCACTCACTAGATGGCGCCATGTGTTCAAAAGCGCTTAGATCCAACTTGAAATCTAGACGACTAGAATTCGCTGTAGGTGATTTTGAGTCTGTCATGCTTGACTCCTGAAAGATAGAGAATGATTCTGCGTAATATCTGCAATTTTTAGCTTAAATAAACACCGGGAAAACTCAATTATGTCTTCATAGTTTTAACTAATTAAGACACAAGGTTCCTTTTTGCATATCAGTCGTTGCTCAGATAATTCATTACGTTTCACTGTGACCTTTTTTTACGTATTAAATAGGCGTCAGCTATTCGGTTCGCACTCACGAGTTGACAAATTTATGATTACAAAAACCTTGCACTTTTGTTTCAAGGATTGGTTTTTTCTTGATTTTAAGACGCATTTACAACTAAACGTCATGCCTAACTAAAATTTATGATTTCTTCAAGTGGTCAAAGAAATACATTTACGAAATAATATTGGCTTGAATATTGAATTTCTGAGTCGTTTTATTTTAACCATATGTGGCACTTAGTCAAGCGTCTATTGAATTTTAGGAACTGTGTTTTTTTTTTCTCTCAAAGTTTATTTTTTTATCGTTTATGATACCTATAGTGTAAGGCACATTTTGGTGCCATCACAAGGCTTGCTACATATATAGTGATCTGTGCAATGGAGCATGGAGGCAATGAAAATAAAGCAATAAGATATACAACGGAAACAAAAACAATCACTACATAACACAAACAACAATGATAAAAAGAATAAATAGAGTATATTTTTGCTTGCCATCCCGCTGTTGATCGCGGTATTACGTGTAAAAGTGTTGTGACTAAATTTGAGGTAAGCAACTAGTTGTTTTGTTGTTGATTCAATAGGTAGGCTTTAAGATGTTTTTTGAAAGTAGTCTTTGTTTTTACAGCACGTATGGGAGGCGGTAAAACATTCCAACAGCGGGAGGCAGCAAACCTGAAAGACCCGCGGAAAGTCACAGTCCGGTGTTTGGGGGTCGGGAAGACGTAAGTGCAGGCCCTTTTCATGTGAAGTCGTCGCTCCCCAGCCCATACCAACTTGTCATATAGATACCCAGGTTTCTGAGTGTGGATTACGTCGAAAAGCAGACAAGCGAGATGTAACTTCCTACGAGCTTCCATTTTGAGCAAGTTGGCTGAGTTGAGAAACGGCGTGACGTGGCCGCGTGGTGGAACGTGAAAACAAAATCTGGCGCACGAGTTTTGAACCCGCTGTATCAGTTGCTTAGATCTTGCCAATAGACGTGGGCCAAATACTGTATCGCACTGTATCTTTAAATTAATGTCTTAATAGAAATAATAATAATTTTCACTTCTCATGCTCTAAAAGTACGCAAATATAGCCCTACGAAGCGGGACTAAATAACCACTTTAGTCCCTAGGGAGTAAAATGTACTTTTTTAATTTCCTTCATGTGATATTAGATAAACTCAAACAGCCAGTGAATATACTATTAATTGTGAAATGTGGACCATTTTCATTGCGAAAATGTTAAGACGTTTTTTGTTTCATGGTTTTTCCGCAAGGAAGGTGTTTTGTGCAAAAGTTTTGTGACTGGTTTAGCGGAAAAAACTGACTGAGACTTTTTGGCGCCATTTTGGCGGGTTAGGTTGAGTGGATATTTTAATTTACCGCAATTTGTTTTATAGTGGACTTTGTGACTAAAGATAGGTGTGGTTTTGTGCCCCAAGTGTCTACGCAACTGGAAGATATGTGGAATGATTAAAACAGGCGCTATCTCGGTAAAGAGATGCCGAGTGTTTTATTATAGTGGTGACTACCTCAGCAAGAATTATCGAAAAGGCTGGCTTGACACACTTGACGCCAAATACGCCAAGGAGCATTGGAATGTAACACACCTACATTCCTATGAAAACTTAAGAAACTATAATAATTTAATAATACTCAAGAATTGGCAGTATGAGCCTGTCCTACAAAAGGGCGAATATTTTTACTACTGCTACTACTACTGACCGCGAAAATTTCAGAATTTGTTAAATGTTTTTGTACTAAATTGACTAGTTTTCTCGCACTCGAAGTGAAAAGTTCAGTTTGCACCTCGAGACGAAACGCCAACTTAATATACCCTCGGTTTCATTGACTCCCTCGCACGCTCGGACGCCAAAACTTAGTTTAAGATCTCAAATGTACCACATGAAATGCAATTAATAAATATTTTATTCTATTCTATTCCAAACCACCTCTGGTATATAATGGCTTTGTTTAGTCCCTCGTTATAAAATCTACTATTGATAATCTCAAATTTATGTAAATAGTATATTATTGCATACTTTTCAAAACTTCATCAAACATTTTTACTGCTTGGTATGTTTTTTTTAACAGACAGTTTTTTTGTCTCCTGACTCTCCTGAGCAATTATGTGACATGGACTCATGTTCTTTATCAAATTACCAATTCAAATCGGCTGTCGGGTTGGGACGTGTGTTCGATTACTAGTTGAATTTAGAGTGTGCGCTAGATAAGTCTGCGCGGGGTCAAAATCGAATACTAATATTTTCCATAAGCTTAGAACAAAATAATGTACTGTAACTAGCGCCATAAACGCCCCAGTCGCAGAGTTATCTGACACGCGCTCTGAAGATTGCGCTCACTGAATGCTCGCTGATTATAACTTTATGGTATACATTGACAATGTGTCAAGCACGTGTCAAGTAACCATCACAACAAAACAAGAATATAGTACTTGAAAATTTGCAAGAATTCTGAATTGGTAACTGTACTGTTTAAATATTTAATTGCATTGTCATCGGAACTAAAGGTGAATTCCAAATTTCAGCTCAATCGGACATTGGAAAGTGGGTCAAATTTAGCTCGCAAGATTTGACCCGAACGGACATACATGCATACATGCATACATACACTGCAAGTTAAATAAAAGCTTGTTAAAACGCCACGACTTTATTAGAACACAATGCCTAAAGCCCCCAGTACAGGATGGCCGATCATGGTCGGCGACCATGTTGGGCCATCGTGTACAGGGGCGGTTTGCGTTGCTCGCAGACGGCAATCACACGCAAACCGGCCCTGTACACGATGGCCCATCATGGTCGGCCAACATGATCGGCCATCCTGTACTGGGGGCTTTATAATTTATTTTGTTGTTATATTATGTCTTCTATGGAAGTTGGCGTGTAGAACACAAAAACGTTTGTCTTCTATAGAAGACCGTGGCGGTCAAAGGTTAATAATATTCTACTTTAAAACATTTAGCCAAAAGTCATTAGAGTTGTTTTACTAAAAAATGATTTTATTGTTTACAGGTAAGTCATCTGAAAAGCTGTTTAACCACAACAAAAAGGTTTGATGGATATCAACACTAAAACGAATATAAAGTAAAAAAAAATAAGTAGAGTGCGCGCCAGATAAGTCTGCGCGCGCTCAAAATCGAATACTAATCTATTCCTTAGGCTAAAAAGTTTATTGATCGAAGGCTAAAAACAATAAAATGTATTGTAACTAGCGCCAAAACGCCCCAGTCGCGCGCAGAGTAATCTGACACGCACTCTAATACTTAATTCCCTTTTGTTTATTAAAAGTATGGTAATAAGCTACCGTCTCTTTAATACTAAGTATTTCGCTGTAAAATTTGATTAAGGGGACTCGCTGTAACGCTTCTTACTCAAATACTCGAAAAGATCTTGTTTCGCGATTCAATTGTCTTCTTATAAGAGCGCCATTTTAATTTAGACAAATGACTGTCAGGGGTGCTTTTGATGGAATGGAACTAGACAATAAACATTATCGTCTAAACAACGCAATAAATATGTAGGTTAATGTAGGAAAATAAGGTCGATTTCTTTGTAACACAATATTTCTGAATATTATTTGTTTGTAACGGGTGGTTTTTTTAGAGGCGGAAGAACTTTAAATTATTACCACTGTTTTTTATGACAACTAATTTGACAGTTCTTGGTTGTTTTGGGGTTAGTAGAGTTTGGCAATTCATCATGAATAGACTCACACGGGGACCGTCACCATATTTTTTGTTAAAATTACTAATAATTTTCGGAAATACATTTTGGTAAGCGTATAATTTCAAGAAATGACCCTGTTAACTGGCCACCGCGTCTGTGCAATTTGACGCCAATATATTACTTTCTTTGGGGGTAGGTAACCAATGTTAAATCGCATGTCTGCGCTGATAAATCAGTAACAATTGAGGACTTGGAAGCCAACATTCGAAGCGTTATTGCCGACATATAGTCTGATGTACTACGAAAAGTGTGTAAAAATCGGACCTCCAGATGACGTCATGTACACGCCAGCCGCGGCGGCCACATGCCGGAAATCATTTTTAAACATTAATGCCAAATAATTATTTATTTTCTGTATTTGATTGAATCAGGCGTCACGGCGGAAGTCCGTAACCATTGTGAAAAACGAAATATATATAGCTTACTTCCGCAAAAAACACAACATGCAAGATGATACAATGACCAAATGAAGGGTACAGGGGCAAAACAAGGAATGTCACAAAACAGATTTTTGTGTAATTTACATTTTAATGTAAGTATATTTGTGAACATTTGTCAAAAGTTTATTTGTATTTACAGCCGATCTTTGTAAAGTAAACTTAGGTTCCTATCAGTAAATTAATAAAAAATAATTATGCAAGACAAAAAAAAAAAAACCTGTTTGTGACATTTCTTGTTTTGCCCCTGTACCATGAAGTTTGACTTAATACTCTGAGGTAACTGGAGCTCTCACCCTGAATAAAAAAGTGTCGCCACCAAATTTGACATTTATGTATGTAGTGGCTGTCAGCTGTCTCATATGACCATACGTATTTTTTTAAAGTGTAGGTGAGACGGAAGACAGCCACTGTGTTATTTGTGGTATTCAAAAAATTGTTCGTACTGCACGCTCCAGTTACCTCAGTATTAAGTCGAACTTCATGCCCTGTACCCTTCAAATCAATTCAATTTGGTGTTGGTTTTCGCACGAACTATCTCCTGAGGATGCCCCGGGTTGGGGCGAAACAAGTGTAGAGTGACTACTTAATCGGTGAAGGTGCAAGGTGTATTGCTGTCTTGCTAAATGCAGGTATTGTGCACTGGTATTTTCGTGGTGTGCATGTGCAATTTTTTGTGGGCTGGCGGGCGGTGCATCTTGCATGTTGTTTTTTTTTGCGGAAGTAAGCTACATATATTTCGATTTCCACAACAATTTTCTGTGTTTAATTTCAATTTAAGTTCTCCGCCTCTAAAAAAACACTTCTTATTTATCTGAGGAGCCCGTGGCACAGTGGTGAAAGCGCTCGGCCTGCGGTGGTCAAATAGATATGAGAAAAACCTCGTGTCGCTTACAGTGGAAGGCGAGCATAAAACATGATTATAATAAGCTGTAAAAATTGAGGCTCACCGCCTCCCTAAGGGAAGTCTATTGATGCTATAATTGGCTTACAAAGTGTAGGATAAAGAGGAATTGGGTGAACTTTTCATTTGTTTATTTTAGGCGGAACTTTTATTTATGCCAAAAATAATGAGATTTCGAAGATGATAATACAATATTATACTTTATGGAGGTTTGTGTCTTTTTTTTAGATTATATTGCAATGGATTTCAACCATCAAAAAGCTTTTTGATTTTTTTTTCGTTATTTAAACAAAATGTAATCAATTTGGGCTTCTGAACTTTGGAACCCTACAAATAAACATTTTTATTTTATTTTATTTATTAGCAATAGTTAAGTACTTACTAATTTTTAAATCAGTATTCGTTGCCTATCTTATCTTGAAAGAGAAAATCCAACATTAATTTTTGTATCATCATCGTCATCGTAATCGCAGCCGATACCAACGGCTTAGCGCACCTTCCGAAGCACGGAGGAGCTCGAGATAGTAAATTTTTGCCTACCCATCCCGTTACCGACCATTGTGAAAGTTGCTTAACTTCAACGATCGCGGGCTGAGCGCGCTAAGCACTACGCCACGGGCTCCTCTTTAATTATTTGCCAAAGTTAATACTTAAAGGTTTTCAGTGGTTTTTGCTTCAAAAGCAAACAGACACACTAACAAAAGTCATCCGTTGGAATCCAGAAACTCATTTACGGCCAGAACTAATTATCAATCGGGATAGGCATGATCCGGATTAGTTGCAATGGAACGTGTAATATTGTTTGTGTGTGTGCTTGAGTGTGTGTGCTTGTGTGTGTGTGTGTGTGTGTGTATACACAACAGTGTGTGTTGCCAGTAATGACCTATGGAAGTAAGACGTGGTCTTTTACTATGGGTCTCATAAGAAGGTTCAAAGTCACCCAGCGAGCAATGGAGAGAGCGATGCTTGGTATTTCCCTGCTCGATCGAATCAGAAATGATGAGATCCGCAGAAGAACTAAAACAACCGACATCGCTCGAAAGATTGCATCATTGAAGTGGCAGTGGGCGGGACACATAGCGCGGAGAACCGATGGCCGTTGGGGCGGAAAGGTTCTCGAATGGCGACCGCGTACCGGACAACGTTCCGTGGGCAGGCCCCCTACAAGGTGGTCCGACGATCTGGTGAAGGTTGCGGGAAGCCGCTGGATGCGGGCAGCGCAGGACCGATCGTTGTGGAGATCCTTAGGGGAGGCCTATGCCTAGCAGTAGGCGTCGTTCGGCTGACATCATGTGTAATAATACATAGAATTAACGACAGTTTTACCAGGTCGCGGATAAAAAAAAAAGTTACCTGGGTGTTTTGTTGCTAGGTGTTGCCTAGCAAACTAATCTTGATCATGCCTATCCCTATCTGTGGATAGATTATTAATTCTGGCCGTTAATGAAAATCCATGAAATTGCGCCCATTGGCGCCTGACCGGCCGAATAGGGCCGGAGAACAATGGAAAATCTATTGTGTCTCATGTATGGGTTGTTGATAGCTTTGTTTGCTTAGATAAATTTGGACACTCTGACTGCTCATATAAATATGAAAGAATGAGTGCCTAGATATTTTGAACACCTTGCGCGCTAACAACAATATGATTATTCGAACTGCTTAGATCAAATTGCGTTTATGTTTTTCAGATCTTTTGACTACTCTAGATGCTTATATCAATTTGACGCTGACTGTACCTACTTTACATTTCACTGACTCATGAAGGTTGACAAGTAATAAGTACCTAAATAAAAAATAGACCCTTCTTTCATAATGAATTTACCTGAAAATTTCGAGGTTATAAGAGGTGCTTATAAATTAATTGGGCCTGAGATTTTCAATAAAACCCTTTCACGCAGTTTTCACGTCATTCACAGGTGGTTAAGAGTGATAAAGTGACTCGTTACGGGTAATTAACGGTAAATAATATTCAATTAACTCGTTGATTAAACGTTAAGGGTTAACTAATCTTAAATTAAATGTTTAGTCGAACCAAATTAATCGGACACGGAGCTAGGCGGGCGGCGCGGCGGAGTGGAGCGAGCGAGTGTTGCGGAGAAGAGTTGACAGGGCCCCGATCGCGGTAATCCTATGACGCATTAGTCAAGTGTACGTGCAGTTGACGTGCAAAACCGTTTTTGATAACGCGCTGCTTTGACAGTGCGACAACATCTTCTGTTCCGGTGATAATCTTTGGAACTAAAACAGTTTTCATACGACAGTCTATTTTGACATCTAATTTCGTATTGCAAGAGGTTCCTCTGTCACGGATGTCACCGGATCAGACAGGATTGTGGGTCCTATAGGTTTGCGTGACGTGTGCGTCGTTATGTCATTACGGCAATACGAAGTCAAACGTCAAGACGCAAACGTGATCAAGACGCACTGCATAGAATTACGGCGATCGGCCCGCTGGCTGTGGATGGGAACATTAAAATGGGTGATGGTGTATGTGTGTGTGTGTATTTCTTGTGATATATCGGCGTAAACAGACCGACAGCGCATTACGCATTTACAATGAACAAACAAGAACTTATTATTTGCCGATATGGGTCGCGATCTTCAAATATAATTTGAGGAAAATGAATCAGCGAATTTCGTACCACGTTCGGTATTCAATTAAGACTTAAGGCGATACTCGGAAAAAATGTGCTGAAGCGAGATAGCAATGAGAAAACGACGCGCGCGGGAGCGAGACCGATTTTGCAGATTAGGTAAAAAAAACACAAAATCACTTCGTATTAAAAAACTACAGCGATTTTTAAAAAAATGCTTCTATACGATCCTCAATATTATTGGTGTCAACTAATTAAACCAATTTCCAATAGTGTAAGTAACCCCATTTAAGAATAATCTTCACTTTTCGTATTTTTAGAGGTCTTTTCGAAAAGAAAAAGTGTCGAGGCAAAATCATAAAATCGTGTTTTTGAAAATATACGATTCTAGATAAAGGTATGAAGAAATATATATCTTATTACCAGATTTGTAACAACTGTAACCGTCCTATAGTTTTAAATCAAAAAGTCCATATTTTTCTGAGTAGCGCCTTAAAAAGGGGAAGCTCTTTACAGAATGGTTTGGTCTTCAATATTAAAGTTACACCAGATTCATTTGAACCGCGCGCCGTTGCGTAAATTAAAAGTTGGTACTTACGTGTTCAATTAAATTCAATTCGCTGTTAAGTAAAAGTCAGTACAAAGAAGAAGATAATCTAAAAGACCAAAATACATCGATATGCTCAATACTCAATATCTTTATTGCATTCCATAATATGATAAGCATTATAAGTATTGCAGTATTATTTAGGAAATACTTTATACTTTTATTTTAAACTTTATATTTCGGCAACATTTTAATAGAAATATATTAGTTTTGTAATTTAAATTTTTTAAATATAATTATAAATGTACATAGATAAACGTAGTTTAAGAGGCTGTTTTTTATCTCCCACTCGTGTTTCAATCATAAACTTATTTATACTAGGGGTAAAATAAGTTTATATTTTCAATAGCCTCTACTAGGTGACAGTCACAAACTACAATTTTAATTTAAAGAAGCTCGCTCGAAAATAGAAATGGTTGCATACATATAAGTTTTCTCACTGTTATAAACTCCTGTACATGAAAAGAGATAGCTCCATCAAAAAAAACGCCTTAAAGTGTCTAGTATACCAAAATAGCCTTCATAAATCACTTAAAGACTAATAGCCATCAATATACAGAAAGGTGTTGAAATTTAATTTTAGTAAGTGTACCCAATATACGTAAAGCTGTGTTCACACTAGGCACTAGTATATTGGGATTTGGGTTTCAATATGTCTTAGTCCTTTCCCAAGGTCTAATCTAGGTTTATCTATGTATGACAAGCGGATCCTCGCGGTTTCACCCGCGTGGTACCCGTTCCCGTGGGAATATCGGGATAAAATATAGTCTATGTCACTCGGGAAGAATGTATCTGAATGAATGGTGAAAGAATTTTCTAAATCGGTCCAGTAGTTTTGGAGCATATTCGATGCAAACATACAAACAATCAAATCTTTTCCCTGTATAATATTAGTATAAGTATTAGTAAAATTGTACCGATGGCTAATAGAATATGAATTTTATTGTTTGAATGAATTTTTTGACATAACTCATTAGATATTTTTTGACATAATGAATTAGATTTTTTTTATTTATTTTTTTGACATTACGAATTAGATTATCTTTTCTTTAACATTTATGTGTCAGATAATGTTAAAAACTTAAAACATTAAACTTAATAAAAATGAATATTTGCATGCCTATTTAATTAATGGTTTGACATGTTGCACGTAAAAATAAATGTTATCACCTTTTATACCATGTTTATAAGCAAATAAATGATGATTATGATTATGATTATGATTATGATTATAATTATGATTATAGATAAGTTTCATGCGAATGGTTCTGTCTGAATTTCGCCGGCGGCGTCTCCTTATTGAGACCTTTCTAACGATACCAGCAATGATTGAGGATTCCGGGAGTAGTGTGCTTGAGATTGACTTGAAAATTCGTACCTATTTGAAACAATAGTTAACTTAACGTTTTGTGTCGTCCTGTGAAGTACAGTTACTGTACTGTACTGTACAGGACGATACAAAACGTTAGGCTAGTTTTTAAATAAGTATTTACTTTTTTGCATTCACAATACAATTTATATTATTGAAAATTTTTTGAAAATATCGACCCGCGGAGTACAACCATCGGAGCTGGGTGTGAGACGGGTCGATTTTTTGTATAATACTTCATTTTAAATTTTTCAACGTTAAGCTAACTATTGTTTGAAATAGTTATACGAATTCTCAAGATATTTGACTATTAGTTACTTTTTTTAACCATTGGTTCAGTTAACTACGGACCTAAAAACTAGCCCTTATTGTGAACAAGGCCTAAGCGCTATATTGCTACTCTCATCAGCTTCCATAATGCGATTGGGAGTAATAAACTAATTTGGGTATTGTCTTTGAAGATGTCGTTACGGGCCTTGAGATTGAGTGCTAAATGAAGATGAAATTTATCCATTTGTGACGGCAGTAAAAGCCGTCAAGAGCGTGTCGGATTTAAGAAATATTCGTTTTGTGATTCTTATGTCTACAACCAAAAGCACTATTTTTGTAAAAAATTGTAAATCTCACTTTTACTTAAATATTAGAAATGCGCAAGTTTGTATGTTTGTTAGTCAATCATAGCAAAACGGTTAATCGGATCTGAATGAAATTTGACACAAAGATAGATTTGGTCTAGAATAGCCTAAAGGTAACTTTTAATCCCGGGCAAATATTTCATTCCCACGGAAGTGGAATCGGTCATTCAGTCATTCGGTGCTGGGCCCCGATCGCGGTAAGCCTATGACGCATTAGTCAAGTGTACGTGCAGTTGACGTGCAGTTAATGTGCAAAACCGTTTTTGAAAACTGGCTTTAAAAGTGCGACGTTTTCTGTTCCGGTGATAATCTTTGGACGACAGTCTATTTTGACAGCTAATTTTTTTTTATATATAGTAAGGGGCAAACGAGCAGACGAACCACGTGATGGGAAGTAGTCATCGTCGCCCATGGAGATCTACAACACCAGAAAGGTTGCATATGCGTTGCCAGCCTTTGTGTTTAAGGGTCCTATTTACACGCTTTTTGAAGAACTCCATGTCATAGCACAAAGGGAACACCTCTGGAGGAAGCTCATTCCACATCTTACAAGTTCGAGGTAGGAACGAACGTGATGCCCGAACAGTTGTTGATTTCCAGGTGTCAAGAATGTGGGGGTGTTAAGGATGAGTTCTACTCACTTGGCGTGCGGTGCGGTGGCGGAAGTGTGACGGTGGCACCAGTTCAAAAAGCTCCTCAGAACATTCCCCATTGTATAGACGGTAGAACACACACAGAGAGCTTATATCTCTGCGGTGACTTAGTGGTTCTAAACCGTCCGTGAGTCTCGGATCGTCGACAATACGAACCGCACGGCGCTGAATGGAGTCAAGTGGAAGGAGCTGGTATTCAGGAGCTCCCGCCCATAAGTGCGAGCAGTACTCAAGGTGGGGTCGAACCTAATTTCGTATTGCAAGTGGTTCCTCTGTCACGGATGTCACCGGATCAGACAGGGTTGTGGGACTATAGGTTTGCGTGTCGTGTGCCTCGTTATGTCATTACGGCAATGCACGCTAACGCTTGCTCGGCCGCGCTCTATACACTTCGCGCGGAACCAGCGGCAGCCGGCAGTGAACTGTGAACTCGCGAGCGCCCCGCGAATCGAAAATCACATAAAATTCAATTAAAAATTAAATAATAAAAAAAATTAATTTATGACGGCCGGAATCCCTCGGCTATTCAAAGACAATTATTTTCATGTGTTTTTCATTAACTAAAACCAAGTATACTGCAAGTAATATGATATTTGAACTATTATTAGACGGATGTTTGGGATTTTATTTGACACAGTAAAATATCACCAATAAAAAAAAACGGCCGGAAGCACTAGATAAATAACTGCAAAATAACATATATTTTTTTCAAATTTTAAGTACTTGTGATTTGCGAGTAATCCATAATTTCAAATACCCTATTTTGGGGAATCGGCGCTTTAAATGTCAAGACGCAAATGTGATCGAGACGCGCTGCATACGGTCAAACATCTCCTGAGGTTGCCCCGGGTTGGGGCGAAACACGTGTAGAGTAGTGTGATCGGTGAAGGTGCACGTTTTGTGATTATTTGCGGAAGAAAACTATATATATTTATTTTTCACAATGACTACATTTAAAAATTAATATATTTTTTCTTTATTTTAGAAATATTGATCCTTTTAAACAGATCTTTACAGCTGTAGCTAAAAACCATTACGATCACCTCAGCTTTGAAACATTACAAACTGCATGAAAATTGGTCCATCCGTTCAGGAGCCACGATGCCACAGCACTGACAGATACACAGACACGTCAAACTTACAACACCCCTCTTTTTGAAGTGGGAGGTTGAAAATACGTTATCATATAGATTACCTTTTGCCATGCCAAGAACACTCTGTTAAACTTAAAACAACTTGCAAGTTATTTCTTGCCTTTGTGCTTTAGAGGTAGCTCGTCTTGTTGCTAGAAATAGACACAAGTTTGTGTTAAGTTAGAAAACTGAGCTGAACACGCGAACTTGTAGTGAATAGTGGAAGCCAAAGGCTTAGAAGAGAATGCAGTTTGTAGAAAAATATAAGACTATATTCAATATAGTTAAAGTGACTTATAAATACATAAAGGAAGAAATTACTCGTACATAATAACGAAGTCGGTGATTTGTGAAAGAACATAACTAAATTTTCATAAACGCGCGTTTTGCTGACACTTTTCATTTTTTTCAGTAGATTTTTCATTTTATTTACTTGTACTTTCGTTGCTTTTCGTTATAAAATGACCATACCATAAGAAATAAAAATTTGTTATGAACAGCGGTTCCTTCTGGTACAGGTGTTAATTATTATTATTCCTTAAACACTTAAAAGAGAGAATCCACCCTAGTTAATAATTTTGTAACACATGGTAGGTAAAGAAAGAAGAAAGAAAGAAAAAATGTTTATTTCGACACAGACTTGAGACACAATACAATAATACAATACAATAACACCATTGAAAAAAAAAAAAAAAACTAAAGAAACTACTGAACTAAAAGTAACAAGAAAAAAAAACGTACATCAGCATAAAAACAATCAATTATATTATGACACTAATTGTCTCACGACTGCGCCAAAACAGGTGGCCAATTCAGCATACATCAGGCATAGTATGCCCGACGCTGATTTTCAATTGGCACCTTCCATGCATTGTTTTTTTTTTGAAAGCTAAGGCTGAAAAGAGACGTACGTACTCATTTTGTATAAATATAAAATAATATATAAGTAAATGACACTTTATTATACATATAGAATATAATACAAAAACAATACACAAATATTCGAAAACATATAGGTATTTTGCATAATTATAATAACATAAATGAAGAAATTCGCCCTAAAAAAAATGTAATAAATATAAGATAATAAACAAACCGTGATGTAAAGAGACCCTAAATAAATGATAAATTAACATTATATTGCTCCATGTCACACTGCGCGTTTAGCAAATAACGTTTCAAATGCTTTCTAAATGTAACCAACGATGAGATTACACGTAAAGGTGGTGGAATATTGTTCCATATTTTAGAGGCAGCATAGCGAAAGGCGCCCCTAAAAGATGCAGATTTATGCGCAGGTGTGGCCATCTGTTGCGAGCAATGCCTTCTTTCGCAAAGTCTCCGGTTTCCGATCCTACCAATCCTTGAAAACAAATATGCAGGCTCTTGGTGCTTGATTACCCCAAACAGAAGACAAGCTAAATGAAGCTTTCGCCTCGACTTCATTTTTAGAAGGAGTCGACTGTTTAAAAAGGGCGTGACATTTCCTCTGGCAGGTACAGAGAAACAGAACCGAGCACATGCATTTTGAACTCGCTGAATGAGCCGCTCTGTTCTACCCAGTAAACGTGGACCATAGACTGCATCTGCATAATTGAGCTTCGATAGTACCAGCGACTCGGTCAGCAACACGCGCGTCTCTTCCGATAAAAAAGGCCGTATCCTGTACAAAAGGCTGAGGCGATAAAAACAATTTCTTACTGACTCAGTAATGTGTTCCTCAAACCTCAAGCCTTCATCAAAGACCAGGCCAAGATTACGAGAAGAATGTACCTGCTCTATCCTTTGCCCTGACAAGGTCACAGTAATGTTTTCAGGAAGTTTACTCAGCTGTTTTTTAGTGCCAAACAACATATACTTAGTCTTTGTGGGATTTAGCAATAAGCAGTTACTATCAGACCAAGCTGCAATCCTGACAAGATCTTCATTTAGCTTATTGACAGCTGTTAAGCAGTCACTTGGTCTGAAAGATATATATATCTGAGTATCATCGGCGTAAATGTGATACTTACAGTTTTGTATGCACTGCACAATATCCGCACAGTATAAATTGAAAAGAATGGGTCCCAATATGGAGCCCTGAGGTACGCCACGAGCCAGTGATCTGGGTGCGGAATATTCATTGGAGCCGTCCGCCGATCGTATATTAACCGTTTGTCTCCGATTGGTCAGATAACTATTAAACCACAATAATGTACGTCGATCAAAACCGTAAGCGGACATTTTAGAAAGCAGTAGCTCCACATTAAGAGCATCGAATGCGCGGGAATAGTCGAGCAGTACCAATAAAGTGCACATACCATCATCCTGAGCAGACAAAATGTTGTCTGTTACGTCAATTAAGGCCGTGGTAGTGCTACGCCCCTTTCTAAAGCCCGACTGCAAGAGGGGCAGGATGTGATTTACTTCCAAATATTCGGTCATCTGGTCACACACAATTCTTTCCAAAACCTTAGAAAGACAAGGGAGTATGCTTATGGGGCGAAGATCTTTGAAACTAACAGGGTTATTAACCTTCGGTAGTGGTGTCACTAAGGCAATCTTCCAAAGTTCAGGGAATTTCGATGTGGAAATAGACGCGTTTATAATAGCACAAATACATCCCAAAGACTGTGGTAGGGTCATAAGCAACATATCCAAAGATACATCATCGGAACCGATAGCATTTGAATTGAGGCCTAATATAATTTTGGAGACCTTGTCTTCTGTGACCGGGACCAAAGCAAACGTCGAATCACACAATGTGTGATACTCGTAATAGGTCATAGTGGAGATGGTAGTGTGTGATTTTCCTGGTACATTTAAAAAGTGATCATTAATTTTGTCTGCGTCATTCAAATAAGATGGAAGATCAGAATCCCGTGTTGGTGGCAAAATTGTTTTTTTTATGTTTTTCCACAAGCATTTAGGATCAGTCAAGTTGTTGTTTATTTTGTACCTAAAATATGCAACTTTTTCATTATATAAAGACGTGATTACTAATGATTTAAATTGCTTGTAATACTCTTTATCCGTCGAAGATTTAGTTTCCCTATGTTTTGCCAAGGCTTCATCTCGCAGTCTCATCATTAGTTTGATTGTGTCTGTTATCCAGGGTGGAGAGGGAGTTCTTATTACGCACTTTTTGACAGGTGCATGCTTGTCAAACAGAGCCAGAATGAATCCCGTGAGAGTAGCCACCATTTCATCAACTGTGGTTAGAGAAGACACCTCCTCCCATCTGATCCCTTCCAAATCAAAATTAAATTCCTCCTTACAAATATTCTTCAGGGGTCTGTACTGTATTGTCTTGGGTTTAATTTTCTCTTTCCTTATATTAAATTCACTAATAACCACTGCATGACCATACAAATTACTGCCCAGGGGCACAACACTCAATTGGCCCGCCGCAAGATCAGAGCATACGACATCGATCAAGGTCGCGCTTGTACTAGTAAAGTGTGTAGGAGAAGTTACTAATTGTTTAAGTCCAAGGCATCTGAGAGTCTCACTAACTTTTTTTGCTCTGAAATCCATGGTGAGAAGATTAATATTGAAATCTCCCAATACGATGGTCCATGTTACCTAATGCAACAACAGAAGCAGTAATAGCATCAAGAAAGAGTTCGATATCCAGCCACTGCGGTCTATATGCCGTGCCAATAGCAATTTTTTTACCATTGATGTGGAGCAAAATCCACATCTGCTCAACCTTTTCGTATTTTGGTTCTTCAGGCACCGGCCAATACCGCACATTAATACCCCGTTTTATGTAAAAGCCTACGCCCCCGCCACGACCCGAGCACACAGTACGTGGGCGCGGCTTGTGGCGCAGTCGATACCCAGGCACAACGGGCGCGCGCCCATCTTCGTCCGGTCGCAGCCACGTCTCATTCACAGCCATTATGTCAATGGGGTACCTATCAAAGATCGCTATAAAGTCATCGTGGTTAGTGCCCAAAGAACCTGCATTATGAAATGCCAACGACAAATGTTTTGATTTAACCATTATATCAATTAATTAAATCCATTTTAAATGAACTCTCACCAATGCCTTCTAAATAGAAAGGACCTTTATTTGTACGGCAAGTACTAAAAGTTAAAAATATGTATTGAAGTAAAATTTTATTTTTATTTGTCAATAAATAATTTATACATTTTAACTCATGTCTATTTATAAACAGAGGCAATACAAGAGAAACATTATTTAAAATAACCAACCATGGCAAAAAGAGTATTATAATAATCAAAGCACTTTTCGTACAGATTTCAAACCAAAAAAACACCGAAATAAGCGCAAATGCAATAAAACCATAAAAATAAAGAAATTTGTATAATACAGTTAATTTGAGGACGTCTATCAATGTGAGACGGCAATTACATAATAATATACAATTCACAAAATAATAATTATTAAAAAATTGGGTTGTAAAATAAATAGTTAAAAAAATAATAAAATTGCTGATAAGGTCATTATAGGACATGGGCTCGTAAAAAAAAACAATAAAAAATAATCAAAAGTATTGAAATAGGCACACGTGTATTAAAACCAGGAAGAAAACAGTTAAAAATTTGTAGGCTTAACACCCAAAGTTAGTCTGAAGACGTCTATCGATGTGAGTCTGTAGACACACACAATATATTTATGGCATGAAAATTTAAAAAAAATATATAAAAATATAAAATCAGCGGAATAAATAAAATTGCTGAAAAGTTCATTAGGCTCGTGTATAAAACAATAAAAATAGGTATAAAAATAATACATTATAACATGCAGCCGCTCAGAATAATTAAATAGTAATGTAAAAATAAAATAAAATAGTAAAGTTAAAACATGAGTATGACTCCACGACAACAATGGCTTAGGAAGGGTGTTTGACACAGTCATGAGATTTAAATCAAGACAGAGACAATGTAAAAAATCAAAAACAAGTATAACACACATTTTAGAAAAAATAATTAAGCACGTCGATATCCAAAAATAAATATTTAGTGCTAATACAAGACAAAGAAAAAAAATATGCAAACAGGTACTTTTTAAAAAATCTTAGCTACATCTTTATCCGTTCGTATAAGCACAGCCCTATTACCGTCCGACTTACGAGCTAAAATTTGTCCATCCTTAGTCCAGACGTACTTCCACTCGCTTTTTTTAGCGGCTTGTCGAGCATGATAAAATAGCTGTCGCTTAAAGCGACTGAGCCGCTCATTAATGTAGATGTTACTCGGCTTCCCAGGCGCATCAATGTCCTTGGTGTTGAGGTTACGGCGCACGCGAGCTGCGCGCAGTAACTGATCGCTCGTGGCGCGCCGTGCAAAACGTATAGCGATAGTACGGGGACGCCGAGCATTGAGATCGCCGCCGCCCGCCGCGCCGCCGGCGCCGTCGCTCCCCTCCACTCTAAATAAACCAGGTAATGAAATAAACTTTTTTTTTTGTTTCGAAGAGTTGCGGATGCCTGAAATTTTAATTTGTAACATATTTTTAAACAAACTTATTAAGTATTACCTATTTAAATATCTAGTTTATAGTATTTTTTATCTACAACGGGGAAGCATTAAGCCTTCATCACATCTGATGTTAAGTGAAGATAAGTTTGAACGTCCCGGAACTAGTACCGGAATCCTCAACCACTGAGTAACTGGCTATTTATCTCTTGCTGCTGGAACACAATAATGCTAAAAACATCGTTGTTATTTCAGCAGGCAGATAAGATGGTGGTAGGTAGCCAGGCGGACTTGGAACAAATCCTAGCACCAACCAAACCGAATATAATTTGTACCCCTAGACTTTATGCATGGTGTTCCTTCGATCAACAATAACACCTAGGGTTAGATACCTAGTTGGAGTGACAAACACATCAAAAAAGTAAGAAATAATTCCTCACCAAATAAATAACGTAAGTACTTTGAAGTCGGGCGTGAAACATGTACGATTTTTTGTTGTTTTTGTTAAAACCCGCCCGACTTCAAAGTACTTAAGTAATTTATTTGGTGAGGAATTATTACTTACTTTTTTGATGTGATTTTTTTGAAGGCGGTTTTATTTTTTTATAAAAATAATTTTTATTTCACTCTTTTTAGTGCATCGTGCAGGCAATTTACTTGTATTCTGGTAAATAGGTATGTGATCAAATTGAAAACCTCATTTTTTGAAGTCGGTTAAAATACCTTGAGGTATCCCTTTTTTAACAAATCAAGAATCATCTAAATCGGTTTATAAACAAAGGAGTTATGCCTAAAGATACTTATTCAATTCACATAAAGTAGTAACGAAAACGACAGTATTTTCAGATTTCCTGAAAACTACTGAACCGATTTCAAAATTTCAAAAAATGGGACCAACTTGGAAACCAGCCTGATGTAATAACGTTTCAATTATTTCAATCGGTCCATCCGTCTTTGAGTAATCGGTATACATACACACAAAAAAAAACATACATACAGACGAATAGAGAACCTCCTCCTTTTTGATTTAGAAGTCGGTTAAAAATATGCGCCCACTGTGCCACTTGAGCGTATATTTATAAGTAGTTCCTGTCATTTATGACATAAGATCGTACATTAACAACCTTTTTTCTCAGCCATAAACATTTTTGATTTAGTTCGTGAACCTTCATCTAGTACTATTGTTGATCGAAGTGTATTTCTGTTATTTTCCGTTGTTTTAACATGAGAATTTTATTGTATGAAACGCGAAGAACCCCATTTCCAAGACGATTCAGAAGACAAACATGACATAAATCTCAAGAATATTAGTCTCATTTCAGATGCCTGACTCGCCTCACCGCCCGGATTAGAATACGAAACTAGAAACTATACTTGTCACGCTCTTTTGTATAAGTTTAGCGTAAAACTATCTCCCTCGCTCCAACTAAAGTTTCTTATTTGAAACTAGCTGCTACATTGATTTCGTTTGGAATAGTTTTGACCACAGTTTTAAGAGCCAGCGCGCACTTGTGATTTTTAATCGGGCGATTGTTTGATCGTTCTCGAATTCAGTATAGGGTTATATGGCAGTGCGCGCATTGACGATTAAACTATCGACCGATTGAACTATCGAAAATGACTGGCCGATAGTTGTACGATCAAACTATCGCACAACTATCGGCCGGTCGGTAAAGTGCATGAAAGACTATGTGAGCGCGCGCACTGCATTCAACTAAACTATCGCCCAACTATCGGTCGACTGCGCATTCAGTTTGGCACTGTACGTGAGTGCACGCACTTCCGGTAGTTGTACGATCAAACTATCGCACCACTATCGGCCGCTCGGTAATGTGCACTGAATTCAAATAAACAATCGCCCAACTATCAGTCGACTAAAAATCACAAGTGCGCGCAGGCTCTCAATACAAAACTATCGGCCGACAATTTGATCACGATCGTATTACCATTCCGACTAAACTATCGGTCGACTAAAAATCACAAGTGCGCGCAGGCTCTCAATACAAAACTATCGGCCGACAGTTTGATCACGATCGTATTACGATTCCGACTAAACTATCGGTCGACTAAAAATCACAAGTGCGCGCAGGCTCTCTATACAAAACTATCGGCCGACAGTTTGATCACGATCGTATTACGATTCTGACTAAACTATCGGTCGACTAAAAATCACAAGTGCGCGCAGGCTCTCAATACAAAACTATCGGCTGACAGTTTGATCACGATCGTATTACGATTCCGACTAAACTATCGGTCGACTAAAAATCACAAGTGCGCGCAGGCTCTCTATACAAAACTATCGGCCGACAGTTTGATCACGATCGTATTACGATTCCGACTAAACTATCGGTCGACTAAAAATCACAAGTGCGCGCAGGCTCTCAATACAAAACTATCGGCCGACAGTTTGATCACGATCGTATTACGATTCCGACTAAACTATCGGTCGACTAAAAATCACAAGTGCGCGCAGGCTCTCTATACAAAACTATCGGCCGACAGTTTGATCACGATCGTATTACGATTCCGACTAAACTATCGGTCGACTAAAAATCACAAGTGCGCGCAGGCTCTCAATACAAAACTATCGGCCGACAGTTTGATCACGATCGTATTACGATTCCGACTAAACTATCGGTCGACTAAAAATCACAAGTGTGCGCCGGCTCTCTATACAAAACTATCGGCCGACAGTTTGATCACGATCGTATTACGATTCCGACTAAACTATCGCTCGACTAAAAATCACAAGTGTGCGCCGGCTCTCTATACAAAACTATCGGCCGACAGTTTGATCACGATCGTATTACGATTCCGACTAAACTATCGGTCGACTAAAAATCACAAGTGCGCGCAGGCTCTCAATACAAAACTATCGGCTGACAGTTTGATCACGATCGTATTACGATTCTGACTAAACTATCGGTCGACTAAAAATCACAAGTGCGCGCAGGCTCTAAAGGTTCGGGGCATGGTTGAGAGCCCGTAGCGCAGCGGTTGGAAACAACTTTTGCAATGGTCGATCACGGGATGGGTGACCAAAAAACTATTATTTTGACCTCCTTCGCGCTTCGGAAGGCACAATAATCCATTGACCAAGGCTGTGTTTGGGGTACGTATCAATATAACTACGGTCATTTTGACTATGTTCGAAATAACAACGGTCAAAAAACCTCCGTGAAGATTCCAAAACGTGGACTAAAGTTAGACCTGGTTTAAAAATGGCTAATTCTGTCTTTACTTTGGAAAATCAAAGTGACAGCGCCAGTTTAGTACCAGTTTTAAACCAGGACTATTTGAGTCCACGTTTTGGAATAAGGGGGCTACCTGTTTAAAATAACTACTGGTCGTTACACTGTTTAAAATAACTAATGGACAAAATCACTACTAACTGGTCATCTTACCTACGGTTTATTCACCTACGGTTGATTGAACTACTTATAAATTCAAATACAGTTTATTAATTTTAAAAAAATTTACTCATCTACTGCTGACACATGTTAGTTATAGGTACTACGTGAACAAACCGTGCGCGTGCCCCGTCAGTGGCCGGCGAAGCGCCAGAAACGGCTTTATACAACGTGTTAATGCAATAATCGAAAACCCATACACCCCAACTATTTTATTTTATATTAAACTAGCCTTCCGCCCGCGGCTTCGCCCGCGTGTACTACACGACGTTATCCCGCGGGAAGGTGATATTTTTTAGAAATAAAAAGTAGCCTATGTCCTTTCTCAGGCTCTAGACTATCTCTGTACCAACATTCATTCAAATCGGTTCAGTAGTTTAGGTGTGATTGTGTAACACACAGACAGACAGAGACGCATTTATAATATAAAAAGTAAGGATTGAATTCCATAGACAAAAAAAATTTTAAGGAAACTTCCAAGATATTCGTGCTCATAGGTTTCCGTCACTTCCTGGCAGATGTTAATCTCTACTATGACGTAAGAGAGCACGTTACGGGTCGCGCAGTAGACACAAACAGGAATTTTTTTTTTTTGATAAAAACCCTTATCATAAATGTATGGAATCGATTATAGTCTCGATTCTGAACAAACTGATTTCTCAGTTTTGCTAAAAGTATTAACACATTGTAGAATATAGAAGACCTAGCCATCTATGGTAAACAACAAAACTAAATAGGTATATAGGATACAAGAAATATCACGTCTGTACGGTAGGAATAGTTTCTCACTACAATCTAAAACAATACAAGGTGCAATCTGCTCACTTCCAAGAAGTCTGGATCTAGAATATATTGCGCTTGTTTTCTTAGACAGCTTTAAGTGAGTTTTACCAGGCGGTTTGAGAGTAAGAAAGAGCAGGAATTGTATTTCTAAATAAAAGCTTGCATTTCTTGTGAGAGCTGAAAGAATAGAAAATGGTTTTGAGTATGTAATTTCAATCTTTTCTTGTGATTACGAATACTAATACTTGTACATACTAATTCTGTTTTATGAAATTAGATAAGTAATCCTGTTACTGAGAAAGATGCTCGTGTGATTATTGATAATAATAATAAATTTTCGTAATAAATTCCTAACAATCACACCACTAGCTTATAAGTAGTTTTCATTAAGAAACTGTGTTTTTAATTATTTTGTTAAATCCTAGAATTTACCGTAATTCGGGCTTTTACAGTAACATATACAGGGTTATGAAACCACTGGCCAAATTTTTGAATTCGACTCAGAATCAGTAAGTGAACAACTTTCACCTAGAAACATGGGTCGAAATATGTATTTTTTTTTTTACTTTTCGTACAAATCATTTTGATTACGTGATCGATTTAGTTAGTATGGAAAGTCCAAAAATTTTTGTCGTATTTCTACCTACGTTTCTAGGAGAAAGTTGTTCACTTACCGATTCTGAGGCGAACTTAAAAATTTGGCCAGTGGTTTCAAAATAACCCTGTATATATGTCGCAGGCGGATGGTTGAATCCGGCGGATGGTTAATTATGGCAGCATGTACCCCTCGGAAGTCCTGTAGAACACGTGATAGGTTAGAAATGTAAGGCGATCGCGAAGCGCAGCGAAGCGCAGCGAAGCGATCGTCTTAAATTTCGTGGTTATTTTTTTTGTGACTCGTTCAACTTATGGGACGATAAACTTACGGAAAATATGATCGGCCTAGGCGTTTAATTGAATGGCGGATCCAACCAGTTGGCTGCGACATATACACAAGTGCCTGCTATTCATATTGGAATCATATCAATGTACTAGCCTTCCGCCTACGGCTTCGCCCGCGTGAACTACAAGACGCTATCCCGCGGGAATGTGAAATTTTTCCGGGATTAAAAGTAGTCTATGTCACTCGCCAGTTTCCAAACTATCTCCTTACTAAAAATCACGTTGATCCGTAGCTCCGTTTTGACGTGAAAGACGGTCAAACACACAAACCCACTTTCGAATTTATTAATGGATGTTATGGAATGCTGTCTGAATCAGATAATTTGCTTATGATATTTACTTACCGAAATTATCTTCTTACGGACTACAGTTCATCAAACATAAATTATTATTGTCATTCTTAATTCACTCTTCAATTGTTTTCTTTGCCACATTTAACCTTTTCTTACTTAGTTCAGTCATTAACTGTCAATTAAAGCTAAGAAGAGATTAAAGTCTATACACAAAGTCTCTTAGCTTTATTTATTTCAAACTAGCTTTCCGCCCGCGGCTTCGCCCGCGTGGACTACACAAAGTTATCCCGCGGGAATGTGATATTCTTCCGGGATAAAAAGTAGCCTATGTTCCTCTCCAGACTACAAAGTATCTGTGTCCCAAATTTCAGCCAAATCCGTTTAGCCGTTTTGGCGTGATTGAGTAACAAACATCCAAACATCCAAACATCCAAACATCTAAACTTTCACATTTATAATATTAGTAGGATAAAGCTCCGTTTTCATTGCAGTAAACGTGCAAGGAGTGTTTGGCGTGCTTGTTTGGTGTTTGTGGGGTAACCATGAACAATATTTTACGAAGATTCTGCCTTTCTTTAACCGACTTAAAAAATTTAAAAGGAGGAGGTTATCTATTCGTCGCGTTTTTTTATATGTATGTACACCGATTAATCGAAGACGGCTGAACCGATTGAAATGATTCAAACGTTATAAAATTTATTTATTAGAAACCAGGCAAGCATTTGACCGCCATCTTGTTTGGCTAACAGGATGCAGTCTAGGATGTTACATGCCTGCCCAGGAGAAGCCTATTCACTCTCGACTTAAAAAGACTTGGGTTGTAAGAATCAGGGAATACAGAGACAGGCAGCTTATTCCACTCTTTAGCGGTTCGAATGAGGAAAGAATTTGCGAAGCGCTTGGTACGGAAAGCTGGAATGTCAACGATGTAGGGGTGGTAGGCTAGTCTCCGTCTGGTACCCCGATGGTGGAAAGGGGCTGGAGGTGCAAGGTCATGCAGCTCGCTCGCACACTCACCAAAGTGTATTCTGTAAAAAACCAAAGTGTATTCTGTAAAATCATGTATTTTCCCAAGTTGGTCCCATTTTTCGAAATATTGAAATCGGTTCAGTAGTCAAAGTCAAAGTCAACAATAGTTTTCAGGAAATCTTGAAAAACTGTCGTTTTCGTTACCACTTCATATGAATTTAAGACGGATGTTCAACTATCATACCTATTTACCAGGATATACGAAATTTGTCTGCATGATACACTAAAAAGAGTGATATAAAAATTAATTTAATAAAAAATTAAAACCGCCTTCAAAAAATCCACCTAAAAGTACGAAATAATACCTCTAATAACGTAAGTACTTTAAAGTCGGGCGGGTCTAAACAAAACAAAAATAACAGGTTTCACGCCCGACTTCAAAGTACTTACTTACGTTATAAGAGGTATTATTTCTTACTTTTAGGTGGATTTTTTTGAAGGCGGTTTTATTTTTTTATAAAAATATTTTTTAGGTTACGGAACCTAAACACGCTGATACTTCTCATCGAAACTGAATTTTTATTGACAATACGTTTTGCATTAAATTTTTCATTCTTTTTTTACTTTTTGCGACAATTATAGTGTCGCAAATTGTTGATTATAAATAAATAAATATTGGAAACCATCACATAAAATGTTCCAATACTTACCAAACTTTAGGGAGCTTGAACATTAATGGTCTGGAAAGTAGAAACAACGACCCCTTACCTGATGGCCGCCGCGCGCGCTGCATGTCGTAACCTGATAGCCACTTGAAATGTGACACCGCTAATCACCGCTAGTCTCAAGTGGTTCCACTTTTAATAGTTTTTGTGGCCTTCCCGTTTATAAACACCATAGATGTTGTATATCGTTGGATTGCTGGAAGTGTCATCTACAATTTATTATGACCGGTTATCAGGTTAGGGGTTATTACCATTACACCATTACACAGACCCAAGGAAATATTAGAAAGTTCGTTTTCAATACATAAACCCGACAGACCGACTGAACCCGGGATCTCCAAAGATAGCGGCACTTTGAAAACCAGTGCGTACAGAACTCGGCCACGGAGGTGGTCAAATCGATTTTATCTATCCTCCGCGGCAATCGCTTTCCCTACTCATTTTGGTCAGACAGGCAGTGTATTTTTTTACTAATAAATCTTATGGTCATCCTTTCCCAAAAAGTAGCAATATTGAAATACAACTATATCGGGCCTGTCTGCCGCATATCGAACGACTATTGGGCAAAACAACCCACCAAATGGATCCCCACATCTACGCGTCCACGCGGCTGACTTGTACGGTGGAGGGACAATCTTGACTCGTATATGATGTGAGTGACTGGCTCACAACAGCACAAACCGCACGAAATATAAAGAAGGTGAAGAGGCCTTCGCCCTACAGTGGAACAACCCAGGATATAAATAATAATAATTATGACTAGACATGCATTTGAACACTTTCCTTCATAATAAACATTCTGTAGTCTAAAATGTAGCACACTTGCCTAGGAAATGCCTATTTACTCTTGCCGTAAGAGTTTTATTCCATCACATATCGAAAGAATTAATCCCAAAACGCGAACAGCTACCTTATTCCCAAAAAAAAATATTTAACAGACACCCTCACTATGACGTAACATCCATTGAGGCTTCCCATGGCCCGCTATTATTTCTCGGCTGCTTGCGCTACAAGTGCAACGAGTGAGATAGAAGATGGCTTTGGGCTTCCCCATCCACCCATTAAGGCAATCGCTTTAGACACATTGTGTTCACGTTCAATATAAATTCAGTGTCTACTGCACTGTTGTTGACGAAGGCGTTTCTTCATTGGTCATGACATGACAAGACACCCAAAAAAAATATCGTAGATTTTTTATGAAATCTTGTGGTATCCCGTCTCATTGGCACGACATGCTGGAGCTGACTATTTCATATAATTGATGTCGTTGTCGGATGTCGTGTCGTAGCGGCCAATAAAGAAAAGCCCAAATAGCACAAACGCTGTTCTGTTTTAAAGTGATTAAAAGCAAGCTTTAATTAATTAACACAAATGAATATCAAAACCCTTATACTTTTCTCAGTAAATACGATCACAACTCCATTGGGATTGGGACTGGCATACAGCCGTTTGTATGCTATAGCGATAAACGATAAATATATTATGATTTTTAACTACATTATAATCATTTGAATGCGAGTTCAAGAAATTCACAACAACTTGTTTATAAAAAATGGAGTTTATGTTGTCGAGTCTCTCCTTTCCTAAAACGTTCCTATTTAACAGACACCCTAACCATGACGTAACATTCATTGAGGCATCCCTATCCACCCGTTAAGGCGACCGCTTTAGACACTTTGTTCACGTTCAATATAAATTCAGTGTCCACTGCATTGCCATTGTTTAGAGTGAAAATAGTGAGGCAGCTTGGTCACTGTCACTGCTCTGCTTTAAAGTGGTTGAGGGTAAATAAAATGCTAGCAGATAAACAATCCTTGACGCGTTGTTATTTCTAACACTTGTGACTTGTCTTTATTGTGAAATTTCGCCAAAAGAGCGCGTTTGTCAGGAAAGTTATAGAGGCTATTTGCTCCAAGGGTTATCCATAAATATTCCTATCCTATGTCCTTACTAATTCAATAAAGAATAACAAAATTAAATAATAAAAAATGGGTTTTTTAGAAAAAATCCAATTCATTATTAGGAAATTCAATTTTTAATAAACCTAGGTTTAGACAGATTTTAAGAAGCTTCTTAAAATCTGTCTATTTAATTGACAACATTTCATAAAATTTATCATGTGTTTTTATTTGCTATTTAGAAATAACATTTAAAAAGAGGAGACTCGTATTTTTTTCTTTACCAAAATTTTTATTTTTAGTCATCGTAAAATTAATTTGAAAACTTACTCATTCAAAAAGAGCCTAAGTCCAGGAAGAAGGCAGGTTGGCGGACATACCTTTGCAAATTATTTAAAAAAATACATTCTGACGTCGTCAAGTCAACGTGACACTAATGTCGTTTGTTGTTTGTTGTTGTTACGGTTTCTCGTTTGTTTTAAGTTGTTTTATTTGATGTTATTTCTCTTCATAATTCGTAAATTTAATTCAAAATGGAAAAAAGTGTTCGTGGATTAGATCCCTTAATTTTATGTGTAGTTCCTGGCTGCAAAAATACAGTTCTGAAATGCCCAAATAATCATTTTTTTACGTGCCCATGTCCACACGTTCACAGTGGTGTGCTGCTTTATATAAAAATAAAGTACCATGTGGTAGTGTGTAATAAATTACAGGGATTGGATGGAGAATAAAGTCACAAGACCTCGACTAAAACCCCAAGTACCAAGAAGACTTCAAAATGTTAGTAAAGATCCAACATTTCCTTCAATATCAGGACATTTAAATCCCTTCCCAAATACACAACAAAAAGTGTTGTGTGTTTTTTTTTTGCATTGGTTATGTCCCAGTTGTCTCTTATCCAACTGTTTTTTTCTGGAATATATTCAATGTACAGACATTTTTCTAGTTTTTAGTAGTTTACAAAGGTAGATTCCTAGATCAGGAAGTAGATAAAGATTGAAATAAACGCATATCAAAATGAAATTGTATTTTATTAAACAGACAAAACACGACTACTTTTTAAATATTATCACACACATACTTCTATTTTAAATAACAAAAATAAGTAGGTACTTAAATACTAAACTATAGCCTGATTTGATATTTCACACCACACATGTAATGGCGGGCAGAGTAACTACTGAACGAAACAACCAACACTGGAGAATTTCTCAAACATGCTATTTGTTTGGCTATGTGGTTTATAAAGCATACTTGTGTATGTGTGTACACTAAAGTGTCTTTACTCTCATCAATAACTGCTTTAACTATGTACATTTTTGATCAAACTTTGTGTTCAGGAATTACTCTGCCCTTGATGGTACACATGGCTTGCTCTCGTTTTACTTCAACATAGCCTACAGAAGTTTGAAGTTTCTACGTAGGCATCTCTCGATGAAAATAAAACTTCAGCTCCCCTTATTTCCGCAACGTTAAATGAGTCGTGTTCACACATATTCCAATAACATCATCATGTCGAACTTTGGGAAGGTTGCGAACGTCTGCCATAACAAATCCTTCAGCCACCTTCATAATTTTCATTTGTTAGTTTAGTAAAGTTATGATAAGTTAGCTTTGTTAATCTTCCTTCTGTAAGAGTATGAGGCACAATATTATTTTAACTGATATCGCAAGTCCATAGTTCTATCTATGTCAAAATATGTCAATAAACAAAACAGGTTAGGTTTAGCGAAGAGTATCACTACAACTCGGGCGAGCTAACACTTTAGTTATTGTTCTGAGGAGCTAACAGCAGTTTATACCCATCTCTGTCACTCTCCGGGCATGACAGAATTGAGTGAAAGAGGCGGGTATAATTTTTGTACTCATTACTCATCTTGGTAGCGACAGTTTTTTTTTTAATGAGAGGCGTTTTTTATGTTATGCAAAGGAATGTCATTATAATGTTCCTTCATCAAGATAAAAGGGGCTTTTTTCCGAATATTTCAATAAATAAGTGATTTAAAAATCCGAAAAAATATGTACAGTGTTAAAAATTGAAAAATCTCGAAATGGTTTTCGATTTAAGGTACCTTGTTAAAAATGAAAACATGTCAATTGTTGAAAACTGCATTTCAATGAAATTCATTGTGTTGTTTGAAAAATCTAAGTTCGGAAGTGGTAATCTCTAGGAAAAGAAGTGGGAAGTAGAAATCTGTAGGAAACGCTTTACTCCCTTTTTGTGTTTTAAATTTTGAGAACAATAAAATATTATTTTATTTTGTGCTTGCTTACAGTTTTGCAATTTAAATGGCGCACTGATTCTTAACATGATATTTTTGAGTTCAGGGGCCTTACCGCGAGTTGCCAAATATATAAAATTATGGAAAAATTGGAAAAAGTAATAGAAAAAAACACCCGCCCTGCAAGTAGTTTTCGGGTGGGATTTGAACACGCGCCCCAAGAAATTCGGCCCAATAATGCTCTGACCAACTAACTAAAGCCTTTCGGTAGCTAAGTTGGTCAGCCGGCCTAGCATGAGCGGCTGTTATCGACTATTGACGCATGATAAGAGCCTATATCTTGCTTACACCTCAGTGGGGTAAGCAAGACAGCATGACGTGCTATATCATATCGCGTGATATAATGATGGTCATGTTAGGCAGGCAGAGCGAATAGAGACTTCGATTTTCACATTAAATTTTATTATCCAATGCACAATACATAACTGGAGTGACTCTGAGCCGAAACCAGCCGACCTGAGCCGGGTGTGGCCGAAACAAAATCAATATGACAATACGGTGTATACGTAACGACTCGCAATACTACGGGGTCAAAGTTCGGGTCCCGGTTGAGGAAAATTTTTGAAAGTAAAAAAAAAATTAATTAGTTCGATCTCGAGGCTTATCATACATGTGATGTCAAAGTCAGTCATTTATTATCCCCACCGCTCGGCTGCTGGGGCACATACCTTCCTTATGAATGGATAATGGGCCATGACCCTCGTGCCAATATTAACGACTGCAAAGTGCAAACGCAGCTTACTGTGCCTTCCAAAGCACGGAGTAGTTCGAGATAATACATTTTTGGTCACTCATCCTTTTACCGACCATTGCGAAAGTTACTTAACTTTGTGACGGGACGTCCTCGTCGGCCAGCGGTACACTAGCCGGAAAGTCGGAAGTCACCGCCCAGTATTCAATTTGTAGATAATAGAATTGTGAATAAAAAAAATTTTTATAGGGGCTTGATTTGTTTTATGTAAGGGTAGAATTAAGAACCCTTTCCAAGGGTCAAGGGTTCCACTTTAATATTAATATAATCAACCAATTTAAACTGATATAATAACTGGTATAATAATAAGATTTTATATTATTTTTATGCATTCACTAAAATTAATGGCCAGTATGTAGAACTTGATGGAGTTTCCAGCCATCATGGAGTTTTTAACCATCCATAATGACTGGTACGAATCGACATCGTTACAACTTCAGCGCTGGCGTCAGCCTTGGTATGCAGTAAAACAACTGTATAATTACTGGATTCGAATTTAGGACATTAAAATTAACGAATCGGTTGTTTTTAAAACAGCACTTGTCGAAAACTCCATTTTTTTTAACAGTAACACTCTTTTTTCTATACTTTTCAACTTTTTGTGAAACCAAACTACACTTATCCCATACATTTGATCAGACTTCGTAGAGGGAGAGATACGTTAAATGCGTTTTGTTTCCAAACATCACATGTCCAAAATTTTGTCATTAAAATTAGTTTAAAAATATTTTTATTTTTATATTTGCTTGATAATTTAAAATATATATTTTATTTGTTCTCAATTGACAATAATCATGAATCATTCCCAAAAATATTTTGCTACATTGTTTTTTGTTCTTCCTATAAAAAACCCAGTTTTGGAGAAGTGCTGTTTTGAAAACAACCGATTCAAATAATAAATAAGTATTGGACAGTTTCACGTATCTACATTGTTCCAATAGTACTTACCTACTAGTGTTATGGAAATTGTAAAAAAAACGCCGGGTTTACATGTACCTAGACCCGAGGAAATATTGGAATGTCCGTTTTCAATATTAACCCGACCGGGAATCGATCCTGGGGCCTCTAGAGATAGCGGCACCTAAGAACACCACTCGGCCACGGAGATCGTCAAAACAAAAGACATTGTTGTCAAACTCGAAAATTACAATGAAATTCGTCACTTACATAGAATTATGGACGGCGCTTCAACATTTAAATTTTAATTATATTATATTCATAGTTATTCGCGCGTTCACGATTAGCCTAAAAGGATTATGAACAAAATCCTATTAAATCATGTCTAATATAACGAAATGTTTAATTTTAAGCCTTTTGTGTTTGTACATAAAAGGAAAACACTCTTAAAAACAATTGAGATAAAGTACATTTTGCCGTAAAATAAACTTTTTTCTCACAGTCTAAGGTTGAAAGATCTCAGCTGGAATCTTGAGGTAGTTTTCTTTTAGCTAACAAAAAGCTTAGGGAGCTTATTAAAGATTTTTTGTTCAGATATTCCTTTTACAAATACCTAGGTAAAAGGATGAGTGGGTAGAATTTTCAAAGCACAATAAGGTACAGTCAAACCATTTTAATCGTGTCCCACCATAAGTTTATTTTCCAACAGATATTAAAATTCAATATGATCTAAATTCAAGCTTGTTGACTTTGACAATGACCTTTAAGGACACAGCACATTACATCAACTCGGAAAGGGATCGACACCGTATCGCCTTCGCCTCGCCGTCAACCAGGCGTCAACCTAACGCAAGCACGTAACCAAACCGGATCAGCGTCGGTACGTCGGCTCGGCTACGGCTAGGGGACGCCGCGCTTACAGCTCGCCGCACAGTGGTTCCATATAAAAAAAAATGAGAGAAAAAAATGATAGATAAAAAAAAATAAAAAAAAAATACAAAAAAAATTAAAAAAATATGACAAAAAAATGAGAAAAGAACATTAATAAAAAAAATTTATGTTCATTTTCATTTTCAGACCACTGTGCGTAGAGCCGTAAAGCTCGGGTACGGAGAGACGTGAGCGCGTGGACGACTAGCGGTAGGCGCGGGGATAGCAAGTTGAGCGACTCGTGAGCGACGCGTTCGTGAGCTGGTCCCGAGGCGAGGCGATTACGTTACGATTCCGATTAGTGTGCTTTGCAGTAGGGGGTTTCATATAAAGAATACTGAACCGCTCGAGTTGATACGTTTACGATCCCTTTCCGAGTTGATGTATGTGCTGTGACCTTTATTGTTATGACGCTTCCAGACAAATTATTAGCAAAATCGACTCGACTATAGTTGTAGCTGATGCGCACGCGTGTAATTCGGTTTGATCGTTTCGTCTAAGTTTTTGTAGCTCCTGTATTAGCTATGTACAGTCTGAAATTATTATGACTTTATTCCATTCACAATACGATTATTATAATTAAAAATGATTTTTGCAGGACTTTCCACTGTCCGGGCGAATGCTCTGACCGCTGTGCTACGGAGACGATGAAATAAACGCTCTGTCTTACAGCGCATAAGAAGTACAGTGTGGGGCTAACTTCTTGAACAACTCGCTACGAGTTTACGAGTTGTGACTGGTTGCTTGCCCGCCATAATGGTTAAGGTTAAGTTTGCCTCGAGGTATATAAGAGAAATTCGACGCGTCTTCTGACTTCTAGCTCAGCAGTCATAGCATTCGCCCGGACAGTGGAAGGTCCCGGATTCGATTCCCGGTGGGGCTACTTGGAAGACGGGTCGATTTTAACAACTCTGTAGCTCAGCGGTCAGAGCGTTCACTCGGATTGTGAAAGATCCTTGATTCGACTTCCGGCGAAGCTACTTATTATTATTTTTTGAATATAAGGGGCTATGCATCTTGTCCGTCGGAAATGTAGTCACTGCGACCTAAAAGATCTATTGTGACTCGCCACCTGGTTAAAATAATTATTTTAGCCTAGAGGCTTCTAGGAAGTCTAGAATACTCCTAGCTTTAAGTTTTTCGCAAAGCTACTTGCAGCTGGCCAATCGCCGTAATTCCATGCAGCGTGTCTTTATCGCGTTTGGGTCTTGACGTTTAACACAAAATGACTTCGTATTAAAAAACTATAGCGACTTTTTAAAAATGCTTCTACACGATCCAAAATATTATTGGTGTCCACTAATTAAACTAATTTCCAAAAGTAAATGTAACCCCACTTAAGAATAATCTTGATATTTCGTATTTTTAGAGGTCTTTTCGAAAATAAAAAGTGTCGAGCCAAAATCATAAAATCGTGTTTCTGAAACTATACGAATCTAGATAAAGGTATAAAGAAATACATATCTTTTTACCAGATTTGTAACAACTCTTAACAGTCATATAGTTTTACATCAAAAAGTCCATACTTTTTCCGAGTAGTGCCTTAACTTCGTATTGCCGTAATGACATAACGACGCTCACGTCACGCAAACCTATAGTCCTACAATCCTGTCTGATCCGGTGACATCCGTGACAGAGGAACCACTTGCAATACGAAATTAGCTGCCAAAATAGACTGTCGTATGAAAACTGTTTTAGTTCCAAAGATTATCACCGGAACAGAAAACGTTGTCGCAATGTCAAAACCGCGCGTTATCAAAAACAGTTTTGCACGTCAACTGCACTTCAACTGCACGTACACTTGACTAATGCGTCATCGAATTACCGCAATCGGGGCCCTGGATGGGTCGTGCAGGCAAAGCCAAAGGCTGTCACTAGTCTTACAATAACCATTTCATTTTCTTCACTTCAGAAGAGCTGCTACTCTTTGTGCATGTATTAAATCAAGATGGATAAAATCCTCTTCAACTTTTAAGTAAGGATCAAAGTTTTAAACAAGATAGGAGTGATTTAAAATTTTGTAGCTAGTCTGAACTTTAAATAATGAAGAGTCGTTTATATCAACTAGTGGTCGCCAGTATTTGTACCCTTAGCATGAAAAACTATCGTTATGCTAATTGAATAGTAAACTATACCGTCCTTCAAAAGCGGTCAAAGTGCTGCTGTTAAACAAGTATTGAATTTTAGTTCCTTATACGATCGAAAGAGGCGGTGCTCTGATTATCAACAGATTTACCTTAGGATTTTATATTATTTTTATGCACTCACAATGCAATTTTGTAAGTATAGGAAAAATGTGTGATAGTAAAAAAAACACGAACCATATAAGTAGCTTTCAGGCGGGATTCGAACCCGCGCCTCCGGGAATCCGGCCCGATGCTATGACCAACTAAGCTACCGAAAGGCTTACACGACTCGTCGAATTTAGCTATCACTTGTTACGCTGTAGGCCAGAGGCGCGGGTTCGAATCCCGCCTGAAAGCTACTTATATGGCTCTTGGTTTTTTACTATCACACATTTTTCCTATACTTACAAAATTGCATTGTGAGTGCATAAAAATAATATAAAATCTCAAAATGGCTGTTTCATCTTAATCGATTGTTAAACATTTGTAAAAATGTTTCTTTCGGATGCGCGGGTTTCCTCACATTGATGAAGAAACGCTGGCCTACAGCGTAACAAGTGATAGCTAAATTCGACGAGTCGTGTAAGCCTTTCGGTAGCTTGGTTGGTCAGAGCATCGGGCCGGATTCCCGGAGGCGCGGGTTCGAATCCCGCCTGAAAGCTACTTATATGGCTCGTGGTTTTTTACTATCACACATTTTTCCTAGATTTACTTTAACCATCGTTATGGTTATCGTAAAAGTAAACTATACAGTACGTCGAAATTAAAACCGCCTTCCAAGAAAACTTAAACTCATTACATAAAACACAAAAAAAAATTATTTTATTTAAGTAAGTAATTCAAAAGAACAAATTCGCGACTTTTCCTTACTACTTTTGGAACTGATCTACTGATCAGAGGGTCTACCGGCTAAAAATATGGATAATAAGCATAAACGACAAAAACGACGAAATAAATTTCGTTCATGACATGGGTTTCGTTTGACATTTTAAGTCCATGTAAGGGCATAATATGGTCTTCAAATGTCAAATAAAGCCAATGTTCATAACCATATGTTTTAGAAGGTAGCCCCTCTGTGTGAAGTCGGTGTCAGTACCTATACTTTTCTTTTGGTATCTTTTCTCTCTCAAATTCCAATTAAGCATAAAATATACAGGTTTTTTACCTTGCAAATCGTCGGCCCGATAATCCGGCAAGCTTATTTAAGCTAAAATAAATGTACCGGATTGTCCAGATAGCCATTATTCCAAATTAATGAGATCCACCCACATTGAGGTCGCAGTGATTCCGTAATTAGTTTTCCGTGTTGTTAAAATACGATAAGAGGTTGTTTCAATGTAAAAAAAGGTTAAATGGGGGATTGGATAAGCCGTTTTGTTAAAAATTTGAAGACGGAAATCTTTTTGTAACATTTTAAGGAGTTCCAATAACATCTAAGTAGAAATTTTATCGACAAATAAAAGCAAGTTATTGCATCCGATGGAGTTTAATTTTAGTAATCAGAAACCTACTGCTGTTTTTTTTTATAAACTAGCTTTACGCCCGCGGCTTCGCCCGCGAAGACTACGCGATGTTTATCCCGCGGGAATGTGATATTTTTTCGGGATAAAAAGTACCATGTCACTCTCCAGCCCCCAAATTATCCCCTTTCCAAAAACCACGTTAATCAACTTCTTTTACATTAATTATAATAGCATGGATTATTTCACCATCTACCCCTTCTTCTAAGGAAATAAGGGAGAAAAAAGAGGGTTCACACTGCATTAGATCTTCTTCTTCTCGAGATTTTAAATTATTTTTATGCATTCACAATGCAATACGGTATTTTACTGATTTTTTTTTTATTTCTTTAAAATGTTTTTCGAAATATTAGCTACACAAAACAAGTTTTCATTTTGAATTATCTTGAATATTTTCAAAGATATAGGACTTCAAACTTTACAATTAGACAAGGACAGGACGCTATCTTAGTGACGTCAGTGGGTTAGTAGCGTCATAGTCACGCCATAGAAGATTTCGTTTTAGAAAGAGACAGCTATAGTCAAAATCAAACAGACTATAATTCTTTTATTATAAAACAGATTCAAATTATTTTTTCACATTTGGTATTCTTAATTGCAATATTTTTTAACGTCATCATTAAATATCTACGTTTCAACAACAGTAAAATACCCTATTCTGTAAGTTTAGGAAAAAATGTGATAGTAAAAAACCACGAGCCCTATAAGTCCCGCCTGAAAGCTACTTATAGGGCTCGTGGTTTTTTACTATCACATTTTTTCTTCTTCTTCTTCTTAGCGTGTCGATCAACTTGGCTTCAAATCCGTTCAGCCCAATACTGCGCCACACGTACTGCGTTCTCAGTGGCGTTATATAGGTCTTCGCGCGTGCAAGATGAAGGGCACGTGGGGCAGGACATTAGATGTGCCATGGTTTGGGAGGAAGCACCACATTCACATCCTTTGTGGGAGGAATAGCCCCACCGGCAAAGATTATGCTTACATCGGCCCACCTGGGTTCGAAGTCTGTTCAATGACTTCCAGGTTAGCCACGGTAACCAATGCCCGGGGGGGCAGACTTTCCTTGAGGGTATTCGGAGTTGCTGTTGGATGTTTTTCTTCCCAGAGCCTACAGCGAGCTTTGCTAGCATTAAGCCGTTAAGGGAAACGTGAGCTTTGCAAAACTGTGCCGATTTTTGAGTCTCTGAGGCACCGGGGATAATTGTAAAGTGGGTGACTTGCGTCAATTTTCACTTTGTTACATTCAACAGAACTCGCTACTTGTCGACGGATGTCTGGGGGTATCTGTATTATCTCTGTGTACAATAAAGTGTAAATAATTAAAATAAATAAATAAAATGTTCGGTCACCCATCCCATGACCGTCCATTGCTGAAGTTGCTTCTCCTACGTTACAGTTAATAAGAAAGAAATGTATAAAATAACAAAGAGTTTTTGTCTGCATTTTAATGATCAACCGCTTCAGAACAATACCTGGAGAAAATAATTAGAATGCGCTAATTAGGAAATCAGTCAGTGTTGTTTCGCAAAGATGCGTCTGTTGTTTGTGAATGGGTTGCAGCCAGCTAATTATACGAGACTTGTTATAATGCAGGTGAGTCTGAATTTTATATTTATATCCTACTTATTATCCTACTATCCTACTAATATTATAAATGTGAAAGTTTAGATGTTTGGATGTTTGGATGTTTGTTACTCAATCACGCCAAAACGGCTGAACGGATTTGGCTGAAATTTGGGACATAGATACTTTGTAGCCTGGAGAGGAACATAGGCTACTTTTTATCCCGGAAAATTATCACAATCCCGCGGGATAACGTCGTGTAGTCCACGCGGGCGAAGCCGCGGGCGGAAAACTAGTTAATATTATAAATGTGAAAGTTTAGATATTTGGATGTTTGTTACTCAATCACGCCAAAACGGCTGAACAGATTTGACTGAAATTTAGCACATATATACTTTGTAGCCTGGAGAGGAACATAGGCTACTTTTTATCCCGGAAAATATCACATTCCTGCTGGATAACGTTCGTGTAGTACACGCGGGCGAAGCCGCGGGCGGAAAGCTTGTACCTAAATATTATAAATGTGAAAATTTATCTGTTTGTTTGTCCGTCTTTTGCAACAAAGCAGTACCCGTAGTGCATCCCTAGTGTAAGTTTTTATGTCAAGCAAACGCAAACTATCGCGATTCCGCGCCTCTAGCGGCGAGTAGCGCGCTTATACAGTTTTCATACAAATTGACATAAATACGGAATCGCGATAGTTTGCGTTTGCTTGACATAAAAACTTATACTAGGGGTACAGAGCAACGGAACGACTTGATTTTTGGTGAAGTGATATCTAGTTTGGAGAAGAGTGACATAGGCTTTTTTTATCCCGCAAAAATATCACATTCCCGAGGTATGACGTAAGTACGTTCATTTAATCCACGCGATTGAAGCCGCGTTCGGAAGGCTTGTATTATTATAAAATTAAATGTGAAAATATGTGTGTTTGACCAACTTTCACATCAAAACCGAGCAACGGATCGACGTATTTTTGACAGTTACGATAGTATTATGTGGATAAAAAATGTTAAAAGATTATATGCAGGCGATACTCGAAAAAATTATGCTGAAGCGAGATAGCAATGAGAAAACGAAGCGCGCGGGAGCGAGACCGATTTGCAGATTAGGCAAAAAAAACACAAAATCATTTTGCATTAAAAAATAATGACCGATTTATTTAAATGCTTCTACACGATCCTAAATAGTATTGGTGTTCACTAGTTAAACCAATTTTCAATAGTATTAAGTAACTCCATTTAAGAATAATCTTGAATTTTTCTATTTTTAGAGGTCTTTTCGAAAAGAAAAAGTGTCGAGGCAAAATCATAAAATCATGTTTCTGAAACTTTACGAATATAGGTAAAGGTATGAAGAGATATAATATCTTATTACCAGATTTGTAACAACTCTAACCGTCCTTTAGTTTTGTATCAAAAAGTTCATACTTTTTCCGAGTAGCGCTTTAGTTTTATTTAATCCATATGAATCAAAAGTTTTAGACTTTCATTTTTGCCCAAAGAACGAAACGTAAACATGAGAGAAGGTGACCAACATTGGCCGAAATAATAAAATTTTATCTTCCTTACTTATCATTCGTTTTATTAGATTAGATAAAACGTTTAACGAGCCATTCCGGGTTAGGTTATAGCTTGTGTAAAGTTATTAGTGTTATTCTTGTTTTATCGTAACAAACTTGTTTTGTATTCTTTCGGTAATAATGTTTAATGACCCGTTAAAAAAAGTAACACAAAGGGTTTTTTATGGTATAATCCATACTTACTACAATAAGTTTGACAAACTCCGTGGCTGAGTGGTGTACATGTCGCAGGCGGATGGTTGAATCCGCCGGATAGTGAAGTATGGCAGCATGTACACTTCGGAAGTCCTGTAGAACACTTGATAGGTTTTAAATTTCATCATTACTTTTTTTTGTGACTCCGTCAACTAATGGAAAAATAAAATAGCTTACGAAAAAGAATTATCGGCCTAGGCGTTTAATTAAATGGCGGATTCAACCATTTGTCTGCGACATACACACCGGTTTTCAAGGTGCCGCTATCTCTAGAGGGTTCGATTCCCGGTCGGATATTGAAAACGACCTTTTTAATATTTTCTCGGGTCTGGGGGTATGTGCTAATACCCATCCTTGTTTCCAATTACCATAATAGAAGTGTTCAATCCTTACTTCTTCTTCTTCTTCACTACATAGTATAAAACAAAGTCGCTTTCTCTGTCCCTATGTCCCTTTGTATGCTTAAATCTTTGAAACTACGCAACGGATTTTGATGCGTTTTTTTTTAATAGATAGAGTGATTCAAGAGGAAGGTTTATATGTACTTTTTATCCCGATATTCCCACGGGAACGGGAACCACGCGGGTGAAACCGCGGGCGGCCGCTAGTATATTATAAATGCGAAAATGCGAATCTGTCTGTCTGTGTGTTACACAATCACGCCTAAACTTCGGAACCGATTTGAATAAAAATTGGTACAGAGATAGTCTAGAGCCTGAAAAAGGACATAGGCTACTTTTTTATGTGAACAAAGGGCTGTAAGGGGTTGAAATAGGGGATGAAAGTTTGTATGGAAATCACGTTTTTAAAGCTAGAAGCTTCAAAATTATTTTATAGGCTTTTGGTTAGATAAATAACTACGACATTCAAAGTTTGTAAAAAAACTGCCCTAAAGAGGATGAAAACAGGGGATGATTTTTTCGTGTGATGACGTCGGCAAAAAAGTTTACGGAACGGATTTTGATGAAAGTTTTTTGTTATACAGCGATTGGTCCTTGCCAACATACATACTACTTATACACACAACAACTTACAACTTATATAGAACATATAGCTATAATTTATTTTGAAGATCGCAATTTCTGATGTGGAACCATAGCAGTCCAGCCAAACTATAAGAGATATAAAAATACCGTTTTAAGGAAAATTGTTAAACGTGATGAGCACTTTCTATTGACGTACAAAGTTTGAAGGTCTGGTACACCTGATGTGGAACCCTAGCAGCCAGATTAAACTATATGAGATACAAACATAGCGTCTTAAGAAAAGTTGTTTATATAGTTGTTGTTGTGATAAGTATTTTCTTTTGACATACAATATATACTAATATTATAAATGTGAAAGTGTTGTTGTTTGTTTGTCCGTCTTTCACGTCAAAACGGAGCAACGGATCGACCTGT
This sequence comes from Crambus lathoniellus, assembly GCA_949710035.1. NCBI lineage: Eukaryota > Metazoa > Arthropoda > Insecta > Lepidoptera > Crambidae > Crambus > Crambus lathoniellus. The sequence goes on along the minus strand of OX453324.1, from coordinate 10,245,663 downwards.
TTTTTTTAGTATGTGTGTTTGTTTAGGAGCTAGAGAGTCCCATAGGCTAATTTTATCCCGGAAAAATATCCCATTCTCTCGGAAAAACGTCGTGTAGTACACGCAGCAAAACCGCGGGCGGAAGGCTATGTGATATAAATTTTTAATGTGTAGGTACTGTTTATGTAATATACACGGTATTTTTTTATCACCCCGGATATTTTTAGGGATTATTTTACTCATGAAAACAAACAACTTTTATTATAGGACCAACACTGAAATCGCTCAAAAATATCAGCTGTTCTATACATTTTGATTAAATATTTTTGCACTTTTGTATGGAATAGCTGTTTTTTTGCGATTTTAGTGTGGGTCCCATAATAAAAATTGTTTGTTTTCATGAGCAGAATAATCCTTTTAACTTTATCCGGGGTGATAAAAAATTACCGTGTATATTAAGTAAATAAATAAAATAATTCATACTTATTATAAAACTGTATGCGATTCTATTCAGGGGACTACCGGCTAAAAATTATGGGTATGGACATGGGCTTAGTTTGAAATTTGAAGCCCATATTATGCCCTTAAAAGCACAAAATATGGGCATCAAATGTCAAATGAAGCCCATGTCCATATCCATATTTTTTGCGGGTACAGGGGCTGTATAGGAAAACATTAACATTGAAAAGAAATAGAAAAAAATACCACCAAGGGTCTTCTTAAACAGAACAGATACCAAAAATATAGTTTTTGAATTTTTTGTCTGTCTGTCTGTTGTCCACGTTTCAGGCAAAAACTACTGAACGGATTTTAATGAAACTTTTTTTGTTATATAGCTATTAGTTGTCGCCAACTTATAGGTAGGCTATAATTTATTTAGAAGATCGAAATGGCCGATGTGGAACCATAGCAGTCCAGCCAAACTATGAGAGATATAAAAATACCGTCTTATGGAAAATTGTTAAATGTGATGAGCATTTTCTATTGACGTACAAAGTTCGAAGGTCTTGGTACACCTGCCTGGCTAGCATTACCATCATTATATCACGCGATATGATATAGCACGTCTTGCTGTCTTGCTTCCACCTTAGTGGGGTAGGTAAGCAAGACAGCATGACGTGCTATATCATATCGCATGATAACAGCCGTTCATGCTAGGCCAGCTGATGTGGAACCCTAGCAGCCAGGTTAAACTATATGAGATAGCATCTTAAGAGAAGTTGTTCAGCGTGATAAGTTCTTTCTTTTGACATACTGTTTGTATTGTTTGTATATCCCTCTTTCACGTCAAAACGGAGCAACGGATCGGCGTGTTTTTTTAGTATGTGGATATTTTAGGAGCTAGAGAGTGACAAAGACTAATTGGTATCCCGGGAAAATATAACTTTCCCTCGAGATAACGTCGTGTAGTACAGGCGGGCGAAACCGCGGGCGGAAGGCTATGTGAAATAATTTTTTAATGTGTTAACCCTTAACCACCTAGCATAGGTCTGACAGACCCCGACGAATTTATAATCGTGAATATTGTTGAGCCCGAGCTTCGTATAAACGTGTTCGTCCATGTACCTTTTCCTCGCGCCCCCCAGTGCCGCACAACCGCTTTTTGCAGTCGGATGTTTGCGCGTTTGTATTTGGTAAGTAAAAAACTGTCGCCGGGTGAAAAATTTTCGGAAAATCTGTGACTTTAAGTCCTGGTATTTCGTTTAACTTTTACTTTTTTGGAAATGTTTTATATTTTTTTTGTTTTTTGATTACTAAGTAATGAAAAAAAGTACAAAGAAGTACCTAATTATGTGGTTATTATAATGGACCTCATTTTCCTACTATGTCAGTTTATAAGTATAGTGTTGATTACTAAATTGAGATTTTCTTTTAAATGTGGCTTTTCATGTGCTTTTCTTTTTTTAACAAATAGTTTAATATGTTCCTAACAGATTTTTTTATTAAAAACTTAAACTTACCTCACACAGTTTTACAAACGAGAATCATTTAGCTCCGAAGTCTCACAGACGTGTGCAAGTTGGTAGTGTGACGATAACTGATGCTAGGTGGTTAAGGGTTAATATGTATCATAGCGCTAAACTAATATATATAAAATAAATACACAAAAAAACGAAAACCTTATTAGCTAAAAAAATGAAAAATGCTGCCGAAAGTCACTATTCCACGCGAACGAAGTCGCGGGCACAGCTAGTAATGTAATATGTGACTATTTTTTTTATTTAGGTAATATACAATGATCTCTCAAAGATATAAACATTGGTAAAGGAATTATTTTGCTAGCATGAAAACTCCCCGAGATATCACAGTTTGAAATGCACACACATTGGACTCGCCCAAAAACGCTCCATACTAACGGCTACTCTATTGTGACGTCACGCTTTTGTAGTTTGTTAGATAAATTTGCTAAACATTTTGTGGACTAATTAGAGATAGTATTTATTTTAATAAATGTTATACTTTTTAAATGGACTTACCCACCCAATTTTGAAGGGTCATAAAACTAATAAAACGCAATATCTCAAACCAAGAGGAATATTTTTACGTTTTTTAATAGTATTTTGTTATTTTATTATATTATATTCGATAAAAACTAACCTATGTCACTTTCCAGCTCCCAAACTATCCCCATCCATGGCAAAAAACACGGCGGTCCATTGCTCCGTTTTGTCGCAAAAGGCGGATAAACACACAAATTCACTGTCACGTTTATAATATTGGTATAGTATTATATTCTTTATTATATATTATATAGTATGGGTTTTCCAAGTAACGCCTCTCTCTCTCTCTCTTCTCTTTCTATCAATCTTGACCAATATCTGCAAATGACAGAAAAACAACGCTTAACAACAACAACTTTCACCATTTTAAACAGTCGAAGTTAAATTCTCATTTTAACAGCTAAACCGAGAAGTTGGGAACAAAAGCAATGGGGCAAACTTCGTTCCCGATTTTAAACTAACCTACTTGAGAATGGAAGAAAAGGAAAACAATTGTTTTAATTGGAATTGTTTTTCAAACTGATCAAGGCAGTCATGTTAGTAGTTTTTGTTACCCTGTGGTCATGTCATGTGACATTAACATTAACTTTAATTCGGTCCAGGTAGTTTCTGAGATTAGCGTTTTCAAACAAACAGACAAACTCTTCACTTTTCTATACTATAATATTATAAAGAGGAAAGATTTGTATTTTTGTATGTAACGAATAAACTCAAAAAGTACTGGGTGCCTACCATCAACTTTAAGACAGCGATTCAAAAATAGCGCGATGCAGAATAGGTTCCTAAAATGAATTGCTTTCTTTCGTACTCTGACCTTCTAAAAACTGGATCGCAAATGAATTGCTAAATGTTAATGACCAAACGATTTGTGTCCTTTTTCTTCTACCCGTCTCTTTCACTCGATTCTGTCATGCCCGGAGAGTGAGAGGGACGGGTATAACCTGCAGGTGACATGTTAAATCGACCGGGTTATAAGTCAAATAAGAGTTCCTGACAGCTTAGCGGCTGTGAACTGTCATTGATCGATCACTGAATCGCTGTCACTGATATTAAGCTGTCGTGGTACGAATAAGCGAAGCAGATCAGTTAAGGTTCCTAAACAAAACCGTAATAAGAGTTGATGGTAAGCACCCTGGACCTATTTCGAAAATTCTTTCTTCGTTAGAAAGCTACAGTCTTCCCGAGTGACATAGGCTATATTTTATCCCGATATTCCCACGGGAACGGGTACCACGCGGGTAAAACCGCGAGGATCCGCTAGTATAATATAAGTTTGTGTATAAAGAGTGTTTTTATTGTATATAAAGGGTGTTTCTCTATAAGCGTACAACTTCTTAGGTGATGATTGTGCTCATGAATATGAACAGCTTTTACTATGGGGCCAACTCTGCAACTCAAAAAAATAATATCAGCTGTTTCATACAAATTGTCAAAACCTAATCGACCAGAATGACAGCTGATTTGTTTTGTTGAGTTGCAGAGTTGGCCCCATAGTAGAAGTTGTTCATATTCATGAGCACAACCACCACCTAAGAGGTTGTGCGCTTATAGAAGAACACCCTGTATATAGTAGTTCTGCGGACTACCACATTCTCTTGCCAGTAAAATGAGAAAAAAATTAAGTTTAATTTTATATAACGGGATTTTATGCTCTTGTCTAAAAATCAAGGATAGGTACCTTTTAACGAAACGAAGTAATCCTGTAAACATTATCTTCAGCGCTTCTTTTCGCCAACATCCAATATTTGTTTACTCACTAACTTAATTACCACAGACTAGGTTAGCGTAAACAGAACATAGTGACGTAAGCTGTTTTCTTAATTAATCTGAGCTCTTGAGCAGACAAATGGGATGAAAATTCTTTTTTGCAGTAAAAGGTTGGATTTCATGGGATTGGTGAACAGTACATTAAATACAGAGTCCAAAATGCTTTTGTAAGCCGTTCCTCCGCTTTGCTTCTAATGCTTATATTACACAGTTCAACCAAATTGATTCACTTTGGTTGAAAGGCGCAGAAATACAGGCACACATTGACATTGAATGATTCACTTTTACGTTTACATTGTTCAATTTGGTTGCTTCATCCAAATTGAAAGGCAAAAGTGAACCGAGTATTTCCGTTATTAGGCTCGCATGATGAATGCGAAAATTCGTATTTTTTTTAATAACAGCGAGGTAGCACTCAGCCTTATCATCACACCTGATGTTAAGTGATGATAAGGCTGAAGTTGAAAGCGCACTACTCCCGGAATCCTTTCGGAATATCGGGATAAAGTACGAGTATAATTATAGCATTGGTCACTCAGGAAGACTGTAACTTTCTAATAGTTAAAGATTTTTTAAATCGGATTTATAGTTTTCACTTTATCCATTTCAACAATGATGTGTTCAGTATTATTCTGTTTCGGCAGTTAGAGATAAGATAGCCTGTCCTCAGTTATTGAGGAGTTCGGTGATTTAAATCACCGAACTGTTGCTACTATTAGTTCGGCTGTTAGTCCGGTTGACCAAACTACTGAAACTTTTCAGTTGCGATAGTTCGCTTTTAATAAAGCATCGAACATCAATACCCCTTTAGTAGCAACAGTTCGGCGAACTATTGATACTAAAAAGTTGCATTAGTTCGGTCAACCGGACTAACAACCGAACTACTGCTACAAGATGGCTGTGACGGCTGTAAATCTAAACGCCATATCTTTAAATTGAAAACTAAGAGCGACTCGTAACCGTTCCCGTGGGGAAATTGGCGTAAAATATTGCTTATAATTATGTCGCTCAGAAAATAGTATTGCTTTCTACCAATGGAAAAGCATCGTAGCATTTATTAATAGTTAGCAGTTTTTTAATTTATCCATCCTTAATTGACCTTACAAACTGATGAAGCACCGGAAATGAGGCTTCGCCGCCGCCACAAGATGACGCCACTTCCGCCATCGTTAAACCTATTATGTTGGCAGCCATTGTTGCTGCAGGCGTTAGTTTTCGTCGGTTGGTAGTTTAATTAATTGTCAAAGTTGATTGTTATCTCAAACGGTTGGTTTAATTAAGATAACTAACTGGGGGTGAATTGCTGATCCTAGATATGGAAATTGGGATAGTACAATTATTGTTCGTGTAGAATTATAAATTGCGACATGTTATATCGCTCGAGGAACCAATTAGGCCTAGCATGCGCACCACGAGATAATTATGTCGTCTCCAGCGCGTATTGCTGTCTTGCTTATATTAAGGCCCGTGGTATCGCCAATGACCTTGGGCATAGAAGCGTGGCCTAATTTTCCCGCCCCGCTACTCGCAGCAAAACAGCTTAAACACACGTTTCGTCAAAACTATGTATTATTTTAGAACGAAAAATGCTCAGTTTTAAGTTAAACAAGTTAGCAATATTTTCCTGAAAGAAACGTGAAAATATCACTTGTAGTTTAGAAGCAGTAGCGTATTTCAAGTTGAAAACAGCTTCATTTCAATGTTTTTTTTAATAGTATCTTAAAGACTATGTTTTTTTAAATGCTCAGATTGAAGTTTATATAATCAATATTTAATATATATTCATTCTGGATTCATCAGTACCAGTAGGCTAATTTATAAGTTTTAGGGCCTCAAAAATGATCGTTTCACGACTCCATGTGCCTTAAGCCGGGGCTTCACCTGCGTGACGCCTAACGGCGTTAATAACGGCATGCGCGTCTTAGCGCGCTAATTGTGTAATTAATGCGCTAAGACCCGTCTACACCTGCGTATTATATAGCGCGCTAATTAATGGCATTAGACGCAGGTGAAGCTCTGGCATTAATGATAAGTGAACGGGACAAAATCACTTTGACGGCCAGATAAGTCGACTTCTCGTGGCACGCATGTTAGGCCTACATGTCACAATAATAATAATAAAAATAATTTGTATTTTTGAATGTTATTTTTTTAGTGTTATACATTGTAAAAATTTAATGTTTAGAAATATAATTTTGTAAGTATTTAAAATGTAATAAAGGGAATAAAAATAATAAAAATAAGTTTATTGTCGTTAACAATTTGGTTACATTTTAATGTGAAGTGATTGAAGCCACCTGGTAAGCGAAAGCCTGTAACAGGTGACTCCGTTCTTTCTTATCTAATATTACAATATCTTAAACTATTAAACAGATATCGATTTATTTTTAAACAAATTTTACTCTAAAAATATTTTCCTAATTTATAAGCATAGCAAAACAATTACTTACTTAACGTTTTGTGTTGTCCTGTATAGTACAGTAACTGTATTGTATGTACTACTGTTTTTGTGAAGCAATGCGAAATCACGTGGGAGCCACCAAACGGATATTCGCAAAAAAGACTAACTTATACAAAACGTTTTACCAACTAAAGAAATAAAACCATTTTATTTCAACAACATGACGCATAAAGTTGGAATAGTAGTTGTTCTGTATGTGTTTAGGATTTATAAGGGTAGCTCGGGTTCAGTGGAGGCTCAAAATAGATTTAACCTGTAGCCGAGAACCGTCCATTCAATAACCCGTGTACTCCACTCTCCACCGCTCTCTCTCTTTGGTTCTGCGACAGATGTGGCCAGCCCACTGCCACTTTAGTTTACTACATTTTTGGACTATGTCCGTCACTTTGGTCCCTTAGCGGATGTTCTCATTTCCGATTTTATCCTTGAGAGATACTACTGTTTTTGTGGTACAATGCGAAATCACGTGGGAGCCACCTAACAGATATTTGCAAAAAAAACTAACTGCTACAAAACATTTTACCAACTAAAGAAATAAAACCATTTTATTTCAACAACATGACGCATAAAGTTGGAATAGTAGTTGTTCTGTATGTGTTTAGGATTTATAAGGGTAGCTCGGGTTCAGTGGAGGCTCAAAATAGATTTAACCTGTAGCCGAGAACTTAAGGCGCTACTCGGAAAAATATGGACTTTTTTATTTAAAACTATAGGACGGTTACAGTTGTTAAAAATCTGGTAATAAGATATATATTTCTTCATATCTTTATCTAGAATCGTATAGTTTCAAAAACACGATTTTATGATTTTGCCTCGACACTTTTTATTTTCGAAAAGACCTCTAAAAAATACGAAAAGTGAAGATTATTCTTAAATGGGGTTACTTACACTATTGGAAATTGGTTTAATTAGTGGACACCAATAATATTGAGGATCGTATAGAAGCATTTTTTTTAAATCGCTGTAGTTTTTTAATACGAAGTGATTTTGTGTTTTTTTTGCCTAATCTGCAAAATCGGTCTCGCTCCCGCGCGCGTCGTTTTCTCATTGTTATCTCGCTTCAGCACATTTTTTCCGAGTATCGCCTTAAAGGATTTTATACGAATCCCGTTGTTTAGGTGACAAAGATGGTGGTGCTTTTTGATACAACAGACGAGGTTTAATGATCTACAGGGTTAATTTGAAGCCACTGACCAAATTTATGAGTTCGACTCAGAATCGGTAAGTGAACAACTTTCTCCTAGAAACATGGGTCGAAATACGACAAAAATTTTTGGTCTTCCCATACTAAATCGATCACGTGATCAGTATGATTTGTATGGAAAGTAAAAAAAACTGTCATATTTCGACCCATGTGTCTACCGATTCCGACTCGAACTTAAAAATTTGGCCAGTGTTTTCAAAATAAGCCTGTATACTTTACTACATAGTATAAAACAAAGTCGCTTTCTCTGTCCCTATGTCCCTTTGTATGCTTAAATCTTTGAAACTACGCAACGGATTTTGATGCGTTTTTTTTTAATAGATAGAGTGATTCAAGAGGAAGGTTTATATGTACTTTTTATCCCGATATTCCCACGGGAACGGGAACCACGCGGGTGAAACCGCGGGCGGCCGCTAGTATATTATAAATGCAAAAGTACTACGTTAATACGGAAGAGCCCGTGAAATTTGATGATATAGATTAGAGGCTGAACAAAGGTTTCTTTTTATCCAGATATCCCCACGGCAACGGGAACCAAAACCCGGAACCAGTTTAAAGGTGCCGCTATCTCTGGAGGTCCTGGGTTCGATTCCCGGTCGGGTAAATAATGAAAAGGAACTTTTGAATATTCCCTTCCAATTTTCGATAACATTTGAGCACTAGCTCAAGCTACTCAAGTTTGTATTTGATTGAATCAGGCGTCACTTGGCGGAAGTCCCTAACCATCACATAACCAAAGTGTATATATTCTTCGACTTAACTACTATGGTAGTTTCCATCTTTGACATCAAAACACGCCGATATCTCGTTAATATGAGTGTCACTTAACTTTAAAGGGCACTTAACATTAAGGGGCACTTAACAATAAGGGGCACTTAACATTAAGGGGCACTTAACTATTATGGTGGTTTCTAACTTTGACACCAAAAAACGCCGATTTTGCGGAAAACGAAATATAAGTATGTAGCTGACTTGCGCAAAAAAAAGAAAAAAAACTTTATTTGGTGTTGGTTTTCGCACGAACTATCTCCTGAGGATGCCCCGGGTTGGGGCGAAACACGTGTAGAGTAGTCTAATCGGTGAAGGTGCAAGGTGTCTTGCTGAATGCAGGTATTGTGCCCTGGTATTTTTATGGTGTGCTTGTGCAATTTTTTGCGGGCGGGCGGGCCGGCGGCGGTGCATCTTGCATATTGTGTTTTTTTGCGGAAGTAAGCTACATATATTTTGTTTTTCACAATACTCAAGTTTGGTTGAGTCAACTGTACAGTCGCGAGCAATAATATGTAACAACATAGAACATTGTCATTCTATAATATTAACACTAGAGGGCTCGCGCGGGTGATATATGTCACCCAGGTTGTAATATTGTTAAATAACTTTTGAACGAAACGCGCTTCAGTGCTGCTCTCTCAGGTACAGTAGTGCCACAATCTTTTCTGTTCCGGTGGCCAAAATGTGAAACTAACGTGTTTTTTTTAAAGTCATTTTGCTGTCAAGTTGATGTCCAACCATAGCGGCTGAAGTTCTTAGAAGTCAGGGCCGGTTAAAATGCTACAAAAAAAAGAAAACCTTACGTAGCGCCGCTGTCACCGAAACAGAAAAGATTGTGGTACTGTATTCCTCTCGTACGAGTACGAATACGAATCATCCCACGCGTCAGTAGTGCGCCATCACTCTAGGTGCATCGGCGTGTGCGCAGTGCGCTTTTAAGTACGTGGGTGACGCATGTACGTGGGTGACCAAATCATAGTTTGCCCTAACTATGATGTAGACGCTACTGAATTGGAATAACCCATTTGTAAACATTACATTATGAAAGTTCACTTACCAAATTATGGTTTAGAAAAAAAATAAACAGTTTAATCACAATAAGTAGGTAGGTAGGTAGTTTGATTTTTTTTTATAGTTCAATTCAACTTAAGCAACTGTGTAGTTTTGTTAAAGTATTTAGTAGGAATTAAAGTTGATTGGTCATATTATAACTTAGTTGCTTTCATCAAATTAGAGTGGTAAGAAAAAATCCCATATTTGATGGGTGGCATCCGGTGGCAATGTCACCCGCGCGAGCTTTCTAGGAAAATTTTGGACGCAAGCCCTCTTTTTTGTGGCACAGCTGAGTAGGTAGCTTAGTTTTGGAACGTTTCAATGTAACAAAGTCAATGTGACAAAGTTCTATGTTGTTTACTTATTATTGCTCGTGGCCGTACATTTCAAAATCAATAAAATAAAATATGGGTGATAAAAGGAGAAATTATTAAAATCGTTTACAATCGTTTAAACACATCGTTTATTTAATTGACGTCATTAAAATACATTTATTTAATATAAACACAAAGGTATAAGCCCAATACATAACTAAGCAAAAAAAATTAAATCAATGATACACAGGAGCTTGTTTTATAATTATCAAACTATCACATACAATATAAAATTGTATTTATACTATGTATTTTATCTACACTCATGTTATAATATTCGAATTATGAACTCATACCTGAACAATGAACATAATGACACACTTTATACCATATAGCTTACTAGCCTTCCGCCCGCGGCTTCGCCCGCGTGTACTACACGACGTTATCCCGCGGGAAGGTGATATTTTTCAGGAATAAAAAGTAGCCTATGTCCTTTCTCAGGCTCTAGACTATCTCTGTACCAAAATTCATTCAAATCGGTTCAGTAGTTTAGGTGTGATTGTGTAACACACAGACAGAAAGAGACGCATTTATAATATAAAATATAAGTAAGGAAGTAAGGATTTTAAAGATATTTTAAACAACTTGTATCGTATTGATCTTTATCTACACTCATGTTATAATAGTCGAATTATGAGCTTATACCTGAACGTATACTGACACACTTTATGCCATAGTACACTTATTTTTCTTAATTTTGCAATCACAATGGCAACCGTAGGATTTATCGGCCCTGACCTTGCCCTGACTTAAGGTACAGTAGAGACTCCCATGAGTAGGATTTGGCGCCAATCCATATTTTATAATTAATTATTTTTTTTTGCTTTATTTTTGAAATAAAGGGTGTCTCAAAAGTAGGTATAGGATTTGAATTTCACGCTATTTCCGAAATATTCAAGATGGTGGGTTGAAATTTGACATACGTCATCTTGACACATGTAAAATTAATCGTAGAGCGTTTCACAATAAAACAGCGCATAGAAGGTATACAAATATTTAACGAAAATTCACGATCAATTACAAACACTCGTCGAAAGGTCGAAAAATCTCGTAATTTCAAGAAGAGGTGATGTCAAATGGCCACCGAGATCTTGCCATCTGATGCCACTGGATTTCTTTATTTGGAGCTACGTGAAAGATAAAGTCTACGCCAACTATCCACAAAACATAGACAATATAGACAAAATATTCGCCGAGTTATTGGTGAAATAAGTAGCGAAATGTGTGAAGTCAGCAGCAAAATGTGAGAAAGTGTCATGAAAAACTTTCACACAGCAAAAATGCCCGTGTCGGCCATTTAGCAGATATTCTATTCAGATAAAATTGTACAAGTCTCTTCTTTAAAATAAAATAAAACTACGAAGAAATTCCAATCCATTCGCGTTTTACTGACACATATCATCATATACCTACTTTTGGGACACCCGCTATATGAAATGTAATGAGTGTAGATAAAGTAGTGTATGAGACTGCACATGACTCGGTATTAAAACACCCGTGGGATATCAATACAACTAATCTGGATCATGCTTATCCCTATCTGTGGATAGATTATTAATTCTGACCGTAAAACGTCAATGATTTCAGTGGTTACCATGGAGCTCGACCTAATACTGAGGTAACTGGAGAGTGCAGTACTAACACTTTTTTGTGACCACAAATTAACCAGTGGCTGTCTTCCGTCTCACCTACACTTTAAAAAAATACGTATGGTCATATGAGACAACTGACAGCCACTACATACTAAATGTCAAATTTGCTGGGTACACTTTTTTATTCAGGGTGAGAACTCCAGTTAAGTACCTCAGTATTAAGTCGAGCTTCATGGTGATTACAGTAGGTAAAGTCCCACAATCCTGTCTGATCCGGTGACATCCGTGACAGAGGAACCCATGAAGCTCGACTTAATACTGAGGTAACTGGAGTTCTCACCCTGAATAAAAAAGTGTACCCAGCAAATTTGACATTTAGTATATGTAGTGGCTGTCAGTTGAGTATTTTTTTAAAGTGTAGGTGAGACGGAAGACAGTGACTGTGTAATTTTTGGGGACAAAAAAGTGTTAGTACTGCACTCTCCAGTTACCTCAGTATTAAGTCGAGCTTCATGGAGGAACCACTTGCGATACGAAATTACAGTGCCACAAACTTTGCTGTGCCGGTGGCCAAAATGTGAAACTAGCGTGTTTTTTTTAAATGTCATTCTGCTGTCAAGTTGATCTCCAACCATAGCGCTGCTGGCGGCTGAAGTTCTTAGAAGTCAGGGCCGGTTAAATTGCTACAAAAAAAAAGAAAAACGTAGGTAGCGCCACTGTCGCCGGAACAGAAAAGGTTGTGGCACTGTAGCTATTTTGATAGCTATGAAAACTGTCGTATGAAAACTGTTTTAGTTCCAAAGATTATCACCGGAACAGAAAACGTTGTCGCACTATAATCTTTGCAAGCGACCCTTGGAAGAAATGACAGCTTTGAATAAGACGACGGCAGTTAAATCATTTTCTATTACAAATAACCATTTTATTTTATAATTTTCCTGCATAAAAAGTAGCCTGTGTCACTCTCCAGCTCCTAAACTATCCCCAATACCAAAAAAACATGTTGACCCGTTGCTCCGTTTTGACGTGAAAGACGGACAAAGAAAGAAACACATTTTCACATTTATAATATTAGTATGGATTAATGAATTTATAATAGATACTTGCATTAAAAAATACTGTTTGATTGACGTAAAAAACTCCATGTGCTCTGGTTTTCTGAAATGGCCACTTGTAAGGGAAATCTTTTAAATTCCACGTTACATTTGAAAGAGAGTACGTACCCTGAAAATTAATAAAAAAATTAAATAAATTGATCCGGTTTTGACATAATAAACTTCTTTACAGAAAAAACGGGCACTTGCAGTGCTTTTTTTTCATAATTAAAAACAAAGAAGAAACCCCTCGGTAATTCAAATGAGATCGCGATGGCTTTAAATGGTTTTTTTCAATGAAATAGGTAACAAAGATCTAATTATTGAAATTAATGAAAATGAGGTATTAGAAGAAAACCGGTCAAGAGCGAGTCGGACTCGAGCACCGAGGGTTCCGTACCCTTATAAATTTTAATAAATATAACGTGAAAATGTTTTCTTTGGCGAGGCTAGATTCGTCAGAGCATTTGCGGTGTAGAATATTGCAGTTTTAGGTAAACGCCAGCTCTTGACCGATAGTGGAACTAATATAAATTTTGTTGATGATTTCTGAAAAGTCTAGAGATAAAGTCATAAGTATAGAGACGTCGTTTTATTTTTCCTGTAATCTTTACATAAACTTCTATGACATAAAATATTTTCCGATATGTCTCTATGCAAACTTCGGAGATAAAAGGGTGAACGGTATTTTTTACATTTTTCATCAAAAGTCAAAAACTATTTGTCTTAAAAAAAAGAAAAAATGTTTGACAATGTGCAAGCAGCACTCTTTCATATGATACCCCACTATGCCCTAGTAGCCCCAGTTAAAATTTTTAAAACCCCTTTTCAGCCTCTGTTGCATAAAAAGGAAACTATTTTTTTATATCTCTTATTTGCTAAATATTTGAGCAAACGTCATCTAAAACTATTCCAAACTTCAAGTTGATAGCATTGTAGATCTCGAGATGTCCAGTTGTGACAGACAGACAAAGACCATTTTGGTTCGGAACCCTAAAAACGACCCGTCTCACAACTAGCTCCGTTGGGACTCGGACCCACGACCTTTCACTGTCCGGGCGACTGTTCTAACCACTGAGCTACGGAATCGTTGAAGTGGTTCAACAATAAAAATTGCATTGTGTTGTGATTGCAAAAAATTTAAAGTTATTTGAAATGAAATTAAATCAATAAATTCTGTGTTAAATGATGAAGTGCAACGTATTATATCCGCCTTAAAAATACAAGATCTGTAGGGTATGACGATATTAAAACACATGCATTATAAATGTGCTCAAATCAAATCTCCATACCATTGACACACATCATAAATCTGTCACTGGAAAGCGGCATACTTCCATCATTATCATCAGCCATTCTGAGTCCACTGCTGAACATATGTTCACATATGAACATATGAACATATGTGCCTCCTCCTTTGAGCGCCACAAAGAGCGGCTGTGGGCTATTTGCAGTCAACGGCTTCCCCCAACCTTCAACAGGTCATCGGTCCACCTTGTAGGGGGCCCTCCTACACGTGGCCCTACTCCTACCTACCTATACTCCTTATTCGTGGTTGCCACTCTTGAACCTTACTTCCCCAACGGTTGTCAGTTCTGCGGGCGATGTGGCATGCCTATCGCGACTTCAACTTCGCTACTCTGAGAGCTATGTCGGTAACCTTTGTTTATCTGCGGATCTCTTCGTTGCGAACCTTATTACGCAGGGAGATACCGAGCATAGCTCTCTCCATAGTTTGTTGGGTTACTGTGTGCTTTTTTAAGTGGCCAACTGTCAGAGACCACGTTTCGGTGCCGTATGTCATCACTGGCAAAATCACATACCTATATGGCATATTTCCAGATTAGGTTAAATTATCTGTGTTAAAACCTCTGTTTTAAAAAAGGAAATGAATGTAAAGGAATAATTATAGACCCGTCACACTGAACTATATAATAGTTTCAAAAATATTTGAAAAGGTAAGAATTCGCTAAAATTATGATTTCTTTTTTTAAACATAATAAAATAATTAAAGATGAAGTAATATGGGTTTCAAGTATAATAATAATATTAATAATTATAAATAATATATATTCGGGAAGCTCTGGCATTTACTATAATTGAATGTATAGTATATGTAATAAAAAAAATGGAATGAGTAAGTGAGAGGATTTTTGAAAATGGCATAAGTAATGACACGCGATGAGAAGAGAGAATAGGCATGTTATTAGAAAGGCAATGGATATGGTTTGGTGGATGGAAAAGAAAAAGAAGATCGCTGAAACGGTGGATAGATTTTGTGTGTAACAATATGAATGTGGAGTTGACGAGCGACAGAGTGGAAGAGAAGGAAGTACTGCCTCAAAGCCAAATAGAATTGGGATTAGGAGAAGAAGATGATGATGCTAGTTGAGAATGCTAGTAGAGTCATGAAAGTGATGATGTAGTTCATAGTGACTATTTATAGATAGCACTGAGTATGTAAGCAGGTCTAGGGCTGCCCATTCACTCTTGCTTTGAAGATGCCAAAGTTGCAGAGATCGGGAAACATATGCACAGACCACCGTCTGTGCAATGCGCCGTTTGTATTTTTGGTCGTTAATATTCATGATGATTTTTTTCTTTAGGTAATATACAATGATCTCGCAAAATAGAAACATTGGTAAAAGAATTATTTTGCTAGCATGAAAACGCCCCGAGATATCACAGTTTGAAATGCACACACATTGGACTCGCCCAAAAACGCTCTATACTAACGGCTACTCTATTGTGACGTCACGCTAGAGTAGTTTGTTGCAACGGTAAGAAATTTGTTCGGCAGCTATATTACCTAAATATTGTGTTTATCAAAATGATTTCTTAGACAAATTTGCGAAACATTTTACGGACTAATAAATTTTATACTTTTTAAATGGACTTGCCCACCTTACTTTGAAGGGTCATAAAACTAATAAAACGCAATATATAAAACCAAGAGGTCTACAAGTGACTCTAAAAGTTTAATATTTTTACACTTTTTATTAGTATTTCGTTATTTTATTCATCAGTTATCATCCCTATTTCTAACGCTCTGGTAAAACGCTTAATTGTTACGGACAGATAAATAAATAAATAAATAAATATTTTCTTACAATCACACCAATTATCTAAGCCCATAGTTAATTTCTTAAGAAACTGTGTCTACGTGAACTTGATAACGGATAAATATATACTTGAATACTTTTTTTTTGTAAATACATAGGTAAGTATTTAATATACATAGAAAACACCCAGACCAAGACAAATAGACATGTTCATGCACACAAATATTTGTCTTGTTCGGGAATCGAACCCGAGACCTCTGGCGCAGAAGGCAGGTAGATTACCCATGCGCCAAATCGGTCGTCAAATGAGATGAGATGTTCACGTTATGAGGATGACTGGTTTTAATGATTAAAATTATAGAGACGATGATAATGAACACGATAATGATTATAAAGATAATTATAAAAACTCACAGCTTTTGCGGGACAAGGAAAACCTCGAGATCTAATCAACTGTCCGAAGAAAGGTTCATCATTCAAAAAATCACATAATTTAATAGGCACGTCTATAAAAGTCGGCCTGTATTCATTGTGGAGATACTCGAAGATACGGATTCGGACCTAAAAATAAAGTAGAATGTTAAAGTCACCAGCCATTATAAAAAATGAAAACATTGAAAACAGGCCATTACAATAAATAGATAAACAACGTGTTATTGAAATTGCGCTACACCTAATTTAAGTTTGTTCAGAATCGAGAGTAGAATCGATTCCACTATAAAAAAAGTTCTAATAAATACAACATACATAACATACGGGCAGCGCAGGACCGATCGTTGTGGAGATCCTTGGGTGAGGCCTATGCCCAGCAGTGGGCGTCGTACGGCTGAAATGATGATGATGACATAACATACGACGACTGACGACTTGACGACTT
This sequence comes from Crambus lathoniellus, assembly GCA_949710035.1. Lineage (NCBI taxonomy): Eukaryota > Metazoa > Arthropoda > Insecta > Lepidoptera > Crambidae > Crambus > Crambus lathoniellus. Next base: position 10,228,928 of record OX453324.1, on the reverse strand, counting down.
CCAACCTCCCGAACAAGCCGGGTTCCGAAAAGGCTATAGTACCATTTAGACCACATTCATACGCTGCGGCAAGATAAACAGAAGACCGAAGAATATAACTTGCCACTATGCTTGGCGTTCGTGGACTATGAGAAAGCCTTTGATTCGATCGAGACCTGGGCCGTGCTGCAGTCTCTTCAGAGGTGCCAAATAGACTACAGGTACATCGAGGTGCTGATGTACTTATACCAAAACGCCACCATGTCGGTCCGATTACAGAACCAGAGCTCTAATTCTATCCAACTACAGCGAGGTGTGAGTCATATAGTTTTACTGTTTATTACTGTAGAGAGTTTGACTGTATAATGTCAAGTTATAATTATTTAAGAGTGTAAAAAAATCTATCTGAATCCCATCCATATTTTTTTACTTTTTTGGTTTAAACCCTTAACTATCTAGCATCTGTTATCGTTATACATATTACCACCTAACATACGTCTGTGAGACTCCGGAGCTAAATGTTTCTCGTTTGTAAAACTGTGTGAGGTGAGTTTTAGATTGTAATAAAAAATCTGTTAGGAACATATTAAACTATTTATTTAAATAAATAAGCACACGAAAAGCCACATTTAAAAGAAAATCTTAATTAAGTAATCGACACTATTCTTGTAAACTAACATAGTAGGAAAATAAGGTCTGTGGTGTACTACATATTTTATAATAATAAATATACTGTTTGCTTGTATACCGGCTGCACACTCTGCTCTGTGACGCGAGTTCTGTTTATCTAGTCTGTGATACACAACTGTCACTGTCACCTTAGCCTGCAGCCGGTAGCAAGGGCAGCTAACCGAAATACTATTGTTTTATTTAAATACCTCATTAAATAAGTACCCCCCTTGTAACCAGGGACAGCACAAATTGGCGACGAGGATAAAACGTAAGCATTTAGTTGCATTTTACAAGACTAACCTGAAGTTATCATACGGAAAATTTATAACCAAATACACTGTCAATATTTTGACAAACTTTTTGAAAAAAAAGGAAAAGCTATAAAATAGAAGTACTTACTTATGTACACGTCTATAATCTTTGCATTGTCACGCTGGTGACAACTGCTCATTGTCAATGAATGAAATGATGCAATTTACTGCAATAAAATTGTAAACACATCCGTATTGATAACATAAAGTTTACACATGCTCATTGTCATTACAAATATAACTAATATATACCAAAATAAGTTGTGCGGTATAATTGAATAATAGTAAGTAACAGAAAGTAGTTTAAACTAGGTACCTACTTTGCTTTATGATAGTGATGTATCTACATAAGCAGGTATCTGATAGATTAATGTTCAAGTTGTTGATGACTACCAATTATACCTACAACAAGATGTGCCTGTATATATTAGTCTAGTCAGGATTTTAATCTGACCGAGTAGAGTACACCGGTGCACCATACAATACAACAAGTGAACTGATCAAGTTAAATAGATCTAAATGTTCAAGAGTTATGGTAAAAGTGGTCTAAAATTCAGTCTATGGGATTTAAGCTACTAATAAGTAGTTTCAATTTTAAATTGAGTTTGCTTCCATAAAAAAAAATGACATGTAATTTTTGAATTATTGAAATTTTTGAATTTGGTGCAATGAAAATTCAATTTCAATAAAAGACAAGATTTCAATTATTGAATGATTTACAAAAAATGATCTAGCGTTATGACAGCACCCTTCAGTTTATTATCACCTGTACAGCGCTATCTTTTGTTCCATTTATTTCTTCAAGTTTTGCCATCACATTATTAGTGCAAATAACAAAACAATGTGTTGCAATTTCAAATACATGTTAAGGTTATTAATTGATAATTATTGTTAATTACATTACCTACTACTAATATAATGTAACAGACCTTATACTGATATATAAATGGAATGTAGAATAAAATAAAGAAATAAATATAAGAGTTAAATAAAATTTGCAAATAGAAAATTGATTTATTATAATTATTTTATGAAAGCACTGAAAAGAACAAAGTTGTTGTGAAAGCAAACTCAATAGTGTCGAAAGGAAATTGAAGGGGTTTCAAGGAAAACCCGAGCTAGATGTGAATAAAATTGAGATTGGCCCAAAACTAAAAGCATGCGGTGTACTCGATGTGGAAATTAATACCATGATAGTGGTCAATATATGGCAAAAAGTAAAACCAAATGTGTGGTTAAATCCAAACCTAGTGGGTATCAAGGCCATTTATTTTGAAATCAATGCCGTACCAGGCAAATAAGGCGAATGGGGATACATTCCTGACGCTTATAGCATCCAAAGTGGAAAACAAAAGAAACAAAAGTGTTATGCACACAAATAGGGTTACCTACCATTTAAAAAAAAAATCCTGAAATAAAAGCCTGACAGTTGTCTGGACATTTTAGTCACAAAATGCACACATTAGTTTCCCACTCTGTACCTAACAGTAATAAATAAAGTTAAATACGCTCGCTCAGGGCTGTTTTAAGATGAGTGTTTGTTAGATGAGCGGGGAGTTCACAAACACAACAGTTCACAACAGTTAATAAAGATGAAAGACTGATTTGATATTACCCATGTAAGTTTTATTACTCATACTCCATGTAATCTAAAAATCAGGACAAATTAAAAGGCCGGACAAAGTCCAGACAAAAGTCTATTAAGTCCGGACATGTCCACAAAATAGACGTTTGGTAACCCTACACACAAAAGAAATAATCACAAGTAGACAAATGATAAATAGAAAAAAAAAACATGAAGGTGGCCTTAATGCCTTAAGGAAATGGCTTCCGGGCAACATTGGCTTGAGTGAAAGATAATAAATAAATCAACAGGGTGCTATCAAAAGTTGGTGCATAAACCTACTGATATTACTGATAAGCATCCAATTAAAGTACTACCCTACAAACTAAAAAATCAAATTAGTGAAAATGATTTTTTTTCCTTGTATGAATGAATGTTAATGAAATATGTATTAAGATTTTTATGTTTATGATAAAATGACACTAATAAAAACGAATACAATATAATAGATTTTGGTAAAATCAAATAAGATAAGATAAATTCATTTAAATTAGATTAGAAAAAATAATGAAAAAAAAATCCCATGAGAATTAATATACTTAAGTACCTACTTAACTTCAAACAAACAAATTTAAAGACAATGGTTTGTAGCAAACAATGTCAAAGAAATTAGCAGGTATGATTTATGATTGCATAAATCATATGATTAATCAAAGGTGATTCATGATTGGTTCCACACCTACAAACAAACAAATTTAAAGACGTTCAGCTTGACTGACGTCGCGATTGATAAGTCGGTAACCCCAAATTTGTCAGCCATGCAGGCGGGACTACGGCAGACTCTGTTTGTTAATGCTACTTATGGAGTTCTTCACAGAAATATGACTTCATAAAGCTAACTGAATTATCAGAAACACCATTCGGGTTTAGCTTCAATAAAAGCGTTTTCGTGATCATCACAATGCTTTGGAAATGTCACAAAAAATATCGAATAAACATCTCTTTAATGAGTATCAAAATAAATGTGTATTCTAGAAGTGCGACCGTAGCATCAGTACCGTAGCGCCTTTGACTTAAATGTTTTGTGTTATTTTGTGTACTACTCAATGAAGTTTGGTTTATAGACTATTCCATTTCACATTACACTGACAGAAAAAAAAAAAAATAAAATAAAAAAAAAAAAAAAAAAAAAATTGGCTATTTTCAGGAAATTAGGAAAGACTCCCTCACAAATACTTACGTTAGGAAAATATCACTAAGTTATGGAACCGTTACATATAAGATGTACGGGTATGGAATTGATAAAACTGAAATATATAAACAAGGCAATGAAAATTAATTATTAAATTAAATTTTGCACTCCTCCCTTCTAATTTTGCTTTGGTCAGGGTCATGTACAGCGTCCATGATGTACTATTTAATTTTGTTATTCTAAGATCCAACAACCATTGTGGATTAGCAATAAAGAATTGCATTGATAATAATAGAGACACGCCCTAAAGATGTAATTTTGCATTAGGTACTTGCTTTGATGAGAGAACTCGTCACAAGTACCAGCTACCTTAGTTCAGCATCACATAGTGAATGATTCGCTGTGTAAGAATGATTGATGCTAAATTTTTTATAAAAAAAAAAGAAAAACAAAAAAAGGCTTAAATACAAGAAATATCACAGTGGTTTGGAGCAAATTGTTTGGTAGGTATGCAGTGTTACCGTTTTAACCACTTTGTGGTAGCCAATTTTCTACGTATTTAGCAACATTTATAATTGAGTTAGCCACAAATAAAAATATAATCAGGGCCAATTCTAGTGTTTTAGATTACAAAAAAATATATATATATAAATTAAAAACATTTTGGTAAAATAAGAACACGATGGTAACATAAAAAAAATCCCTGAAGTTAATATCCCGAGGGGTTTAACTAACAGTCATTAAAATAATCAATAAAGATAAATACTCTCGGAAAACATATTATAACCAGTCTGTCGCAGTTGGATAAAAATATGGTATTATCTTAAGAAAAGGGTAAAGTAAAATAATATTTAGCCACATAGCATTAGCACCTTTTCGAAAGAGTTTATTTAATATAGCCGATTTTTTTAAAAAATAATTTGCCACTAAACAAGTCCACTATAAAAAAAAAACTGCTAGTATGGTCAGATTCAATGGAATTTAATATTGATATTTCAAAGGCGTTACAATTGAAAAATGTTGAAAAAAAAAAACAAGATGCTGATGTAAAACTATGTAACAAATCAAAATATTTGATCAATGAGTAATATAAATGAATCAACTGTAGAGTTGAGTTAATTTATAATCCTACACAGTATTTATACCAAAACAACCCTCTCATGGTAGTGACAATGTATTTTCTAAGCATCTTTCCACTCCACAACCGACAAAGGTACCACTGGGTAATTGACCAGTGGTACTAGTCTATTAACAAATACCTATTCAAGAACACTAAATGTACGAGTGATTCAGAAAGCTCAATAATTATGGTTTAATAGAAATTGATATCAATGTCTTCTGCCCTATGTTGTATGTAAATATTATGATAACCACTAAGAAAATTTTAAATGACATCTTGGGATATTAAAACTAATAAATAGTGTCATAACATATACCATACCTAATTCGTATAGGTATATAAAAAGAACCAGTTCTACAAACGGTAGATACGTAGGTGACACTTTTATTGTTTTATCTAACGATAGATTATGTGAGTGACACCAACTCGTAAAGATAGATATTTAAATGGTGATTTTCACCATTATCATTTACAGTTAGCTACCGGAGGAAAATCTTTGTTTCAGAGAGCTCGCGGCATCTGTGCTAGCAAACATCTAGCTGCTGCGCTTCGACATGTCGAGCAAGTACTGCAAAGTAACAAATGTCACAGAATGTAGAATGCCAACCTGCCATTCTACCATATATGAACGGTGTCACTGACAAGATTTGAAGGATTTTGAAGCGCGCATCGATTATACTTACTTCAAGCCACTGTATAAGATCAACCAAATCTCACAGTGCGCGATAATAAGTCTACAGTGTGTGAGCATGCTTTGAGAAACAGATTTTCACCAGAGAACTGAAGTTTTTACCAGAACGCTACCCGAAGCTGTTGAAATCGACAAATATCTAATTTTCAATAGTGAAGATGGTTGGAAGATACCACCAGCTTTGTACCTTATGTTCCATCAATTAAGGCAGAAACCCAAACCACACACTGCAAGACATAAAGATACGGTTAGTTCTTTTGTAGATAGATTTAAATGGAGATCGTCCCCCTTCGTGAGTTTTCTTGCCAGTTCTTTCTTCGAAGGGCCTCCAAACTTTGTGAACTGGTGGTCGAGTCAGTAGTTTTTCCTTGCAATAAACTAATAATACATAACTTACCGAAACAATAAAAAGAAATGCCATACAGCCATACAGTTAATTTAATAACTTCTAAAAATAGTCTTAGTTATGCCTAACCGTATCCGGAAATAAATATTTACCTATGTAAAATGAAAAAAAAAATGGAGTAACCAATATGTGGCTGGTACAATAAAATATTATAAAATAAAATCCAAAAACCTTATTAAACAAAACCAAAAACAAACCTTATAAAATGTATCACACTATAATATTAAATAAAAAAAATTGTTGAAAAGGAGAGATGTGGTGTACTACATATTTTATAATAATAAATATACTGTTTGCTTGTATACCGGCTGCACACTCTGCTCTGTGACGCGAGTTCTGTTTATCTAGTCTGTGATACACAACTGTCACTGTCACCTTAGCCTGCAGCCGGTAGCAAGGGCAGCTAACCGAAATACTATTGTTTTATTTAAATACCTCATTAAATAAGTACCCCCCTTGTAACCAGGGACAGCACAAGGTCCATTATATTAATCCCATAAGTAGGTACTTCTTTACTCCTTTTTTTAACACTTACTAATCAAAAAACAAAAACATAAAAAATCTCAAATAAAACAAAAGTTTAACGAAATAGCAGGACCTAAACTTCACCCGGCGGCGACCATCTGACTGCAACAACGGTTGTACGGCACTGGGGGGCGCGCGGAAAAGGTATCTACATGAACGAACAAGTTTACACGAAGCTCGGACGCAAAAATATTGACGATTCGTCGGTGTCTGTCAGACCTAATGTATGCTAGGTGATTAAGGCGGGCATTCCCCAAAATAGGGTATTTTAAATTATGGATTACTCTCAAACCACAAGTACCTAAAACTTGGAAAAAATATATGTTATTTTACAGCTATTTATCTAGTGCTTCCGGCCGTTTTTTTTCGATTGGTGATATTTTACTGTGTCAAATAAAATCCCAAACATCCGTCTAATCGTAATCCAAATATCGTATTATTTGCAAAATACTTGGTTTTAGTTAATGAAAAATATACGAAAATAATTGTCTTTGAATAGCCGAGGGATTCCGCCGTCAAAAGTCATTTTTTTTTAAGGCATTGTTTATTTTCGAAAAAAACCTATTTTGCTACGTTGACGGTCGTAATTTCAATCAATCAGTCCCCTGCGGAATGAGTTAGAGGTCGGACGCGTGCCAATTTTTGCGGCGCAGTTACCTGCGACGAGCGAAATTCAAATATTTGATTGTGTAGAGAGTTCAGTAAGCTATATAGATACAAATAATTATCTGTGGTGTCGTGTAATGTACCTAGTTATAGTTTGTACAAATATATAATAATAGTTTGTAGGAAAATATGTATTTTAAATTTATTAACTAGGTTCATTCAAGAATAATTCTGTAAATATTTTATAGTGATTACGATAAAATGGCCAATAAAAAGAATTAAAAAAAAATAAGATTTCGTCGCAGACTCTGCGAAGGATAAACAAACATAAAAGGTAACTAAGTGATTTGATTTTTTTTATTCATTTGGAACGAATCAGATATTAATCTACATAGATTTCTAAATAGTAAGTAGTGTCGCAGTGTATAGAGATAAGTGAGGCAGTGTACGAAATTAACCTAGTGGACCCCCACAGTAATTCCTTAGTCAGGGAAAACTTTACAGCATGATGATATATTATGTAGTAGCAATAAATTAAAAGTATTGTATAATTTTCCAAAGATTAGGTATTTTTAATAAAGTTTTATTTCATTGATCTTTTTCAGGAAAAATTATCCGTTTAAACTTTCTTCACCGGACATATTTATATAACGTATAAAACAATTTAGGCAATATCCAAAAAAATATCCCAACAGAAAAACCAAATTTTAATCAAATATGAATTTTTGGTGTTACTTGAAATGGAAAATTTCTATGTCGAACTTTCGATGTTATTCCTTTTGGATATTTAAGGCGCTACTCGGAAAAGTATGGACTTTTTGATTTGAAACTATAGGACGGTTACAGTTGTTACAAATTTGGTAATAAGATATATATTTCTTCATACCTTTATCTAGATTCGTATAGTTTCAAAAACACGATTTTATGATTTTGCCTCGACACTTTTTCTTTTCGAAAAGACCTCTAAAAATACGAAAAGTCAAGATTATTCTTAAATGGGGTTACTTACACTATTGGAAATTGGTTTAATTAGTGGACACCAATAATATTTAGGATCGTATATAAGCATTTTTTTTATCGCTGTAGTTTTTTTTAATGCGAAGTGATTTTGTGTTTTTTTTTGCCTAATCTGCAAAATCGATCTCGCTCCCGCGCGCGTCGTTTTCTCATTGCTATCTCGCTTCAGCACATTTTTTCCGAGTATCGCCTTAAGATTTGTGTTTATGTGACTACACATAATTTTAAAAAGCAATAATGCTGAGAAATTTCCCATAGGTACTGAATTTGTGTTGTTTAAAATAAATTAATATTCGTATGCATTTTTTGGATTTTCTTACTCGTGACGCCAAATTTCATTCTAAGATCATATAAGAAAAAAAAACTGAGCAATTATTAATGAAAATGAGGGTCAAAAAAAGGAATTGCCATAAGTACAATAGCAGTAGGTACTCATGTTTGGAAAATGTTTTGGATTTTTATCAAGTATTACATGCTTACTGGTATAAATAAGTCATTTTATGTACTGCGAAATTACTCGGTTAAATATATAAACAGATTTGTATATTTAGGTATAACTTCGGCCACAGTCTCTAGCAGCGGTGCGGCGTGCGGTATGATTTGCGGTGGTATGCTATAATAGCCCGACTAGTTGCAACCGCGGCGGCCTCAGCGGTGGACGTTTTAAGAGAATTTGGAATGGCACTATCAAAAATGGGACGATATTGCCTTGACACAAGTGCGTTCTCAGCTCAAGATATCATTGAGTCCAGATTCTAGATTTCAGCTAATTTTAATAAATGTTTTACCATTATTATTGACATACTTATTTATTTTAATTTTACTCCTATTCACTTACTCCGATCACCACAATGATTTCCTCTACGACCCTCTCTTCCATTTCCAGTCCCACTGTAATCCCCACTCTGACACCCTTTCCGATTCCCACGCACTATCCATACCTACAAAAAGTAACTCTATCTGCCTATTTGTTCGTCCATGTGTTACTTTTTGGGCCTATGCCCAGCGGTGGGCGTCGTTCGGCTGCCATGATGATGTTACTTTGTACGCCAAAGCAGCTGAACCGATTTTGATGAATTTTGGTACAGAGATTACAAATCTTGGAGAAGGACATAGGCTACTTTTTTACGCGATATAACTGCAATTACAATACAAATGCAATGTCCAAAGTTCATGCAGACGAAGTTACGGGCCACAGTTAGTATATCAAATTACTAGATGCAGCCCGCGACTTCGCACACGTGGATTTCGGTTATCGCATGAACAATATTCTATGACCTTCTGCAAGTTTCAATGTATTTCAAAACTCCAAAATTCATCATCATTCAGCGTTTTGGCGTGATAAAGTAACAGACAGGCAAAGTGACATTTGCATTTATCTACGGATTAAGCAAGTACTATAAATGCGAAAGTATAGTCCATTCGCTTAGATAGTGTCGCTCTGCCACAATGCCGTGCGGGTGTACCGACACTATCTAACCGAACGGACTATAACTCTGTCTGTCTGTTAGGTTTCATCCCAAAACCGATAAACCAAGTTTGAATAATTTTAGCATAGAGATAAATAGGACGATCGAGAATGATATAGGGTACTTTTTAACTGAAACTCATGTTTTAACTGAAATACAAGCGGACGAAGTCGAGGGCAACAGCTTGTTTACTATAATTCTATTCTAGAATCGATCATTTCGCTTGAGATTCATAATAACACCCTCACCGTAACAATACTGTAATACATTCAATGTAATATTATAGTATGGTATACAGTGGTAGGAAATAATATTATTTGTACTTCAGTTATCTACCTATTTCGTTTTAAAATAATAAACATATTACATTAAAAATGAAACTTGAGTGGTTCTACTGAATATCGGTCACTACTGTCTTGCTGCTACACTGTGGCACGATAGCGGCCGCCGGCCAGGGCCGCGCAAGTATACTGAGACGCGCGGGGTGTCCCTCCGATGGGCGGAGCGTATGCGACGTTCTTCACCCCCTCAAATTATTTCTGCGCTCGGGATTCCTAGCCTTAAGGCGATACTCGGAAAAATTATGCAAAAGCGAGATAGCAATGAGAAATCGACGCGCGTGGGAGCGAGACTGATTTTGCAGATTACGCAAAAAACACACAAAATCACTTCGTATGAAAAAACTCGATTTAAAAAAAATGCTTCTATACGATTCTAAATAATATTACTGTCCATTAATTAAACCAATTTTCAATAGTATATGTAACCCCATTTAAGAATAATCTTCATATTTCGTATTTTTTAGAAGTATTTTCGAAAAGAAAAAGTGTCGAGGCAAAATCATCAAATCGTGTTTTTGAAACTATACGATTCTAGATAAAGGTACTATGAAGAAATATATATCTTATTACCAGATTTATAACAACTGTATCCGTCCTATAGTTTTATATAAAAAAATCCATACTTTTTCCGAGTATCGCCTTAAGGGTTAAGGGGGGTTAGTCGGTCAGCGAAAAATCACTATTGAATCAACGAGCTCGAAACTAAAAATCGTAAGCGAAATTCACACTTTTATCAAAAAGTTAATAAAAATGTTTAGGTTTTTTTTATCTAAAACACTCACGAAAAAGAAAAGGTAAATACCTATGTAATTGTGGTTATATAGGTATCATTATTGTAAAACACGGTCGTAATGTGCTTTTACATGAAATTTTAGAGGTAACTTCAGGATTTTTTTTCCATCGAGCAAAATTTTTCCAATCGTGTTTTCGAAACAGTCCTCCCATCACATATACGTTCTATTACATATTAAAAATTTCAATGCGAAAAATCTTCAATGTTTCAAATGACAGCTAATAGAAAATAGGCAATTTTGGCGTTTTCAGTTTCCAAAAGCCCCTAAGTGGACATATTGTCTTATAGTATTGAGAAAACAGGTAATAGGTCCTTACATATGAAATTGCCGTTTTTTTCTTTTGTACATATAACTTAATAACTTTTATAATATTAGAAATATATAATTTCTTTAATATTGCGTTACATTAAGACCGTATCGAGCAACTTTTGATAATTTAATAACCACGATATTTGATTATTTACATAGAAAAAACTTATTCCGAAAGTTACGACTATTTTTGTTTCCAGAATTTCGTACTTTATTAGTTGTAACTTAGTGAAAAAAAAAATTTTTTCTCTTAACGAATGTGTCATTTAGTAGTTAAAATGTCCATAAATACGTGTGTAAAATTTTGAAAATTTACATAATATTAGTCGTTAAATAATAACAAAAACGTTAGTATGGAAAAAAAATAATTACAGAAATCTCCATACAAAACGGCAATTTCATAGGTAAAGACCTATTATTAAACGCGTTTTTAAACTAAACATAGGTGTTTAACACCTACCTTTTCCCGACGTTTCGACCGAGTTGCATCGGCCGTGGTCACGGGCTGACTGGAGCTGCGGTGTTACGCCTCCTCCTCTGCGGTGGAATCTTCATCCACCGTCGAATAATTTTTCCAACTACCGTCACACACAACACTAACGGTGTCCCTATTCCGTATCATAGCCGTATTCTGGTAGTTGGCCGACCGCGAACAAAGAGGTAGTGCGTTTCCAATTACTGGATTCCACACTGCAGATAATTTGTAGCCATCTTCCCGATTGAAGTTGTTTGGATGTTTTTTAATTTCAATCGCTTCACGTACGACTCGTGAATAAAAATGGCGTTCAGTGGAAAGAACCTGCGTGCGATGAAATTCGATCCAGTGGTTTGTGCCACTTTCCAGCAAATGTTCTGCAATCGCCGATTTATTAGTCTGGCGGTTTTTCCAGTCAGCCCGTGACCACGGCCGATGCAACTCGGTCGAAACGTCGGGAAAAGGTAGGTGTTAAACACCTATGTTTAGTTTAAAAACGCGTTTAATACCTGTTTTCTCAATACTATATAATGCAACGCGAAAGTTTAAAAGTGTATATTGTCTTATGTTCGCCAGCTCCTCAGGTGACAGAGAAACCACTTGCAATACGAAATTAGCTGTCAAAATAGACTGTCGTATGAAAACTGTTTTAGTTCCAAAGATTATCACCGGAACAGAAAAAGTTGTCGCACTGTCAAAGCTGCGCGTTATCAAAAATCGGCCCGCAGACAGGATTGTAGGACTATAGGATTGCGTGACGTGTGCGTCGTTATATCATTACGGCAATACGAAATCAAACGTCAAGACGCAAACGTGATCAAGACGCGCTGCATAGAATTATGGCGATCGGCCCGCTGCGCCAAATCAGTCGTCTAAAGTTACTGTACTCTATGGATCTATCAAACTTACCGTTACATTGTTTCCCCAAGTATGTAATATAGTGCCGCCCGCATTCACGTAGTACTTCCCTCTTCTAACGTATCTCCTTACGTTTACAAATGGGTTTCTCAAAAAAGCTTCATCGTAACAGTGAATCTCAGCTCTTTCCGGCACCATTATCAAGGACTATTTAAAAACAAAAATGTGAACATAATATTAGGGGTTTTAGAGTATCAAATTACCATTTTGTATGGATTTTTAATTATTTTTGTATGTAAAAATGACACGAAGGACGTCGATGTACCTGTGTATCTTCCTGCCCTTATCCCAATATTCCCAATACTATGTAAGAATTTAAACTTTCATGGTCAATATAACTATTGTAGAAAACGGGATATTTACCATGTTTAGATTTATTTATGAGTCCCCGATATTTCGGCGCAGTTGCACGCGTTACTCCGTGATCATGGCGCGTGCAACTGCGCCGAAATATCGGGGACTCATAAATAAATCTAAACATGGTAAATATCCCGTTTTTTACAATAGTTATAGTCCCAATACTATTTGGGGTCGGCGCAGTACGCCCTTTTTCACTTCACTCTATTACCTGCCTCTTCTTCATTTACCCTCTCAAGGACCTGTGGCACTTACAAATGCGACTTGCGACTACCCCCATTCTTTTTTTTTATATTGCAATATGTATATGTTTCATATGCGGTTTTCGATGTTCAAAAGAGAAATAAGAAAAAAATATTGAATTCAGATCCAGATGTTCAAATCGGCATCTTTTTTGCGGTCCCCCTCTTCCTTTCCATATATCAACATTTATGTCCATCACCCTTATAGCAATATGCCTATCATCCCTTCTCATAATCATGTCCATACCAAGCCAAACGGTTTTCCTTTAAAACTTTCTGTCACTGGTGCTACTTTCAAACTTCCTCTAACACACTAAACTCTGTCCTAACTTTGTCCTCTCGCGTTAATCCACACATCCACCTAAGCACTCTCATTTCCGCTACATTTAACCGCCTCTGTGGTCTAGTGGTTCACACCACCGATTTCAGACCCAGAGGTGGACCCGGGTTCGATTCCCAGTTTGGGTATATATTGTAATCGGTTTGGTTGGTGGTAGGAATTGTTCTTAGTCCGCCTGGCTAGCTACCACCGTCTTATCTAAGTCTGACGCCATAACAATGATGTTTTCAGCATTATTGTGTTCCGGCAGTTAGAGATAAGATAGCCAGTTCCTCAGTGATTGAGGATTCCGGGAGTAGTGCGCTTCCACCTTCAGCCTTATCACCACTTAACATCAGGTGTGATGAAGGCTAAGTGCTACCCCGTTGTGAATAAAAAAGAATAACATGCAATTTCCTTACATCCGTCTTTTTCAATGCCCAACATTCCGATCCATACTTGACAACTGCCCCCTGATTCATGAACCGTCGAAAACGCTCCCGACAGCGGAATGTATGCACTGTCTCTGTCACTCACTATAGAATAGACAAAGACGAAGCACAGAATTCGAATCCGATTCTGTTTTTGATGGGTTGCGAATCAGGGGGCTGGTCTTATTATGGACTGTGCCCTTCAAGGTACCTATATCACATAAGAAATTAAAAATTTACAAGTTCCTATGAATAAACAACCTTCTCATAATTTAAAGTACCTACTAAGTTACTTACTTGTACACATAAAACGGCAAATAAAATACTTATTATTAACCCGTAAATCATTTTGTACCCAGATGGCAAATAAAACGAGATTGTATGAACTAAACAATGATCGAAACGCAAATGAATACAGTTTTGTGAAATTAAGTGCTTTTAAATAACACCACTTAGTCATGGTATATCACCCGTTTTCATTAAAAGGAATGAGGTTGTTTTGTTTACCACTTATCTGTCGCGGCCATCTTGGTCATTATGCGCATCTCACACTACTTCCGTATTATATTTCAACTGCGCTACTACCGGCCTCATTTAAATGACGATATTCATGAAATTTTGTATGGAGACTATATAAAAAACTTTTAATAATGGAGGCGTGATTAAATATCAGTGGTGTCGTGTGTCGTTACGTTCCCTAAAATATGGTTGAGCGAAGCGATGGCTGGTTCATGCCAGTGGGATGGCTCTGCTCATGTTTACTTGTGTTAAATGTTGTTGTGATAATGTATTAAAAATTGTACTATCTGCTCTTTATGAGCAAGCTGTGAGTCTTATGTCGCGTGTCTTACCTTACATAAATAGAAGTCCTTTCTTTTCATTATTATTCTTTTTTGTTTTTCTTTTCTTATTATCAAGCAAGTTAAGATAGGTAGCTCTAGTATGTCATGCTCACTATAAACATTTCTGCGGTGGTGTCGTATGAGGCGGGTCGTTACGTTCCCTTAAATATGGTTGAGCGAAGCGATGACTGGTTCATGCGTCATGCTCGTGAACGGGTGCCACCAGTGGAAATGGGTCTACTCATGAGTCTCATGACTGCTTGTCTTAACGTGTAGTTAAATATTATACTTTATTTATTACTATTTTGTTTTCTAATGTATGACACAACTTGCAAATTTTCTTATTAGTAATCTTAATAGGAATGAGATGTATGCCCATTATACTATTCGATTGAAATCTCTTGTTTAGTTGAAAATTGTTTACTGTTATATAATATGATAATAAATAAGAGCAAAATTAAATGTAATTAATTAAATTAAGTATTTTCTATTGTGATTGAAATTTAACTTACTAATGTGTAAAGGTCATTTTTACCCGACTACGGCAAAGCAAAAAAGGAGGGTTATGAGTTTGACCGGTATGTATGTATGTATGTATGTATGTATGTTCATCTGTTCCCGCATAGCTTCTAAACTGCTGATCATATATTCACAATTGAGGTATCGTTGGAAGCGTCTCGATTGTCTGCTGGTTATAGGCTATGTCAATGAAATTGAATATGGCGCCCTCTACACGACATAAAGTTGTGAACTAAAAAACTTTTTTTAAAATAGAATATCGTGTTTGGTATCAAATGAAAGCTCTTGGTGAGCTCGTTTCAAAAATATAAATTTTATTGGTTGTTGCTTGCGGATTTGCTTGCATAAATCGAATTTTGACATCTTTACAGGGTCAGCGAACTAAGACTATTTCCCCTAGCAAATATTATCCTACATGATTAGGCCCTTGTATAATATAATATATGTTTATGGCATTCCATAGTTCACCCCAGCATTGTTTGATGAAAATAGGTAGGTAGAATATTTACATTATTAGGTAATAATTTAGTTCATCACATCAGCCGAACGACGCCCACTGCTGGGCCTAGGCCTCCCCCAAGGAACTCCACAACAATGGATCCTGCGCTGCCCGCATCCAGCGGCTTCCCGCAACTTTGACCAGATCGTCGGTCCACCCTGTAGGGGCCTGCCCACGGAAAGTCGTCCGGTACGCGATCGCCATTCGAGAACCTTACCACACCAACGGCCATCGGTTCTCCGCGCTATGTGTCCCGCCCACTGCCACTTCAACGATGCAATCCTTCGAGCGGTGTCGGTTGTTTTAGTTCTCCTGTGGATCTTATCGTTTCTGATTCGATCGAGCAGCAAAGAGTTCGCATACACAATAGTTTAGTAGTGCAGTTGGGAATGAAAAAGTAATACTTTTTAAAATTCCATTGTGCACTACTACACGGTAGTGCAAAAGGGAATAAATAATTCCCAACGACACTACCGGTTTGACAGCTGGAAATACAGTAGTGCAGATAGGACAAAAAATTCCGATCTGCACTACCGGTAGTGCAGATTGGTAGTGCAGAGTGGAAGGAATGGAAATACCAAGCATCGCTCTCTCCATTGCTCGCTGGGTGACTTTGAGCCTTCTTTGAGATACATAGTAAAAGACCACGTCTGACTTCTATAGGCCAGTCTCACATCCATTACTGGCAACACACACCTGGTCAAAGTCTTTCGCTTCCTGTCTTAACAGCGTTGATCACACTGACATAATTGAATATGTGCTTCTTGGTCGACATGATAAAATCGATCTCGTTTTTTACATCCAGGTTCATTTGCAGCTTGCGGGCTTCCTGAAGAAGGAGTTCATCATAAAGATGTTCTTCCTCTCCATTAAGTCTGCCAGCATCTGGCCTCTGTCGGTTCGTTGCCCAAATCCAAATTGCCCCACTCTCAACTCATCACCGCAACGTTGCCTACTTAGCATTGAAATCTACCATCACAACCGTGTAGTGTGTTTTATAGCTATGCATGGGTTTCGAAACCTCCTCATGCATAGCCTCCACTTCGTCATCGTCATGTGTTTAGGTCGGAGCGCATACTTGTATGACATTTAGCGAATACCGTTTCGATATTCTGAGTATCAGGTACGCTGCCCCTGCGCGACACGCTTCCGACACCACCTAGGGACTGTTGTTCGCCCTCCCGGTGGTATAGTAAGTTACCGAATTGCAGGATAATCGAGTCCTTCCCCTCTCTTTAGACTTCAG
The DNA here is from genome assembly GCA_949710035.1 of Crambus lathoniellus. Taxonomy (NCBI): domain Eukaryota; kingdom Metazoa; phylum Arthropoda; class Insecta; order Lepidoptera; family Crambidae; genus Crambus; species Crambus lathoniellus. Next base: position 10,212,084 of record OX453324.1, on the reverse strand, counting down.
ATAATCCAATGATGTCCCAGTGTAACTTACTAACAGCCTCTTCCAACTCTATGAGCTTCGAGTCACTCGCACAATATGCGCGTGCTGTAGGTTGCCGGGTCAACTTACCCGGGGATTCTCAGCACCCCCTGCCCCGCCGTTACCATAGCCGCTACCGTAGCTAGGAATAGCGGGGTCGCCGTGGAGTGGGGCTGATTTTTTTGGTGTAAAGCCATTTTGGGGGGAAGGGGTTGCCATAATCGCCACGCTTGGCCTGCTGCTGCCCATCTCCTGATGCAGTTTTCCCTCTTTCGCCTCATAAGACACCCACGAGAAGAGAGAGGGTAGTGCTATTCTTTTTATGTGCCGGCACTACACAGCGAAAAATTATGACCCCAAAATAATATAAATAAAAATTAAGTTCAAAAACTAAAACCCGACTACTGAAAAATCACGCTCTAAAAAGTATGAAACAAGAAAATATTCTCATCTGAAATTGCCGTGGTCGTATGCCCCTTACTATATCAAAACAATATTTTCATTCTAGGGAAAAGTGGCATACGACCACGGCAATTTCAGATGAGAATATTTTCTTGTTTCATACTTTTTAGAGCGTGATTTTTCAGTAGTCGTGTTTTAGTTTTTGAACTTAATTTTTATTCAATTTGACGACTCTGTATGAAATATAACAGGGAGAAAAAGATTGCCCTTGACGAGATTCTTGCCGGTTCTTCTCGCAAGTTCTCCCGCCGTAGGATTTGCGAACCGACGGCGTAGCTTCTTTGACGTTCATAAGTGTTGTTACCTCAACCTAAATTAAATAAAAAAAAAATTTTGATTTTTTTTAATAAGCTTTCTAACTATTTATAATAAAGAATGGTTTTATCCTGTACTAGCTTCCGCTCGCGACTTCGTCCGCGTGGACATTCGAGAAAATACTTAGAGGACCAATAACCATGATAAAAAGTATTCTTTGAAAAAACGGAAAATGAAGTATTTAGAAAAAATCGACCCTTCTCATCATCCATTTTTCAGTAATAAAAATTGCATTATGAATGCAAAAAACTAAAAATTAAAATAAGTATTCTTTGTTTTAATTTCATAAAAATTTGATCAGCCGTTTTTACGTGATTAGGCTGGTCCTCCCTCACCAAGCGAGCAGCCTCGCGCGAGGCAGAACGTTTGCCACGTGCGGCGGGCCTCGCACGAGGCTGCTCACTTCATGAGGGAGGACCCGCCTAATCACGTAAAAACGGCTGATCAAATTTTTATGAAATTAAAACAAAAAATACTTATTTTAATTTTTAGTTTTTTGCATTCACAATGCAATTTTTATTAGGTACTGAAAAATGGATGATGAGACAGGTCGTTTTTTTTCTAAATACTTCATTTTCCGATTTTCAAAGAATACTTTTTATCCTGGTCCCCTAAGTATTTTCTCGAATGTCCACGCGGACGAAGTTGCGGGCGGAAGCTAGTAAATAATAAGTGTCTGTTTCACAATCAAAAAGTCAGTTCTGAGTAGCTTAGGTACCAAGAACTTGTTAGGTACCAAGAACTTTTAGGGTACTTAAGATGATTTAGGTTTCTATACCCTATTTACCCCCTGGGTTTGATTTTCGGAAAACTACGAAATTGGTTGTCTATTTGTTTTAAGAAGTAGCCTACAAAGTTTAAAGTTGAAATGACTATTTTACCCCTGATTTTTCATTCAAAATTTCACCCCAATTTCAACCTTTTAGGGGTTGAATCATGTTCAGCGTGTTAAACATCAAAATAAATGCCATTTTTGCAATCGTCATCCCATAAAACCTCAAAAACGACATCCGTATCGATTTTTAGGTACCTATATTTATCTCATTTTACCTCTAAGGGGTAGATTTTCGAAAAAATACGAAATATGTGTTTGTTTATTTGTTTACTTTCCGACCATAAGCCTAAATAATAAATTTAATGAAGGACTTTCCAGATACAACATTTCATCCCCCTTTTCACCCCTTCGGGGAGGGAATTGTCAAAAACGCTGACACAGGAAAATATTAATTTTCAATTGCCAGCCTAAATACAAAATTTGAAGATCCTAGCTTCAAAACTGACGGACTTTCATACAAACATTTATCCCCTATTTCACCCCCTTAGGGGTGGAATTACCAAAAACCCTTTCTTAGTGGATGCCTACCCTGTATAACGTATCTATGTGCATAATTTGAAGTCTCTAGGTTCAGTGGTTTGGGCTGTGCGTTGATATCTCAGTCAGTCAGTCAGTCAGTCAGTCAGTCAGTCAGTCAGTCAGTCAGTCAGTCAGGACTATGAATTTTATATATATAGATAGATTTAATAGGCAATCGAAGGTGAAAGTAGAATAAGAGACTTTTTCCTGTTGTTTGCGCTAAAGTAATAACTATTATTAAAAGCCTTTATTACAAGTATTATTCTCGATTAACAGTTTATAATATATATATATATGTCACAGGGATATGAGGAAATCAGAAATTTCACGAAATCCCTAGGGATCCCTAGATGTGGAATAGTCTGAAGTAATAACAGTAAGCTCACGGCTGCAGGTGACAGATATGAGCGAGTTTGTATCGGAAGTCCCTGTAGAACACGTGATAGGTTAGAAATTAAGACGATCGCGAAGCGCAGCAAAGCGATCGCCTTAAATTTCGTGGTTATTTTTTTTGTGAAAGAAATCCATAAGTTGCTTAACTATATTTGCAACATATTATTGTAATTTATGAATAAATAGGGCAAATAGTAAAATTGTCCAACATTATTGAACGTATGCCTAACCGTGTGGCGTACGATGGGCACTTGTGCACATATCGTGTCAATCTTATGGTATCTAGGTTATGCGAGGCATGAGGGGCTTACTGCTCCAGCATCCTTCCTCAATTCTGTTATTGTCGATAGCGGTTTGTAATGTATCCTTTCCGTTGCTACCTATCCATGAATAATTTTTTTTTTATTTTAGAAACTCTAGTTTTATTACTTCTTTTATTTAGGTTAAAGAGGGAGGGGATGGTATAGCTGTTAAAGGGCTATTATCTGTGTTAATTCAGATGAATTCAAATGAGAAGATTCTAATTATTTACTTATTTTACCCTTCTTCTAGTTATATTAATAGTTTGTAGGATATTTTCATATAAAATACTTAGTGGAATTACTGCTTTAGAACTGGCCCCATAGCAGACGTTTTCCTACATCTAAACATCTTTTCAAAAATATATTGGTTATGACTATTGGAGCTGGTACCACGGTCCATACATTTTGCCCATCCTCCTTTGGGATAGAACAATGTTTGTACATAATCGTACAAATACGATTTAAATCGTACATCTGGCAACCCTGCTGGGCCCAATTACTTGCCCAATGTAAACGATGGATGGCGAGTAGAGTAGTACCTCAGTTACTCGGCCCAGTTCACTAGGCCGAGCAGCTCGACTAATGTAAACTATGCTTAAGAGACATCTCCATTCCGGACGGTTTGCAGCTACTGACTCCCACATTAAGGGATCCATCATAATGCAGCTCTTCATGTGCCTTTTGAGCACGTCTTTGTAACGCAGGAGCTGTCCGCCGTGCTTGCGCTTGTCTGGTAATCGCTCTTCTGGCATGCGAAGCGCATGACCACACCACCGTGAACTGAGGCTGCATCAGATATGATTCTATTCCGCAGATGTTAGAAATTTATAATACACAGAAGAGAACCAAATTCTCGCCAGATATAACGCTTAGTACTAGGCGATAAGAGTGACCGAAGGTGGAAATACAAAGGCAGTTTTTCTATTCAAACGTAGATGGTGAAATTATAAAAAGAGACTTCTTTCCTGTTGTTTGCGCTAAATTTGTAATAATTATTAATAAAAGCCTTTACATAATATTACAAGTAGTTAAGTATATTCTATTAACACTCTTTGGATGATGCCAGAAGAGCAATATCTTTTTCCAATAAATCTATGGCCACTAATGACGTGCCGCATACCCTATGTTTTCCATTTTTTCATTAATTCATAATAATTATTTAAAAAGATTTGAACCTTCAAAAACTAAAACCTGGCTTGAGGTTCCACTTTCACCTCCTCATTGTTACAAAATGTCAAATTCTATAGAACTACGAACTAAAGTATAATTCGTCACATTTCCGCAAGATGAGGTTTTTTATTTTTCTGGTCAGGCTTTACGTTGTTTCAAGTACTTCCACTTCATGTCCCATATTTAAGGGATGCCCTGTTTAAACAAGGTGTGTCATCGCTTATTCTCCTTAACCATCTTTAAGGTAGGCCTTTTTTATTATTAGAGTGAGGGCAAATACAAACTTCAAGGTTGCCAATGTCAATCTGGCAGGCTAGGCTCGGTCAGCTTACAGGAAGCCGTATGTCCTGGTTAAACCGGGACACATGGGCTGTCTCTCACCGCCCGGCCCCCACCATAAGGCGGTCCTGTGCCTCAACATTTAAGGCGTAATGATAATTATACAAAGGTCCAGGAGGATTTTAGAAGCAAATTCTGCTGCATAAATACTTTAATTTTGACTGTATCTATGGTCTAGTCTAGTTACTAGACTGCCACTCACGCGTCCAAGCTCAGTAGCCGTCACTGCACTCACGCGTCCACTCGCGAAATAATCGCACATCGAGAATTTGCAATTCGCAACGTGCCGCTTTAAAGCTTAATATCTAGCAAACTAATACTGTTAATATCAAAATAAAAATATGTGTTTATAGCTGAAAGTATAAACTATAATTTTTATTACATATCAAATTACAATAATTAATTCAAATTACTTTAAAAAAATGTTGGTTAAATCACACTGCATAAAAATGGCGAGCAAAAACCATGTTTCTTCAAGTCAATTTTATCGTCGTCTCTGACTTCTTAAATATAAATCTTTGTTATATTTAAAAGTATACGTCCTAAGGAATATTTTAAATATACATACGCCACTACGAAAGCATTCAATTAAAAAAAAATATGTAGTTTAAAAAACTAAAAAACACACTTTTATGGGAACAGACTAAAAAGTACAAAATAACCGTCTATTCAGTAACTGAAATTAAAAAGCGTGGTGCGCGTTGTCAATATTAAGTACTTGAATGCATGCTTTGCAAAGGGCGCACCACGCTTTTTAATTTCAGTTACTGAATAGACGGTTATTTTGTACTTTTTAGTCTGTTCCCATAAAAGTGTGTTTTTTAGTTTTTTAAACTACATATTTATTTTTTACGTTTTAGTTTAATAAATGGCAAGCTATGGGTGGTGGATAATCGATATCACAGTCCATTCATGTGTCTGCTCACCCCGTCAACATTATAACTTAAAGGCATGATTGTATGTCTTTAGTTTTACAAATTCAAGTGGAGTCTATTAGTTACCAGATGCGCGAGCCGAACCCTTACTTTCTCCTTACTCCATCATCAGACCCTCACCACCAAGTGTAGCGAATAGGTCTCATCAGAACGAAACAAATGAGCCCAAACTCGAGGGGTTTCGTAGTGGTCATTAAGCAGTGCCACTGACTTCCTCCCTGCTCCATCATCAGGCCCTTACCACCAAGTGTAGCAAATAGGTCTCATCAGATCGAAACAAATGAGCCCAAACTCAAGGGATTTCCTAGTGGTCATTAAGGAGTGCCACTGACTTCCTCCCTGCTCCATCATCAGACTCTCACCACCAAGTGTAGCGAGTAGGTCTCATCAGAATGAAACAAATGAGCCCACCTCGAGGGGTTTCTTAGTGGTCACTAAGGAGTGCCACTGACTTCCTCCCTGCTCCATCATCAGACCATCAAGTCCACCAACTGTAGCGGGTAGGTCACATCAGAACGAAACAAATGAGGCAGAACTCAAAGGGTTTCCTATTTGCCATTAAGGAGTGCCACTGGCTTTCTCCCTGTTCCATCATCAGTTCCTTGCCACCAAGTGTAGCAAATAGGTCTCGTCTGAACGAAACAAATGAGCCCAAACTCGAGAGGTTTCCTAGTGGTCATTAAGAAGTGCCACTGGCTTCCTCCCTGCTCCATCATCAGACTCTCACCACCAAGTGAAGCGAATAGGTCTCGTCTGAACGAAACAAATGAGCCCAAACTCGAGAGGTTTCCTAGTGGTCATTAAGAAGTGCCACTGGCTTCCTCCCTGCTCCATCATCAGACTCTCACTACCAAGTGAAGCGAATAGGTCTCATCAGAACGAAACAAATGAGCCCAAACTCGAGGGGTTTTCTTAAGGCCATTAAGGAGTTTCACTGGCTTTCTCCCAGCTCCATCATCAGACCCTCACCACCAAGTGTAACGAATAGGTCTTATCAACACGAAACAAATGAGCCCAAACTCGAGTGGTTTCCTATTGGTCATTAAGGAGTGTCACTGGCTTCCTTCCTGCTCCATCACCAGACCCTTACCACCAAGTGTAGCGAATAGGTCTCATCAGAACGAAACAAATGAGCCAGAACTCGAGGCGTTTCCTATTGGTAATTAAGAAGTGCCACAGACTTCCTCCCTGCTCCATCATCAGACCCTCACCACCAAGTGCGACTAAAAAGTCTCATCAGAACGAAACAACGGAGGCCAAACTCGAGGGGTTTCCTAGTGGTCATTAAGAAGTGCCACTAGCTTCCTCCCTGCTTCATCATCAGACCCTCACCATCAAGTGTAACGAACAGGTCTTATCAGAACAAAAGAAATGAGCCTAAGCTCGAGGGGTTTCCTAGCAGCCATTGAAGAGTTCTATTGCCCACCTCTTAACTCCATCATCAGATCAGCTCGATGGTAGCAAATTATTGTATTGTCATCGGATTCATATAGACTTGCAAAGTTTCAAATCAATACGACACTTAGAAGTAGGTTAAAATTGATTTCCAAGATTTTCTTACATTGTGACTTAGTTACAAGTGAAGCTAATAAAAGTGTGGTTAGTACATTACAGCCGAGGACAGGTAAGTAAGAAATTACATTGTCGAGGATGGTTTGAAGCACGAGCCGCAGGCGAGGGCTTTAATCATTCGAGGCAAGGTAATTTGCTTACCGTACAAGGCTTGTATAGTGCTTTTCTCAAGAAATGCGAGGAAATAAAAAAAACTGTTTAACTAAATAATATTTATTAAAATTTATATCACACATGTTCGGGCAATTATTAAATGTACTTAAATGTTATTGTTTTCCCGGGCACACTTATGTATAAATCGCCAATAATAATATTATTTTAATGATGTAGGTATCATTAAAATACGCCAACAACACAGATTCCGAAAACGTATGCGCCTTTTTTCACTTTTCCAAATCAGATCGTAGGTTTTCATATATCTTTCTTTTGATTTTGCTGGCAATAAGTTTTCTGTTATTCATTTTGCTTCTGCTCTCAAATTTGGTGGAGTAGGTACACACAATGTCTGTATATGTTTCATTGGCAGAACTCATTTTGATAATTTATTACACAATATAAATAAACTGTATTGATATCAAATCAACCGCTGAAAATCATTCCCGCCGTTTTCTTAATATTGGTTTGTGAGGCCAAGTGGAACGGTCATACAGCCTATTGATACTTACTACTTGCTACTAAAATGCGCAACTTCAATACCCGCTTCTGGGTGGTAGATGGCGCTGTACATATTTCCCATACAAAATTACTCGTTAAGGATATTTTGTCTATGATAAATCTCATTTTGTTTTTTCGATTGATGTTCGTGCTAAAGGTACATAGCGCTTGTGGTACAATACGAAGTAATATACTCTGTGCGCACCGTATTTTAAAAAAGTTAACCTTATTATGATATAATAATTACCTATATAATAATAATAATAATAATGTGGCTGTATGGTGCAAATGTCCCTTTGCTTTTTCTGTTTTTATACACAGGAATAAAATAAAGAAAAAAATTTGGTAATAATATCTTTGGTTAATACCTTTTCCGAGGTAAACATTCTAAATTTTAAAATCACTGCAGTAATGAATTTCAGTACTTACTTACTGCACTGATTTTAGTGCAGTAAGTAAGTACTGAAATTCATTACTGCAGTGATTTTCAAATTTAGAATGTTTACCTCGGAAAAGTGCCACGTACTGCATTCTTTTCTCAAATATAATATTAACATTTCAGAGCATAAGTGTGAAGAGACATTTTAAACACAAATGCTCTGAAACACGTCGACACTGACGTAATAAAAAAAAATTCATAAACAAATGTCACAGACTACACTTCTTAAAGGGCATTTATAAGATACGTTTTCTATTACAGAATCGTCTAAAAACAAATTTCTATCTCGTCTGTGAAGTTACCACAGGTAAAAAACTGTTTTAACTAAAAAGGTCAGCTGGGCTGCTTTAGCGGTGTGCTAAAATGTGCGCGCCAAAAATATGTACTCCATTATCATACATAATAAATTTATGCCTGGAAAAGGGCATCTTTCCAGACAAACTTAAATTATCGGTAGTTAAGCCTTTATTGAAAAAAGGCAACGATAGTGATATGGGTAACTACAGGCCCATTACACTTATACCGGTGATATCTAAAATATTTGAAAAAGTGATGGCAACACGTCTTTACTCTTTTATTACCAAGCATAACATTATAAATCAACAACAATATGGTTTTCAGGAGGATAAATCGACCTCTCTAGCTTGTTTCTCTTTAATTAAAAAAATTGCAGAAGGAATAAATGATAAGACACCAACAGTAGCAGTATTTCTTGACATGTCAAAAGCGTTTGATCACGTGAATCATGAAATACTGCTACAGAAATTACATGACTACGGTATAAGAGGAATAGCACATAAATGGTTCGCCAGCTATTTGTGTAATAGACAACAATGTACCGAAACAACACGGATAGAAAATCAAACGCAAGTAAAGGCAAGATCAAAATATCGCAAAATTACTAATGGAGTCCCTCAAGGCAGTATTTTGGGGCCATTACTATTCATTCTTTACATCAATGATCTTCCAGATGTTACTAAGAATGATTGCTTTTTATTTGCAGATGACTGCACACTTCTATTTAAAAATAAAAATATTGACGAACTTGAACTTGACATTAATAATACACTTTATGGCATAATTAATTGGATGAATAAAAATGACCTTAAAATTAACATATCTAAAACTAAAGCTATTCAATTTCACACGTATAAAACAAAAAAAATTAATATTGACATACACTACAACAATAATAAAATTGACATCGTAGACAGCACAGTATTCTTAGGTATAAAATTAGATGAATACTGCAGTTGGAAAAATCAGGTAGATACTGTTTGCACTAAATTAAACAAATTTGTATTTGCACTTAATAGAATCAAAAACATTGCGTCTTTTCAAATTGCTTTACAAGCGTACCACGGATATGTCTCTTCTTTGCTGCGTTACGGCATAGTTATATGGGGTAACAGCGTAGACTTTGAAAGAGCTTTTAGAGCCCAAAAGAAGTGTATTCGCGCCTTATGCGGGATAAGACAAAGGGAATCTTGTAAACTCCTGTTTGAAAAACACAAAATACTCCCTCTGCCATGTATCTACATATTAGAATTATGTATGTTAGTAAAAAAGCACCCAGAGTTCTTTACAAAATGTAACCTATTAAAAACGAACTTAAGAAATTCTAGGAAAAATAAATTAGCTATACCTAAATGTAATTTAAGCCTATTTCAAAGAAATTGTTATTATATGGCTATCAAAATATTTAATAAGCTACCGCTGGACATTACTGATCAGCCACTTGATAAAAATATATTTAAAAAGAAATTGGTACAATGGCTCCTACAACATAACTTCTACTCCATTAATGAGTACTTGGAGAGAAAATGACATTCTATAATAATTAATGTAGGTATTGACCATATTTTGACATTTTGTAATTTTTATTAGCCACTGACATTAGGACTCATAATGGTTTATCAGACATTTTTAGTTATTTTTAATTTTTGTTAATCTTATATTGAGATATTATAATTACATTCCCATAATATATAATTGACATTTGCATGCCCACATAATTAGGGTAGAACATTGTTGTTCGTCTTAATATCATTGTTGACCACCCCAATGTACTACACGATGTTAAGCAAATAAACGTTTTGAGTTTGAGTTTGAGTTTGAGCGGCCTTAACGTTTTTAGCCATAATTTTTTGGGCGACTAGAGCGGCCTGGACGCGTGAGTGGCTCACTAGAGTCTAGTGGTACGAACCAGCGGTGTCAGACCTAGAGATCCCAGGTTGAATTAGCAGATGAGGTCAGGTCTACTTTCGGTCAGGGTACGGCCTTAAGTTTTGGTGAAATATCATTGATATAATATACGGTAAGCATACGCCCATCCGAACATTTTACCCACAGTACACGGAAAGATTTTTTTCTCTTTTACCTATATTTTCATAGAAGCATAAGCAGCGTCATCTATATCTATCTTCTATCTATATCTATCTATCTATCTATACTTATAATAAATCTGTAGAGAGGTCAATACTGTACATGACATATATTTCCAAAATAACTATCAGGGGGTGATTAGGGATCGATATTGATGCCAAAAATGCAATCAGTAAAATTTTTGTCTGTCTGTCTGTCTGTCTGTCTGTATAACCGTTATAGAAACAAAAACTACTTGAAGGATTTTAACGAAACTTGGTGCAGTTATTTTTCATACTCCTGAGCTGGTTATAGTATACTTTTCATCACGCTACAATCAATAGGAGCAAAACAGTGAAGGGAAATGTTGGGAAAATGGGAGAAGTTACTCCATTTTTTAAGCTTCCGTCGCGTGTGCAACCTTCATGGTTAAAGCTACACAGAAATCATGTATGACGGAAATGTTCTCCTTAAAATTATATAAAAAATAACCCACGACAGCATATGTCTATCTTTTATGGTTGACTCACAATAACACGTGTAACTTCCGATAGCTTAGCAGTTCGAAGCTTCACTCGATGCGTCTCGCGGCCGAAGGTACAAAAAGGCGGGGCGTCCGAGCTCGAGCTTCATACAATTATAATAAAAAGATGTCATACCTTCAATTTTATTGTTACCACTTGCAAGTGAGAAGGAATAGATTTGTATACTTTCAACGTTTTCGTGGCTTATTCAATCAGTTTATTGTATTTTTGGAGAAGTATTGTGTTATTATGTATAGGTAGTGTTGAGTGGCAAAAACGCGGCTTACCTCACGCACATATCCTGCTTTGGTTAAAAGATAGGTGGATCCCACACTGCACCGCACGACGATTCGGTTTGTGGTAGTGCGCTTCTTAACTATGGCTGTAGAATCTTGATGTGCATACAAAACCCGCAGTGTATGAAAAATGACGCCGCATCTCCGTCCTGTAGTGCGGAAACCGGAGGCAGTGTGTTGGACGCCTTAAGGTTCGACCTATAGTATTATATTATCTGTGGTTCGACCTAAGTTTGGAATAATTTTAGACGACGTTTGCACAACTATTTTGCTAATAAGAGAAATAAAAATATTTATATTTTTTTGCAATAGGGGCTGAAAAGGGGTCTTAAAAATTTGAAGTGGGGCTACTAGAGCATATGGGGTATCATTTAAAAGAACGCTGCTTGCACTCTCTTAAACAATTTTTTTTTGTTTTAGGCCGCATAGTTTTTGACTTATGATGAAAAATGTAAAAAAAATATCGCTTCCCCCCTCCTTATCTCCGAAGTTTGCAAAGAGAAAAATCTGAAATTATTTTAGGTGATAGAAGTTTATGTAAAGATTACGGGAAAAATAAAACGATGTCTCTAAATAGTAAACTTTTTCAGAAATCATCAACAAACATTACATTAGTTTCATTATCGGTCAAGAGATGGCGCTGACCAAAAACTGCAAAATTCTACATCGCAAATTCTTGGACGAATATGCCTCGCCGTCGAAAACATTTTTACGTTTTACTTACAACCAAAATATCCTCCTTCCTACCTACTCGCAGGTTGCCTTGTTTGGGTGAAGCACAGTTGCACAGTCTATATATTTCCCTTCCCTACAGTCGGCCAACGGACACGTCTAGACAGAGCAATCGTGCGGGGTTCGCGGGGCGAGAGAGGGGCGGTAGCGTCCCCATCTGCCATACACTCGCTGGGGACACACCGGTCAGGAGTGTCGCATTTTATTATCACATTTTACATAACATCAATATGCATAAAATATTTTTTCGATGATTTTTATTTTGAATATAATAATAATTATTCAAGTAAACGTTTTTTTACATACTTTTACACTTTGACTTTTAAATATAAATCCAGTAAGTATTTAGAAAAAAATCGACCCGTCTCACAAGTCACAACCAGCTCCGATGGGACTCGAACCCACGACCTTTCGCTATCCGGGCGACTGCTCTATCGCAGGTCATGGGTTCGAGTCCCATCGGAGCTGGTTGTGAGACGGGTCGATTTTTTCTAAATACTTCATTTTCCATTTTTCAACCATAAAAATTGCATTGTGAATGCAATAAAGTAAAAATTTAAATAAACTAAATCCAGTATCTAATTTTATCGTTGCGTTTTTGTAAAATTTTATATAGTATAACCATTTTATGTACGAAGTCTTTTCTTAAAAATTACAACCAGCATAGTCCAGCATCGAGGAGGAGGCCAGAAATCGTAAATCTATTTCGAGATCAAAGATGGCGGACTCGGCATTAAAAAAAAATCAATATGGGTATCGAATAAATGGTTTTCGGGGGTGCCGATTACGAATATAACATCTATTTCGAGATCCAAGATGGCGGACTCGACATTAAAAAAAAATCAATATGGGTATCGAATAAATGGTTTTCGGGGGTGCCGATTACGAATGTAACATCAATTTCGAGATCCAAGATGGCGGACTCGACATTTAAAAAAAAATCAATATGGGTATCGAATAAATGGTTTTCGGGGGTGCCGATAACGAATATAACATCTATTTCGAGATCCAAGATGGCAGATTCGACATCTATATATATAAAATTCAAAGTCCTGACTGACTGACTGACTGACTGACTGACTGACTGACTGAGATATCAACGCACAGCCCAAACCGCTGAACCTAGAGACTTCAAATTTTGCACATAGATACGTTATACAGTGTAGGCATCCACTAAGAAAGGATTTTTGGAAATTCCACCCCTAAGGGGGTGAAATAGAGGATGAAAGTTTGTATGAAAGTCCGTCAGTTTTGAAGTTAGGATCTTTAAACAATGTATTTAGGCTGGCAATTAAAAATTAAGATTTACCTGTGTCAGCGTTTTTGACAATTCCACCCCAGAAGGGGTGAAAAGGGGGATGAAATGTTGTATCTGGAAAGTCCTTCATTAAATTTATTATTTAGGCTTATGGTCGGAAAGTAAAATAAATAAGCAAAAACATGTTTCGTATTTTTCGAAAATCAACCCCTTAGAGGTTAAATGGGATAAATTAACCTAAAACTCGATATGGATGTCGTTATTGAGGTTTTATGAGATGACGATTGCAAAAATGGCATTTATTTTGATGTTTAACACGCTGAACATAATTCAACCCCTAAAAGGTTGCAATAGGGGTGAAATTTTGAATGAAAAATCAGGGGTAAAATAGACATTTCAACTTGAAACTTTGTAGGCTTACGTCTTAAAACAAATAGGCAACACATTTCGTAATTTCCCCAAAATCAAACCCAGGGGGTAAAATAGGGGATGAATATGTGTATAAAAGTCAGTCAGTTTTGAAGTAAGGATCTTCAAATTTTGTATTTAGACTGGCAATTGAAAATTAATATTTTCCTGTGTCAGCGTTTTTGACAATTCCACCCCCGAAGGGGTGAAGAGGGGGATGAAATGTTGATTCTGGAAAGTCCTTCATTAAATTTATTATTTAGGCTTATGGTCGGAAAGTAAAACAAATAAGCAAACACATATTTCGTATTTTTTGGAAAATCAACCCCTTAGAGGTTAAATGGGATAAATATACCTAAAAATCGATATGGATGTCGTTATTGGGGTTTTATGGGATGACGATTGCAAAAATGGCATTTATTTTGATGTTTAACACGCTGAACATGATTCAACCCCTAAAAGGTTGAAATAGGGGTGAAGTTTTGAATGAAAAATCAGGGGGTAAAATAGACATTTCAACTTGAAACTTTGTAGGCTTACTTCTTAAAACAAATAGGCAACCCATTTCGTAGTTTTCCGAAAATCAAACCCAGGGGGTAAATAGGGTGAGTCGCACGAGTCTGCTCACCAAGTGAGCAGACTCGTGCGAGGCCCGCCACACGTGGCAAACGTTCTGCCTCGCGCGAGGCTGCTCGCTTGGTGAGGGAGGACCTGCCTAATCACGTAAAAACGGCTGATCGGATTTTTATGAAATTAAAGCATACTTATAATACTTTTTATCCTGGTTATTTGTCCCCTAAGTATTGTCTCGAATGTCCACGCGGACGAAGTCGCGGGCGGAAGCTAGTTTTAAATAAAGTCAATATGGGTGTTAGATACATGTTTTTCGGGGGTCCCGATTACGAATATAACATCTATTTTAAGATCCAAGATGGCGGACTCGACATTTTAATAAAATAATAATATGGGTATCGATTTCATGGTTTCTGGGTTGCTAATTACGAATATGGTCTGCGTAGACTTCAGGAATGTCATCTATAGGAAACCTTTAAAATGATGAAAACTATTCTGTTCTACTCCAGGGTATGATCTATCTGTGTTCCAAATTTTATCCAAATCTGTCTAGGTCTTACAGCGTAATTGAGTAACAAACAAAGAAATATCCATAGTTCCGCATATGTATAATATTACTTAAATAAGGAACAAACTACGTAAAAATAAATAAAAAATGTGACAACCCTGCCGCAATGACGAAACGAGCGGCATTGCACGAGGCTTCAAAGACGTTGTCCCACTGTTAGTTCTTACGCTGTGACAGTTGTAAGTAGTTTTTTCTATTTATTTATGATGGTACGGTACTGAACCCACGGTGCGTGAAATAAGGCGTGTCCGACTTGCTTTTGACCGGTTTTTTTACTGTCCTACGTTTGAGATATTACAAAAATTTCTAAATTGGCCGTAGTGAATTTGGATGCAGTACTTATCAAAAATTCGTTTTGGCTACATAAACAATTGACTTTTGTTACTTTTTTACGTAATACTTATGATAATCCTTTGTATGACTGAAAGGAATCCTACTAATATTATAAATGTGAAAGTTTAGATGTTTGCTACTCAATCACGCCAAAACGGCTGAACGGATTTGGCTGTTTGGGATACAGATACTTTTGTATATTGGAGAGGAACATAGGCTTTTTATCCCCGAAAAATATCACATTCCCGCGGAATAACGTCGTGTAGTCCACGCAGGCGAAGCCGCGGGCGAAAAGCTAGTCTGTTATAAAACCCAATCGAACTACTTGTGTATTAGAGGTGGGAAAAAGATATCTTAAATAATTTTTTATTTATTTATTTCATCTTTATTGCGATAAACGGCAAATGGCGGAATTAATGCTTATATTCATTTTCTTCTAGTCAAACGGAAAGGGTGTCAGGGAGAAATGAACAGCGGCAATTTAAAAAAGTGACAATAACAAAAAAACAGAAGTAACATTAATGATTTGGTTAGATTAAACTAAACTAGATCATTATTTGGGTCTAACTAGGTTCTACAAAAAGTGTGTAGGACTAATGTGTGAATTTTTAACAGACTTCTAAATCAAAAAGGAGGAGGTTCTGTATTCGTCTGTATGTATGTTTTTTTTTTTTTTTTGTGTATGTCCACCGATTACTCGAAGACGGCTGAACCGATTGAAATGGTTCAATCGTTACTACATCAGGTTGGTTTCCAAGTTGGTCCCATTTTTTGAAATTTTGAAATCGGTTCAGTAGTTTTCTGGAAATCTTGAAAATACTGTTGTTTTCGTTACCACTTTAGGTGAATTTAATACGTATCTTTAGGCATAACTCCTTTGTTTATGAACCGATTTAGATGATTCTTGTTTTGTTAAAAGGGGATACCTCAAGGTATTTTAACCGACTTCAAAAAAGGAGGTTTTCAGTTTGATCACATACCTATTTACCAGAAAACACGTAAATTGCCTGCACGATGCACTAAAAAGAGTGAAATAAAAATTATTTTTATAAAAAAATAAAACCGCCTTCAAAAAAACCACATCAAAAAAGTAAGAAATAATTTCTCACCAAATAAATAACGTAAGTACTTTGAAGTCGGGCGGGTTTTAACAAAAACAACAAAAAATTGTACATGTTTCACGCCCGACTTCAAAGTACTTACGTTATTTATTTGGTGAGGAATTATTTCTTACTTTTTTGATGTGGTTTTTTTGAAGGCGGTTTTATTTTTTTATAAAAATAATTTTTCGATAGGGATTAAAAAGGTCATAAATAAAAAGTCGGCTCATCAAAACACCAACCAGGTTTAATTCAAACATGACAACAACTAAAAAATGAGAGCTTATTACAGCAGTTTGTTTTATATCAAACTCAATCATAATATTTTTATATTCAATACCAACACCAAGTCATGAATTCACAAAAGGACATTTCTTATAATATTTTTTTTTTATTTGACCGCAAAGGTGTAAGTCATATGCAGAGATCGGAATATGAGGTATTTTGTGAACTTGCAATCATTTTTATTAATATGGACATTCCTTATGTTATTAAAGCTAGAAAGCCTCTCAATTGACAAAAAGATCATCGTGGAGATTTAAATAATTTCCCCTCTATGAGACACTTAGTGCGTCAGGTCAGCCAAGCCAACAATGACAATAGTCACAGAGTAGTGGGGCGACGAGAGGTGCAGCCCAATAATTAAATAATTGACGACAAATTATAAAAACTCGGAGTTTAAGTCAGAATCTTGTAGAATGGTCAATGAACCTAAACAGATAATTCCGATCTCTGGTCATATATTAATGATTAATAAAAATGTAAATAGGTACTGAAATTCGAAACCAATGCTTGATTAAGGTAGTAAACAATTCCTGTTACTTTGACTTTCTGAAATGGCAAAACGTAAGCGAAATCTTTTAAATTCCAGGTTATATTTGGAATAGAGTACGTACCCTGAAAATAAATTAAAAGTTATTACCAGACATCATCAAATAAATTAATTCGATTTTGATATAGTAAACTCCTTTGCAGAAAAACGGGCACTTGCTTTATTTTCATACAAAAACTGTCAGTATATTTCTATTACAATTTCTATGTCAAATGTGTTGAATAAATGTTTGTTTCTCCGTTAATCATTTCAAACAACTTAGAAAATCTCTGTAGATTCCCAAACTTTCAAAAATCTATAAAATTAGTTTAGATGCATATAAGTAACAATGTTTGGAACGTAAACAATCTTTCAAGTTTTTACTGCTCTGTGGAGAAACGGGGAATAATAAATAATAAATTAAAAAAAAAAATTCTTACAATCACACCAATTATCTAAGATATTAAATTTCTTAAGAAACTGTGTCTATGTGAACTTGATAACGGATAAATATACTTAAATACTTTTTTTTTGTAAATACATACTAAATAAAATAGAAAAACACCCAGACCAAGACAAATAGACATGTTCATGCACACAAATATTTGTCTTGTTCGGGAATCGAACCCGAGACCTCTGGCGCAGAAGGCAGGCAGCTGACCCCTGCGCCAAATCGGTCGTCTTGTTTGAGGTGAATGTGTTCTTATTTGAGGCTTTTATTCGAAAGACGAGTCATTTTGCATTTTGATAATAGTGTTTGTGTAGAGAAATAACGAGCAGATGAACTGCAATAGAGACTACAGGTGAGCATCCATACTAATATTATACCTAAATGTGAAAGTGTGTTTGTTTGTTTGTTTGTCCGTCTTTCACGTCAAAACGGAGCAACAGATCAACTCAAAATTCAAAATTCAAAATTCAAAATCATTTATTCATTTTAGGCTGATACAGCACTTGTGAACGTCAATGAAGCTACGCTATCGGTTCGCAAATCCTACGGCGGGAGGCCTTGTAACGAGAAGAACCAGCAAGAAACTCGCCAAGGGCTATTTTTTTCTCCCTGTCATATTTCATACAGAGTCGTCAAATTGAAAAGTGACTTTAACATATTATAATATGTAAAGTCACTTTCCATCACAAATTAATCTTAATTTTAAAAACATAATAAAAAACCCGGTAATCATAGCAGTAAATAATTTTCAATAACTAAGAAATAAACATCCAAAAGGTAGTTTCTTTAAAATACACACCAACCAAAAACGTAGCAAATAAAATAATAAATATAAATGCCAAACAAGGGTAATAAAACTTTGAATAGTTTAAGAACATAAGAGTCAATAATAAACAGTGCCATACAAGCCACAATAAAATAAAACTAATAACAATAAAACATTAAAAATCTGCATATTTTGAGACAAGAAGCCAGGAGCAGACCCATCCCACTGGTGGTACCCGTTCACGAGCATGACGCATGAACCAGCCATCGCTTCGCTCAACCATATTTTAGGGAACGTAACGACCCGCCTCACACGACACCACCGCAGAAATGTTTACAGAGAGCATGACATACTCAAACTTCTCATCTCAAAACGCAGAAACCAATATAAGAATGTACCGTCAATGCATACAACATGAGACTTGAATATAATTTGAGACAAAACTTCCGCGGCATATATTATTTATTGCATGTGATATCATTACTACTGTAGCAATACTGACAGTTTCTTTCCAAAGTTGTTAAGTGTGAATGTCATTTTGCTGTCAAGAAGAAACTTGGACACAGCAAGTGGCATTCATTGAGAAATTGCCGCTGAATTTTTATTCCAATATATTTCTGAATTACATATGCCTCAAAACTCTGGTTATTGGTAAAAAACTGCAATGATTCATATCGATTTAATAATCCCATCTTGTGAGACACTTTACCAAGGATAATTTGAGAGCATGTTTGACATTTTTGGCATAGTTTTACCATATTTAAATTAAATTTTCTCACAGATAGTAGTAATTTTTTTTATTGGAAGGTAAATTGAGACTGAGTCTCAAATTAGGTGCATAGTCTCAAATAAACAGCAAGTCTTAAATTACCTTCAAATACCTATTTTACTGGGTGTAGGTAATAATTATTTTAGCAAGGTTTGTTTTTTGTTCAAGGTTAACAGTATATGGCAACGCGTCCGGGTAGACGGAGAGCTCCTGGAGCGAAACCTTATAGAAATTACCCGTGTTTTTATAGAAATAATATATGAGTTGAATATACCTAGTCAATTGTTCAGCTAAGTGCCAAACACATAAGTAATAATATATCGAAAAAATCTTAAGTAATTATCTCAAAAAAAACTAAGTTGTTAAGAAAACTGAGAATGAGAGCACAAAAACATGTGGTTATTTTGAGACATGTCTCAAGTTACCCGCATTCTCTATTTTATGTAAAATAGTTTTTTTTGTTTTTTGACAATTTTTGGACGATTTTATTTTTGGTTTTATTTTATTTTGTTTATATTTGACATATTCTAACCATTTAAAATTATAAACCAGGTTTTGCAGATGAAAATTTGTTTTTTATAATTTCTCGAGTTGTATTCAACATATTTACAAAATTATTAGTGGAAATTCATTATTTCGTTATTTTTAGTGTCTCATGTTAAAAGCAGTGAAGTGTTACATGAGATACTATGAGTTTGTTATACTGTCTCATGATTGCAACAATTGAAGGTAAATTGAGACAACGACAAAAAAAATAAAAACAAACTGTAGCATACTATTTTGTCCACGCGTGTGATGTGCTTCTTCATCCTGAATCATAGACTCAAATTTATGTTATACTTTGATAGCATTGTATCAAATATCAAAAAATATATAATCAATTACTGCTGAAAACTGTCTCATGTTGTATGCATTTACGGTACCTAGTATTAATAATTTTGTAAAACACGACTCACAATTAACTACAGAAAAAATCATTGTCAGCTTATGACCAAGTTGCTTTGTCATTTAAGTAATCACTTACAGTATAGTAGCCCTTCTTGAGGAGGCAATTTTTTATATGATTCTTAAACTCTTCAAAGGGTAACTCCAAGATATCACTTGGATTCTTGTTAAAGATGTGTATACCTTGACCCATGAAAGACCCATGTACCTTCTCTAATCGGTACCGAAGCATTGAAAGTTTATTCCTATTTCTTGTATTGTAACCATGCAAATCGCCATGTTTAGTATACAAGTTAATATTACGACGCACAAAAATAATACATTAATATAAATTGAGATGCAGCTGTCAGTATACCAATTTCTTTGAACTTCTCCCTAAGAGCAGTTTTAGAACTTAGTTGATAAATGGCCCCTATTGCTCGTTTTTGCAGAATAAATATAGCATTAATGTCAGCTGCTAATCCCCACAAAAGAATGCCATATGACATGATGCTATGAAAATAACTAAAGTATACAGTCCTAGCAGTTTCTATGTCAGTTAGTCTAACTTTTCTAATAGCGTAAGCTGCAGAGCTGAGCTTACCAGCTAATGCAGCAATATGCGAATGCCACTGAAGTTTTCTGTCTATAGTTACACCCAGAAAGACTGTTGATTCAACTAAATCTAATTTTTCATTATTCATTACAATTTCTACGGGTGGAGATTGTACATTTGGTAAAAGAGAATAGAACGCATTTTGTTTTCTTTGCATTAAGCTGTAGATTATTAAAACTAAACCAAACTCGATTTTTGGTATGGGGATAGTTTGGGAGCTGGAGAGTAACATAGGCTACTTTTTATTCTGGAAAATTATAAAATAAAAATAATTATTTTGTATAGAAAATCGATAAACTGTCGTACTATACAAAACTGTCATTCTTCCATAGCCGCTTCCAAAGAGGTATGTCAAAGAGTATTGTAATCACTGACGTTTCGTTTTAGCCGCTTTGGATTACCTACTCTATAAAAAACAGTGTATAAAACTTCTTCGCTATTATTTATTTTCATCTGTCTATCTATAATACATGTTGGTGATACGAAGTTTACCGGGTCCACTATAATTAATATGGCAAAACAACGTTTGCCGGGTCAGCTAGTGTTTGTATAAAAGTAAAGCAAGTGCCCGAGTTTTGCAAATGAGTGAACTTTAGCACAGTCATGGTGTTAAGGACATCGGAATCATCAAAGGTTCTAGAAATATTCGTAGGATTTAGATAATAAATATTTAGAAGCCCATGGTGCAGTAGTAAGCGTGCCTGCATGGCCTGCGGGCGTTGAGGTTAAGCAACTTTTGCAATGGTTGGTCACGGGATGGGTCACCAAAATAGTATATTTCATTACGAGTGCGGAAAGCCTGTCATTGCAAAGAGTTCCGACAAATGTCTACCCGAGCCGAGGCGCAGCCGAAGGTGAGGGTTGACAGTCGGAACAAGTTGCAATGACGGTTCCGCACGTGTACTGAACAACTATTTTTAATACAGTTGCGAAAAAATGAAGCGATTTAATAAAATAATCAATACACAATAAACTCAAATAACAAAACGTAAAGGAATAAAAGCAGAGTTTTTTTTTTGTTTTCTTCACCCATTCTGGGTAGGCAAAGGGAACTATGCCCATACGGCCTAGTCTTCAGTAGAATTTTTTTATTGATATGAAATGAAAATGAAATCAAATGATATGAAATGAAATGAAACCTAACCTAACAAAAGCAATCCGAATCCTACAGGAGTATTTCTCTTTTTTACTACATACTACGTTTTCCATTAAAGGCACAATATTGCACTAATTCCACCATACTAACCGCCGGTTTCCGAAACGCCAATTAAAATTAAATTACCTAATTCCCAATTAATCCCCAATTAATTGTAGTTTGGATTTCTGAAAGAAAAATGTGACAGACTGTCAACAGTCTGTTAACAGTCTGTCAGTGCCCAAACAAATCTAAACCTAATGAGTCACACCAACACATCAAAATATGTCTATAAAAATTACTGCATTTAATGCGCGAACTCGTGCAAGTACTAATAGTTTTTGTTTCATCGAAATCTGGCCAGGATTTCCAAAGATACAGCGTTGTAAACCAGCTTTTGAACATTTGCTTTCCTTGCGCGCTATTTCGATGACGTCATGTCGCACTGACATCTCCGTTTGCGGCTGTTGCGAGTGATTTCCGTCTAACTGTACCTACATAGAGTTCGTCTGTGCGCAATCTTCGCGCAACTCGTGCGTTTTTGACGCTCGTTACAGTACATTTTCTTCGTTCTAAGGTTATGGTAAATGATTAGTATTCAATTTCGACCGCGCGCAGGCGCACTCTAAAACTGTCACCTGCTGTCGATACCGAAAGACATTTATCCCACAAACTTATCTGACCCAGTGGTGGAGGCGCCACAAGCAGTATAAAATTATCGAAATGGCTGTCAGTTTTTAGGGTGCCTATTTAACTACCAACTCAGTTAAGGTTGTAAGTACATTTTGTTTTGACGGTTGCTATATGTATTGACAGAATCCCGCCCGCCATTACGAAAGTTGATTTAATTTATTATTCACGAAAATAAAACATTATTTGATGGTGTTTTTTCACATGGGCTCAATACAAAATAACTTAAACATTTCATTGATCGACTATAAGAAAAATAAATAAATTTATTACGAAACCGTGAGAGCGCAACTATATAGCCAAAGGATTCTATGTAGGTATACGGAAGTGCGACGTGACGTCACACGTTAATGCCATTGGTTCACCCAAATTTTCCTCGGAGGCCGTACTTTAACGTTTAATATCTCAGTCATTTTTGAAGATAGGAAAAAAATAAAAACAGATTCTTTTTTCTCGAGTTACATATTTTTAGATATGCTGATAACAAAAATCATTGGTGTGACTCATTGTGAGTTAATTTTCGTTTCAGAAACCCAATGTGCTTTTAATTGGGAACTAATTGTGACAGTCTGTTAGCTAATTTTAATTTTGATTGACGTTTCAGAAACCGGCGGTTAGTACCACAATAAAAACCAGGAAAAATTAATTTAAAAAATTAAAAAATAAGGTCCGTCATTTTCTTTTCACTTACCCGCGCAAACTCCTATAGGAGCTCCTGTAGCAGAGACAATGGCAGTGCACGTCATACAGCCAACTTTTTTGTATTTATAAATTTAATTTGGCTGATACTAATATTAATTTAATTTTTAAATCTGATATTGAAACAAATTAGTAGCTTATTTTTAGAAATATTTGCATGAATCATAAAAATTTCTATGATTTTTTTTTGTAAAAACTCCGTGGTTTCATTTTATCTTTTTAAATAGGCATTATTTTGACAGTTGGGAAAGAAAACGCACGAGTTCGGGAAAGGTAAAGAAAAAGCTCGAGTGTGTAATAGCCCACATCCCGAACGCTATACGTCCCTGCAATACGCCACTTTTTGAGCAACTGTATTAAAAACTTATTATCTCGAGCTCTTCCGTGGCACGTGAAGAACAAGAACTGAAGATGAAGATGAACATGGATAAAACGAAAATCATGTCCAATACCTATGTTGCATCCGCTCCAGTTAATGTTGGGAACATTACACTCGAAGTTCTTGACCACTATGTCTACCTAGGAGAGACAATCCAATTAGGTAAGTCCAACTTCGAGAAAGAGATCTCTCGTCGAATCCAGCTCGGATGGGCAGCGTTTGGGAAGCTCCTGCATATATTTGCATCCAAAATTCCTCAATGTCTCAAGACTAAGGTCTTTGACCAGTGTGTGTTGCCTGTTATGACTTATAGAAGCGAGACGTGGTCTTTTACTATGGGTCTCATAAGAAGGCTCAAGGTTACCCAGCGAGCAATGAAGAGAGCGATTGAATCAGAAATGATGAGATCCGCAGGAGAACTAAAACGACCGAAATCGCTCGAAGGATTGCTCAGTTGAAGTGGCAGTGGGCGGGACACATAGCGCGGAGAACCGATGGCCGTTTGGGCGGAAAGGTTCTCGAATGGCGACTGCGAACCGGACGACGTTCCGTGGGCAGGCCCTCTACAAGGTGGACCGACGATCTGGTCAAGGTCGCGGGAAGCCGCTGGATGCGGGCAGCGCAGGACCGATCGTTGTGGAGATCCTTGGGGGAGGCCTATGCCCAGCAGTGGGCGTCGTACGGCTGAAATGATGATGATGTCAATTATCTTGCTTACCACGATAGTAAATTTAAAGCTTAAGTTAGCAGCTAGTGGTTCGAAATAACGCAACTTTTAAATTACCAAAAAAACTTAGAGAAGCTTGTATAACCAAGTTATAAGCTAGTATAGAAACTCTTTGCATGTGACCGAAGAAGAAATATGAAACAAATGAAGAATGAACGTCATGAGTAAAGAAAATATATTGTTGTTGAAAATAAATACATGGTTTTGTAATAATGGGAATTTAAGATTACCTACATAAATTGGGGTTATCGAAAAGGATCGCAGTTTTATTAAATTCAAACCTTTTATTGGTAAAACATAAGTTTTACAAAGCTAATTTATCTACTTTTCGCAAAGAATTATTGACTTTATTGCAAAGGCCTCCCCCAAGGAACTCCACAACAATGAATTCTGCGCTGCCCGCATCCAGCGGCTGCCCGCGACTTTGACCAGATCGTCGGTCCACCCTGTAGGGGGCCTGCCCACGGAAAGTCGTCCGGTACGCGATCGCCATTCGAGAACCTTTCCACACCAACGGCCATCGGTTCTCCGCGCTATGTGTCCCGCTCACTGCCACTTCAACGATGGAATCCTTCGAGCAATGTCGGTTGTTTTAGTTTTCCTGCGGATCTTATCGTTTCTGATTCGATCGAGCAGGGAAATACCAAGCATCGCTCTCTCCATTGCTCGCTGGGTGACTTTGAGCCTTCTTATGAGATACACAGTAAAAGACCACGTCTCACTTCCATAGGCCAGTCTCACGTCCATTACTGGCAACACACACTGGTCAAAGACTTTCGTCTTGAGACATTGAGGTATTTCGAACGCGAATATATACCGGAGCTTCCCGAACACTGCCCATCCGAGATAGATCCTTTCTCGAAGTTGGACTTAATTAACTGGACCGTTTGCCCTAGGTAAACAAAGTGGTCAACAACTTTGAGTGTAATGTTCCCAACATTAACTGGAGCGGGTGCAACATGGGCATTGGACATGATTTTCGTCTTATCCATGTTCATCTTAAGACCCACTCATTGAGAAGCATTACTGAGATCTTCCAGCATTGTGTTCAGGTCTTCCAAGGTCTCAGCCAGACGAACTACATCATCGGCAAACCGTAAGTGTGTTAGGTGCTCGCCATTGATGTTGATGCTGCATCCTTTCCAATCCAGAAGCTTAAAAATATCCTCTAACGCAGCTGTGAACAGTTTCGAAGAGATATCGTCTCACAGTTTCACACCTCGCTGTAGTTGGATAGGATTAGAGCTCTGATATTGTAATCGGACTGACATGGTGGCATTTTAGTATAAGTACCGAGCACATCGATTCATGTACCTGTAGTCTACTTGGTACCTCTGTAGAGACTGCATCACCGCCCACAGGTCTCGATCGAATCAAAGGCTTTCATCCAGAAGCTTAAAAATATCCTCCAACGCAGCTGTGAACAGTTTCGAAGAGATATCGTCTCACAGTTTCACACCTCGCTGTAGTTGGATAGGATTAGAGCTCTGATATTGTAATCGGACTGACATGGTGGCATTTTGGTATAAGTACCGAGCACATCGATTCATGTACCTGTAGTCTACTTGGTACCTCTGTAGAGACTGCATCACCGCCCACAGGTCTCGATCGAATCAAAGGCTTTCTCATAGTCCACGAACGCCTAGCAAAGTAGCAAGTTGTAATTTGCCACAGCGTATGAATGAATGTGGTCTTTGGTGCTATAGTCTTTTCGGAACCCAGCTTGTTCGGGAGGTTGGAAATCGTCAAACCTGCGAGTGAGACGATTCGTATTGGCTGTCGAAAACAACTTATAGATATGGCTCAGGAGCGAGATGGGTCTGTAGTTCTTTAAAGGAGTCTTATCGGGTGATAAGACTCTCTAAAGGGTTTCTTGAAAAACGCTTCTGCCCCATGCCTTTGGCGTTTTGCCTTCGAGAATAACTGAATTGAAAAGCTTCTGGAGGACCTTAAGTATCGGCTTTCCGCCCGCTCTCAGAAGCTCTGTTGTGATTTCGTCATCGCCCGCCACCTTGTTGTTTTTAAGCTGCTTAAGAGCCATTGTTTTGAATTTGAGCCGGTATTGGTCGGAGCGTGGATTTTATCAGCCGCGATCATTCAAGCTTAACGTTCATATTTAATGTGCCTCTGACCATGCGGTGATCGCTTCCTGTCTAAACAGCGTTGACCACATTGAAAATGTGCTTCTTGGTTGAAATGATAAAATCGATCTCGTTTTTACTTTACCGTTCGGACTGATCCAGGTCTATTTGCGGCTTACGGGCTTCCAGAAGAAGGAGTTCACCATAAAGAGGTTCTTCCTCTCCATGAAGTCTGCCAGCATCTGGCCAGTATCGGTTCGTTGCCCAAATCCAAATTGCCCCACTCTCAACTCATCACCGCAACGAAGCCCCAACTTAGCATTGAAATCTCCCATCACAACCGTGAGGTGGGTTTTATAGCTATGCATGGGTTTCGAAACCTCCTCATGCATAGCCTCCATTTCGACATCGTCATGTGTCAAGGTCGGAGCGCATACTTGCATGACATTTAGCGAATACCGTTTCGATATTCTGAGTATCAGGTACGCTGCCCAGCGCGATACGCTTCCGATGGTGATCACATTGTTGACTAGGGACACAAGAACGATGAACCGACACCACCTAGGGACTGTTCGCCCTCCCGGTGGTATAGTAAGTTACCGGATTGCAGGATAATCGAGTCCTTCCCCTCTCTTCGGACTTAAGATAATCCAATGATGTCCCAGTGTAATTTACTAACAGCCTCTTTCAACTCTATGAGCTTTGAGTCAGTCTGCAATATGCGCGTGTTGCAGGTTGCCAGGTCATGTCGTCTGTGTTGGTAGCTAGGTCTTACCCGGGGATTCCCAAAACCGCTACCGTAGCTAAGAATAGCGGGGTCGCCGTGGAGTGGGGGTTGATTTTTTTGGTGTAAAGCCATTTTGGGGGGGGGGGGGGGGGTTGCCATAATCCCAAGCATGTGGCGATCGTAGTATGGCCTGCTGTTACATGAAGACGCTGCTGCCCATCTCCTGATGCAGTTTTCCCTCTTTCGCCTCTTAAGACACCTACGAGAAGAGAGGGGGTAGTGCTATTCTTTTTATGTGCCGGCACTTATACACAGCGCAAAATTATGACCCCAAAATAATATAAATAAAAATTAGGTTCAAAAACTAAAACCCGACTACTGAAAACTCACGCTCTAAAAAGTATGAAACAAGAAAATATTCTCATCTTAAATTGCCGTGGTCGTATGCCCCTTACTATAACAAAACAATATTTTCATTCTAGGGAATACGACCACGGCAATTTCAGATGAGAATATTTTCTTGTTTCATACTTTTAAGAGCGTGATTTTTCAGTAGTCGGGTTTTAGTTTTAGAACTTAATTTTTATCATAACAGAATTTTTTATTGACAAATTATAGCCTTAAGTACATTAATGATTATTTTAACTACTTATAGTATATTAACTTAGTTCAATGTATTACTTTTAATTTTGTTGACATTTTGAGTAATTAAATGACATTTTTATGTAGTTTTGTTTAATTTTATTGACATTTAAAAAATTCTATGACATTGTTTTGGTACTCGTTTTCTTTAGTTTTATTGACATTTTAAGGAATTCACTGACATTGCCTATGTAGTAATTTTGGACATTGCCTATGTAGTCGTTTTGTTTAATTTTGTTGACATTTTTACAATTTTTCTATTATTTATAATGTTCAGTACACCCCTGCCTAAACCCGCGGGGCCGGCATGGCGCAGTGGAAGGTTATCATGAGTATAGACTCCGGACAAAACTTGGTTTCAGCCGGGATGTAACTGAACAATTGGACTGCGATACACAGCGACTTAATTTAAATTAAGGTGAATTTTACATACGGGTCGGGGGTGTCGAAGGTCTCCGGGGCAGAAGTGGTATAAGGGGGCCCCCTCTGATGTTCCTTCTTCTTCTGCAGACCTTACCAATTCGTCACCTCACTCACAAAACAAACCACAGCGGTCCCAAGACACTGGACGTCCCAGCAATACACAATAACACACGCGGGGCTTGCTTATTAAGATATATTGTCCCGACAACAACGCGTGGTGTGGTAGGTTATTCGCGACCGGCCACTCGTCAAGATGGCGTCAAAATCTTGGTCGTACAAAACGGGATCAAATCGATAATTTAAGATTCAATTCAGGCTCGATATGCCAGGCATATTCAACGCGAGCGGTTTTTAACAATTCAGCAAAATTAATCCGACATGTTTTCTACAAGAATTCCAATCAAGTGAGAGCTGTCAACTTCAAGTGACAGCGAAATGTCAATTTGACGTGATATTAGAGATGCGTTCAGGAATGTCGATCTTTTCCGAACATCCCCCCGCCCCGGACCGTTAAGAACGGTACGTCAATCTACGGGTAATCGGGAGAGCCCACTAACTGCTCTCTTCAAAACCGAATCTCGAACCAAAACCTCAGCAAAACGAGGAACTCCGTCAGTTCCGGGGTAGAGTTTAACAATGCGCCCCCTTCGCCAACATAGGGGCGGCAGGTTAGCATCCTTAATCAACACGAGGTCGCCAGTCTGGGGTGGGGTGGTTTTATCTGTCCACTTCACGCGCTGTTGTAGGATATGCAAATACTCCATCGACCAACGTGCCCAGAAGTTTTGGGACATCTGTCTCAAAAGTTGGTATCGCGACAAACGATGGGATCCTACATCCTGAATCGGATATTCAGGCAAAGCCAAAAGGGGCTGTCCGATCAAGAAATGACCTGGGGTCAACGCTTCCAGGTCATTCGGGTCCGAAGACAACGGGCACAAGGGTCGCGAGTTGAGGACGGCCTCAATTTTACAAAATACCGTATCAAGTTCCTCAAACGTGAGAATAGTTTCTCCAATCACGCGACGCAAGTGTGTCTTGGCAGCCTTTACACAAGCTTCAAAAATTCCTCCCCAGGTCGGACAAGCTGGAGGGCTAAGCTTCCAGATTATCCCACGCCGGGAGAGGGTGGTTCCAATGTCTATTTTATTATCAACAAAAAACTTAACTACTTCCTTAAGATAATTACACGTTCCCTTATAATTAGTACCACAATCGGAACGTATCAATGTCGGCAGTCCTCTACGGGAAACAAATCTGCTCAAGGCGGCGACAAAGGCTTCGGTAGACAATTCCGAGACAATTTCCAAATGGACAGCCTTGGTGGACAAACACACAAACACGCACAAGTACGCTTTATAGGTTTTAGCATTACGCAGTCTCGAAGCCTTTACAGTAAAGGGACCGGCGAAGTCGGTGGCGACTCCGGCAAAAGCTCTACATTCCGTGACGCGATCAGCAGGCAAATCACCCATCTGGGGCTGCATGGTCGCGGCCTTCAATCGATAACAAGGCAGGCAACGGAAAACCACAGTGCGAATGGCTCGACGAGCAGACAAAATCCAAAATTCACGCTGCAAAATGGCCAACAAAGCATTACAGCCAGCATGTTGTGCATTCACATGGCGATCTGTTATTATCAGTTGAGTCAAATGTCCGGCTTTAGGTAACAAAAGGGGGTGGCGAGCTCCATACGGCAGGTTCGCATTTCGAAGTCTTCCGCCGACTCGCAAAAGCCCACTCTCGTCCAGGAAGGGATTTAATCGCGATACCGCGCCCTTCAACTTGCGACGGCCTAAACGCAAAATTTCAATCTCGGACTCAAAACTATCAGCTTGTACTCTCCGGACCCAAAACAAGAGCGCGTCCCTACGCTCGTCCGGAGTGAGAACCGACGAATCACGCCTCGCGCGTGGGTTTCTGCAATTGTACACAAAACGTCTGATCCAAGCGGTAACACCAAGCAGCTTCTGTAAGGAGCTGTACCGATCCAACAACAAATCCTTTTCCCCGGCGGGGTAAGTCTCCAGGACGCATGCCCGCATATCAGGAACGGCTACGTTCGACAACGCTGGAGAGGGCGGCCACTCCGACTCAGGCCGCATCAACCACTGTGGGCCCCACCAGAGGGGGTGGTTAATTAGGGTTGGGGCTACACAACCCCGTGACGCACAATCCGCGGGATTCATGGTTCCCGGCACGTGTCTCCAAATCAACTCGATGTCGGAATTACAAATCTGCGACACTCGATTGGCCACAAACACGTCCAAGGTGTGCGCCGGAGCCTTCAACCAACAAAGGACGACCTGACTGTCCGTCCAAGCATAAACCTCTTGTATCTTAATAGATCGACCTAATGTGAGCCATACGTGGTTCAACAAACGCATTAGGAGGGCAGCTCCACACAACTCCAACCTCGGGATCGTATGACGAGTCCGAAGGGGAGCGACTTTGCTTTTCGCTATCACCATCGGAAAAGCCGTGAAGAGTAACTTTACAATTTTCAGAAGGGAGGAATAGCCTCGGCAAATGCACTTCATTAATCTCGGGGAGGGATGAAACGAAGCTCGACCAATCTCGGAGTAACTCGTCCGAGAGGGGTTCATCCCACGACACACCCGAAGCCCATAACCGTTGCAAGAAACACTTGGCCATAAACAGCACGGGGCAAATCCACCCATTGGGGTCAAAGGTACGTGCGACAGTAGACAATACTAAACGCTTGGTCCAGACTTTCGGTGGTCGTAAATCCACACAATAAGTGAACGTGTCAGAGACCGGTTTGTACTGTACGCCAAGGACGGTCACCACATGGGGATTATCAACATTTTCGAATAGGTGGGGGTCCTGCTGGTGCTCTTCGGGCAAACCTACCAGTACATCAGGCGAGTTGGATATCCATTTCCTCAACTCGTAACCTCCCGACTTCAAAAGGGCGGTGAGTTCGTCTCTCAGGACAATCGCCTCTGAGACAGATGAGGCGCCCGTGCAAATGTCATCCACATAGACGTCACTGGCCAAAATGGCGGAGGCGCGAGGGTATCTCAAGCACTCCTTCTCGGCCAACTCCAACAAAGAACGAATCGCAACAAACGGGCTCGAAGCCAAACCGTACGTATTCGTATTCAATTCATAAATCAACAAGGGGTCCCTAGGACTCTCTCTCCACAAAATCAATTGGTACCTCCTATCCTCTGGATGGATGACCGTTTGTCTGAACATCATCCGGATGTCAGTCATAAATACAATTTGGTGCTGCCGGAAGTTGGTCAAAATGTCTGAGATCTCCGTGTGCAGCTTGGGACCTACATGCAGACACTGGTTCAAGGACGCTCCAGTAGAGGTGGGAGCCGAACCGTCAAAGACCACCCGAATCTTTCCGGATTTCAAAACGGCGTGGTGCGGCAAAAAGAAGTGCTCAACGGAGCGCCAATCCAAATCGCTCACGGACATGTGCCCTAACTCCTCATACTCCCGCATGAATTCAACATACTTCTGGCGGAAGACCGGATCCTTGCTCATGCGACGCTCCATCGCCACTAGCCTACGTTCCGCTAGCGGTCGGGATTCGCCCAGAGGAGGTCGGCCGGCACGAAAGGGGAGACGGGTGATCAAACGACCAGAGCGGAGGCGACCAGTGTTATTCTGGTAATACAACTCGCATTCATCCGCTACTGGGTCGACCCGCGGGGCTGGTGGAGGTTCCTCAACCTCCCAAAACTTCTGCACCACTTCGGAGAGAGACACATTAAAAACAAGACCGCGATCCTCATCAAGGGAATCCAAAACGCGGCGAGCAGGGCCCATCACAACTGTACCGAGTGTCGTCTGCAGAGCTACCAAGCCATCTGGCTGCAAAACTCGCTTCCCCGTCAACAAAACTCGCCCCAGGACATCGGCTCCAAGGAGAGCATCAATCGGGCCTGGGCGGAAGAAATTTGGATCGGCGAGTGGGGAATCAGACACCAAAGACAACATACTCGGTCCCAAGTCAACTGAAGGTTGACGGCCAACAACTGTGTCCAACACAATCGCCGAGGTCTTAATGCCTGGCGTGGACTCATTACGTGATGTAAATGTGAAGTCAACATGCCCTAACAACCCGGGGACTTTCACATCGCCAACACCTCTCACGCCTTCCGTGTGGGGGTGCACCTTGAGGCCCAACCGCCTAACTAACCAAGATGACACAACACACCCCTGAGCACCGGAATCCAACAAGGCGCGAACTTCCACAAGGTCGCCATTCAATCCCCTGACAAGCACAGAGGCCGTGGGCAACAAAACGGTCTCTGGAGGGGTGGCTACAATCGACCGTAAACACGTTGATTGCTAGTATGTGGGGTCCCCAGACGTCCCCCCATGGTAAGGGGGTCGCTCATAGCGATCCAGTGGGTCCCATTCTCCCACATCCTGCCTACGTCCAATTCGCCCGGTATCAGGCGGGTTATATCTCCCGGCCCCTTGAAGACGGGGCGGGCGCCGCTCCAAACGCGGGTATTCGGCGAGCGGCGGCGAGAATCGGTGCCTAGCATCCACCGTGTACGTCGCCCCATAGTCGCGGGGGCACGGTGACCGATTTTCAGAAGGGGGGTCCCGGGGACCCCCGGCTGTGCGAGGCTCAACACGTTGCGGGGGGCTTCTACGACCTCCCGCATCGCTCGCAAAATCGAACCCCCTAGTTGGGGACCGATTTCCCATGGGGGGGTCCGTGGGACCCCCGCCCGTGCGAGGCTCAAAACGTCGCGGGGGGCCTCTACGACCTCCGGCAACGCTCGCATAACTCATCCCCATCCTTGGGGATCGGTTTCCCATGGGGGGGTCCCTGGGACCCCCGCCCGTTTGAGGCTCCAAACGTGGCGGAGAGCGTCTGGGGCCACTCTGGTGGCCACTAGAACTGCTGCGGGATGCAAACACCGCGGGGGGTCCGAGACCCCCACCCATACGAGGTGATCCTGCAGCGACGCGCTGCGGCGCTCCGCCGCCCTCTGGGCTGTTCATGCAGAGGAGGGGATGGTGGTTGCCCTTACAAAAGCGGCATGGGTGCGCTTGGGTACATTCGCGCTGCATGTGCAGGCCCACGCACGAGTAGCACCATGTCCGTTGTCGCGCGATCGCTCGACGGCCTTGGACGCGCTGGTCGAGGAACTTATCACAACGGGTCGTGCTGTGACCCGGTTCCCGACAGTACAAGCAGCGGGCGGTCTCCTGGACGGCGGCATAGCGGCCGGGCGCGCGAGGGGCCATACGCCCTCTACGGGGGGGTCCGGTGGGGGACCTACTCTGTGGCACAGGTCGTTCGGGTCCCATAGGACCGGCCAGAGAGGAATTATCTGCCAGTCTACTCTCTCCTTCCAGGAACGTCAAGAGGTCCGAGAAGGGTGGCAGATAAGTCGCACTATCCCCACCATACTGCTACTCAAAACGGACCTTAACAGAGTCCGGCAACTTTCCCAGGACAATGTGCAGTAACAAAAACGACCACTGCTCCACTGGGAGTTTTAAGTTTTTTAATGCGTTGGAGGCAACCAACAGCGGATTCAACAAAGCCACTCTCAAGTGCATCACGCTGGCAACGCGGGGCAAATTCAAAATGGCGGCAACATGGTTGTCCGCCAGACGTCGTATGTTCTGGTACCGACGGGCAATCAAATCCCTAGCAATAGGGTAGTTTTCATCCGAGGGGGCCAAATGCTGAACCAATTCAAGGGCCTCCCCTTCCAACACGGATAACAAGTAAGCCAACTTCTGGCCCAGGGTCAAATCATCCCGGGCATGTACGAGACTATCAAAAATATTAATAAAGCCCTCCCAGTCCTCTAGACGACCAGCAAAACGCCTTAAGTCTAAGGGGACCAATCTAGCAAATAGAGTGGGCATACTCTTAGATGTGACCGGGGACGGGCTCGGTTCATTCTCTCTTGCCACTTGCAAAGGTCGAGCCACCTGGGTAATTCTGTCCGCAAAATCATAACACTGGTCCACATCCAAACCGACTTCTTGTCGCATTTCCACATCGGCCTCAACAGTCTTTTCCAAAAATAAGGCATACTGTTCATCAACAACAGCCAAACGTATGGGCAGATCTACGTATCTGTTCAACAAGGCCTCCGTCCTATCCGGTCGATCCAACAATGCAACCGCAGAAGCTAACCACCGTAACTCAGAACGTATTTTGGCTTTAGCAGAGGAGGCCGTCATTGTAACGTCACAAATTTATCAACAAAAACAACAAATTCACAATATTCACTATAACACAAAATCTCCAATATTTGGAGGTTATTAATAACCACAAAATTCCAATATTACAACAACAAAGTATTTATAATGACACAAACTCTTAAATATTTGGAGGTTATCAGAAAACAACAAAACTCAAGTATATAATTATAACTCTAACTCTCAAGAGGTTATAACTTAGACACAAACCAACTTTGACTTTATAAGTCAAAGGTCATTCAGTTCAAACAAATCACTGACTATTGAAATTCACTTGGATATCAACATACAACAAGTTGATTTTAATTATTTCAAAGCACAAGTTTCAATAAGTTTCAATGTGTAAATAATGTCTTAAATCATTTAAGTTTCACTAAGTATTGAGTGCAAACTTATTAAATACCCAAGCCTTTTCAGGACAACTTTTCATTAGCTATTATTTAGCAACAACTTGTCAATATTCACAACTCAAATTTGCTAACAAAACTAAATAATAATTATTATGAACAAAGAAAGGCATCTGTTTACATTTTGGAACTTCAATACATGACAATTAATTACAAGACATGGAACCAATAACAAAAGGAATGCCCTTTACTTTTCAAATGCAAGTTAGTTACCATTTACAAGTACAAATTAATCCAGTCCGGACCAGATGGTCATCAAAACGGCACTGATTAATAGACAAAGTTTTGGCGTGGGCCTCTCAGGCCTTCAAACTACGCTCTTGCTACCAAAAAATGTTCAGTACACCCCTGCCTAAACCCGCGGGGCCGGCATGGCGCAGTGGAAGGTTATCATGAGTATAGACTCCGGACAAAACTTGGTTTCAGCCGGGATGTAACTGAACAATTGGACTGCGATACACAGCGACTTAATTTAAATTAGGGTGAATTTTACATACGGTTCTGTGGTGTCGTAGGTCTCCGGGGCAGAAGTGGTATAAGGGCAAGGCCCCCTTTGATGCGTTCCGTGTTCTTCTGCAGACCTTACCAATTCGTCACCTCACTCACAAAACAAACCACAGCGGTCCCAAGACACTGGACGTCCCAGCAATACACAATAACACACGCGGGGCTTGCTTATTAAGATATATTGTCCCGACAACAACGCGTGGTGTGGTAGGTTATTCGCGACCGTCCACTCGACAAGATGGCGTCAAAATCTTGGTCGTACAAAACGGGATCAAATCGATAATTTAAGATTCAATTCAGGCTCGATATGCCAGGCATATTCAACGCGAGCGGTTTTTAACAATTCAGCAAAATTAATCCGACATGTTTTCTACAAGAATTCCAATCAAGTGAGAGCTGTCAACTTCAAGTGACAGCGAAATGTCAATTTGACGTGACATTAGAGATGCGTTCAGGAATGTCGATCTTTTCCGAACATATAAAAATTAAATACCTACTTTGGTTTTGTTCAATTTTGTTTTTAATAAAAGTGAGACTCAAATTTGTACGCCCATTGATTGCTAAACATAGTGATACATTTTTATTTTTAATAACACCTACTATATAATTTACCTATGTTTACAAATAAATGATTTGTATTTGTATTTGTATTTTGAAAAGAAGGATAGATTTAGTGCGTAATGATATGAATGTGGAGTTGACGAGCGATAGAGTAGAAGAGAAGGACTTACTGCCTCACAGCCAAATACAATTGAAATTAGGAGAAGAAGATGATGATGCAAGTTGAGAATGCTAGAAGAGTCATGAAAGTGATGATGTTGGACATAGTGACTATTTATAGATAACACTGGGTAAGCAGGTCTAGGGCTGCCTATTCACTCTTGCTTGCTTGCTTGATGATTCCAAGGTTGCAGAGATCGGGAAACATAGGTATATGTCGCAGGGATTTTTTTAGGAAAGGAGATCAGTCAAATTGGACCAAAAAAGTAAAAGTGCCGGCCAACGAAAAT
The DNA here is from genome assembly GCA_949710035.1 of Crambus lathoniellus. Lineage (NCBI taxonomy): Eukaryota > Metazoa > Arthropoda > Insecta > Lepidoptera > Crambidae > Crambus > Crambus lathoniellus. The sequence continues at coordinate 10,175,992 of OX453324.1, read as the reverse complement.
AAATTGCAAATTACTATTGTAAACAGTGTAACGATATTTTTTTGTTATGACGTAAACAGTGTACGATTAGTGGCCAAGCAGTTATTCAAGTTTGAAAATGACATTTTTTCTCCATTTTCAAACTTGAATACAGCTTGGCCAAAGTGCGGCCAACAAAAAAAAATTGCAGATTACTTTTGTAAATAGTGTAACGATCATTTTTTGTTATTACGTCAACAGTGTACGATTAGTGGCCAAGCAGTTATTCAAGTTTGTGCAATTTTTTTTCGTTGGCCGCACTTTGGCCAAGCTGTATTCAAGTTTGAAAATAAAGAGAAAAAAAATTATATTTTCAAACTTGAATAACTGCTTGGCCGCTAATCGTACACTGTTGATGCCATAACAAAAAATGATCGTTACACTGTTTACAATAGTAATGTGCAATTTATTTTAGTTGGCCGCACTTTGGCCAAGCTGTATTCAAGTTTGAAAATAAAGAGAAAAAAAATGTCATTTTCAAACTTGAATAACTGCTTGGCCGCTAATCGTATACTGTTGACATCATAACAAAAAATGATCACTACACTATTTACAATGGTAATATGCAATTTTTTTTGTTGGTCGATACTTTTACTTTTTTGGTCCAAACTTGTATGAAGCGTGACTGATCTCCTTTACAGACAATGTGTATGTTATTTGAAATTTTTTGTCATTTTACTGAACCAATTTAGGGATTTATTCAAATCACTAGATTTGTTTAGGGAAATGGTAAAATCGTGTTGTAATTTTAACATCCTCCGTGACTTGATCAAATCACTTAGGGAATTGACCAGGGGGCCGATTCTCAGGCAATCGAGAAAAGTTCACATTTATAGCTCGAAATTCAAATATAACACAGTTTTTGTATTGTCAGAATTTCACAATCGAAAAAGTTCGATCAAAAACCAGTAGAACGCTACGATTGGTAAAAACCAATAGATGTTCGTATACGAACTTAGCTGTCAAAATGAATTTGTTGACATGTGGGACAGCTTAGTTTGTTTGAAACGTTCTAACTTTTCAATAGAAACCACAAACAAAATGTTCGACATACGAATTACCACACTGAAAAAGTTCGAATGCCTGAGAATCGGGCCCCAAATCCTTGTTTTTATCATATCCCTGCGGCATATACACAGACGGTGCAGTGGTTAATTTTTAAAGCTTGGTACGACCAGGTGAAATGTCCTCGTTCTGAGGGTGATAGGTTTTAATGATAATGATTTTAGTGACGACCATAATGAAAACGATTATGATTATAACGAAAATAATAAAAAAAACTCACAGCTGGTACAGGACAAGGAATACCTCGAGAACGAAACAAAACCCCGACGTAAGGTTCATTATTTATATAATCACAGAGTTTAAAATGAAAGTTCACAAATGATGGCCTGTATTCATTGTGGAGATACTCTTCGACAGTGACATCGAACTGGAATTAAAGTTTAATGATATAATTGAATAATGTCCCCAGCAAAGGGGACAAAAAATAATTAAAACATTAAAAACAGGTCTTAACAATTAATAGTTGAGCAACGTGTCAATGAAATTGGGCAAAACCTGAATTAAGTTTGCTCAAATCGAGAGTAGAATCGACGCCAATTCAAAAATTGGTTTTGATAAATACAGGGCCTATGCCCAGCAGTGGGCGTCATTCGGCTGACATGATGAAATACAAAACAGAATTTAACTACATACGCAACTTTCTAAATTACTTAACGCTGAAATAAAACCCTTTTAATGGATTACTTCACGCGGTTTTCTTTAAACACTTAGAGCGATATTTAGTTTGTAATCCATGAAAATCGTACTTTTTGCCTTGCGTTGAATGAGTTAGTTCTGATTTTTTATATGTTAGTAGTGATGAGATGGTTTTGACAAATCCAAGTTTTCCACCTCGAAAGCCATTCGGATCATTGTTAAATACTTAAAATTTTCGGATTTTTTCAGTTTTTGTCAATTTTTGCCACGAAGGGACTGTGTAACGGCAAAAGTTACTATGCACGCTTTTAAGTAAACTGAATTTGCAATAAAAGGAGAATAATTTCATTATTGTAGGCCAAATAGTTTTTAAGATACGGCTATTTAAAAGTTTAGAAATTTTAAAAAAAGGATGTAATTCAGTTTTTTTAGCTCTCGTCCCTAGTAGTGGGTTTATGGCAAAAGTCACTTTATTAGTTATTAAAGTCCATTAATCCAACAAAATAAAACCAACTATGTCAACTTACACTTGATAGTTCTTGAGACACAGCTGTTCGAAGTTATTGAGGTAAGTAAACAATTAAGTATAACTATTATTAACTAAAGTTATTAACTTAAGTATTATTAACTAAAGTTATTAAATTAACTTAAGTTATTAACTATTCCTTCCAGACTGGGCAATTTCCTCTTCTCTGGCGTAAAGCCCAGGTTACTCCCTTACCCAAAAATTCCTCCCCTCAACTTTTAAGTAATTTCAGACCTATTTCCATCCTCCCTTTCCTTTCCAAAATCCTTGAAGCTGCAGCACATAGACAACTTTCTTCCTTCGTCTTTTCCAACTGTCTCGTCACATCCCTTCAATCAGGTTTCCTTCCTGGACACAGCACCACTACAGCGCTTCTTAACGTCGTTGAGGACGTAAGACTGGGAATGGAGAGTCAGCTGGTCACGATCTTAGTTCTCATTGACTTTTCAAACGCATTCAACATGGTCGATCATGACATTTTGCTAGCCATTCTCAAATCTTCGAATTTCTCCTCATTGGTGGTCCGTGTGGGCTCCAACGTATCTCGCTGGACCAGTCTCTCTGCCGGTGTACCTCAAGGGGGCATTCTCTCTCCTCTTCTATTTTCCCTTTTTATCAACTCCCTCTCCTCACTTCTTGGCTGCTCTTACCATTTTTACGCTGACGACCTACAAATTTATGTGCAAGCACCAGCTGATGATGTCGACTCCGCTATCTCTCACTTAAATGATGTCTTAAAAACTATTAGCACCTGGTCCACGGAGTTCGGCATCGCGGTGAACCCGGCGCAAATGCCAAACGATAGTTGTCGGCGGCTCTAAACAGCTGATTAAAATTGACACCGATTTAATCCAGCCTGTTTTGCTGGACAACAAGGTTATACCCTTTTGCTCCAGTGTTAAAAATCTCGGCCTTCACATAGACCCTTTGCTCAAATGGACAACGCAAGTTGCCGAGGTGAGTCGTGCGGTTACATATTCTCTGCGCTTCTTAAGCCGCTTCAAAAATTCCCTCCCCATTAAAATTAAGATAACTCTTGTCACATCTCTTATTTTTCCTCTCATTGATTATGCTGATGTCTGTTACTCTAACCTAAATCAAGATCTTCTCAACAAGCTAGACCGGCTCATAAATTATGATATCCGTTTTATTTTCTGTCTTCGCAAGTTCGATCACGTCTCTTCTTACCGGTCGCAGCTTAAATGGCTTCCCATTCGTCAGCGTAGACAGCTAAGGTTGCTGTGTACTCTCTACTCCATATTAAATAACCCTCTTTCACTAGGATACCTGAATTCCAAGTTTACATACATCTGCGATTCTCATGGCCGCAATCTTCGATCATCCGATTCATTAGCACTATCTACTCCTCTCTACAATTCTGGCTATATGGCCGATTCTTTTACTATGCAAGCCATCCGCCTTTGGAATAGTCTCCCAGAGACCGTAAGGAGATCTCAATCCAAGCTCTCGTTTAAAAGGAATGCTCATGCTTTCCTTCTTGAAGGATCTCGTGTTTGACGTGGAATATCATTATGGTTTATCATCACTCATCTGTGTTCATTGTTATTATTTATATGTGTTTATATAAGTATATGTATATAGGTATTCAAAATATTTATATGTATGTAGGTATGTTGTGTATTATTATATTTATGTGTATGTATTTACCTATTTTAGACAAATTATTATTTGATCTCATAATTTTTTTTTTCTTTGTTTGTACCGCATTCGCTGATTTCTTTTTCCTAAAGGTTGACTGGCAGAGAATGCTTTAAGCGTTAAGTCCGCCTATTGTACTTTACAAATGTATTTTGTGCAATAAAGTTATATAAAATAAAATAAAAATAAGTAATAGAAGGGTTTGCAAAATGAAGTAGGCCCTAAAGGAAGGAGGATCTGGGAGGTTCTGGGAGGATCTCATAGCCGTATCTTAAAAACTATTTGGGCTACAAAAACAAAATTATTCTCTTTTTATTGCAAATTTAATCTACTTTAAAGCGTGCCTTGAACTTTTGGCCGTAAAACAGGTCCTTGGTGGTAAAAATTGACAAAGATCAGAACTACCTCATTTAATGCAAGGCAACACCTCTTATTTGGTACGATTGCCATGTACTATTGTGTTTATCTATATAAACACAATAGTACATTTTTTGTTTTATCCGACGTTTCGGCACCTTTTCAGGGGTCGTAGTCACGGAACTACTACAGGTTCCAAGTATCTAAGGCCCAAATCATACCGAAATGGCAGCGAACAACCGCGAAATTGCAACCTCTTTCATTGTAAAATAATTTTAAAGTTTATCTATCTACTAAAAAGACCAGCCACAGAACACGGAAAGATTTTTTTCTCTTTACTTTCCATGTTCTGTGAGACCAGCATTGACTGAAAAGATCGAGGGAGGCGCGCGGCCGTTTTCTGCCATCTCGTTTTGATAGATAGGGCCTTACAGCCAAATACTTTATTAGTCCTAGCGGTACATACACCCAGAAATTCATTAAAATGCTGCAAATGGTGTTAAAGGCATGAAAATCGGAACGATTGATCTTTAGGCCATAAGAAAAAACAAAAAAAGAGGAGTTATGATTTGTATGGGTTTTTTTTATTCTGAATCCTATCGTATATGGTAGGTATCTAATGAATAGTAATAATAATAACACATAACTATATTTCAGTCAAAATCACTTTCAAAACATACCAAGTTTGGGTCCCTCCAGATATGATACGGTTGAATCATTACTTGTGAAATATACCTAAATTGATATGTAGTAGCCGCATATCCAACCCCAAGAAAGCAATTTTGAAAATATTTACATATAGTATTTTTTTATATTACAAAATGTGATACAATCACAATTAGTTGAAACATGTAAAACCCTTTCTGGTCCATGAAGAAACTAAAAGGGGCAGAGTAAAAATAAATAGACATTTATAATCGTTATCTCGCTATTCTTATTATAATCGCGGATCTGAGAATACATAAATAATACAGTTTCTGTGCCACTTTGTTGTTTTCAGGGTTTTTCAGGTGGCGTACAATTATAATTATCTACTTAGACCCTACTTAGTCAACGTCACAATTGTGACGGTCACAGTAATTGTGACGACGTGGGCCCAACTAGTTGACAATAATAACTGTACAGTGCCACAATCTTTTCTGTTCCGGTGGCCAAAATGTGAAACAACGTGTTTTTTTTTAATGTCACTTGCTGTCAAGTTGATGTCCAACCATAGCGATAGCGCTGCCGGCGGCCGAAGTCTTTAGAAGTCAGGGCCGGTTAAATTGCTACAAAAAAAGAAAAACGTACGTAGCGCCGCTCTGTCACCGGAACAGAAAAGATTGTGGCACTGTAAATATTGGATTTTTGCAGTTTATTTCTATTGATTTGAGGCAAATATGGATGACCTATCTTGTAAGTCAGTGGTCGGACCTTGATAGATTGAGAGATTTTCTGACAGCAAATTAAAAAATAAAAATGTTATATATTAACTCGATAGATGGCGCGGACCTAACATGTATGTCATCTGACAATTGAGATTTATAGGTCAATGCATCTGACCATAAAATTGTTAGTGCTGTCGGAGGACTGCTTATGTTTATAAATTGTTCCACAGAACGGTCCCCGGACTTGGTGATGTATTGTCATCTCACTAAAGATATTCCAGCGCCTTTGCCATGGATTTGCTGCCGATACTGCGCAACAGCTAGGGACACGATTTTTTTTTCGATATTTTTGGTATCGAGTACTTTTTATTCGATACCGAGTACTTTTGTACTCGATACTTTTTGTTGTGATACTTTTATTAATAAGTACTTTTTGGCAAGTATCGTATCGAATAATTCATACTTATATAATTATGGATCAAGGATTTCTTCCACCGATGAAGGCGGGTTCGAGTTCGAGCTTCTGCTCTTTCCCCGGCCTTCATCTCGCGAGGCTACTGCCCCACGGTGTTTGGTGCTACTTTGCGCGGCCGTTCTCGGACGAGTGGTGTACCCCGTCGGATGTTTGCGGCTCTTGGCGCGGTCAGGCAGCCGAGTGAGACCCCATTGGGAGAGGCCCAGCTAGCGCCTGCGAGCCAAACGGGGTACGGGCTATAATTTTAGGTGGAAGTGTTGGAAGGGATGTGAGGATTGAGTGAGTTGGGTTGGGGAAGTGGCGGGGGCACAATATTGCGGTGTAGTGCCCACTTCTTTCTGGCTCAGGGACTTAGGTTACTGCGTAACTTTATGGGTATGAACTTCATACGTTTTTGGGAACTTTAAGTCAATTTTATAAAGAAAATAGCCGCTATCAGTTCCTTGTTTTGTGACGTCGGGTATAACGATAACTAGCTAGCAACGTGCAACAGAACAAAGCAGCAAAAATCTATCAAGATAAGGAATTCAAATGACAGTTGAAGCCATATCCATGTTTCTTAGCTGGCTAAGTTCAATTTTAGACACTGAGGATGATAAAATGATTGAAAACTCCTCTCGCATTTGTATTTATCGGGTTATTCCCTGAGAATCCCATTCCCGGAGGATGCTGTCCCGGAGGATACCGAACATAGTATTAATTATGTTCATGAAGATAAAAACAAATCGGGTTCCTCCGGGGCGGATCCTCGGGGAATGGGATTATCAGGGAATGGGATCCTCAGGGAAAGATCCTATTTATCATCCTCAGTGTCTGAAATTTAACTTTTTATACATATTTCAATTGATTGAGGTATCACATTTTGTAATCTACATATTATCAAAATTGCTTTCTTGGGGTTGGATAAGAGGCTTTTACATATCATTTTAGGTATACTTTACAAATAAATATCTGGAGGAGCCAAACCTTGGTATATTTTGAAAATGATTTTTATTTTATTTTAAAACAGGTGACTGAAATATAGTGATGTAATATTATATTTTTAGAATCGGCTTAGTAAGCCCTTTTCATTAAAAACCACACACGACTCAGAACAAAATTTTTTTATCCCATACATAATAATAATAATAATAATAATGCATCCTGGGAGCGATCGGATCAGAGTGATACTGATATGCATCGGCCGGATCATTTCTTTTTGGCACAACATCTGGTCCGTGCCTGTCACTCACTCTGAAGGCGCGTGGATGGAGGATGTTGAGTGTTCGTGTGAGCTTATACCTGATATGAATGAAGAAACCATTGACTACCAAGACGTAGTTTGTGCAGTTCGTTCCTTACCCAACTGGAAATCTCCAGGCCCGGGCGGACTGCACAATTTCTGGTATAAATGGTTACCTAGCTCGCACGTTTGCTTAGCATCTCAATTTCAATGTGCTTTATTATCTCAGTCGCTTCCAGAATTTATGACAACAGGCATAACCCATCTGCTCCTTAAATCTGGTAGTACTGCGGACCCCAAAAACTATAGACCTATCACCTGTCTGCACACAATTTATAAAATTCTTACGTCAATTTTGAGGTCGAAGATTAATAAACACATTGATCAAAATTCTATTATGTTCGCCTCTCAGAATGGATGTAGGAATGGGGCCCGTGGTACTAAGGAGCTACTCCTCATTGACATGGCTATTAACCAACAGGTTCGTCGAAATTAACAAACAAGATGGTGGTCAAATGCCTGCCCAGTTTTATATAAAAAAAAAACCGAAAGAACCTGTCGACTTCCTGGATAGATTATAAGAAGGCATATGATTCCGTGCCGCATTCGTGGCTCATGAGGGGTGCTGGAGTTGTATAAAATAAATACAACTCTACGCACTTTCTTGATATCGTGCATGCGAAAATGAAGTACGGTCCTTTTCTATCCAGGATCTCGACGGATTCTAGGTCAGGCCGATCCTATAAAAATAGAGCGAGGTATCTTCCAGGGTGACGGTTTGAGTCCATAGTGGTTCTGTCTGGCCCTGAACCCTCTGAGTACACTTCTCGAGAGTTCAGGGTTAGGCTATCGTTTACGGAGAAATGGTCAAGTAATATCACACCTGCTGTACATGGATGACCTGAAACTATTTGCCCATAGCAGTTCTCATTTGACAGCGTTACTGAAGGTTACTGAAGCTTTCAGTAATGCCATTAAAATGGAATTTGGTGTGGACAAATGTGCAGTCATGCATGTAAAGCGTGGTCAGATAATGGAATCTACGGGTATACAACTCTCGGATTCTATTTATCTTAGATCTCTCTCCGTAAACGAAACATATAAATATTTAGGTATGTCACAGGCATTAGGCATCAACGATGCTGACATGAAACAGTCGTTACGTGAGCGTTTCTTGGGGCGCCTTTCAAAAGTCCTTAAAAGTCTTTTGTCTGGCGGAAACAAGGTTCGCGCATACAATGGATGGGTCATGCCGGTACTGATGTATTCCTTTGGCATACTTAAATGGACTCAAACTGAACTGGATGCCCTGGATAGAAAATTTCGTACATTGCTAACAGCACACCGCATGCATCACCCACGTTCATCGACCATGAGATTGTATATCCCGCGGAAGTGCGGTGGTCGTGGCTTCTTAAATGCTAAGACATTGCATAACCGCGAGATATGTAATCTTAGGGAGTATTTTCTCCAAGTCGATATGGGGTCTCATAGAGATGTAGTTGCTGTTGACAATGGATTGACTCCTCTATATTTTAGCAAAAGAAAACTGGCGCAAACCTGTAGTACTTAGTACGTCCGACCGCAGCACTGTGTGGCAAAGCAAGGAGTTACATGGCAGATTCTACCGGGCTCTCCATGGGCCCGACGTAGATTTATTAGCCTCAGTATCCTGGCTCCGTTTCGGTGATCTTTTTGGTGAAACCGAAGGTTTTGTCTGTGCAATTATGGATGAGGTTGTGATGACGAATAACTACCGAAAGTATATCCTAAGGGATGGCACTGTGGATATTTGCCGAGCGTGCCATCGTCCGGATGAATCCCTTAGGCATATAATCTCCGGTTGTTCTCGTCTCGCAAACGGCGAGTATTTGCATAGACATAACCAAGTAGCCAGGGTAATACACCAACAACTTGCTCTGAAACATAGTCTTGTGGCATCCGAGGTGCCGTACTACAGGTATGCACCAGAACAGGTCCTTGAAAATAGCCATGCCACATTATATTGGGATCGATCTATCATTACAGACAGGACTATTGTAGTCAATAAGCCTGATATTGTATTAATAGATCAATACGAACTTGATGATCTGTTCACCATGACGACAACCTTGTGAAAGCTGAAAAAGATAAAGAAAACAAATACCTTGATTTAGCTCACGAGATTGTTGACATGTGGGACATTGATTCTGCAATTATTGTTCCGATAGTCATATCTGCCCATGGTCTGATAGCCAAGAGCCTCGATAAACACCTTAAGAGGCTTGCGTTAGGTGGATGGATCGGGAGTCAGATGCAGAAGGCAGTACTTCTGGATACGGCCCGTATAGTGAGAAGGTTCCTGTCTCTGGGTACCGGTCTCTGGATCCTTAACCATCGGTAGCCGGGACCCTGATCTTGCTACCGTTGGGGAACTGCATTTTTGTATTTTTAAATGTAAAATTTTTTAGTGTTATACATTGAAAAATTTAATGTTAAGAAATATAATTTTGTAAGTATTTAAAATGTAATAAAGGGAATAATAATCTGATCTTGCTACCGTTGGGAAACTGCATTTTTGTATTTTTAAATGTTATAATTTTTAGTGTTATACATTGTAAAAATTTATTGTTTAGAAATATAATTTTGTAAGTATTTTAAATGTAATAAAGGGAATAATAATAAAAAACTTCTTACATTCACACCAATCATCTAAGCCCATGTTAATTTCATTAAGAAACTGTATCATGGAAAACTTGATAACGGATAAATATATACTTAAATACTTTTTGTTTGTAAATAAATACTTAATATACATAGCTAACACCCAGACCAAGACAAATAGACATGTTCATACACACAAATATTTGTCTTGTTCAGGAATCGAACCCGAGACCACTGTCGCAGAAGGTGGGTAGTCTACCCCTGCGCCAAATCGTTATTAGATAAGATGACGTCATAACTCCTTTCCTTTTTTGTTTTTATTTTCGTGCTACTACATAACAGGGCCCCGATCGCGGTAATTCTATGACGCATTAATCAAGTGTAGAGTGTGTGTCAGATAACTCAGCACGTGCCTGGCGCGTTTTTGGCGCTAGTTATAGTGCATTTTTTTGATCTAATGTCATAGAAAAGATTAGTATTCGATTTTTACCGCGCGCAGACTTATCTGACGAGCACTTTACGTGCAGTTGAAGTGCAGTTGAGGTGCAAAACCGTTTTAGATAACGCGCGGCTTTGACAGTGCGACAAAATTTTCTGTTCCGGTGATAATCTTTGGAACTAAAACAGTTTTCATGCGACAGTCTATTTTGACAGCTAATTTCGTGTTGCAAGTGGTTTCTCTGTCACGGATGTCACCGGATCAGACAGGGTTGTAGGACTATAGGTTTGCGTGACGTGTGCGTCGTTACAGTGCCACAAGCTTTTCTGTTCCGGTGACAGCCGTGACAGAGGAGCCACTTGCAATACGAAATTAGCTGTCAAAATGGACTGTCGTTTGAAAACTGTTATAGTTCCAAAGATAATCACCGGAACAGAAAAGCTTGCCGCACTATATGTCATTACGTCAATACGAAGTCAAACGTCAAGACCCAAACGCAATGAAGACGCGCTGCATAAAATCGGCGATTGGCCCGCAGGTCAAATTGATTCGTATGGCCTAAAAATCAATCGCTCCGATTGTCATGCCTTTAACACCATTTGCAGCTTTTTTGGCGTACCGCTAGGACTTTATAAATCTACCAAACATACCGTTACATTGTTTCCCATAGCTTCTAGTGAAGTGAAGCCAAAGTTTATGTAGTACTTTCCTCTTCTAGCGTATCTCCTTACGTTGACAAACATGTTGCTCAAATAAGTCTTGTTGTAATAATGCATCTCAGCTCTTTCCGGCACTACTACCAAGGACTATTTGAGAAACAGAAATGTGGACATAATTAATATTCGGACATAATATTGGACATAATTATTACTCTAACCCCTAATGGGGTTAGAGTATCAAATTACAGTTTTGTATGGAGATTTTTTATTGATTTTTTTTTGTTATTTTTGTATAGAGTCAATGTCAAGTCAAGTCAAGTAGTAGTAGAGAAATGACACATTGGTTAAAAGCAAAAAATAAAAATTTTACTAAATTACAATACAATGCGAAATTCTGAAAAGAAAGTGTATTCGTAACTTTAGAGATAAGTTATTTTATGTAATAAAATTAATATTCGATTATCTTTGTTATTAATTAACTCATCAAAAGTTGCTCGAAGGCTTGAGCACACCAAACGCGGTTCAGAAGCAGCGCTGTTTGAATGCGGGCCCGCGCGCATATTCGTAAATTTACCCGACGCGTTAGCCGCGCCGCTCGGGCGCTTGGTCGACGTGTTGTGTCGTGACGTGACGACGCGTCTGCTATCCATACTAATATTATAAATGTGAAAGTGTGTTTGTTTGTTTGTTTATTTGTTTGTTTGTTTGTCCGTCTTTCACGTCAAAACGGAGCAACGGATCGACGAGATTTTCGGTATGGGGATAATTTGAGAGCTGGAGAGTAACATAGGCTACTTTTTATCCAGGAAAATTATAAAATAAAAATGGTAATTTTGTAGAAAATCGTTAAACTGTCATACTTTACACAACTGTCATTTCTTAGCCCTTACCAAAGAGTTGGTATGTCAAAGAGTATGTAATCAGGATTACTTTTTTCTTTTTTTAATAAGTGACATTTGTGTCAGGCAGGTGATACGAAGTTCGTGTCCAATGTATATGGCAAAACAACGGTTGCCGGGTCAGCTAGTTTACTATATGTCAATCAGTATTGTTTCAATATTATAATGAGAAAGTGTGTTTGTTTGTTTGTCCTTCTTTCACGACAAAACGGAGCAACGGATCGACGTGATATTTGGTATGGAGATAGTTTGCGAGCTGGAGAGTAACATAGGCTACTTATTATTCCGGAAAATTAAGTACTTAAAAATGGTAATGTTGTATGAAAAATCGTTTAGCTGTCGTACCTTCGATACAAAACTGTAATTTCCAAAGAGTATGTAATTACTGACGTCTGCGCGCGGTCAAAATCGAATACTAATCTTTTCCTTATGCTTAGAATAAAAAATGTACTGTAACCAGCGCCAAAAATGCCCCAGTCGCGCGTCGCCCCATGCCCTTGACACGCACTTTACTTCACACAGTAATTTTTATATGAAGGAAATAGAGACCAATCTTGGACCCCTTTATTGGTAGTGTATAACTAGCGCTATCTGTTGTCTGGTATAGGCAACTTTTGTTGTATAAACACACACATTTAAATAATTTATATGGCAAAACAACGGTTGCTGGGTCGGCTTGTAAGACAAGTGTATAATGCACTAAAACTTTTTTCATAAAATTTTATAACATAAATAGAAGATTTGGAAGTTATTTTATAATTATAGTACATAACGATACAAGTGACCTAATGTTCCACTTAGGTCACGCGTATCGTATACTATTTTGTAGTACGAGTGACATAAGCCCGCCACCGACACGGAGAATTAAAATTAAAAAGCAAATATTTTAATTAAATTAGGTAATTAAAAAGTAAATATATAAAAGTTATAAATAAGATCAAAAAAAGAAGAAAAAATAAAAAAGAGCAAAATAAAGTTTAAAAAAAGGATATAAAATAAAAATAAAATAAAATAAAATAAAAAAAATAAAAAGATCAAAAAGAAAGACCAAAAAAAACTAAAAAGAGAAAAAAAAAGAAAAAAAATATCAATAAATAGAAATAAAGATCAAAAAGATAAAAAAATGATAAAAAAAGACAAAGATAAAAAAAAGAAAAATAAAGAAAAAAAGTAAAAATGAAAAAAAAATCAAAGAAAAAAGAAAAAAAATATATAAATAAGTTAAAAAATAAATAAAAAAGAAACCAAATAAGAGAAGTAAACCAAAAAGATAAAAAAAAGATAAAAAGAAGAATCCTATCCTACCCTATCCTATCGTATCCTATTATTTTAGTCTTTACTTAAGGATATTCCGGATCTGTGATCAAGGTGAATTCATAAATAAAGTGTAATAAAGATTCATAAATACAGTGTAATAAAGGGCTACTTAGGTCACGGCTAAGCGTTACCAAAGTGCGGGCTTAGGTCACACTGTGCTATAAATAACGGGTGTCCCAAAAGTAGGTAAAGGATTTGAATTTCGCGCTATTTCCGAAATATTCAAAATGTGGGGTTGAAATTTGACATACGTCATCTTGACACATGTAAAATTAATCGTGGAGCGTTTCACATTAAAACAACGCATAGAAGTTATACAAATATTTAACGAAAATTCACGATCAATTACAAACACTCGTCGAAAGGTCGAAAAATCTCGTAATTTCAAGAAGAGGTGATTTCAAATGGCCACCGAGATCTTGCCATCTGATGCCACTGGATTTCTTTCTTTGGGGCTACGTGAAAGATAAAGTCTACGCTAACTATCCACAAAATATAGACAATATAGACAAAATATTCGCCGAGTTATTGGTGAAATAAGTAGCGGAATGTGTGAAATTAGCAGCGAAATGTGTGAAAGTGTCATGAATAACTTGCACACAGCAAAAATGCCCGTGGCGGCCATTTAGCAGATATTCTATTCAGATAAAATTGTACAAGTCTCTTCTTTAAAATAAAATAAAACTACGAAGAAATTCCAATCCATTCGCGTTTTATTGAGACATATCATCCTATACCTACTTTTGGGACACCCGTTATAATCTATTCTATACATACAAATAAATAAAATTGGAGTGTCTGTTTGTAATATTAAAATAACCGCTTTTTACTACATGCATATGATTATATAAACGGTACATTTACCAAAATAACATTTTTTACAATTTTTGCCTGTTGTCTGTCTGTCTGTCTGTCTGTTTGTTCCGGCTAATCTCTGAAACGGCTGGACCGATTTTGACGGGACTTTCACTGGCAGATAGCTGATGTAGTAAGGAGTAACTTAGGATACTTTTTATCCCGATATTCCCACGGGAACACGCGGGTGAAACCGCGGGCGGCCTCTAGTAAATAAATAAATCTCCCAGGCCCCAGGAAGTTAGTTTTTGATAAAAGCCATTAGAAATTAAGTAAGTTAGTGAATCACGGGTTACATGCTAACTTTTATTAAGCTCAAAACAAAATACCCATTTAAACGATTTCGGGACCTACATCACGTAGGAAGTGAAAATTGACAATTTTCTATCAATATACAGGATAATTTTTTTATCAGTGCACAAATTTTTAGGATCGACTCAGAATCGGTAAGTGAACATCTTTCTCCTAGAAACATAGGTCGAAATATGACAAAAAATTTTTGACCTTTCATACAAATCGGACTGATCACGTGATCGAATTAGTATGGGAAGTCCAAACATTTTTGTCGTATTTCGACCCATGTTTCTAGGAGAAAGTTGTTCACTTATCGATTCTGAGTCGATCCTAAAAATTTGTGCACTGATAAAAAAATTACCCTGTATAATAAACCTCCTTATATTTTTAGTCTGTTTAAAAGTACTAAGTTACTTACTTGTACACATAAAACGGCAAAGAAAATACTTATTAAAAACCCGTAAAACATTTTGAACCCAGATCCCAAATATAACGACATTCAATTGAACAAACTAAGCAATGATTGAAACGTTAATGATTACAATTTTGTGAAGTGCGTTCGGCTGACATAATGATGATGAAGTGCGTATAAATTACACCACTTAGATAAGCTACATCAATCTGTTTTCATTGGTAGAATGGTATTGTTATGAGAAAATACAAGGGCCGTTTTTCTATACAATTATAGTTTGCTGTTTCCTTCCTAGATAAAGCCAGTAGAGCAATTTTTTTCCAATATGTATGCCCACTAATGACATGAACCTATGTTGTCCTTCTTTTAATACATTTATTATAACAAGAGATATGAACGTTCAAATAGCAACAAAAAATCGCCAGATATTCCGCTGTGTTCAAACATGCAGACTTTGACGACCTATTTGGCGCAGGGGTAGGCTACCCACCTTCTGCGCCAGCGGTCTCGGGTTCGATTCCCGAACAAGACAAATATTTGTGTGCATGAACATGTCTATTTGTCTTGGTCTGGGTGTTTACTATGTATATTAAGTATGTATTTACAAACAAAAAGTATTTAAGTATATATTTATCCGTTATCAAGTTTTCCATGATACAGTTTTTTTTCAATGTCCATGACGTATCTTGTCATATGCTTTTTCGCGTCGCTTATCATGACCATACCACCGCAAACGAGTCTCAGCCAGTTTGTCAGCTATGTTTGCAACTTTTAATGTACCCCTATGCTCATTTTTGAGTCTATCTCTAAGTGTTCCCTCCCCCCCCCCCCCCCCCCCCCCCCCAGACCACCTCAACATCTTCATTTCTGTCACGTGGAGTTTCTGTTCTTCAGTTTTGTGCATAGGCCAGCATTCGGACCCGTAAAGTAGGGCAGGTTTAATTGCCCGCTTGTATACATTGCCTTTGACTTCCACACAGGCATCCTCGGGTCGCAAATTACTCTCGTTAAAGATCTCCATTTCAGCCATCCGGTGTTAATCCGGTGTTAGCCACCTAAAGTGGCTAACTGCTTTCAGAGGAGTGGTCCCTATACACGGTGGTTGCTGTGTTAGTGCTTGTACACACTAGGCGCTTGGCGTTGCGTTTGGCGAGCGTTGATAGCGTACACACTCAGCGCTCTGCATGGCGTTCGACGAGCGTTACTAGGGCGAGTATACTTCTGGCTTAGTGCGGATTGGGTTCCGAAGTAATTGTTTTGTGTGTGGCTCCTCTACAATCACTTCAAAAGACGACGACGATGGAGAAAAAAGAACATTGGGTGCACCTAATACTAAAAGATAAAATAGACTCATGGATTTTTTGTAATATTGTATCAATACATGGACCTAACTTTTTCAATGGTTATAGAAGTTGTATAAAACCATTTGATGAATTTCTGCATATTTTATAAACTGACATTACGGGCGATTCATAAAAATGTAGATAGTCAATTTCCCTTAAATTTTCCTCAACGTGTGTCCACTCTACAGGAAAGCGCGCGATCACATGTACAGCCCCAAGGCGGCCCATCTATCTGAGAGCGTTCGGCTAACGCCAAAACTGACAGCTCGCATCTGAAAAGCGCGCGCTTCAGTGTGTACGAAACATCAAAAATGTATGAGATGATAGGTTCTCAGAGCGCGCGTTAGCAAAGCGCGCGCTCGTAAGCGCCCAGTGTGTACAGGCTCTTACTCCGGTCGTTGAATAGGGTATTTTACTGTTGTTGAAATGTAGATATTTAATGATGACGTTAAAAAATATTGCAATTAAGAATACCAAATGTGAAAAAATAATTTGAATCTGTTTTATAATAAAAGAATTATAGTCTGTTTGATTTTGACTATAGCTGTCTCTTTCTAAAACGAAATCTTCTATGGCGTGACTATGACGCTACTAACCCACTGACGTCACTAAGATAGCGTCCTGTCCTTGTCTAATTATAAAGTTTGAAGTCCTATATCTTTGAAAATATTCAAGATAATTCAAAATGAAAACTTGTTTTGTGTAGCTAATATTTCGAAAAACATTTTAAAGAATTAAAAAAAAAACAGTAAAATACCGTATTGGATAAGTTACAATGCATATGTTCCGTTTTGGATTTGCTCACCCTGAGTCTTTTTCGTTCTACGGCTTTGGACCACAAGGTAAGGTCGGATTGTACCTCTTGCATCGTTGCCGCAATGAAAACAATGTCGTCTACATATAAAAGTGTCCACGGTGCAGGTTTCTGAAGATCCTTAGTGACGTATTTCATTACGATATTAAACAGTAGTGGACTTAATGTTGATCCTTGGTGTACTCCCACATTAACTTCGAATTCTTCACTAATGCCCGCTGGGCTGACGACTTTTGTCTTAATGTCGTTAAGAACACAAGCCTATGCTGTGTGGTAAGGGGCTCTCCTGGAATTACTTTACAGTCGAAAAATGGAAATTGAAGATTTAGAAAAAAATCGACCCGTCTCACAACTAGCTCCGATGGGACTCGAACCCACGACCTTTCGCTTTCCGGGCGACTGCTCTAACCACTGAGCTACGGAGTCGTTACAAGAAGCGTCGAATTTATCCAATACTTCTTACACGCTGTATAGTCAGCGTTAATTTCATCAATGTGGAGATATTACTACCCTCACACGCGAAAGAAATACCTTTCCAGATATTTGGCAATCGCTAAAAATGAAATTACTATTGCAACTTATTTAAATTTTTAGTTATTTGCATTCACAATGGAATTTTTATTACTGAAAAATGCGGTGCACTTTGAAAGCGGTGCGTATCTACACCACTCGGCCACGGAGGTCATCAGGTAAGATATTTAATAGACTGTTAGGTAATTTTTGAAATTTTGCAAACTTGTAAATAGCCGTATTTTAAAAACTATTTGGCCTAGAAGAACGAAATTACTCTCTTTTTAATGCAAATTTAGTGTACTTTAAAGCGTGCATAGTAATTTTTGCCGTAACACAGGTCCTTGGTGGTAAAAATTTACAAAAACTAAAAAGAATCCGAAAATTTTATTTGTTTTTTTTTAGTATTTAACAATGATCCGAAGGGCTTTCGAGGTGGAAAACTTGGATTTGTCATTACCAATATCATCACTACTACCTAACGTATAAAAAAAAAATCAGATCTACCTCATTTAATGCAAGGCAACACCTCTTATTTGGTACGATTTCCATGTACTATCTCTGATAGTAGGTACTCATGTGCTTAAAGTCTGTCCATTTTGGTCTTTTGACAGCTCGACGACTGACAAGTTTAGTGATGTCCTAAAGATTCCCAAATGGTATCACCATTCCGATTTTACTATTATCATTAATCGAATTAAGTAAACGTAATAATCTATATCTATAATGCTGCGGCTACATTAGCGTAATATCATTCTCTTTCTAACTAACCGGTAGTGGCGTATGGAAAGAGATAGTGACAATGTACATTTTTATTTAATATTCTCTTAGTTTTTTCTAAATAAATATCGATCCATGTGTTTGCGTCTTTATTTTTTATTATAAGAAATTAAATTATTTTAGTTGTTTTATTTGTATGCCATACCAAGAAAAAAGTAAAACACTCTCTATTTTAAAAAAAATCTTAATATTTTATTGGTTTCAACCTTAAAATGTTGTTGTCTTTCTGTTTAAATAACAGTATTACACCTTATTAACATAATATGAAAAGCATGTCTTTGTCTTAGTCAGATTTACCCATTGCATTTATTTCTACCAATCAAGTGTAATTGTACTTTTTGTACTGTGAATGCTCGCAAATAAATATTCTTGATTCTTGATTCTTGATTCAATTATTTGTAATCTTTGGCACAATTGTAGTATTCATTATGTGTAGCACATCACTAAGGGGGCGGTACCTGTCCATGAAGTACAATATTATTTGTATGAAATTTTAACATAAACAATACGAAACTTCATGGGCGTGAGCTGTCAAAAGACCATTAAGTGGAGAGACTATTTAATGTATGTTATGGGTGGTTATGGTGTGTACGTACAGTCACAAAGTAACTACGCGGGCGGTCGCCGGAGGTACAGTCGAGTTCAATAATATGTGTGCAGTTTTTAACTTTGTCGTATTAATTATTGTGACAATTTGTACAGAAAGTCAAAGACGATGTCAAAAAACTCAGATATTATTAAAATCGACTGTACTTATAGTGTACCAACAAATCAATAAAATAAAATAAAGGTGCTCAAAGGAGAAAATAATAAAAATACACATTGTTCATAATATATTTTATTTATTTATTATAAGTAAACACAAAGGGTTAAACAATACCTAAGCCAAAAATCTTTAATAGCTTTTTTTATATAATGACATACAGGAGCTTATATATCAAACTAATCATTATACAATTTAAATTTATTGATAAGTAGGGCAGGCGTACCGGTTTTGGCCACTTTATGGATTTTTTTCACTTTTAACCGCTTAGTGCTTAATGATATTAAGTATTTTAGAAAAAATTTATAATGTAGAGTTATAGATAATTTATCGACCTTTAAGGGTACAATCTACAAAGTAAAAAAAGGAGGTAAGCTAAAAAGAGAGGCTAGTGCCTACACTAGCCTCGATCCGCTAATTTTCTAGTACGTTAGCTAACAAAAGTGAGTTGTGAGTCTTTTAAAATAAATGAACTTTATGATAGGTTGCAAAACTTTCTACTAATGCCAAAGTGGCCAAAAGTGGCACAATGCTAAAATTTCTAGCCCCACTTTTGGCCACTTATTGTTTCCCAACTTTTTGTAAGAACAGTGAAAAAACAACACTTAATCCATCTAGAAGAAACATATTCCAATATGATATAAAATATTAAATAACCATAAAATAATTTTATTGTAGAAAAAAAACGATTTTACAAAACCTTTACCCTTAACATTTTGCTTAAGAGTATTACAAAATGTTAACTTTGAAACATAACACGTGTTTATTTCTAAAATATCGTACTACATAAAAAAGCTAAGTGCTGTAATTATTAACTAAAAGTCCAATCTTTTATTCGCCATTAATAAATATAAGCAATTATTATTTAATTCCTATTTATATAACTTTAAAGTGAAAAGTGACCAAAACCGGTACAGTGGCCAAAACCGGTACGCCTGCCCTACTATTTTATTAATGTAATGTAAAGGGAAAATCACTCGGTTTTTATTTTCAATACCAACAAGTATGAATTTATAAAAAATTCTTACATATATTCCTTTTTTTTGTCATATACAGAGATCGGAATAGGTAGAGTCATTGTGTGTATTTGCAATTAAATTCCCAGTCTTTTTAACCGACTTCAAAAAAAGGCGGAGGTTCTCAGTTCGGTTGAATTTTTTTTTTTTTTTTTTTTTTTTAATGTTTGTTACCTCATAACTTTGTCAATTATAAACCGATTTTAGAAATTCTTTTTTGGTTTGAAAGCATATAGTTACAAATTGGTCCCATTGTTATACGGTCAGGATCTGATGATGGCATCCTGGAGAAATCAAGGGAACTCTTCAAATATTATAGGCACACCTATAGCGATTTTGGTATTTTCTTAAGTAACTCGTGCCCTTGCTTTCGGTAAGCACCATTTGGTGAAGAGTAACTGATGATGAAGACCACATATGGCCATCGAAAACATTAATTAAATACTAAATATGTTACGGGCGCAATACGATTCATTTAAGTTCATAAGTAATTTTCAAGTATTTGCGACTGGTAGTCATCATCTCACGATGATGAGCTGGTGATGGAAGGTACAACTCCTCAATAGTTAGGAGTTGGAGGATAATTCTTTAAATATCGTTGATACGTACATATTTGTAGTTGTTACCTTTCAGGTTATTTAGTTAAGCTGATGATGGAAGGTAAAACTCTTTAACGCTTAGGAGTTAAAGTATGTTTTTAAGTACTACAAGCGCAAATAGAACTTTAGGTTGTATTCTTTCAAGTAATTTAGGTTAGCTGATGGTGGAAGGAAACTGCATAACAGTTAAGAGTTGGAGGGTGGTGCTTGTCTGAGTGTTCTAATTTAGATATGGGCTATAGTCGTTGCACATTAAGCTACCCTTGCTCATTATGCGGTTTCTTATAGTAGATTTCTAACACTAAAAAAGGAAAAATAAACAAAATTTTTCAAAAAAAATTAAACCGCCTTCAAAACAAAACTGCAAACAAAAACTCATTTCCCAAAAACACGTAAAAGTGAAAAATAAATTGAATCATTCAATTCAAAGTACGAAAGTGCGGGACTTTTTCTAATTAATCTTGAACTTACTGATCTGATTGAAGTCGGTGTCAAGCCGAAAGTAACAAGAACGAATACTTAAAATTCAATTTCAAAATTCATTTTCATTTCAAAATAGTGAAACAATAATAAACAATATCTCATGCGCAGAGTGGTGTAAATTGTAACCTATCAAATACATATTAATATTAATATTAATATCTATTTGGCTTGACACCGACTTCAATCAGATCAGTAAGTTCAAGATTAATTAGAAAAAGTCCCGCACTTTCGTACTTTGAATTGAATGATTCAATTTATTTTTCACTTTTACGTGTTTTTGGGAAATGAGTTTTTGTTTGCAGTTTTGTTTTGAAGGCGGTTTAATTTTTTTTGAAAAATTTTGTTTTAATTAATTGGAGAAAAACACGGAGTTCCGCGATAGCTATTTCAAATTATATTTACTTTTTTGCATTCACAATGCAATTTTTATTATTGAAAATGAAATATTAGAAAAAAACGACCCATCCTCCAAGTAGCTCCGCCGGGAATCGAACCCCGGACCTTTCACTGTCCGGGCGACTGCTCTGACCGCTGAGCTACGGAGTCGTTAGAGGAAGCGTCGAATCTTTCTAATACTTCTTGCTTACGCGCTGTGAGCCAGCGCTTTATTTCATCAATGTAAAGATATTACTACCTTCAGCTTCTAACCACTGAGCTACGGCGTCGTTAACAACAACTCCGTAGCTCAGTGGCTAGAGCAGTCGCCCGGATAGCGAAAGGTCGTCGGTTGGAGTCCCATCGGAGCTGGTTGTGAGGCGGGTCGATTTTTTCTAAATACTTCATTTTCCATTTTTCTACCATAAAAATTGCATTGTGAATGCAAAAAAGTAAAAATTTAAATAACTTTTTACTCCGTTTAAAAAGAAGACAGTCTGTGCCATATAAAGTTTTCATTTAGTTCGTGAGCCTTCATCTAGTACTATTGTTGATCGAAGTTAGAAGGCCTCTCAAATGACAAAAAAATCACTGTTGAGATGCAAATAATTTCCCCTCTATGAGAGTGAGAGTCTAATGTGAGCAAGTTTGTATGGAAATTGCGCGTCAGGTCAGCCAAGCCAACAATGACAATAGTTACGTTAGTAATATTATCGTATTCTTTGACAACACAGAATAGTGGAACGGGAGGTGCAACCCAATAATCTAAAGGCTCGTTTACACCGAAGCAACACTGCGACATTGCTGCATGCTACATAAGTTAAGGCGATGATTCCCGACCGAAATAGACACGCTAACGCTTGCTCGGCCGCGCGCGATACACTTCACGCGGACGCAGCGGCAGCCGGCAGTGAACTGTGAACTCGCGAGCGCCCCGCGAATCGAAAATCACTTAAAATTAAACTTATGACGGCCGGAATCCCTCGGCTATTCAAAGACAATTATTTTCGTATATTTTTCATTAATTAGAACCAAGTATACTGCAAGTAAAAGGATATTTGGATTACGATTAGACGAATGTTTGGGATTTTATTTGACACAGTAAAATATCACCAATCGAAAAAAAAAACGGCCGAAAGCACTAGATAAATAACTGTAAAATAACATATATTTTTTCCAAATTTTGAGTACTTGTGTTTTGCGAGTAATCCATAATTTAAAATACCCTATTTTCGGGAATCGGCGCCTTAACGTACGTTATCTTGTGTTGTATCTACATAATTCAATATTTGCGGCATGCGGCATGCGGCAGCCTATGTCAAAAATATCACATGGAAATACTATATCTATGCATGGAATCCTTCGTGTTTGGATACAAGCTGCGACAGTCTTAATTTTGTAGCATGTGGGCTTGTGCCATGCCGCAATGTCGTACAGTGTTGCTTTGACGTAAATGAGCCTTTATCATAAAATTGAAGATTGTCTATAGAACCCCGGAGTTTATCTTGTAGAATGTCCATATTAACATAACGTTTGCGGTCAATGAACCTAAACAGCCACTGAAAATTCCTATCTCTGATCACAATTAATACTAACGATTAGTGAAATGAAAAATAGACACTTGCATTCGCAAATACTGTTTCGTTAACGTAAGCAATACCTTGTGCTTTGATTCTCTGAAATGGCAAAACGTAAGGGAAATCTTCTAAATTCCACGTTACATTTGGAATAGAGTACGTGCCCTGAAAATTAATTGAAAAATTATTACTAGACATATTATATCTATATCTATATATATAAAAATGAATCCCTATTTCCCTTGGTCACGACATCACGCGTGAACGGCTGGACCGATTTGGCTAATTTTGGTCTTGAAATGTTCGTGGAAGTCCAAGGAAGGTTCTTACGGTGAGAAAATAGGGGAAGAGGGGGTAAGTGGGGGTAGAGTAGAAGTAGGGTAGGGTAAAGGTAGGGTAGGGTATAGGTAGGGTAGGGTAGGGGTAGGGGTAGGGGTAGGGTAGGGTAGGGTAGGGGTAGGGGTATGGGTAGGGGTAGGGGTAGGGTAGGGTAGGGGTAGGGGTAGAGTAGAGGTAGGGGTAGGGTAGGGGTAAAGTAGGGAAGGGGGTAGAGTACGGGTAGGGTAGGGTGGAGTAGGGGGTAGGGCCACGGGAACGAAGTCGCGCTGGGTCAGCTAGTACATTATAAACCTCTTGCGTTACTGCCTGACTGACAGACAACGCACAGCCGACACTACTGGGCGCAAGAAGTTGAAACTTGGCATGTATGTTCATTGGGAAGTGTAGGGGAGCACTAAGATAATTTTTTTTTAAAAATCCCTCTCTGGGGGAAAAAAGGCTCCATGCAGACGAAGTCGCGACGAGCGCTAGTTGTTATATAAAACTTTCTAAGCTTTAGCTTCTTGCGCCCAGTAGTTTCGATATATGTAGATATAATATAGCCAGCCAATTCCTGGTTAATGTTATAGGTGTCTTATAATGTTTGGCCTGAAATTTTTATGATAGACACACAGATATAGAATTTACTAGATAACGCAAATGGAATGTACTTCGCGTGTCTGAACCCCGACCAAGCGTCAAGGTTGGTCGCCGCTAACTTACAGGGCCCCGATCGCGGTAATCCTATGTCGCATTAGTCAAGTGTACGTGCAATTGAAGTGCAGTGACGTGCAAAACCGTTTTTGATAACGCGCGGCTTTGACAGTGCGACAACGTTTTCTGTTCCGGTGATAATCTTTGGAACTAAAACAGTTTTCATACGACAGTCTATT
Source organism: Crambus lathoniellus (assembly GCA_949710035.1). Lineage (NCBI taxonomy): Eukaryota > Metazoa > Arthropoda > Insecta > Lepidoptera > Crambidae > Crambus > Crambus lathoniellus. The sequence continues at coordinate 10,151,678 of OX453324.1, read as the reverse complement.
TTGACAGCTAATTTCGTATTACAAGTGGTTCCTCTGTCACGGATGTCACCGGATCAGACAGGATTGTAGGAATATAGGTTTGCGTGACGTGTGCGTCGTTATGTCATTACGGCAATACGAAGTCAAACGTCAAGACCCAAACGCGATGAAGACGCGCTGCATAGAATTACGGCGATTGGCCCGCAGTCCGCACGCGTTTGTTGTCTGGCTGCAGCCAGACGGCCGCAAAAACTAAAAAAATGCCTCGTTGCGTGATAACTAACTGCAATAGCCCAAAATAATTTCGGTTTGGATTTACTTAATTTTGGCTGTGACGTCACAGTAGGTAGGTCTTAAAAAGTCGGCACGTTTAGTTTCAATACAAATCGTGATACTTGCGTTATCTATACAAATCTATATCCGTGGATAGACATGATTATCATAAAAACGATTATTGCTTTTAGCTACGGATCAAGACCGTGACGATGATCATGTAATTTATAATAATGATGGCAACTATTTTGTTTATCACGATGATGGTAACGGTAACGACACAGCTAGTGGAGTGAAATAACGCGAATGAAAAAAAAATGGAATAAGTATGTGAGAGAGTTGTTTAAAGAGGCAGCAGTATGAACACGAAAGGCGATAGATATGAATATTGCCGGATGGAAAAGAAGGGATAGATTTTGTGAGTAATGATATGAATTAGAAAGGTGTGAATGAGGAGTTGATGGGTGACAGAGTGGAAGAGAGGGACGAACTGCCTCGAATTTAAATAGAATTGGATAAGGAGAAGAAGATGACGTTGCTAGTTGCCATGAAAATGATTTGTGGGTAATGATATGAATGAGAAAGGAGTGAATGAAGAGTTGACGGGCGACAGAGTGGAAGAGAGGGACGACCTGCCTCGAACCCAAATAGAATTGGAATAAGGAAGTAGAAGATGATGACGCTAGTTCGTAATGACATGATTAAGAATGATGTGAATGAGGCGTTGACGGGCGACAGAGTGGAAGTGAGGGACAAACTGCCTCGAATCCAAATAGAATCGGAATAAGGAGAAGAAGATGAATATACTAGTTGACATGAAAGTTATGATGTAGGTTATAGTGACTAATTATGCATAACATTAGGTATTTAAGCAGGTTTAGGACTGCACATAATACATTCTTGTATTGAAAATTCCAAGGTTGCAGAGATCAAGAAATATTATGCACAGGCGGCGTGTTGCATTCTTTATTAGTTCATTTCTAAAGCTTTAGTAAAACGCATGGTAGGGCCATGTGAAATGTCCAAGTTGTGAGGGTGATAGCGTTTAATGATTATAATATAGTGACGATGCTAAATGAACACGATTATGATTATAAAGATAATTTTAAGAAACTCACAGCTGGTGTGGGACAAGGAAAACCTCGAGATTTAATCAACTTCCCGACATAAGGTTCATTATTCAAAAAATCACACATTTTATAACGTAAGTTTATAAAAGTCGGCCTGTATTCATTGTGGAGATACTCGTAGGCAATGGCTTTGATCTGAAAATAAAGTTAAGTGATTTAGTCATCGGCCATTTTAAATGATCCCAGCAGAGGGGACATAAAAAAAATTAAAAAACAGGCCTTAGCAATAAGAAGATGAACTGATCAATGAAATTGCGCACAATATGAATTAAGTTTGTTCAGAATCGAGAGTAGAATCGATGCCGCTATTCTATACTAATATTATAAAGAGGTCTATACTAATGTTAGTAACGTAGCCGTTCGTGGCGACGCGACGGCGACGCGACGTATGTCTTCGGGAGTATTCGAGCGGCTTCAAAGTACTTACTAACGTTATTTGGTATGAATACAATATTAGAGGTATTATTTCTTACTTTTTGATGGCATTTTTAAGGCGATTCTATTTTTAACCGACTAAAAAAGGAGGTTCTCAGTTTGACCTGTGTGTGTATATGTATGTATCATGTTTGTCCGCGATTATCTCGCGTTTGGCTAAACCGATTTTGATGCGGTTTTCAGGAAAGTTTTTGTTACATTTTAGGCGAGGTTTATGTGTATCAAAATATTTAACAAATAAAAAAAAGGGTTAGTATATTAACCGACTTAAAAATATTTTAAAAACCGTTTTTGAAGTCAGTTAATAAACAAAAACCATCTCCTAAATGTAACAAATACTTTCCTGAAAACCGCATCAAAATCAGTTCAGCCAAACACGAGATAATCGCGGACAAACATACATACATACATCCGTACAGGTCAAACGGAGAACCTCCTTATTTTGAAGTCTGTTAAATACTCTTTGGATCTATTTACATACCGTGACATTGTTTCCCAAGCCATGTAAAGTAGTGACGCCCGCATTCACGTAGTACTTCCCTCTTCTAGCGTATCTCCTTACGTTTAAAATTGGGTTCTTCAAAAAAGCTTTGTTGTAATAGTGAATCTCAGCTCTTTCCGGCACCACTATCAAGGCCTATTAAAAAAAAAACAAAAATATGGATCATCATCATCATCATCAGCAATTTAATGTCCTTATGGATGGATATGGCACGGCCGGCACTGGTCATTAGGTTTTGTACGGGCGAGACCTGCGGGCCAATCGCCGTAATTATATGCAGCGCGTCTTCATCGCGTTTGGGTCTTGACGTTTGACTTCGTATTGCCGTAAAACCTATAGTCCTACAATCCTGTCTGATCCGGTGACATCCGTGACAGAGGAGCCACTTGCAATACGAAATTAGCTGTCAAAATAGACTGTCGTAGGTATGAAAACTGTTTTAGTTCCAAAGATTATCACCGGAACAGAAAACGTTGTCGCACTGTCAAAGCCGCGCGTTATCAAAAACGGTTTTGCACGTCAACTGCACTTCTACTGCACGTACACTTGACTAATGCGTCATAGGATTACCGCGATCAGGGCCCTGTCGCCTGGCTAGTTCGCGCGCGCGAACTGGCGCCCGTACAAAACCATATGAAAAGTGTCAGTCGCGGTCTCCTGTCTGGGTCTCTGAAGACGTATTTCTGTAGCGCACGAGTTTGAATTCGCATTCGAAATTGAAAATATCGCATGCGAATTTCTAACATCGGTATTTTTGAATAATCACACCTATGAATTCTGCAACGAGTGATCAGACCCACTCGTTGCAGAATTTCTACTAGTAGAATAAATCATCTTTATTAGTCTGTGGCCGCAAAATGTCATCACTGATAATCATATTATGACGAGTATTTGTGTTTTCGATTTGCTATATTTTTAAAGTTTCTTTGTGATTTTGAAACAATTAAGGAATATTAATTTATTGGAAATACAGATTTCGAATGCTACAAAAATGCATGAAAACGGGTGTAATAGAATTCGATTTTGTAGACGACTGGTTGACGTGTACGTTTTCAATTCGTATTCGATTTTCATTTCAAGCGCTACGGAAATACGTCTCCTGGGTGCCTACCATCAACTTTAAGACAGCGATTCAAAAATAGCGCGATGCAGAATAGGTTCCTAAAATGAATTGCTTTCTTTCGTACTACGACCTTCTGAAAACTGGATCGCAAATGAATTGCTAAATGTGAATGACCGAACGATTTGTGTCCTTATTTCTTCTACCCGTCTCTTTCACTCGATTCTGTCATGCCCGGAGAGTGAGAGTGACGGGTATAACCTGCAAGTGTCATGTCAGCTTGGCCGAGTTATAAGTCAAATAAGAGATCTGACAGCTTAGCGGCTGTGAAATGTCATTGAATGATCACTGAATCGCTGTCATTGATATTAAGCTGTCGTGGTACGAATAAGCGAAGCAGATCAGTTAAGGTCCTAAACAAAACCGCAATAAGAGTTGATGGTATCCCTACCATCAACTCTTATTGCGGTTTTGTTTAGGACCCTGGTCTCAGTCTCCGGTCGCGGTCGCGGCGCGAACCGTTACCTTCTTCCCGCTATCCACCTAAGCATTTCCACTACATGCCGTTTTCTTTCATCCGTCTTTTTCAATGCCCAACATTCCGATCTATACATGATGGCTGGTCCTATCATGGATAAGACCAGTCATCGTGTATTAGATTTTGCCATTCAATGTTACCTGTATTAAGTAAGTAATGAAAATTGGCAAGTTCCTACGAGTATAAAATAAACAACCTCCTCATATTTTAGGTCTATTTACTTCGATCAACAATAGTACTAGATGAAGGATCACGAACTAAATGAAAACTTTATATGGACAGACTGACTTTTTTTTAAACAGAGAAAAAAGTTCACGAATGTTACGATCTTACATTAAAAATGAAAGGAAGCGTTCCAAGTTTGAAATACCTTAAGTGTATTATATTCTTTGGTATTATTGAGAATGTCAAAATAATCTAAGTACTTATAATTAAACTCTCAAGTGGGCTTATGAGGCTTGAACATATCTGTCACTCCAAGTTTGTATATAGAACTAGGTGTTATTGTTGATCGAAGTCTATTTAATAAAATTAATAAAGTTACTTACTTGTACACATAAAACAGCAAATAAAATACTCATTATTAACCCGTAAAACATTTTGAACCCAGATCGAAACATTCAATTGGACGAACTAAACAATGATTAAAACGTAAATGTGACTATTTACTACATTGAGAAAATAAGTAGGTACGTTTAAATTACACCACTTACTTAGTTATGCTATTTCATCTATTTTGATTGAAAGGTATGGTATTGTTATGAGGAAATTAGTTACTTTAGTTATTAAAATACAAGGGCCGTTTTTCCAAATAATAAACGTAGATTACTGTTTCCTTCATGGTTAATGCCAGAACATTTTTTTATATAATTATATGGCCACTAGTGGCATGCTCCTATGTTTTCCATTTTTTCCTACCTACAAAACAAAAAATTGCCCTCCCTTATTATCAATCAATCAATCAATCAAAACAATCATAACAAAATAATGTTATGTTTCACTTATTAATGAAGGGGGAAGCGAACTACCCCCGGGATCCTCAATCACTGAGGAACTGGCTATCTTATCTGTAACTGCCGGAACACAAATATGCTGAAAACATCATTGTTATATGTCGTCAGACTTAGATAACCAAACTAAATACAACATGTACTCCCACTGGGAATCGAACCCGGGACCTCTTGGTCTGAAATCGGAGGTGTGAATAACTAGACCACAGCGGCGGTTAAAACTATTGCTGCTACTGAAAATGATAGTGATTTTTCACAAGCAATTATTTTTAATCATCTTGTCATAACATCGCACTTGCACTATTGCTGCTACTGGAAATGATTGTGATTTTTAGAAGCTTTTTATTAACTTGCCATGTAACGCCCGAATACTCGTACGCTACATATCTTTGGGAGCGTTTCAAACATCGCCCTGTCACTTTAAATGTCAAACGTATGAAAGAGATAGCATGATGTTTGAGACGCTCCCAAAGATGATTTGCGTTCGAGAATTCGGGCGTTAGTTAGTTAGTATATTAGTTAGTAGGGGACAAATCTTCCCAGTGTCTGATGGAACTGAAATTTTGTATACAGGTTTGGTTCAGATGACAATACAATATTAAAGTACCGTCTGCAAAAAAGCTTGTCATAAAAAATAAAATTTTTACCAAAAACTTATTCACCAGCAATTATTTTTAATTGTGTTGTCATATCGTCGCACTTGCTACAATTGCTGCTACTGTAAATGATTGTGATTTTTTACATGTAATGAATTCTTTGTAGGTAAATAAAATATGAATTCTGATTTATACGATTAATTTTAAATGACGCTACTAAAAATATTAAATCGAATAAAACACTTTAAATGCAATTGAAGTCAACTAAATTAGCAAAAAATCTAATAAATTAGAGGCGATGACAATTTTAATAATGATTTGTAGCAGACTATGAGAAAATAGTAGCAGGTGTGACTAATGATTGCATAAATCACGAATCACCAGTGGCAAATTATCGAAAAGAAATTGCGTTTTCCATTCTGACTTTTATAATTTTATTATGTACTAAGTGATATTATGGTATGTACTTAAAGTGCACAAATCATTAAAATAAAAAGGTGCTAAAAGGAGAAAATAATAAAAATACACATCGTTCATTGAATTATCGTATTTATTTATTATAAACAAAAAGGGATATTATATGTGGCAGGCGGATGGTTGAATCCGCCGGATGGTTAAGTATGGCAGCATGTACCCCTCGGAAATCCTGTAGAACACGTGATAGTTTAGAAATTTAAGGAGATCACGAAGCGCAGCGAAGCGATCGTCTTAAATTTCGTGGTATTTTTTTTTGTGACTCCGACAACTTATGGGAAGATAAAATAGCTTACGGAAAAATTATCGGCCTAGGCGTTTAATTGAATGGCGGATTCAACCATTTGGCTGCGACATATACACATACTTAAGCAAAAAATGCTTGAGCTTTTTTATTTAATTACAGGAGCTTTTATTTTATCCAACTAATCATATACAATTTATATTTATTGATAGGTACTATTTTCTTAATGTAATGTAAAAGGAAAATCATTCGGTTTTTATTTTCAATACCAACAAGTAGGTAGTATGAATTCATAAAAAATTTCTTACTTATTTTTTTTTGTCATATACGGAGATCGGAATAGGAAAGAAAATTCCTAGTTTTTTTTTTAATTTATTGAAAAAAAAACAGTTCCGCGATTTGTCTAATCTGACAGGTCTCCAATCATGTCAGATTAGACCTCGAGTTCTGATATGAGTAGTTCATAAAATACTCGCTTGGGCAGCGCCACTTTGAGTGGAGACCAGTGGAGACATGTCCAGATTAGACCTCATTGACAAAAAATCATTGTTGAGATGCAAATAATTTCCCATCTAATATGAGCACTGTTTGAAAACTGTTATAGTTCCAAAGATAATCACCGGAACAGAAAAGCTTGCTGCACTATAACCACCAATAGCAAAACACTGCATGGCCGGTTGTCAATATTGACAGCGTTGCCAGAGTTAAAAAAGAAATAGTGCCGTTCGTAAAACATCCAAGGTGTGGTAAAGTGATGAAAATTAAAAAAAGATGTGCTTTTTTGTTTGGGGATGTTGAATTTTTTGAGTATTTTTAATGAAATACGTGAATTTTTTGGCGTGTACTGAGAGACTGCACATGGCCTAGCCGAGAATGATTACATTTCCTTTAGCAGTAAGTAACATTCTGTTGACAGATTATGGTAGACTGATACCTAAACTAGGTAAGGTAGTACCTGTATCTCTGGATACCCAGCCCTCCACCTCGTAAGAAATATACTAAAGTGCTAAGTGTATACTGAATTAGGTGCAAAACACTAAAAAGAGAATTTAAAAAACAAATCGTTTCAATTATTACTAGGTACAATTATATTTTTTGATGTTACTTAGTAACTTAATATTAATACCTACCTACGTAAGAAAAAGTGTGCATTTGAAGCATCGAGTGTATATTTATGTGGTCCCTAGACGATCAAAATTGCTTGACAAACATGCTTGATGACGCTTGACGGTACAGTCACGAGCAATAATATGTATACAACATAGAACTTTGTCACATTGAAGCTTTTCGAAAGAAAACTATCAGTGTCACAGAAGTCATTCAATATTGTAATATAACAATCCTATCTTGCTTACATATTATTGCTCGTGACTGTACATCAAGCATGGTTGTCAAGCTTCCGCACTAACTTTGATACTTTTCATCAAGTATAGTCAAGCGCATCAAGCTTCGTTCTAGACGGTCAAAATTGCTTAATGTGCATCAAAATTCACACAAACCTAAACAGATTATTCCGATCTCTGGTCTTAAATTAGCGATTAATGAAATGAAAATAGACACTTGCATTGGAAATTAATATTGTTTGATTAACGTAAGCAACTGCTTGCGCTTTGATTCTCTGAAATGGCCAAACGTAAGGGAAATCTTCCATACTCCACGATATATTTGGAAGAGAGTACGTGCCCTGAAAAATAATTCAAAATTATTGCTAGATATAGGCACGCTTATTTTAATATTACACCGTTCAACCAAATTGATTCGCTTTGGTTGCAAGGCGCAGAAATACAGGCGCACGTTGACATTGAATGATTCACTTTTACGTATACATTGTTCAATTTGGTTGTCTCATCCAAATTGAAAGGCAAAAGTGAACCATGTATTTCCGCCATTACTACTGCCGTAGTACCTAATATTATAGTATAAATTTATTTATTCATTATAATTTTACAACGACAACAAAAGTACCACTTACAGTACAGGGCCCCGATCGCGGTAATTCTATGACGCATTAGTCAAGAGTACCTGCAGTTGACGTGCAAAACCGTTTTTGATAACGCGCGGCTTTGACAGTGCGACAACGTTTTCTGTTCCGGTGATAATCTTTGCAACTAAAACAGTTTTCATACGACAGTCTTTTTTGACAGCTAATTTCATATTGCAAGTAGCTCTTATCGCGGATGTCACCGGAACAGACAGGATTGTGGGACTATAGGCATATAGGTTTGCGTGACGTGTGCGTCGTTATGTAATGACGGCAATACAAAGTCAAACGTCATGCATGACGCAAACGTGGTCAAGACGCGCTGCATAGAATTACCGCGATCGGGGCGCTGTACCTCATCAGTGAGGACATTGAATGGCTGGTGATGATAGATTAGGAAAATGACAAACTTTTCCCAGGCGGAGATTACACCCCGTCCTGCGGAGACACTGGGCCAGCCAATTCCTGATTAATTTTATAGGTGTTTTATATGATCGGCCTGCAATTTTTATGATAGACACACAGATATAGAATTTACTAGATAACGCAAATGCATGTACTTCGCGTGTCCAAACCACGACCAACCGTCAAGGTTGGTCGCCGCTAACTTACAGTCCGCACGCGTCTGTTGTTGCAGCCGGACGGCCACAAAAACTGAAATAATGCCTTGTTGCGAGATAATTAACTGCAATAGCCCAAAATGGTTTGGATTTCCCGTCAATAAATTTTGGTTGTGATGACACAGTAGGTGTTTAAAAGTCAGCACGCTTAGTTTAAATTAAATACAAATCGTGATACTTGCGTTATCTACGTAAATCTAAATCTGTGGATAGACGTGATTATAATAATAACGATAATTGTTTTTAAGTGTTATGGTACGGGATCAAGACCGTGACGATGATCATGTAGCTTATAATAATGATGGCAACTATTTTGTTTACCACAATGATAAATTTAAAACTTAAGCTTACAGCTAGGGGTATGAATTACGTGAATGAAAAAAATTTGGAATGAGTATGTTAGAGAATTTTTGAAAATGGCATCAGTATTGACATAAAAGGCGATAGACACAGAACATGGAAAGAGAAAAAAATCTTTCCGTGTTATGTGGCGATAGACATGAATGTTGCTGGATGGAGAAGAAGGAGAATTGCGCGGAAAAGATGAATAGATTTTGTGCGTAATGATATGAATGAGAAAGGAGTGAATGAGGAGTTGACGGGTGACAGAGTGAACGAGAGGGACGAACTGCCTCGAACTCAAATAGAATTGGAATAAGGAGAAGAAGATGATGATGCCAACTGTCATGAAATTTGTGATGTAGATCAAAGTGACTAATTATGGATAACACGGGGTATGTAAGCAGGTTTAGGGCTGCCCATACATTCTTGCTTTGAAAATTCCAAGGTTGCAGAGATCAAGAATTTATGCGGCGTATTGCATTATTTAGTGGTTCATTTCTGAAGCTTTAGTAAAACGCTTGGTAAAGCCATGTGAAATGTCCACGTTGTGAGAGTGATAGGTTTTAAGGATTTTATAGTGACGATACAAAATGAACACCAATAAATTATGATTATAAAGATAATTTTAAGAAACTCACAGCTGGTGTGGGACAAGGAAAACCTCGAGATTTAAGCAACTTCCCGACATAAGGTTCATTATTCAAAAAATCACACATTTTATGATGTACGTCTATAAAAGTCGGCCTGTATTCGTTGTGAAGATACTCGTAGGCAGTGGCTTGGAACTGAAAATAAAGTAGAATGATATAGGCATCGGCCATATTTAATGATCGTTGCAGAGAAGACGTAAAACGAACCTAACAATAAAAAGATGAACTGATCAATGAAATTGCGTGAAACACGAATTAAGTTTGTTCAGAATTGAGAGTAGAATGAATTGGGTCTAATATATACTAATATAATAAAGTGGTTTATACTGGGTGGCTCAATAGTACTGGCATTAATTGGTTCAGCTACAACTTTTTTTCTAAATTAGAAATCTAGAATAAGTTTTTTATATTTGTTTATGTATGCCATTAGATTTCGTCTCATTAGGATTTGAAGATGATGTCTCATAAATGGTGACCTCCAGAGTTGACGCACAGATCTCTATTAATACTTCCAGCGATATGTTGCTTTTGTTAAAAAATGTTTCCTGTTAGGGCTGCTGGAGTCTGTGGCTTGTTCACATACACCAGAGATTTTAAATAACCCCAAAGAAAGAATTCTGGACAGGTCAGTTCGGGTGATCTTAAATCGTCGACGAAATTGATGTTGTGTTTTTATGACTGATGAATTATTACGTAAAAAACGTTTTTGAAAAAAAAATGTAACCGCCTTCAAAACGGATCTTCAAACGAAAATTAACAAACACTAAAAAACGAAAAAAATAATAAGATTTTTTAATTTAAAGGACGATGATACGTGACTTTTTCTAATTTATCTTGGTACTTACTGAACTGTTTGAAGTCGGTGCCGTCTTATACGTATTGAGGTAATTACGTCCTACACCTCACGCTTGGGACCGGTTTTTTTATATGTTAGTTATTTCACTCAGTATCTTTCGTTCTTATTCTTTTTGGCTTGGCACCGACTTCAAACAATTCAGTAAGTACCAAGATAAATTAGAAAAAGTCACGTATCATCGTCGACCGATTTGGCGCAGGGGTAGGCTACCCGCCTTCTGCGCCAGTGGTCTCGGGTTCGATTCCCGAACAAGACAAATATTTGTGTGCATGAACATGTCTATTTGTCTTGGTCTGGGTGTTTACTATGTATATTAAGTATGTATTTACAAAAAAAAAGTATTTAAGTATATATTTATCCGTTATCAAGTTTTCCATGATACAGTTTCTTAATGAAATTAAAATGGGCTTAGATAATTGGTGTGAATGTAAGAAGTTATTTATTTATTTATTTATTTTATAGTGCCAGTACTTTTGCGCCACCCAGTACTATTAGAAACGCGTGATGTGATTATTCTGTAGCTTCGATCAACAATAGTACTAGATGAAGGCTCACGAACTAAATGAAAACTTTATATGGACAGACTGACTTTTTTTTAAACAGAGAACGATCTTACATTAAAAATGACAGGAAGCGTTCCAAGTTTGAAATACCTTAGTATTATTGACACTATCAAAATAATCTACACAAAATTATACTCTCAAGTGGGCTTATCAGGCTTGGACATATCTGTCACTCCAAGTATGTATCTAGAACTAGGTGTTATTGTTGATCGAAGGATGAAGGTCGTCGTGAGCATTCGTGCGGCCACGAGCGGCTTCTTGCGGCACCTCCGCTGCCGCTCCTCTGCTGGCAGCCGCGCCACAAAATAAACAGGTACAGAAGTCAAGCCCGTTCGCAGCCGTTTTCTGCCATCTCGGTATGAATTGGGCCTTTTAATTTTTTTTACACACCTATTATCTAGTTCATAAGTAGAGTGTGTGTCAGATAACTCTGCGCGTGACTGGCGCGTTTTTGGCGCTAGTTACAGTGCATTTTTTTGTTCTAATGTTATAGAAAAGATTAGTATTCGATTTTTACCGCGCGCAGACTTATCTGACGAGCACTCTAGTTTTCATTAAGAGACTGTGTTCTTGACACTAGATAACGGATAAATGTATACTTTTATAGGGCAGAGGTACCCTTTGTGGCCACTTTAAGAATTTTTTGACTTCTAAGCACTAAGTACTAAATGGTCTTAGCTATTTAAGAGACAAATTATATCTTAAATTATAGATAATTTATCTACCTTTAAAGGTACATTTTTTCAAATAAAAAAAAATTTAATAGTTTCTTGTATATAACACAAATGTGTGAGAGGTGCCAAATGTACCGGTTTTGGCCACTTCTTGATAGCTAAACTTTTGTAAGTATAGCGAAAAATCAAAACCAAACCCAGGTTAAATCAATATATTCTAATACACTAGAAACCAATCAATTCCAAAACAACAATTTGAATGTAACAAACCAAGGTTTATAAATATTTCATCCATAACAAATTTCTTAAAATTTTCATACAAAACATTTTTTAAAACAGAAAATGGGTTTTATTGAAAAAAAATCGTATGACTTATGGAATTCTAACGGTTGTTATTATTACCTTAAAAAACCTTATTTTAACTGCCTTTAGCAAAAATGATGAAAAGTTGCTTAGAAAACTTTTAGAGCAAAAAGTGGCCAAAACCGTTACAGTGGCCAAAACTGGGGCTTCCGCCCTCCTTCTTTTTTGTAGATACATACTTAATATATATAGATAACACCCAGACCAAGACAAATAGACCACGTTCATGCACACAAATATTTGTCTTGTTCGGGAATAGAACCCTGGATCTCTGGCGCAGAAGGCAGGTATCCTATCCCTGCGCCAAATCGGTCGTCTAAATTACTCTATGGATCTATTACATACCGTCACATTGTTTCCCAAGCCATGTAAAATAGTGACGCCTGCATTCACGTAGTACTTCCCTCTTCTAGCGTATCTCCTTACGTTTAAAATTGGGTTTCTAAAAAAAGCCTTGTTGTAATAGTGAATCTCAGCTCTTTCCGGCACCACTATCAAGGCCTATTTAAAAAACAAAAATAGGGATCACCATCATTACAAATACAAATACAAACATATTTATTGAATATCTATAAAAAGGTTACAAACAATATAAACGTTAATAACTACAATAGTTAGACTATGTCGCAGCTATAAGCGCCCACCCAAAGCACAATACAAAAGCGTTAAAACAATAAAATAATAAAAAAAACAAAGTTAAATAAATTAACTAAATAATCAAATAAAATTACAAAAAAGGACTCGGGCGTGTGTGATAAGTACAATATGAAAACATAAGTTTTAGAACATTTACAGAACACGACTCTCAATTTCCTCATATTTTAAACTAAGGAGCCATTCGTTCAAGAGGTTTTTGCACTCGCGAACAGGTAAGCTGTAAATTCGCAGTTTGCTGTTGATTTTATTATAATACAATGAGTTAAAATGTACATGAAGCCTAGCTAGATCTGTAGTACATTTTTTATTTTTTAAAATTCTATTGGTAGTCGTTGGCAGCCAACTCTGGATCATAATTGCATTTCTTGTGTTTTCGTAGCACCACCTTAGAAACGAAGAGCTTACGTACAGAGAGAACCTTCCATAGGTCAATAAGAAGTGCGGTACTGAACCGAGTAGGTTTAAAAGCCATGACTTTCAACACCGCTCTCTGTGACGGGAGGGGATCATCATCATCAGCAATTTAATGTCCTTATGGATGGATAATGAGAATGGGCCATTGCCCACCACTCGAGCCCAATGCGGGTTTGTGGGTATTAACGACTGCAAAATAAATGCATGCAGAACCAACGACCTAACGTGCCTTCCGAAGCACGGCGGAGCTCGAGATGAAAAGTTTTTGATCAACCATTCCGTATCCGACCATTGCGAAAGTTGCTTAACCTCAACGTTCGCAGACCGAGCGCTCTAACCACTACGCCACGGGCTCCTCTAATGTGCATATGACAATACTAGCTTTCCGCCCGCGGCTTCGCCCGCGTGGACTACATGACGTTAACCTGCGGGAATATGATATTTTTCCGGTATAAAAAATTGCCTTTATTCCTCTCCATGCTACAAAGTATCTGTGTCCCGAATTTCAGCCAAATCCGTTGAGCCGTTTTGGCGTGATTGAGTAACAAACATCCAAACATCTAAACTTTCACATTTATAATATTAGTATAGTAGGATAGCCATCCCGCGATAGACCATTGCGAAAGTCACGCCGCGCCGCGCACGCTACCCACTGCTCTATATACCAAGTTTCATGAAGGTCAGATCAGTGGTTTAGGCATGAGAAGGTAACGACACCTAGACAATCAGACGTAAAGTAGTTCCTCTACTTTCGCATGATTAATTTATTTAAACTTTCTACTCTTTTGAACTACCAAAATGAAAAAATCAAATCAATACTTTGCTAATACTTTTTTAATGTACGATGGGATGAATCCTATGACAGCTCATTTGTACAAAGCAAAAAGTTATTTATGCTATTGAAATAAAACTCAAGAAAGTCAGTACTACAAAATTTTTTATGCAGTTTATGCTAGAAAATTAGACCTTATTTCTTTAAACAACATTTTGCTTTGCACGAAAATGAGCTGTCATAGGACCCATGCTGCATTGAATAAAGTAATGAGAAAAAAAACTGTATCCCACGGGAACCGTACTTTATTCCAGAAGCAAGAAAACCGTGTGAAATTTTCCAGGAAAGCGCAATTTTTATCCCGATCGATTCAGCCGTTTTGTTGTGAGCCACAAACATCCAAACTCCAAATCTTTAATATTCCCCCCTTTTACACATTAGAAGGGGACTTTTTTAACTTTATTATTTACTTAATCAGGTAAGGTCAGGTAGGTACAGCTCAGGCTGTTACAACTTTGGAAACGGTGGCAAAATTTGCGTATTCTTATGACATTTTAACAGTTTTTCGATCAGGTCACGTGTCCGTCTTACGAATTTTTATACAGTCACGTGTCCTGACGCAAGTTCAACATATTTTTTTTACCCATCACAAATAGTGCACAACTACGCTAAAGAAGTTTTCACTTCAACAAAATACATATTTTAACGATGTATTTTTATCATGCCATCATTTTCCTGAACTTATCCCATCCCAATACACTATTTGAGATCAGCGAAGTACCTACGTCCAGCAACCTTAGACAAGTGGCATTCTACTATCAAATTCGCCATTCGAATAGAAAGAAAATGTATGGGATTGACCTTAGCGGTCACGTGACATTTCGATCGCTTATGTCAATCCCATACATTTTCTTTCTATTTGACTGGCGAATTCGATAATAGAATTCCACTATTGTCTAGGGGGGCTTATCCTCCACTCCAGTCTATTTACCTGTCATCTCTTCATTTACTCCTATCTCATTCATATTTTTACGCACACATTCTATCCATATTTTTTGCGATCCCCCTCTACCTCTGCATCCATTAACATTCATTTCCATCCACTTCTAGCAACATGCCTATCATCCCTTCTCATAACATGTCAATACCAAGCCAAACGGTTTCCTTTAAAATTTGTGTCACTGATATTAACTTCCTCTCACATACTTATTCCTAACTTTGTCCTTTCGCGTGACTCCGCATATCCACCTAAGCATTATCATTTCCGCTACATGCAATTTTCTTTCATCCGTCTTTCATCATCATCATCATGTCAGCCGAACGACGCCCACTGCTGGGCATAGGCCTCCCCCAAGGATCTCCACAACGATCGGTCCTGCGCTGCCCGCATCCAGCGGCTTCCCGCGACCTTAAGCAGATCGTCGGTCCACCTTGTAGGGGGCCTGCCCACGGAACGTCGTCCGGCACGCGGTCGCCATTCAAGAACCTTTCCGCCCCAACGGCCATCGGTTCTCCGCGCTATGTGTCCCGCCCACTGCCACTTCAATGATGCAATCCTTCGAGCGATGTCGGTTGTTTTAGTTCTCCTGCGGATTTCATCATTTCTGATTCGATCGAGTAGGAAAATACCAAGCATCGCTCTCTCCATTGCTCGCTGGGTGACTTTGAGCCTTCTTATGAGACCCATAGTAAAAGACCACGTCTCACTTCCATCCGTCTTTAATGGGCCAAAATACCGATAGTGAGTGTCACTAGTGACACAATGCTTTAACAAGCTTGTAAATTAGATGTGTGATAGAATGCGTGTACTATAGTCAAGTTGACGATAGAGGTCGCTGGTAAGGTAACCTTCTACTTCGACATAATATTTCATCCATAGGTACATGATGACTGGTCTTATCATGAACTTATAGATTCTGCCCATCAATGTACTTACATCGTCTAAGTATGAGTATAAACAACCTCCTGTCCAAGGTTTCTGTCTCTGGATCCTTAACCATCGGTAGCCGGGACCCTGATCTTGCTATCGTTGGGGAACTGCATTTTTGTATTTTTAAATGTTATGCATTGTAAAAATTTAATATTTGGAATGATAATTTTGTATGTATTTTAAATGTAATAAGGGAGATAATAATAATAATAATAATAAAAACACTTAATTGCACACAAATATAAATCAATTACATAGAAAGAACACAACAAGACAGAAAGCATACAAAAAAGCGGCCTTATTGCTAAATAGCAATCTCTTCCAGGGAACCTTGAGAAGATAAAATAATAAGGAAGAGGACAGAAGGAAGTGGGTGCAATTCTAGGAGAGGACATCGTGGATATCGACAGCGTGCACAGAGAAGGAATAGGAAAGGAAATTAATTGAATGACGAGGGATAGCGAGAGAGAAGAACGCAAAGTACAGTAGTAAGTGAAGATGAGGATCATATTAGTCTATTTAATAAAAATACTAAGATACTTACTTGTACACATAAAACAGCAAATAAAATACTTATTATTAACCCGTAAAACATTTTGTACCCAGAATGCAACATTCGATTGGACGAACTAAACAATGATTTAAATGTAAATGTGACTACCTATTTACTATTTTGCGAAAATAAGTACTACTTTTAAATTACACCACTTAGTTATGATATTTCATCTATTTTGATTGAAAGGAATGGTATTGTTATGAGGAAATACAAGGACCGTTTTTCCATACAATTAACGTAGTTTGCTGTTTCCTTTCAGGATAATGGCAGTAGAGCAATTTGTTTTTTGAAATAAATAGTTATATGGCCACTAGTGGCATACTCCTATATTTTCCATATTTTCCTACTTTGAAAACAAAAAAAAAATGCCTTCTTACTTCAAAACTAAACTTGGTCAAACTGAATATCTATAACTTTCGTCGATCCATTTATAAAATGTAACAATGCACCCGCGAAACATGACCCGGCAAACGTTGTTTTGCCCCATAAATTAATGAATAAATAATAAGAAGACTAATGTAAGTGTTTATACACCAAAAGCTGCCTACACCAGACAACAGATAGCGCTAGTTATAGATAGAATAGACAATAGATAGCGCACTTCTAATAAAGGGGCCCAAGATTGGTCTCTATATCCTAAATATAAAAAGTTACTCTTCGAAGTAGACTGCGTGTAAACAGTCAATTCCAGGTCTTGTTAACCTGGAATTGACTGCCCTTGAGACTTATAGTCTGGCCGCTCAGAGAATTCGATCCTAACCGCCTGGCCACGGGACAGCGCGGCGGCGTCGGCGACGAGCGAATTACGCATCAGTTAGTGCGTTTCATTGACTTATTTGATTAGAAGTCTAGCGCGAGCCTGCAATTCCGCGATTCGCTGGTCGCCGCCGCCGCCGCGCTTTCCCATGGCCAGGCGGTAACAGATCGAGAAACCATAAAAAATATACCGTTTCATTCAAAATTGAACTTTACTTCAACGAAATAAGTAAACGTCAGGATCGCATTCTCGGAGCTGCCAGACTTTTAGTTTTAAAGTTTGAAATTTGAGCAAGAAAATATGTATAAGGCTTGCTTTTGTTTTTATGTGTTTTCATTTGAATATACGGCAAGCTTTATGTTATCATTCCAATAAATAAAGTGGATGATATACACGGTATTTATAACATTGTAACACTTACTTACCCCGAAATCTGATCAATGTTAGTCAAGATTGACATATTATTAATTAATTAATATTACAGTCTTTTCAATGCAAACGGATGAAATAGCATAACTAAGTGGTGTAATTTAAACAATGTTTAAAATAAGTATGTCATACTTATTTTCAAGCAAATTGCAATCATATTCGGATAAACCATTGTTAAGTTTGTCCAATGTCGTTGCAATTGTCATTTGGGTTGAAAATGTTTTACGGGTTGTTAATAAGTATTTTATTTGCTGTTTCATTTGTGCAAGTAAGTTACTATTTCTAAACAGATTTGGGCTATCGTACCTAGTTGCCTATTTGTATAGAAACTGGGTATCGAACCCGGGACATCTGGAATTACTGATACCGTTGGTGTATACCACTAGCCCACAGAGACGGTTTACTAATGTCTCCCTCGGTCGAGATACCACCAAAAAGAAGGATGTTATAAGGTTATAATATTATTTGTTTGGGGTCCCCCGACCACACGACCGACAGAAAAATTTATTTCATTTAGTGCCTGTTTCATTATGACCGATTAAGAGATGCTTTCCAGTTTAATTAACAGTTTTGTATGGACTATCTGTCAAGTAACAGCTAATGAGAACTTACTTAGTCATTGTGAAACAGGCCCTTAACTAGAGAAATAACATTAAGTGTTACTAGTGACACAATGCTTCAACAAGCTTGTAAATTAGATGTGTGATAGAATGCGTGTACTATAGTCAAGTTGACGATAGAGGTCGCTGGTAAGGTAACCTTCTACTTCGACATAATAATTTCATCAATCTATAATAATATATATAAAACTCAAAGTCCTGACTGACTGACTGAGATATCAACGCACAGCCCAAACCGCTGAACCTGGAGACTTCAAATTTTGCACATAGATACGTTATTCAGTGTTAGACCTTACCAGGCATGTCAAGGGTTAACCAGAGGACAATGCCTCTTTCGGTCGTATAAAGATCAGAAATTCAATAAGTTCACTGAGATTTTTATATATTTTATGCATTCACAATGCAATTGTTTAAGAATAGGAAAAATATATATACAACGTGTTAATGCAATAACCTCAAAGCCCATACACCTCACCTAATTTATTTCAAATTAAATTGAACTTCACTGGAAAAAACTTTTTTTTAAGGAAACCTACAAAATATTTGTGCTTATAGGTCTCCGTGACTTTGTGACACGATAGCACGTGATGGGTCGCGCGCGTATTGAATGAATAGCCAGCTGTAGACACAAACATTTTAGAAGCGGCAAAAAAGGAAGACATATTTTTTGAACAAATTAACACCTCTCAAAAATGTGTGAAATCGATTCTACTCTCGATTCTGTGTCGCGCGCGTATTGAATGAATAGCCAGCTGTAGACACAAACATTTTAGAAGCGGCAAAAAAGGAAGACATATTTTTTGAAAAATTTAACCCCTATCAAAAATGTGTGAATTGATTCTACTCTCGATTCTGAACAAACAATTTTCTCAATTTCGCTGAAAGTATTAACATGTTGTATTTGGTTTTTTTTTACTATCACAATTTTCCTATAATTGGGTATTTGACTGAAAAATTTTTATTGACTTAAAATGTTCATTTAACTACTAGCAACACAACATAGGTATTTATTTTCAAAAATCTTGCATATTTTCAGCGATATAGAGCATCAAACTTACTAATCAGACAAGGAGAGCTCTATAGAAACGTGACGTCACGTTTCTATAGCGCCATACTCTCGCCAAAGAAAATTTCGTTTTAGAAAGAGATAGCTAGAGTCACAATTAAGTAGCGCATAATTCGCTTGTTATAATACATATTGAATTTCTTTTTTCATATTTGTTATTCAATAATGTTATATTTTCGCATGTCATAATTAAATATTTACATTTCAACAACAGTCAAACACCCAATTCAGTACATGCTAAACAGCAGTACTTTTCAAGCTTCGCAGCTTTTAAAGGAAGGTATAGTCTGTTCTATTACCATAACGATAGTTTTTCATCCAAAGGGTGCGGAACAGACAGACACAATTCGCACACGTCTGCCACAGGGTAACAAAAAACTACGTATGTGAAAGGTCGTGGGTTCGAGTCCCATCGGAGCTTTTTGTGTGAGACGGGTCGTTTTTTTCTAATACTTCATTTTCAAACATAAAAATTGCATTGTGAATGCAAAAAAATAAATATAATTTCAAATCAGAGTTTCTGGAAATCTTCAATAATATTGACGATACCATATTATTATTGTCAATAATATTGCGTGTGTTCGGCTAGCCTAAAGGTTTCGTCTTTTGTTTTTGTCGAAATCCTAAAATTTAACTAATGCCTTTTTAGGGCTCCGTAGTCAACAAGGAACCCTTATAGTTTCGCCATGTCCGTCTGTCCGTCTGTCCGTCCGTCCGTCTTACCCCAGTCTAGCTAATAGACTCTTAGTACTAGAAAGCTGTAATTTGGCATGAATATAGGTACATATATATCACGCCAACAAAGTGGTAAAGCAAAATTTTCAAAAAAATTTTTTTTTACGTTACCTCCCCTACACGTGAAGTGGGTATGTAATTTTTTTTTCTTGTCTACCCCATAGTGTGGGATGTCGTTGGATAGCAATTTCAAAAACGTTGTAGGTTCGAAAATACAGTTTTTGGTTTGAGGCATCTGTTTGTGAATTATTATGCTTTAAAGTGCAAAATTTTGTTAGAGTCAAGTGTCCCCCCCTACCAGCCAAATGGTTGTTTCTGGATACGTGAAAAAATTCACGATAGTAACTAGTACATATGACGAAATTAAAAGGAAAACTATCAAAATTAAGTAGGCTTTACAAGTTTTTGAGATATAACACATTTTCGAAAACCGCAAATATAACTTTTTCATTCATACGAATACTATGAAAAACAAAGTTATTTTTTTCTGGCAAAAAATGACAGTAGTTTATTTGCTAGGTGTACGTAATCGGTGCGTTAAGTGGGTACGGAACCCTTCATGAGCGAGTCCGACTCGCACTTGACCGATTTCTTAATAAATACGTATAAAATACACCACTTATTGAAGCTATTTGATCTATTTAATAAAATAGCATCAATAATATAAGTGGTGTAATTTATACGTATTTATTTTCAAATGAATTTGTAATCATTTACGTTTAAATCAGTTTCTATTACATATCGTCGTGTTCGCCATTCCAGTTCAAAATGTTATGCCTACCATTTAGTATTTTATTTGCCGTTTTATATGTACAAGTAAGTTACTTTTTAAGTAGGTAATTTTTAACACAATTAGTATTTTACTGATATTTTTTATTACAAGCTTTTTATTAACTTGCCATGTTAGTTAGTTACTTAGTGGGGGACAAATCTTGCAAGCTTAATTTGACCCACTTCCCAGTGTCCGATGAAGCTACCTACAGATTATTTTTTCACATTTAGTATTCTTAAATGTTATAATTTTTTAACCTTTCTTTATTGAATTTATAAAAAGAAAGCGATACTTATATAGGATACACGAGGGTTTGCGTTCGCCGAATAGCATGCGAGCGAAGCCGCCCCCAAAAGCTAGCATTTAATTTTATTATAATCAGAATGTTGTTTCTTTTAAGTGCTTAGAAGTGGTCCCTGAACGATCTGAAATTCACTATTACAATGAAGATTTTGTGAAGAACCCAATTTTAAACGTCAGGAAATACGCTAGAAAAGGGAATTACTACGTGAATTTTGGTTACACATCACTACATACGTGGGGAGATAATGTGACGGTATGTATGTATGTGACGATATATTATACAACGTGTTAATACAATAATCGAAAAGCCCATACACCCCAACTAATTTATTTTATATTAAATTGAACTCCAGTGAAAAAAAACATGTTTTTTAAAGAAACTTCCAAGAGATTCGTGCTTATAGGTCTCCGCGACTTTCAGACAGATTTTAGGCTTTACTATGACGTAAGAAAGCACCTGACGGGTCACGCGCATATTGAATGAATAGGCAGTAGACACAAACAGTTTACGAAGCAGCAAAAAATGGAAACAATTATTTTGAAAAATCTAACCCCTCTCAAAAATATATGAAATCGATTCTATTCTAGATTTTGAACAAATTATTTTCAGTTTCGCTTAAAGTATTAACCCTTAACCACCTAGCATAGGTCTGACAGACTCCGACAAATTTATAATCGTGAATATTGTTGCTCCCGAGCTCTGTATAAACTTGTTCGTCCGTGTACCTTTTCCTCGCGCCCCCCAGTGCCGCACAACCGCTTGTTGCAGTCGGATATTGCTACGTTTGTCTCAGGTAAGTAAAAAACTGTCGCCGGGTAAAAAAAAATATCGGAAAAACTGTAAGCTTAGCTCTTGAAATTTCGGACAATTAAAATATAATAATACGAACTGGATTTGAACCGAGGGTCTTCTGTTCTGCCGCCGCGCACCGCCTGTTTTCTAACCGAGGTGCCAGAGCTATCACCACAATGGGAAAAACGGCGAAACTTCACCTCCACTCCGTATTCAAATACGATTATTAAACATATTTTAAATGAAGAATTAGGAAAAATTTACCCGTCTCACAACTAGCTCTGATGGGATTCGAACCCACGATCTTTCACTGTCCGGACGACTGCTCTAACCACTGAGCTACGGAGTCGTTACGAGAAGCGTCGAATTTATCAAATACTTCTTACGCGCTGTATAGCCAGCGTTAATTTCATCATTTTTCAATCATAAAAATTGCATTGTGAATGCGAAAAAAGTAAAAATTTAAATAACCTTTTGTATGCTTATGAGAACTGATTGATTGCAAAAAAGAAGACAAGCGAAAAAGGACGATCGAAGTTTAGAGAATGACAAAAGAATTGCCACTAATAAAAATAAAACCGGTCACCGCTTCATCGGTGAGGCTAGATTCGTCAGAGCATTTGCGATGAGGAATATTGCAGTGTTAGGTCACCGCCAGCTTTTGACCGATGGTGGATAGTAATTTTTGTTGATGATTTCTGAAAAGCTTTACTATTTAGAGACATCGTTTTATTTTTCCTGTAATCTTTATATAAACTTCTATCACATAAAATAATTTCTGATTTTTCTCTATGCAAACTTCGGAGATAAGGGGGGGGGGGGGGGGGGAACGGTATTTTATTTTGCATTTTTCATCAAAAGTCGTTAAAAATATGTAATAATGTGCAAGCAGCGCTCTTTTGCATGATATCTCATATGCACATGAGATGTCCAGTTGTGACAGACAGACTCTCACCATAAGGGTTTCTTTTTACCATTTTGGTACGGAAACCTTAAAAAGACAAAAAAATATTATATCGCCGCTACATTCATCAGCCATTATAAGTCCCCACAACTGTAGCACAGGCCTTCCTATGAACCAACCACTCAAGCAGGCCCAATGCGGATTAGCGAGTATTAACTACTGTAATCGCAGCCGGGACTAACGGCTTTACATGCCTTCCTAAGCACGAAGAATCTTGAGATAGTATTTTTTTACAAAACCGTTGCAAAAGTTGCTTAGCTTCAACCATCGCAAGACGAGCGCGCTACAATGCGCTACGGGCGCCTCAATGCTCCCACGAGCTTATTTAAATGAAAATAGCGCAAAACCTCAGAAGCCCCAACTAATTACTATATTATAAAAGAATTACAATAGGCGCAAAAGAACTAGGCGGCTCTGAAGTTAACTGCAAGTGACATTTCGCGCAGCTCAAATATGCGAGGGAACAGCACAGCGACGTATCCGTACGCGTCAGAGTGAGACACGAGACACGCCGTGCTTCCGCCCGCGCACCAACCCCGGGCACACCTGTATTCGTGTAACTGAGCAGCGTTCCGCGCAAACTTCCGAGCCGCCAAGTTATTTTGCGCCCATTATTGTACCGAACATTTTTATTTAAGATATAGGTATATTTTTTAATTGTAAATAAATTTATTTTCAGTTCTATAATATTATTTTCGAGCATCTCCACAACGAATACAGGCGAACTTTCCTAGATTTACGTGTCAAATTATGTGATTATTTTAACCATGACCAGTATGTCGGGGCGATGATTCGATCTCGAGGTTGGTTTTGTCCCACACCAGCGGTGAGTTTCTTTGTGTATTATTCATACGTATACTTAATCTTTTACCCTGCAGTGGGACCAAGCTGCTATTAATTATAAATGAGAATCATTGTCATAATCATTAAAACTGGTCAACCTTACAACTTGGGCATTCTACCTGTCCGCATCGAGCGCTTCACAAGAACTTTCCTGAAACAAACCACAAAAAATTTAACACGCTGCCTGTGAATGTATCACCAATCTTTACAACTTTAACTTCTCAATTAAAAGCCAACTAAATATTTCACTTACTTCCACTGCAGTAGGTATAGCAACTGCAACACCGTGACACACCTTGCAATTTTACCATTCACTCAATGCTCTGTGTAAGTTTTTATGTCAAGCAAACGCAACGCAATGTCAAAAAAACTGTATCAGCGCCTCTAGCGGCGAGTAGCGCGCTTATGCAGTTTTCATACAAATTGACATAAATACGTACTCGAAATAGTTTGCGTTTGCTTGACATAAAAACTTACACTCGGGGTACAGAGTGTCACACACGTCTTGCAATTCCACGTATCACTACGTTTTCACATGGAGCATCCCCAGAATTTGTTAACCCACTTAAGCCGACCGACCCATACATGGGTTTTGGGAAATTAAAAAATCTAGCATCATTGCTTCATTAATTTGAAACGGGTTTTTCATATATTTAGAAACTTTAAAAATCTACGAGAAAAAAGAAAAAAGAGTTTCAGGCTTATCTGGGCTAAGCCATGCTACCGCGCACCTAAGGTGGTTTCATATTTTGGTATTATATCATTACTAGCTGACCCGGCAAACGTTGTTTTGCCATATAATAGTGGACCCGTTCACCAACATCTTGTGTGTGTGTTTATACACCAAAAAGACAAGACAAGAAGAAAAGACTTGACAAACACACTTTTACTTTCATATTATTAATATGGATAATATGATCATGTTGATTAATTCCTCATTCTCATTCCTAATGATTTTGTATTAATTTTCAGGATACATATTTCTTTCCAAATGTTTCGTGGAGCATGAAAAATTTTCCATATAAGTTTCCGTTTGAGAAAATAAAATTTCAAGGTGTCTTCTTTATCAATGAAACAGTTATGTTGAATATAAGCATCTATTATCATATATTTAATCATTGATCTATCTATGTAATACACCCTTGTGGTAAAATAAAACATTTTGAGAAATTAACTTTTTCATTAATATTAGTACCTAGCTTTTTGGTATTGCACGTTGGGTGACATTTTTTCATATTAAAAGCGTAAACGCAGGAACGATTTAGCAAAGCGCATGGTACCTACATAATTGTCCTGTTCACACCTTTGATCAACAATACCACTAAGTACAACTCGGGCGAGCTAACTTGAGACCTGCAGGTTATACCCATCTCTGTCACTCTCCGGGCATGACAGAATCGAGTGAAAGAGACGGGTATAATTTGCAGGTAACAAATTAGCTCGCCCAAGTAGTATGTTTAAGAACACAAGGCTAGTAGTAACATCTATCGGGCCACCTAAGAGTGACGTACGACATGTGATGTCATAAGAAGAAAAGGAGCGCGGCGCGCGGGAGGGGAGATTACATGCTGCGGCGCACCAAGGACACAGCCAGCCATATTCCGATCCTGGAGCCGTACTCTGAAACGCAAAACCCGAAACTTCGTTATACCGGTCCCTCTCACTCCCCAGTTGTGACAGAATCGATTGAAAGGGACAGGGCTAGCCGTAGTTTCGGATTTGCGTTTCAGAGTAGGCCTTTCCTTTTTTTCCTTTTAATATAATTATAGGTATACTAATATATCTAAAACGACCGACATCGCTCGAAGGATTGCTCTATTGAAGTAGCCGTGCGTGGGCGGGACACATAGCGCGGAGAACCTATGGCCATTGGGGTGGAAAGGTTCTCGAATGACGTTCCGTGGGCAGGCCCCCTACAAGGTGGACTGACGGTCTGGTTAAGGTCGCGGGAAGCCGCTGGATGCGGGCAGCGCAGGACCGATCGTTGTTGAGATCCTTGGGGGAGGATTATGCCTAGCAGTAGGGTCGTACGGCTGAAATGATGATGATGATGATATTATATATTGTAAAGGTACGCAATAAATTAACTCAAATAAATAAAATAAAATAAATAAATTTAAATAAATAAAATAAATTTAGTCTTTATTATAAAATAAATACGTCATCGAAGCACTTCAAACCCGTCATCTAGTCGCAGAAAACCGATAGAAAGATTGCTAGGCAACCTCAGTGCAGCAACAGATGTAATAGGGGATCCGACGGTTATTGATATGTAAAATTAGTAACATTCTAAGATAAAACCTTAAAGAATAACAAAAATGAAAATAAAATCAAACTGTTGATTAACAAGCAAGTAATGAGCTGCTGAATCGTGACAAACTGTGTACAAGTAGCGGCACGTAAGTCTTGCGTTGGCCGAAACATGGAGGGGATGCGCAGAAGTCAAAAATAAGGTATTTTTAATAAAGGAGATAATAATAATAATAATAAATACACTTAATTGCACACAAATATAAATCAATTACATAAAAAGAACACATCAAGACAGACAGCATACAAAAAGGCGGCCTTATTGCTAAATAAGAATCTCTTCCAAGCAACCTTGAGTAGATAAAATAATAAGGAAGAGGACAGAAGGAAGTGGGTGCAATTCTAGGAGAGGATATCGTGGATATCGACAGCGTGCACAGAGAAGGAATAGGAAAGGAAATTAATTGAATGACGAGGGATAGCGAGAGAAAGATTAGAAGAAGAACGCAAAGTACAGTAGTAAGTGAAGATGAGGATCATATTAGTCTATTTAATAAAAATACTAAGATACGTACTTGTACACATAAAACAGCAAATAAAATACTTATTATTAACCCGTAAAACATTTTGTACCCAGAATGCAACATTCGATTGCACGAACTAAACAATGATTTAAACGTAAATGTGACTACTTATTAACTATATTGCTAAAAAATAAGTACGTTTAAATTACACCACTTAGTTATGATATTTCATCTATTCTGATTGAAAGGAACGGTATTGTTATGGGGAAATACAAGGACCGTTTTTCCATACAATTAACGTAGTTTGCTGTTTCCTTTCTGGATAATGCCAGTAGAGCAATTTGTTTTTTCAAATAAATATATGGCCACTACTCCTATATTTTCCATTTTTTCCTACCTTCAAAACAAAAAAAAAATGCCCTCAATTTTTAACTTCAAAACTAAACTTGGTCAAACTGAATATCTATAACTTTCGTCGATCCATTTATAAAATATAACAATTCACCCACGAAACATATGTCAGTGCATTAGTATTTTTTTCCTCTGTGGCATCACTTCAGAACGACTGCACCGAATTGGATAATTCTTTTTCTTGTGTTAGTTATTGTTAAAAGAAGGTTTGTATGATAGAAAAATATAACAAAACTAGCTGACCCGGCAAACATTGTTTTGCCCCATATGTTAATGAATAAATATTAAGAAGACTAATGTAAGTGTTTATACACTAAAAACTGCCTACACCAGACAACAGATAGCGCTAGTTATAGATAGAATAGACAACAGATAGCGCACTTCCAATAAAGGGGCCCAAGATTGGTCTCTATTTCCTAAATATAAAAAGTTACTCTTCGAAGTAGACTGCGTGTAAACAGTCAATTCCAGGTCTTGTTACCCTGGAATTGACTGCTCTTGTTTTCGTCGTCATTTTCCACCGATGCACTAGGAAGTCCATCCCAGTATTTATTTGCGTTAACTATTAGTCAATATTATAACCTACTGCTCAAAATCTGGAATACTGAGCAGATACCAAAGCAGTGGACTACAGGGGTAATATGTCCAATACACGAGAACTAGCGTGGTATTGCCTTACTTCCAACCGCATACAAGATATACGCTAAGTCCATCATAGGTCATAGGTGACTACCAATATGGCGACCGATTTGGCGCAGGAGTAATCTACCTGCCCTCTGCGCCAGAGGTATTGGGTTCGATTCCCGAACAAGACAAATATTTGTGTGTATGAACATGTCTATTTGTCTTGGTCTGGGTGTTTTCTATGTATATTAAGTATGTATTTACAAACAAAAAGTATTTAAGAATATATTTATCCGTTATCAAGTTCACGTGGACACAGTTTCTTAAGAAATTAACTGCGGGCTTAGATAATTGGTGTGATTGTAAAAAAATAATTATTTTTTTATTTATTTAGATACAATCGTAGCACAATGGTCTAAATGTTCTTGCTAAAACAACTTATGAAAAAAAAGTGGGAATATGCGCAGGACATCTATTTTCTGTTCGTTGACTTTGTCAAGGCTTACGACAGTGTCGACCCTAGTACCCTTTTCGACATTCTGAGAATCTTCAAAACTCCCACCAAACTAGGTGAATAGAGGTAGCCACTATAGAGAGCAGGGCGGTCTTCCGGGTTGGAGCTGAACTCACCTGTGAACTTGAAGTTTGTACGGGCTTGTGACGGGACGTCCTCGTCCGCCAGCGGTACACTAGCCGGAACGTCGGAAGTCACCGCCCAGTATTTAATTTGTAGATATTAGATGAATAAAAAGATGATGTTTATAGGGACTTGACTTTTATTTATAAAGGTACTAATAAAGAAACGTATAGGAAGAATAGGAAGCATAGGAAGATTAGGAACTGTAACAAAATGATAAAAAATACATGAATAACAAAAAGTAGGTAGGTAAGTAGGTAGTAATGGATATGATGATGAAAACTTACCCCTTTCCAAGGGTCAAGGGTTCCACTTATTTAATACTATGACAAACAATTGAAACTGGTATAAAAAACTGGTAATGCTCCGAGAGCTCTGTATGGTTTGGTGATTTTAGTAGAACTGAATCAAAAATGATGAACAGGACACGTGAAACGAAGATTTTGAATTTGAATTGAAAGAACAGGATAGGATTCGATAAAATTAATGGCCAGTATGTAGAACTAGATGGAGTTTCCAGTCATCATAGAGTTTTTAACCATCCATAATGACTGGTACGAATCGACATCGTTACAATACCGGGGCGGCCGGGGCAAAAAAATCTCTAAGGATTTTTTTTAGTTAGAAGATAGGTAGGTATTTACAAACAAGTCCCTTATAAAAGTAAATACAGATCAAGTAACAACATATTAATTAATTTAATGGAAGTGCATGATAGAATTTTGAGTGTATGAATGGTTTTTACAGTGAGAAATTTACACTAGGTTGGTTTCGGTTCCATACAAATACTAACATCCGTCGTATCTAACAAAGTCTTAATTCCATAAGTTTTAGAATTAAGGCATCAGTTACGTAGAGAATTCTTTTATAATAGAAGATGTTTCTCATGAAACCAACCCAGATTAGTGCAGGCTTATTTAAATATGCCAGTCACAACCCGCTGGCTTTTGGTGATCATGTTTAGTGTTTATGTGTGTGATGAATGTCATGTGTAAATGTTTATGTAAAGTGTCTTCAAAATTTACAAGTTTAGTAGCCTTAACAAATGGCTAGAAAATAAGACTTTAATCTCGTTAGAGACTATTAAGTAAGTAGGTACTTGTTAAAGTACTATATTAAGTAAGTATTACTTACTTACGCGTAAGTATTTAGATAAATAAGTAATATTATAGTTTAAAATTAAATATGTTGCAGTAGGCAACTTATTATAATAATCGTAATTATACGATTTAATATTGTAATTAAATAAAAAAAAAATTTAATTATCTTATATGTATGTACAAAATTATATATTGATAAAGTAGTTGATGGATCAGCCGAAGGGATGGAGGTGTATATAAAAACAATACCTATATAAATCATAAGACTAAGTGTGCACGTCACTTAAAGTAATAATAAATAACAAATTAAAGTAGTTAAACAAATAAAATTTCTAATTAAAGAGTAGGGTAATTACCTTAACTTAGGAATGGGTTTAATGTCTTTGACATGCCAACGACCTAAATGTTTATTGGACATGTCCGATAAATCATAAATAAGAGGTGAAACTTTGTTTGATATTTTACATTTAATAAATTTAGGTGCTAATTTTGCCGAAAAAATATTTATCTGATGAACTAATGGGGTAGTTCCGTTTCCAGATAATATCACCTTGGTTAAATTCTAACTGTTGGTGTTGCTTATTATAATAATGAGCATTAGTTTGGTGACATTTATAAAGACGAGCTTGAACTTCTGCAAATATTGGGCTAAGTAAACCAATGTTCTCAGAATATTTATCTTTAGGTGCTAGAATAGAATCTTCAGTTGTGTCGGCGTTGTAAATGGAACCGCATGTGGCAAGTTCACGACCAAACACTAGATAGGATGGCGTGAATTGGGTCGTTTCATTTACGGCAGAATTAATTGCAAACTGAATTTTATTGAGGTGAATATCCCATGTTCTATGATCGTCATCGACAAATGAAGCGATTGCGGTAATTATGGTTTTATTGTAGCGTTCTACTGTATTTACTTGTGGGCAATAGCGTGGAGTATAGTGGACCTTGGGTATATTGTAAAATTTAAATAAGTCTGTAAGTTCATTGCTTATCATTTGTGGGCCATTGTCCAAAATAATTGTTTCAGGAATACCATATGTCATAAAAACTAGATTTTCAAGAATATGTTTTATGACTGAAGATGTAGCACGTTTAATCGGATATAATAAACAATATTTGGAAAAACAACAAGTTGCTACTAAAATAAATCTATTAAGTTTGCGAGATAATGGTAATGGTCCAATTAAATCAATTGATAAACATTGAAAAGGACGAGAACAATGTTTAGGTTTACCCATCAAACCAATTGTATGCTGGTTTTGATGTTTGTACGCAAGGCAAGTTTCACATTTGGATATATATGTTGCTATGTCTTTATACATGCCAGGCCAAAAGTAGCTATTTTTAATGCGGTGATATGTTTTAAAAGTACCGAAATGAGCTGTTGTAAGTGTAGAATGGTTTGCCGTAATGACGGAATCCCGTAGTTCCAAAGGAACAACTAATTTCCAAGAAAATTCAGAATGATATGGAGTATTAGATCGTGTATATTTATATAAGTTATTATTTTTAATAGAATAATCAGGGGTAGAAGATGGATTAGTTTTGCATATTGATAAGATGGTATTATACCAATCATCATTGGAATTGGACATATTAATATTAATGGCGTTAATGGGTTTAATACGAGATAGGGTATCTGGTACAAGATGTTCTTTACCTTTTTTATGTTTTATATCAAAATTAAACATGGATAAACGAATACTCCATCTGGCTAATCGACCTGTGGGATTATCAAGACGTAAAAACCATTGAAGGGCAGAATGGTCTGTGTAGATAGTAAATTTCTGGCCGTTATCCACATAACAACGCCAATGTTCTAGAGCAGTTATGACACTTAATAATTCACGTTCAGTAATTGAATAATTCCTTTGAGTTTGAGTAAGGGATTTACTCATGTAAGCAATAGGTTTTTCTATGCCATCAAATTCTTGTGTAAGCATTGCTCCCAACCCGTATGCTGATGCATCACAATGACAGCAAAAGGTTTTGAAAAGTCAGGACAAGTTAAAATTGGAGTAGAAACTAAAGCTCGTTTAATTGAATTGAATGCATCATTTGCCTCAGAAGTCCATTTAAAAGGAGGTGCTTTTTTGCTGGTTGAAGTTAACTTTGTGAGAGGGGCAGCCAAAGTGCTGAGATTTGGTAAAAAGCGACGGTACCAGCTCGCTGTACCAAGAAACTTTTTAACTTCTTTACTAGATTTAGGTGGTTGTATTTCTAGAATTGCTTTTATTTTGTCGGGGTCGGTATTTAAACCTTTGTCGTTAACTACATAGCCTAAATATTTAAGTTCGCTCCGAAAGAACGCGCATTTTGGAAAATTGATAGTGATGTTAGCCGATTTTAGTTTATTGAAAACTTTATTTAATTGGGTAATATGATCGTCAAATGTTTTACTTACGATTATTATGTCATCTAAGTAACAGAAAACAGAGCTGTCAACGTCATTACTGTCGATGTGACAAAGAAGATTATCTATAAATCTTTGCTGAGTGGCGGGTGCATTGGTGAGACCAAAAGGCATAACTTTAAATTGATATGTTCCGCGACCCGGAACGTGAAAAGAAGTCTTGGGACGATCTTCGACACGAAGGGGAATCTCCCAAAAAGCTTTAGCAATGTCAATAGATGACAAGTATTTAGCATCTTTAAGATTATCAATAATATCGGAAATAAAAGGTAATTTATATGCGTCTTTTCTGGTAATATCATTTAGTTTACGGCTGTCCACACAGAAACGCCAAGTACCATCTTTTTAGGGGTAATAATAACGGGGTTAAGCCAAGGGCTCTCACAAGGCTCAATCACATCTAGTTTTAGCATATTATCTACTTCTTCGCAAAGAGCTTTTTGTTTCACAGGAGATAAACGATAGCACCGTTGAGGTATAGGAGGATGATCACCGGTGTCAATGTGATGTTCAGCTAAATGAGTTTTCCCAAGAGGTAAAGTTTCAGTAGAAATGTTTTTAAATTTTGAATGATAGTATCGGTTATAACGCGCTCGGTTTCCGAAAGATTGTTATAATTATTCAATTTAATATCAGTAGTATTGATTAAGAAAGTTGGAGCGTTTGAGGATTTATGAATAGTAATTTTGGAAAGAATCTGGGGAGCTAAGTTAAAATTCTTCCAAAAGTCAATGCCTAGTATAAATGATTCTGAGATACTAGGTATAATGTGAGCAATAGTATTACAAAATTGATTATTATATATAGTAGGTAAGTTAATATACCCAATGGAACGTATGGGTTGACCATTTGCAACCGTACCGTGTATAATGGTGTCGTGTTCTATCCTAAAACCATGTTGGAGTAATAATTTATGCGAGTTATTGCCCAAAATAGTGATTGCGCTACCACTATCTAATAGTCCGGCTAATAATAAACCGTTGACGTTAATATTAATGTAGGGACGTTCAGTATCAGTAGTATTTGTAAAGAGGAGCGTAGAAATTTTATAAGATTTAAAAAATATTTTAATAGTATTTAGCCAGTTGTCCCAATCTGACTTGTCGAAATTCGATTTTTCACGATCCTCACTTATTGGTTTTTTGGAGTAATGTGTAATGTTACATTTTGGACAATTAGTAAAGATAACGTTTTGTTTTCCGCATCGAAAACAAACTTTATTAGTTTTAGTGCAATCATTTAAGTTGTGGTCATCTGTTCGGCAACGAAGGCAAGAAAATATTTTCCGTTGTTGAGTGGTTGAAACTGCATGAATGGGTGTTGAGGGTGTGTAGGTATGTGAATGTATATTATCGAAGCTGTGAGATATAGGAAAACTTTTTTGTTTCGATGAGGTAGGTAAAATATTAGATAATTCAGAGTTAGTATTTGAAACTTCCAAACAGTTTTCAAACCATTTGCAAGATTCTAATAATGTA
Source organism: Crambus lathoniellus (assembly GCA_949710035.1). NCBI lineage: Eukaryota > Metazoa > Arthropoda > Insecta > Lepidoptera > Crambidae > Crambus > Crambus lathoniellus. Next base: position 10,118,340 of record OX453324.1, on the reverse strand, counting down.
TTTAATGAAGATAAATTGTTAGGTAATAATCTTTGACCGAACTCTGGTCTTAAATTTCGTCGTAAAATTTCAATTTTTTGTTTTTCTGCGAGTGGTTCATGAAGTTTACGGAATAAAGACTCCATTGTGGCAAAATAAATAATAACTCGTTCATTAATTTTTTGTTTACGTGAATCTATAAATTTTTTAAGTTTGTAATCATAGTCTGTAATTTCGAAATATTTAAATAAGGATGTTTTAAAGGTTTCCCAATCTCTAATAAAATCTTTGTTGGCTCTAAACCAATCTAAAGCTATTCCTGAAAGTATGTCGTAAATGTGGTTAAATAATGTGTTATGGCTCATGTTTCTCGCAGTAGCAAATTCTTCTACTTTTAGAATGAATTCCCTGGGACAACCATCGCCAGAAAAAGAAAATTTTTTAACCTCTGTGTTTGGTCGTGTATTTGCAATATTTGATAAAGTTTGAGTTAAAGTTTCAAAAAATGAATTTGGAATAGTAGTCTCTTGAAGAGACACCGTTGAATGGTAAGTAGATGTAGATGGAGATGGTTCGAGAGTTTTAAAATGCTGTTCATGTATTTTAAGTTGATCCCAAAGAGATTTATAAATTTGAATTTCTTGGGGTGTACTTTCTGTGTTTATTTCTATTAACGATAATCTGTTCCGAATGTGAGTGATATAAGGTATAATTTTTGATTTTCTAGCGGGGTAAGAAGAAAGCGTTACGTCTATAACGTCTAAACATTTTTTTATTTCATCCATATCAAGGGTAAATGTATACGGGCTTGATGTGGATGGTGGATATAAATTTGGTTCCAATAAAATATTTGCTAGAAGTTCACGCAATTCAACGGCAGTTTGAGTCGGTTGGAAATTTGCGTTACGTAATTTAAGTTCGTAAATAATTTCAGGTTTGTTTAGTTGTAAAATATCCATAGTAAATAATTTGTGGAACTATAGTACAATATTTAAATATGACAAAATAAGCAATGAGTATTTAATCAATACGTTTTAAAAAAATCGTATAGTATAAAACTTTTTCTTGATTTAAAAAGAAAATTTGTTCTTTTTGAAAATAATATGGTGACAACGTCCGATAATGTCAACTTGGAAAAATTATTGACATAAAACGTAAAAGTAAGGTACGTGAATCCGAAATTCACAACAATAATAAGAAACAGTTACAAAAAATAGTAATTTGATGGTAAGTACGAAAAAATAACTGTGCAGTCGTGTAGTTTATGTAAAAATTTTGATTGTTTGGTGTATGTAGTGATTGTGAGTATACTTAGCTTATAGAATTACAAGCTAAGAGTGTAGTAACCCGGGTCTGGATATTCTCCAAAGCCGAGGATGTATTAACAAACGAGATTTGGAATAACCAATGGTTTAAATCCCAAAACCTCGAGTGTTTATGTAGCTGTCGGTTAAACAAGCCGTAGAGTAGGTGATGTCTGTAGGGCTGTAGTATTAATAGTATAGGGTACTGAAAGTATTTTTGTGATAATAAGTAGAAATGGGTAATAAGTTTATGAATGTAATGCCTTCGCTACTAAAGCATCGGGAACCGATTACATTTGTAACCAGCAGTAGTAGCGCCGATCGTTTTATTGTCTGTAAAATGTGTGTTAGGGTGATTGAAGTGTATTAAGTAGTGAAATCGTACAGTATAGTGTGTCGAAATGGGGATGGTTGATATAATACAATATATTAAAATTAAAACATAGAAAAAGGAAACTGGGGAAAATTAGTACATAACACAAAAGTCCTAATAATATTTTTTTACAGATAATGGAGAATGGGAACGTTAAAATGGGAAAGGGATATGGTTATCTGCACTCCGGAGTCCTAGCCTCGGAGAGAGATCCCTCTTCGATTCTTCTTTGCCGGAGAGCCAGTGTGACGGGACGTCCTCGTCGGCCAGCGGTACACTAGCCGGAACGTCGGAAGTCACCGCCCAGTATTTAATTTGTAGATATTAGATGAATAAAAAGATGATGTTTATAGGGACTTGACTTTTATTTATAAAGGTACTAATAAAGAAACGTATAGGAAGAATAGGAAGCATAGGAAGATTAGGAACTGTAACAAAATGATAAAAAATACATGAATAATAAAAAGTAGGTAGGTAAGTAGGTAGTAATGGATATGATGATGAAAACTTACCCCTTTCCAAGGGTCAAGGGTTCCACTTATTTAATACTATGACAAACAATTGAAACTGGTATAAAAAACTGGTAATGCTCCGAGAGCTCTGTATGGTTTGGTGATTTTAGTAGAACTGAATCAAAAATGATGAACAGGACACGTGAAACGAAGATTTTGAATTTGAATTGAAAGACAGGATAGGATTCGATAAAATTAATGGCCAGTATGTAGAACTAGATGGAGTTTCCAGTCATCATAGAGTTTTTAACCATCCATAATGACTGGTACGAATCGACATCGTTACAGGCTTAAATCAAGGGGATGCGCTGTCGCCCATGCTGTTCAATTTAGCACTCGAACATACTATGAGACAAGTGCTAACTCTCAAAGGTGGAGTGCAGTTGAACGGACATCATAAAGGGATACGCGGAAGACCTTGCTTTATTAAGAGAAACGAAGGACACGTGCTGACACTAGCAGTGGAAACACTAGAAGGGCAAGCAAATAAAGTGGGTTTTAGAATTAACCACCAAAAGACCGAAGATTTTGCACATGCAACGGTCCAAAAATGTCCGAGTGCTGAGGTTAAATTTCAAAGTCGAAAATGTCACCTACAAAGCGATGGACAGGTTTAAATATTTGGGTTGCATGCACTATAACGGATACCAACACCAGGGAAGAGGAAATAGACACCAGAATTACAGAACGCCTTCCTTGCATATTGTGTTAGTGTCAAAGCTTCTTAAAAGCACAAAAATTGGCATATACAAGTCCGTAATTAAGACCTATGTTGATATACGGATCTGAGACCTGGACACTGACACGCAAAGAAAATACCAAGCTCTGGGTGGCGGAGAGAAAGATCTGAAGGAAGATTCTGGAGCCAGTTCGTACACCAGACGGATTGTGAAGGAGGAGGAAAAACATCGAGCAGATAGCCGTGCTAAAAATCATAGACGAAATAAAAGCACACAGACTTCGCTGACTCGTCCACATCGAGAGCATGGATGAAGAACATGCCGTGAAACGTGCGTACCTAGGACGGCCAAATGGCCATCGGCCGGTTGGGCGTCCCAGATACCGCTGAGGAGACGAGGTTGAGAAGGATCTGCGTGAGCTCCATGCGAATGGATGGCAAAAAAAAATGAGGTGCCGCAGGACAGACCCAAATGAAAACTCTTATTATCGAAGGCCAAGAATCACTTTGGGTCGCTGCGCCATCCTAGTAAGTAAGTAAGTAAGTATTAGTCAATGTTGGAGGCCAAACATCATTTCAGACAATGACACTCACTGGGACTACACTCTCAAAGATGCGGTGATTTCATCAAATGCAAAACAAATACGAACATTGTTTTCCATAATTTTGTTTACCTGCTTCCCAGCTTTTCAGCAGCTTATCATATCAGAATCGACTCTGTTTTTGTTTGTTTTTTACCACTTCGAGATCAATTCATATTTGAGACTGGATAACGTATGTCGGGGTGTCGGGTCAGCAAATTTTGGACTTAATTTTTTTTATGTGTTTTCACATAAAAATAAGCTTTTATTTTTATGTGTTTTCATTTGAAAATACGGCAAGCTTTATGATATCAATCCATTTAAATAAAGTGGATGATATTCACTTATTCTGGTATTTATAACATTGTGCTTAGACCACTTACCTACCTCAAAATCTGATCAACGTTAGTCAAGATTGAAATATATGATTATTAATTAATTAATATGACAGTCTTTTCAATGCAAACGGATGAAATAGCATAACTAAGTGGTGTAATTTAAACATAATTATTTTCAAGCAAATTGCAATCATATTCGGATAAACCATTGTTAAGTTTGTCCAATGTCGTTGCAATTGTCATTTGGGTTGAAAATGTTTTACGGGTTGTTAATAAGTATTTTATTTGCTGTTTCATTTGTGCAAGTAAGTTATACTATTTCTAAACAGATTTGGGCTATCGTACCTAGTTGCCGATTTGTATAGAAACTGGGTATCGAACCCGGGACATCTGGAACTACTAATACCGTTGGTGTATACCACTAGCCCACAGAGACGGTTTACTAATGTCTCCCTCGTTCGGGGGACCACCTAAAAGAGGGATGTTATAAGGTTATACTATTTTATATCTTTAATATTATGTTTTTATTTTATTGTTGTTAATAGCGATAAGTAATCATGTAAAATTACCATAAGCTTTTCGGTATTCTGTTTTTGAAATGGGTCTATGCCTGAAATAAACGATTTATTATTATTATTATTTGTTTGGGATCCCCCGACCACACGACCGACAGAAAAATTTACTTTATTTAGTGCCTGTTTTATAATGACTGATTAAGGGATGCTTTCCAGTTTAATTGACAGTTTTGTATGGACTATCTGGCAAGTAACAGCTAATGAGAACTTACTTAGTCATTGTGAAACAGGCCCTTAACTAGAGAAATAACATTAAGTGTCACTAGTGACACAATGCTTCAACAAGCTTGTAAATTAGATGTGTGATAGAATGCGTGTACTATATTTTATTAGTCAAGTTGACGATAGAGGTCGCTGGCAAGGTAACCTTCTACTTCGAAATAATTTTTCATCAATGTTTTCATAATGACGATAACACGTAAAATTATCATCGTCCGTAAGTTGACTTGACAGAAAACCAATTTTTATAGTGCTTGAAAGCGGTGCCGGAAAGAGCTGAGATCCACTATTACAATGAAGCGTTTGTGAAAAACCCAATTTTAAACGTAAGAAGATACAGCAGAAAAGGGAGGTACTGCGTGAATGCGGGCATAACTTCTCTACATACTTGGGGAAATAATCTTACGGTACTATTTTTTTATTTTTTTTTTGGGTTCACAATGCAATTATTATTTTTGAAAATTTTGAAAATGAAGTATTAGAAAAAGACTCAAACACACGACCTTTTGCTATCCGGGCCAATGCTCTGACCACTGGGCTACGGAGTCGCTCTTAAGAGTGATGAAATGAATGCTGGCTAACAGAGCGTGTTAGAAGTATTGGATAAATTCGATGCTTCTTCTAGCGACTCTGTAGCTCAGTAGCTAGCTAGCTAAACTATCACATAATAATTATATTATGTATATGTGGAAGTTTAGATGTTTGGATGTTTGTTACTCAATCACGCCAAAACGGCTGAATGGATTTGGCTGAAATTTGGGACACAGATACTCTGTAGCCTGGATAAAAACACATGCTACTTTTTATCCCGGAAAAATGTTACATTCTCGCGGGATAACGTCGTGCGGGCGAAGCCGCGGGCGGAAAGCTAGTTTTTAATATTAGTAGGATTTTATTTATTTTATTTTCAGGCCAATGGCATTGCCTTCGAGTATCTTCACAATGAGTACAGGCGGACTTTCATAGATTTACGCTACAGATTATGTGATTTTTTAAACTTTGAGCCTTACATCGGAAAGTTAATGAGTTCTAAAGGTAGTATTGCCTGCCCCGTACCACCTGTGAGTTTTTCTTTTCATAAATGTCTTTATAAACATAAAAAACTATCTGACACGGCAAACGTTGTTTTGCTAAAAAATGGGTTTTATGTATTTTTAGTGCCAAATCATAAAACAATAAAAAATGTCGGGTCACCTTTATCAGCTGTTATAGTCCAGTCAAGGTCAACTTCGGAATGAAAGATAATAAGCTGTAAAACTTCACCTTAATTTTGGTGTTCTAAGTTGTCTCAAAAGTCATCCAAACTCTTGTGTCTGTGTCGTAAGTTATTCAGGTCACAAAAATCAGTTTTTCGCGATTATCTCGGTTTCCATTGCTCCAATTATGTTGGTATTTATGAACCAAATATGTAGATAGACAATGAGGTTTGCCATGTAAAAGAAAATTTGCAACTTTTAGGGTAGTTTTCGAGATTTACCCCAAAAAAAGAAAAATAGAACTAAAGGTATTTAAAAATATTTTTTGATATTAGTTTTTGCCTATACCTACTTATGACATTTGACTATTTTTGTTGAGATAAAAATATTGTTTTGGAATTCAGAAAATGAACTTTGCTATAAATCAAGTGTTGCCATGATTGAGATAACCTGAAAGAATACAACTAAAAAACTTTACTTATCCACGATATTTAAAAAATTATCCTCCAACTCCTAACCATTGAGGAGTTGTATCTTCCATCACCAGCTCATTATCATGAGATGATGGTCATTAGTCAGCATTATTATAAGTGACATAATCATGGTAGGTCAACAGTTCAACACGCTCCTGATCCCGTACCGCTTATGTGCTATTATAATGGTCATTATAATAATCATGTCCATCAAAATTAATTTCAAGCTATGAATCTAGATATTAATCTTCTAAATATATAAAAACGAGAGGTGACTGACTGATCTATTTGGCGCAGGGGTAAAGGATACCTGCCTTTTGTGTCAAAGGTCTCGGGATCGATTCCCGAACAAGACAAATATTTGTGTGCCTGAACATATCTATTTGTCTTGGTCTGGGTGTTTTCTATGTATAATAAGCATTTATTAACAAACAAAAGATATTTAGGTAGGTATTTATTTATCAAGTTATCAAGTTTTCCATGACACAGTTGCTTATTGAAATTTACATAGGCTATAATTTATTTATCTATTAACGCACAATTCAAACTACTGGGGGCCAAGTCTGCTAACGTTAAGTCATAATCGTGTCTCAATCGTGTTTCAATTGCAGTGCTTTTTTACACACTAGTTACAAGAATTATGACAGTATGATGTGATGTGAATGTAGTGTGTGGTCTGACCATCAGAAGTATTGTGAAAAAAGTACACATTTCTTGTAACTAGTGTGTAAAAAATCACTACAATTGAAACACGATTGAGACACGATTATGACTTAGCAGGCTTGGCCCCCTGGACTAATGACGTAGGCATCCGCTAAGAGAGGATTTTGTAAAATTCACAATTCGTAGAACGGACTTTTTTGCGCTCTTAAGAAAAAATTAAGTATTATTTATGACCTTTAAAAGATAACTTTTGTCAATCGACGCCAATACAGACCTACCATTCCTTGGACCACTTTTGTCCGATGTCCTATTTTTGATAATTCCTTGTTTTAACTTTGTATTCTTCACTTTCAGGGTACATACTTTATTCCTAATATAACTCTGGATTTGGACAATTTTCCTTATACGTGGCCATTTGAGAGGATTAAAGCTCAAGGAATTGCTTACTATAATCAAACCATACTTATAAATGCAAGTGTGTATTTTCGTTTCTTGGACATTAAAAAATACCCTCGCAGAAAACAGGTAGCGAACATTTAAAAAATAATTGTACAAGCTTATTGGAATTTGGTCAAGTTACCTACCTACCTTACCTAGGTACTAGCTTCTAGCAATATTTCAAATAAAATATCATTTCTTTTATGATTTTTTATTAATGTTATCCATTCACAATGCAATTCTATTTCTATTCTGCTTATTAGTACTTAATCATAATATGAATGAGAGAGAGATGAGTATGTCCATCAAAGTATTTGATTTCTTGATTAGTTTAAAATTGTTTATCTACACTCATGTTATAATTTTCGAATTATGAACTCAAGCCTGAACGTATACTGATACACTTTATGCCATAGTCAACTTAAAAAAATAAAGCTGCTGTATCCGGGTGTTTCATAATGACCATTATGCAACACCCGGATACAGCTGTCACTCATTATAAAACACTTATATTTCTTAAATTTACAGTCTCCATGGCAACCGTAGGATTTACCGGCCCTGACTTCCAACTTTTTCGAGCTCTTCTTTAGCCGGCAATAATCAGAAACGTTTTTAAAATTAGAATTTTGAATTTAGAAGGAATAGACCGTATAGACTCCTAGGAGTGGGGTTTGGCACCAATTCACATTTTATAATTAATATTGATTCGCTTTATTTTTGAAATATATAATAGATGTAATGAGTGTAGATAAAGTAGTGTATGAGACTGCACATAACTCGGTATTAAAACACTCGTGGAATACTATTAAAAAACTCGCCAAGGCTCGTTTTTTAAACTCCCACTCGTGTTTTAATACCCCTCCTTATGCGACAGTCACATAAACTACTATTATGGTTTTAAGTATGTAATATATAAAAGCAAATAATGTAACTACTTAAATTAAGTATTCTCTATTGTAATGGAAAGTGACCTTACTAACGCGTGAAAGTAATTTTTCAATGTGACGACTCTGTATGAAATATAACAGGGAGAAAGAGATTGCCCTTGACGAGTTTCTTGCCGGTTCTTCTCGCAAGGTCTCCCGCTGTAGGATTTGCGAACCGATGGCGTAGCTTCTTTGACGCTCACTCACATCACAAGTGAGCTCAACCTAAATTGAAAAAAGAAATTTTGAATTTTGAAATTTATGTGTTTATGTGTTATTAGTAAATAAATAAATGTATTTTGATAAAGTTTATTAACTGAACGATGTGTATTTTATTATTTATCCCTATAATAAGCAAGTAAATTGTTTTCACTAATTTGTGGGTGGGTATAAATAATATGGCTATCTACCATAACGAAAAAGATGTCAATATGGAAAAACACTTTTATTTTTTATAATAATATCGGAAATGTATTTATCCACCACTAGCGGAACATCAAGGTTTAACCCGCGTGGTACCTGTTCCCGTGGTAATATCGGGATAAAATATAGCCTATGTTACTCAGGAAGAATGTAGCTTTCTAATGGTCAAAGAATTTTCTAAATCGGTCCAGTAGTTTCAGAGCCAATTCAATGCAAACAAACAAACATACAATCAAAAATTTCCCTCCTTATAATATTAGTATAGACTAGCGGAACCTCGCGGTTTTACCCGCGTGGTACCCGTTCCCGTGGGAATATCGGGATAAAGTATAGCCTATGTTACTCGGGAAGAATGTAGCTTTCTAATGGTCAAAGAATTTTCTAAATCGGTCCAGTAGTTTCAGAGCCTATTCAATGCAAACAAACAAACAAACAAATCTTTCCTCTTTATAATATTAGTATAGAAGAATAGGTAAGTATAGATATAGACTTGGTGGCGCGTTACCTTCATCACACCTGACGTTAAGTGATGACAAGGCTGAAGGTTCCACCTTACGCTCGTTACCCACGGAATCTTTAGCTACTGAGAAACTTGCTATATTATCTCTGACTGCCAGAACACAACAACGTTGTTGATTTGGCAACAGACTTCGATAAGATGACAGTAGCTTGCAAGGGCGAGAAGTCGAATTGACACATTACATAATATGACAAAAGTAAGGTAGAGACAGACTGATCCCACGTACGCAACGTATGCAACGCATTATGAAATCTAGACCATTGAATTTGTATGACTAGAAACACACTTACGTATCCCACGTACGTGTATGGTACAAGTTCAATGGTCTAGATTTCATAATGCGTTGCATACGTTGCGTACGTGGGATCAGTCTGTCTCTACCTGTACAGTTGTATTATCTGACGAGCGTGTAATTGTGATGCGTGTAGACACGGTGCCCCTGTGTTTCGCGTAAGTGTATATATTCTTTGCCTGTGTCCGTCAGCCGGCGACTCGGCCAAAACTGAGCGCTCCCGCAGGCATATTACCGATCTTAAAGTGACAGTTGCAATCGCGACAATTAACAATTAAACACTCCCAAAACACATATCCGTATTAGATCGCTACGATAGCGCCACAAGCGAGCGATTTGTGAACTAAAATTGCATGAAAGGTACTGTACCGACCAGGGTGCATACCATCAACTTTAAGACAGCGATTCAAAAATAGTGCGATGCAGAATAGGTTCCTAAAATGAATTGCTTTCTTTCGTACCATGACCTTCTAAAAACTGGATCGCAAATGAATTGCTAAATTTGAATGACCGAACGATTTGTGTCCTTATTTCTTCTACCCGTCTCTTTCACTCGATTCTGTCATGCCAGGAGAGTCAAAGGGACGGGTATAACCTGCAGGTGACATGTTAGCTTGGCCAAGTTATACGTCAAATAAGAGTTGATGACAGCTCAGCGGCTGTGAAATGTCATTGAATGATCACTGAATCGCTGTCATTGATATTAAGCTGTCGTGGTACGAATAAGCGAAGCAGATCAGTTTAGGTTCCTAAACAAAACCGCAATAAGAGTTGATGGTAGGCACCCTGTACCGATTGCAAACCAACCGCAACTAGTAGCAGTCGCGTTGCAATTGTACAATTAGCAACTGGTTGCTTGTTTTGGTAATAAGCCTGCCGAGCTTATGCCGATATTACACGGTTCAACCAAATTGATTCACTTTGGTTGAAAGACCCAGAAGTGAAAGACATATATAGCCGTTTGTTCCGGCTGCGCATTGGCCTTGCGAGGTGGGTCATGTATGGCCCATTTTCCTTATTCTTCCCTAATGAAGGCCTGTTCCCCAGCTTCGCCCCATCTGACCTGCCCACCAAGAGTAGGTAGCCTTATGGGGAGCTGGGGAGGAAGTCCTCTGTCCGGCCCCCTCTCGAGCTCACGATCTCGCTAGGGGGTGGGGCAGGGGTTAGAACCGCCCAGCCTGAGGCAAAACCTATTAGGCTTGGTGGGAGAGCTGGGTGCGGCGAGTGACAGGCCCTGGGTGTGACCGAGCCCAACATGCCGTTTGGTATGCTGAAAGGCCAATCCACAAAAGCCTTGATTGTCAAGGCTTTAGTGGATTTTATGTTCCCCATCAGGTTTATTGTTCGCTGCTTTAGTGGTCAACCGTAGGAATAGAATAGGTAGCTATATATATATATATATATATATATATATATATATATATATAACCTTTATGACAATGACACTTTTTACTTTGACTTTTTGTCTTTGACTTTTGGCTTTGACTTTAACACATTTTTCATATATTTCACTTTGACTGTGACTTTGAAAGAAACACAGTTTTTGAGTAATTCAGGATATTTTCCATGGCAATGGCTAAGTTCAGCACTCAAAAGTTTTGTAATTTTTAGTAGCAAAACATTTGCCCAGATAGTGAAATGTCGTTGGTTCGAGTCCCATTGGAGCTAGTTGTGAGACGAGTAGATTTTTTCTATAACTTCATTTTTAAGTAGTTTTGCCTGAAAATTAAACATTTAAAAAATAATTAAGTGTATCACTATTTTTCTTTAAAGAAAACAATAAATCGTCTATATATTTCTTTGTTTTACAGATCGCAACTCATCTTATGAAACAGTAAATTTATTCAGCCCACGAAAGCCATTTGGGATTTTATTAAGAATTCAATTTATTTTTAATAGCCTTTGTCATGTAAAATTTCGAAATCCAATATGTTTTTTCTTATCCACAACGGGGTAGCACTTAGCCTTCATCACACTTGATGTGAGGTGGTGATAAGGCTGAAGGTGGAAGCGCACTACTCCCGGAATCCACATTCACTGAGGAACTGGCTTTCTTATCTCTAACTGCTGGAACACAAAAACGGTAAAAACATCATTGTTATGGCGTCAGACTTAGATAAGACGGTGGTAGCTAGCCAGGCGGACTAAGACCAAGTCCTACCACCAACCAAACCGAATACAATATGTACCCCCGCTGGGAATCAAACCCGGGACCTCTTGGTCTGAAAACGGTGGTGTGAACCACTAGACCACAGGCGGTTAAAGTTATGTTTACATTTACATATTTATTTGGCGGAAGCCAAAATTTTGAAATAACTTTTATACCTAAGACCTTTGTATCGTTTTCAATCAGCTATGTTGCCTGGTGGTAGACACTGGTATTAGACTATTATTATGTAATATTCTACGCGGTTTGGTTAGTGGTACGACTTGTTTTTTTTTAAGAGTCATAGTCAAAGTCAATAATTTTTTATTAATATAAGAAGATTAATTAAAATAAAATTAATGTTTATGAATCGTCCAACATTTTTTTACCTACCACGTCTGTTATGTACATCTTTTAACTGACAAGAAAAACAGGCGAAAAAACTCATCAGCTTTAACAGAAACTTATCCAGAGGTTTTATCACTATGGATATGCCAACCCCATCGTAACCAAAACTTAATATATTATTTACTAACTAAAATGAGAAAAAGAAACATAAAAACTTACTTATCTAAGATTATTAAATTTTTTTTGCTATCTCCGACTTAGGATCCGATAAAATACTTTGGGTCTTCCCTACATCTAGAAAATGCAGATTAATTTTATAAATGCCTCTCTCTTATCCTTGTAACTTGTCTTTAGTCCACGTTTAGCTACCCAAGCGAAGGGTCTACATGCCGATTACTAACGGCTTTCCTTTTTAAAATCTTAGAGCCATTTTTCAAAGAAATGCTACATGGTAAGTGATTTTTGGTCCGGCTTACAGATGTTGTGCTCGTGAGATAAAACAGCGTGAGCCACGCCAGTGTAGTTTTTTTGAAAAAACTGAAACAAGTGCCAAAATTACGCAGATTTTCGAGCACCGTGGGTTTAGCACAGAGTTTTCAGGGTTGCAAACTTGGGAGTAAACTTCTCGGGACCTAACAACATATAAAAAATTCGTAGTTACATGCGAGTTTGCGATGTTTGTCGTTTTTTCTGTCGATATTGACTGGACTAACGCTTGAGAGTGAAAATGTATTTTGTTTAGTTTAGTTTAGTTTAGTTTATTTATTGACCATATTATAACAATAACGTTACATTTGGTAAGTCATCGATTAACATCTGCTTTATATTCAGTCATCAGAATATTAAATCCTTAAATACTAATTCATAACAGTTTATAAAAATATCAAGTTTTCTAAGTATTAATATACAACATTAATTTAAAGATAAAAATAATAATACATTTACATTTAATTACAATGACTTCGTCAAACTTAAACTTAGCGATAAATTAAAATTAATAATTTATTTCAATAATACACATTGTCGTTAATTTATACTAAAAATAAAACCCAATCATACATAATAAATAAAATACATAAATGCCCCAGTGTTGCCACCTTGCCCAAAGAAAAAGTTGCTAAACATTCGGTACAAAGTGGCTAGTTTCGAAAATAAATAGTCTGGTAAAAGTTGCTAAAAGTGGCTAACTAAACAAAAAGGCAACATGGGATATATGTCTTTATTTTTAATATTATTATTTACTGAAAAGTGTCTTCAAAATCGATGTCATCTTGTGAATCTTGTGATGTTGAAGGTCCGGCTTCATCATTTGTTTTTTGTTTTTTTTTTGTTTTTCCTATTTCTTTGGATTTTCTCAGGAATCACGTAAGGTAGCATACGTCTCCGAATACTTACTAATGGCTTACTTACTAACATATTAATTCAAAGGGGATTCCCAGGCGAAAATGAAATCAAAGTATCCGACAAGATTACCTAGACCATAGTAGACATATTTGGAGCTACCACCTCATCACTCAAAAGCTTACCAGCCGGCCTAGCGTGAGCGGCTTTTATCACGCGATATGATATGGTACGGCATGCCGCCTTGCTTACACCTTAGTGGGGTAAGCAAGACAACTTGCCGTACCACATAATATCGCGCGATAAAAGCCGCTTATGCTAGGCCGACAGAACGTTCGTTGCATTCAGAATGCGCCTATAAGCTTCTTTAACAATAAAAATTGAAATTGATTGAGACAGTGGTAACTTACTTATGTAGTAACAGTGTTACTACTTATGAAAGTAGCTATAAAGTGTGGCTTAAAGATTTGGCAACTAAATTTTTATTTTTTTAGCTAACTATTTCGTAAATTTGGCTAGATCTAGCTAAAAAATGGCTAAAGTGGCAACACTGACATGCCCACTGTCTTTGCCTACGTAATGGCGGTATTACACGGTTCTCTTCTGCCTTTCAATTTGGAGCAACCAAATTGCACAATGTAAACTTAAAAGTTAATCATTCAATGGCAATGTTCGACCACATTCAACCGCGTCAATATTTTCACTTTTGCGTTCAAATGTTCAATGCAATTGCACGAAAGTTTCAAGTGTAAACATAAGAATTGAATGATTCACTAGATATCCATTCTCAATGTGCTATCTGATTGGTTGATTTTCAAGCAGTGCGAATTGAATGGTTAATTTTTTAAGATATGTTTAACAGTCTGCAAAAGCACGGAGGAGCTAGAGATAGTAAATTTTGGGTCACCCATCCCGTGACCGACCATTGCGAAAGTGGCTTAACTTCAACGATTGCAGTGCAGGTCGAGCACGTTTACCACTACGCCACAGACTCCTCAATATACTCCTTTGGCAATATATAATCCTTTTTTGATTAAGTATACGAGTTATTCTGGTTTATTTTTCAAAGTTATATTTGAAGTCAGAAAGTCAGAAACATCAAAGTCCCAAAGTTAAAATCATGAAGTAGAACCGCCTCTGTGGTCTAGTAGTTCATACCACAGATTTCAGTCCCAGAGGTCCCGGGTTCGATTCCCAGTGGGGGTACATATTGTATTCGGTTTGGTTGGTGGTAGGACTTGTTCTTAGTCCGCCTGGCTAGCACCACCATCTTATCTAAGTCTGACGCCATAACAATGAAGTTTTCAGCATTATTGTGTTCCGGCAGTTAAAGATAAGATAGCCAGTTCCTCAGTGATTGAGGATTCCGGGAGAAGTGCGCTTCTACCTTCAGCCTTATCACCACTTATCATCAGATATGATGAAGGCTAAGTGCTAGCCCGTCGTAAAAAAAAAAATAATGCAAAGTTGTAAAAGTCAAACACGTAAAGTCCAAGTGTGAAAAACAAAAACTTTGAAATATAACGACTATTTTTTCCTACGCTTGCCCACTAAAAGAAGCGAATAATAAATCTGTGGAACATAAAAATCTATTTCCCAGTAACCCTGATGTGAAGCCTACAGCCCAAAAGCCTTCGGCAATAAAAACCTTTCCCGGTTTTCCCGAGCTATCTCAACCGGAAGTAGGGGGGATTGCCGGCTTCCGGCTTCCCGATTTAAAGGTAAAATGTCGGTCTATTTTCGAATTATGAGGGTTGAATATTTTAAATTCAATTTTAAGTGATGTCTAGGAAATTGACTAAACGTGTTATGACTTCTGTACTAATACTAGCGCTCCTCCCGCGACTTCCTCTGCGTGGAATTAAGATATTCACGCGACTTTGAACAAAAAAACAGAATTTGTATGAACTATTACCTATTTTGAAAAAGGGCGTTTAAATTAATTTTAGGTGTGAATTTTCGAAATCGATCAAGTAGTTCTTGAGTTTATTCGTCATTGCGGTTCCGCGCAGTTTTACCTGCATGATACCCGTTCCCGTAGCGTAAGTAACTCAGGAATAATTTATATGGCAAAGCAATCTTTTCTGGGTCAGCTAGTTTAATTTTTAAAATAACAACAGGCAAAACTTTATAGGTAAGTACTTAATTTTTAATTTTCTTCAGTTTTTTTATCCTGCCCAGAAACCGAGGCAAACACTGTGATACAAAATATACTATTTAATAGTATTTTTACTGATTACTGCGGGATCACTAATGAACATGCACAATATTGTTCAATATGGTTGCAACATGCACATAATGTGCATGTTGCATGCATATTTATCCTGTATATTATATACAAGCGGATTCTCGCGGTTTCACCCGCGTGTTACCCGTTCCCGTGGGAATATCGGGATAAAGTATAGCCTATGTCACTCGGGATGAATGTAGCTTTCTAATGGTCAAAGAATTTTCAAAATCGGTCCAGAAGTTTCGGAGCCTATTCGATGCAAACAAACAAACAAACATACAAACAATCAAATCTTTCCTCTTTATAATATAAGTATAGATATAGATATAACTCTTGCGATACTAACTGACTGACAGACAACGCACAGCTGAAGCTACTCGGCGCAAGAGGCTGAAACTCGGCATGTATGTTCCTTGGGGAGTGTAGGGGAGTACTAAGAGAGGATTTTTCGAAGTCCCCCCTCAAAAGGGGGTCCACGCAGAGGAAGTCGCGAGCAGAGCACTAGTATACTGTCACAATAGTATTATCTCTCTGGAGCCTAAGACCTAAGGTCCCGGGTTCGATACCCGGCGGAGCTACTTCGGAGATGGGTCGATTTTTCTAATATTTCCTTATCCTTACTTATATTATAAATGCGTCTCTGTCTGTCTGTGTGTTACACAATCACACCTAAACTACTGAACCGATTTGAATGAATTTTGGTACAGAGATAGTCTAGAGCCTGAGAAAGGGCATAGGCTACTTTTTATTCTTGAAAAATATCACCTTCCCGCGGGATAACGTCGTGTAGTACACGCGGGCGAAGCCGCGGGCGGAAGGCTAGTTCAATATAATTGAGATAATATGGTTGAGTTAAATTTATGAATTCTTACGTAGAGCTATTTTTAACAAAAACATAAATTTTCTGTAACGTCATTTTTAAGCCGGCCTTACAATCGGATAATACTGGTAGCAGATTTTCATACAATAATAAAGAACATCATTAATCAACTCCATGAAATACAGCATCCTGAGATTTCAACAAAATTAATGATCTGAAGACGAAATAATACGTACTCACAAGACGTCTTGGAAAACATGAGTTTAAAAATAACATCTTCAAATTGGATTGTTGTTTTGGATGTTTATGTCTGTAGCCCTAGCACGAACTGTCTTTATGGTAACCCTAATCGTGATCGTATTATTTAACCCTTGGCGTGCCTGGTGGGTAAAAATGACGCGAAGTGCCTGGTGGGTCTGACAGACCCATTATATAAAAATATGTCCTACTAATATTATAAATGTGAAAGTTTAGATGTTTGGATGTTTGGATGTTTGGATGTTTGGATGTTTGGATGTTTGTATGTTTGGATGTTTGTATGTTTGTTACTCAATCACGCTAAAACGGCTGAACGGATTTGGCTGAAATTTGGGACACAGATACTTTGGAGCTTGGAGAGGAACATTAACGTCGTGTAGTCCACGCGGGCGAAGCCGCGGGCGGAAAGCTAGTATATCCTACTAATATTATAAATGTGAAAGTTTAGATGTTTGGATGTTTGGATGTTTGGATGTTTGTTACTCAATCACGCCAAAACAGCTGAACGGATTTGGCTGAAATTTGGGACATAGATACTTTGTAGCCTGGAGAGGAACATAGGCTACTTTTTATCCCGGAAAAACATCACATTCCCGCGGGATAACGTCGTGTAGTCCACGCTGGCGAAGCCGCGGGCGGAAAGCTAGTAATATTATAAATGTGAAAGTTTAGATGTTTGGACGTTTGGATGTTTGTATGTTTGTTACTCAATCACGCTAAAACGGCTGAACAGATTTGGCTGAAATTGGGGACACAGATAGTTTGAAGCCTGGAGAGGAACATAGACTATTTTTATCTCGGAAAAATATCACACTCCGCGGGATAACGTCGTGTAGTCCACGCGGGCGGATAGCTAGTTTGTAATAAAAGAGAGATTGTTAGAAAATTTATATTTATTGGTTTATTCAATCATGTTTTATATCAAATTAAATAAAAAAACAAATGGCATTAAATTTTCAGTTCATAAAAAAAAGAAACAGACCTCTTAAAAATGGAGGTCCTTACCAATACATTCTAATCTTACATTTTAGTATGAAATCATAAGACCTGGGGGGTAATTATCTAACTCAACATCAATCGCAATCGCTTTCAGTTTGACATCCATCATACATCCATCACTTGTTGTTCAAGAAAGTTGTCAAAGTTTTAGTTGACAAAAGCAGCAATGGCCGTGCAATATCTTTCAAACTGAATGCGATTGCGATTGATGTTGAGTTAGACAATAACCCCCCAGTATGCACTTTGCGCACGTGTTAATCACACGGGAATGGGCGCCGGACTGGGGGACTGGCACCAAAATGACCTTGAATTCGTAATGCGCAGCTACTCAAAGTAAGCTAAGCTTAGTTTGGAATTACAAAAGATTTTGACGATTATTTGCAACAGTGGGTCTGTTAGACCTTACCAGGCATGTCAAGGGTTAACCAGAGGACAGTGTCGTATAAAGATCAGAAATTCAATAAGTTCACTGAGATTTTATATTATTTTTATGCATTCACAATGAATAATAATAATATTTTTTGTTTAAGAATAGGAAAAATATATATACAACGTGTTTGCAATAACCGCAAAGCCCATACACCTCACCTAATTTATTTCAAATTAAATTGAACTTCACTGAAAAAAAAAATTTAGGAAACTTTCAAGATATTCAAGCTCATAGGCACAAAGTAACTAAGCGGGCGGTCGCCGGAGTCATAGGTCTCCGTGACTTTGTGACAGAATTCGCACCCTCAGTGAAAAAAGGCATAAGTAATCTTACTTTGAATGATCAATTTTATCATATTTTTAAATGTAACTTTTAAGTTAAGATACATCAGCAAGAAATAAAAAATATCATGAAACAGTAACAGTTTCATATGTAACTTAAAATTTACATCTAAAAAAAATTGATGATTCAAAGTAAGATTACTTATGCCTTTTTTTCACTGAGGGTACGAGATGTTAAGCTCTACTATGACGTAAGAGAGCACGTGACGGGTCGCGCGTGTATTGAATGAATAGGCAGTAGACACACACGTTTTTAGAAGCGTACATATTTTTTGAAAAATTTAAACCCTATCATAAGGGCCTAAACTGCGTCACGCGGACGCCCGCGCGTTTCCATACAAAAGTGCTCCGTCGCGGGCCCCGTCGCGGGCACCCGCGCGGGCACCCGTCGCGGGGAGACGGGCCCCGCGCCCGCGCCTTGTGGCCCGTTTCCCCGCGACGACGGTCGCCCGCGCGGGTGCCCGCGATGGGGCCCGCCAGCGGGCCAGCGGTAGCACGCACGGGCTTGTTCAGTCAAAGCGCTATGTGATGCGGTTCCACGGAGCCCGCGCGCGTGCCCACGGACGGAGACCCGCGACGCGTGCCCTTCGCGGACGCCCGCTTTACTCAGTTTAGGCCCTAAGGGCGTTTGTGCACTACACAGAATTTTACCGATTCGGAAAAAAACGGATGCTTGTATTTTAATAATTAATCATTTATATTAGTAATTAATTAAATACAAGCATCCGTTTTTTTCCAGATCGGTAAAATTCAGTGGTAGTGCACAAACGCCCTTAATGTGTGAAATCGATTCTACTCTCGATTCTGCACAAACAATTTTCTCAATTTCGCTGAAAGTATTAACATGTTGTATAGGTTTTTTTTTGTATCACAATTTTCCTATAATTCAGTACATGTTAAACAGCAGTACTTATGAAGCTTCGCAGCTTTTGAAGGTAGGTATAGTCTGTTCTATTACCATAACGATAGTTTTTCATCCAAGGGGTAAGGAACAGACAGACACAACACGCACGCGTCTGCCACAGGGTAAAAAAAAACTACGTATGTGAAAGGTCGTGGGTTCGAGTCCTATCGGAGCTTGTTGTGTGAGTCGGGTCGTTTTTTTCTAATACTTCATTTTCAATAATAAAAATTGCATTGTGAATGCAAAAAAGTAAAAATAATTTCAAATCAGAATTTCTGGAAATCTTCAATAATATTGCGTGGGTTCGGCTAGCCTAAAGGTTTCGTCTTTTGTTTTTTGTCGAAACCCTAAAAAATTACTAATGCCTTTTTTAATAAATACGTATAAAATACACCACTTATTGGAGCTATTTGATCTATTTAATGAAATAGCATCAATAATACATATAAGTGGTGTAATTTATAAGTATTTATTTTCAGATGAAATTGTAATCATTTACGTTTAAATCAGTTTCTATTATCGTAGTGTTCGCCATTTGAGTCCAAATGTTATACCAATCATTTAGTATTTTATTTGCCGTTTTATATGTACTAGTAAGTTATTTTTTAAGTAGGTTTTTTAACAGAATTAGGTATTTTACTGATATTTTTTTTTCAAGCTTTTTAGTAACTTGCCATGTTAGTTAGTTAGTTAGTGGGGGACAAATCTTGCAAGCATAATTTGACTTCCCAGTGTCCGATGAAGCTGAAATTTTGTATACCTACAGATTAATTTTTCACATTTAGTATTCTTAAGGTCCGGTTGCTCGAAGCTTGGTTACGTTAACTATAGGGTTAAATTATGGTTAAAGTAAAATTGACCGGCGGTCAAATTTAAAAAGCGTTGTTGAAGCAGCGGTTACTTTATCGAGCAGTCAAATTACAGATTTAACGGCGGTCAAAATAACCGACAGGGTGGGGGTGGTTTAAATTTTGACATTAGTAATTAAGGGAAGGTTAATAAAATAGTACAGACAACACTATTAACCCTAAGATAACCAACGTATTTTTCTTTTACCGATGTCAAAATTGACATCAGTTAAATTTTAACTTTTGTCAATTTTGACAAAACCTAGTGACCTTAAATGTTATAATTTTTTAACCTTTTTTTAGTGAAATTAATAAAAATATAGCGATACTTATATAGGATAAAACGAGGGTTTGCGTTCCCCGAATAGCATGCGAGCGAAGCCGCCGGCAAAAGCTAGTACCTATTTAATCTATACTAATATTATAAAGAGGAAAGATTTGATTGTTTGTTTGTTTGTATCGAATAGGCTCCGAAACTATTGAACCGATTTAGAAAATTCTTTCACCATTAGAAAGCTACATTCTTCCCGAGTGACATAAGCTATATTTTATCCCGATATTCCCACGGGAACGGGGTTTCACCAACGTGGATCCGCTAGTTTTATTATAGTCACAAGTTGTTTCTTTTAAGTGCTTAGAAGTGGTGCCGGAAAGATCTGAAATTCACTATTTTAATGAAGATTTTGTGAAGAAGCCAACTTTAAACGTAAGGAGATACGCTAGAAAAGGGAAGTACTACGTGAATGTAGGTTTCACATCACTACATACGTGGGGAAATAATGTGACGGTATGTATGATATATTACCGGTAAAACGGGGTGAATAGAACTGCTGGGGTGAATAGACACAAAATTAAAACGGGTTTTTCATACTATTTCCATAGACATTAAATTTGTTAAAAAATTTAACCATGTTTTGTTTGTTTTAAAGGGCAAGATTTTGATTTTTCAAACAAATTGTTAATGGAAATAGTATTTAAAAAAGCGTTTTTCTTTTGTGTTTATTCATCCCAGCAGTTCTATTCACCCCGTTTTACGGTATATATTTTTATTGAGTAACCCGTGGCGCGGTCGTTAGCGCGCTCGGTCTGCGATCGTTGAAGTTAAGCAGGTTTCGCAATGGTCGGTCACGGGATGGGTGACCAAAAGAAATATTATCTCGTACTCCTCCGTGCTTGGGAAGGCACGTCAAGCCGTTGATTTCGGCTGCATTTTCAGTCGTTAGTAACCAACAATCCGCATTGGACCACGTGGTGAATCATGGCCCATTCTCCTTATCCATTCCATCCATGAGCGAAGCGATAGCTGGTTCATGCGTCATGCTCGTGAACGGGTGCTGCCAGTGGGAATGGGTCTGCTCTTATCTGCTTGCCTTAAAATGGGTTTTCTTTTGTTTTTATTCATTTTATTAAGAATTACATTTGAAACATGATAACTTGCAGTTTATAGTAGAATTGTCTTTTGTTTTTAACTAATATTAAAGCTTTAAGTAGAGTTCCTAAGTAATTGAAAATTGTTCAACGCTATGATCATTAGTTCGCCTATACTTAACTGTATTTATCATAACTCATTGTGTAATTGTGATGGAAACTGACCTTAGTCATACCATGTTAAGGTCATTTTTCAATTTGACTACTCTGTATGAAATAAAACAGGGAGAAAAAAACAACCCTTAGAGTTTCTTGCCGGTTCTTCTCCAAGGCCTCCCGCTGTAGGGATTGCGAACCGACGGCGTAGCTTCTATGACGTTCACAAGTATTGTAAATAACAATCTAAATTGAATAAACAAATTTGAATCTTGAATCTTGAATAAGGACTGTGCTCCAGGGACCTTAAATGGCGGATGATAACAATGGATGATAGATCACTTGTCACAATGTGAAATATTAAGAAAGCCTTCACTTATCACTGACGCGCGTTTTATTATCACTTTTGTGTGAATTTAAGTTGTGTGCCCAGTGGCTTTGTTCCACAAAATACTGCGAGCACCGACAATGTCAAACCGGCTATGCCGAACCGACAATGCGGCCCAAGCCCTATAGGCTCTCCGGCTTGGGCCAGCAAAGCCAGAGAGCATGGACAGATTAAGAAATAATAGATTCTATTACCTAAAAACTATTATATCATTAACACTATCATCAGCCATTATAAGTCCCCAGTACTGGAGCACAGGCCTTCCTTATGGATGGATGAGGAGAAGGGCCATGACATGACCCAACCACCCACGCAGGCCAAATGCGGATTGGCGGGTAAAAACGACTGCAAACGCAGTCGGGACCAACAGCTTTACGTGCCTTCCTAAGCACGACGAAGCTCGAGATAGTAAATTTTTGGTTATCCATCTCGTGACCGTCCATTGCGAAAGTTGCTTAGCTTCAACGACCGCAAGCCAAGCGAGCTAACCAATGCGCCACGGGCGCCTCAATGCTGCCACGAGCTTATTTAAATGAAAATAGCGCAAAACCTCAGACACCCCAATAACCTTATTTTAAACTAATTACCTACATAAGTAAAAAGTTATTAAAAATATTTTTATTAAGTAAGTAAATAAATTTATTTCAGTTCCATAATACTGTCTTCGAGTATCTCCACAACGAATACAGGCGGACTTTCATAGATATACGTGTCAAAATATGTGATTTTAAGGACCATGACCAGTATGTCGGGGTGATGATTCGATCTCGAGGTTGGCCTTGTCCCGTACCACCTGTGAGTTTTTATATATTATTCATATACTTAACTGCAGTGGGACCAAGCTGCTATTAATTATAAATGAGAATCATTGTCATCATCATTAAAACTCAGCAGCCTAATAACTTACGCATTCTACCTGTCCGCATCGAGCGCTTCTCAAGAACTTTCCTGACAAAAAAATGGTTTATGTAAAGCCAAATAAATATTTTGCTTACTTTCACTGCAGTATATCAACTGCAACACCTTAACACACCTTGCACTTTCACGGCTCACTCAATGCACATAGTGTCACACACTTGCAATTTCACATTATCACTTTATCGTTCTCACATGGAGCATCAAAACTAGCTTTCCGCCACCGGCTTTGCCTGTGTGGACCACAGGACAGATAAAGATAAAGATAAAGATAAAAATATTCTTTATTCACTTAGACATAATAAATATGTACTTATGAATCGTCAATATTTTCCTACCACCCATTCAAGACTTTTTTAACTGACAAGAAGAATGGGCGCAAGAAACTTGCCAGCGTTTCTTAGTTACAAGTTTGTAGGTAACGACATTTACAAAAAAAAAACATATCGTTACTAATACAACAATTGCTTAGTATAAAAATACATCATATTAAACAGTGATTATGTTATGTGTTACATCATGACCATGCATTGCGGTCATTCAAATAATCGTCTACTTTATAGTATCCTTTGCTCATCAGCGACTCTTTAATGTAACATTTAAATTTATGCAATGGTAGTTCAATTATACGCTGTGGAACTTTATTAAAAAAGGCTATGCTTTTCCCCAGAAATGAGGCTCTGGATTTTTCTAGCCTAAACTTGGGAACGACAAGTTTATCTTTATTTCTTGTGTTAAAGCGATGAATATCGCTCTGCTTTACAAATGTATTATAATACTTTTTCACATAGATTATATTTTCATAGATGTATTGTCCTGCAACAGTTAAAATGTTTATTTCTTTAAATAGATCTCTTAAAGAATCTCTCGATCGGAGGTTGTAAATGGCGCGAATAGCCCTTTTTTGGAGCACGAATATACTGTGGATGTTAGCGGCTGAGCCCCACAACAAAAGGCCGTAGGACATAACACTATGAAAATAACTAAAATAGACTATTCTAGCCGTTTCAATATCGGTTAAGAGCCTTATTTTCTTAACTGCGAATGCGGCCGAACTGAGTCTACTCGCCAAGGCTTCGATATGAGGATCCCATTGTAGTCGCGAGTCTAATATAATACCTAGAAACTTTGTATTGTTAATGAATTCGACCATATCGCCGTCTAGTCTTATATGAAAATCAACTTGTCTTACATTAGGTAACGAAAATTTTAAACACTTAGTTTTCTTTGAGTTTAATGATAAATTATTACTATTAAACCAATGTGACACTTTTGAAAGAGCACTATTCACTTCGTCAGAACAGTCATCACCTCTATCTACTTTAAAGACTAGAGATGTATCATCGGCAAATAGCACTGTCTCACATAAATTCTTCGTGTAGTAAGGAAGGTCATTTATGTATATTAAAAACAACAGCGGGCCCAATATTGATCCTTGGGGTACGCCCATAGTAATGGGAGCTCCGGTAGACTCAGTTTTATTAATAACTACCTTCAGAGTTCTTTCATACAGATATGAATGCATAAGGCTTACTGACATTTCAGAAACACCATAATGTTTTAACTTCCTTAATAGTGTTTGGTGATCAACACAATCGAATGCCTTGGAAAGGTCACAAAAAATAGCGATTACATCCTGCTTGTCCTCCCAGGCATCAAGTACATGTTTTAGAAATGCAACCCCAGCATCAGTTGTACTTTTACCTTTTGAAAAACCAAACTGTTTCTCATGCAGTATACTATTTAATTTAAAATATTCTAAAAGTTGAGCATAAATTAATTTCTCAAATATTTTACTTATTGCTGGTAGTATGGATATAGGTCTAAAATTTGCTGGGTCACTTTTGTCACCAGCTTTAAACAGAGGAATAATTTTACTATTCTTCATTAAATTAGGAAAGACCCCTTCACTTATACATTGGTTAAAAATTATTGCTAATGATGGAGCTATCACATCAATTATTGATTTGATGATACTTGTAGATATGCCCCAGAGATCTTCTGTTTTCTTAATATTTATTGCTTTGAATGCTTTAATAATATCTTCGGTAGTGACATAGCTAAAACTAAATGTTTCCTGGCACTTGTTCACACTAGATTCCATAAGAGAGACAGCGGTGTTGGGGCAAGAATTAAGTCTGTTAGTAGTTTCTAACGGTATTCGAGCAAAGAAACCTTCAAAAGCACTAGCCACCTCAATATCTGATTTAAAAGTCTGATCACTAATTTTTAAGTTAAATGAATTAATTTTGCTTTTTGTTTTGCCAGTCTCTTGGTTTATAATACTCAAGGTAGCTTTTATTTTATTTTCAGATGATTTAATTTTATTTGAAATATACCTAGATTTTGCCAAAGCACATACTTTCCTAAATGTTTTTGAATATTTCTTGACATATTCAATGAAGCTAGGATCACAGGAAGTCGTTTTTTGTGCATAGAGTTTAAATAACTTTCTTCTACTATTATAGATACCAGGTGTGGCCCAGTCACTGAACTTCTTACGATCATTACACTTTATAACTTTTTGTTTAAAATTGTTACTAAATTCTTTTTCAACAATATCAAATAATGATTGATAAGAGTTATTAGCGTCAGCAGAAGCTGGCAAACATTGAATTTTATCTTGTACATTATTTCTAAATTTATTAATACCACGTTTCGGTATTGGCCTGCAAATTACTTCGCGTTTAGGAGTAACATTATAGTGCTCAAAAGAAGCTAGTTGTCCACTGTGGTCGGATTTAATAATATTAATTACCGATTTCTCAATTAAGTTACAGTTGGAAAAGATGTTATCTAAGCAAGTAGCCGATGTTGGCGTAATTCGCGTAAATTTGTTATAAGTAGCAGCTACTGGTGACAGCTGATGTCACCATAAAATTAACTTTTATTAAAGTAGGTTGAGGTAAGCCTTTCTGTAGTATTCTGTTAATTTATTTCAATACTTTAAGACGTTTAAGACCATGTAGAAATATGTTAAGATTCAAGTTGCAAACTAGTTTCACAATCTTTAATTGAAATGATTTGGATGTCTCTGTATGGATGTAGTGTTTGGAAAGTGTAGCAGTAAGGTGAATGTCTGTGACAGTAGTGGTCACCGTCAGCTTTACTTCCACAGTTTGTCAAGTAAAGAGAGGTTGTCAACGATGCCAAATCGTAATGGATTGTGACGTTGCTTACTGAAAGTGAGCTCTGTACTAGTAATGATAATTAGTGTACAGTGAATGTGAAACCAATTTGGCATTCAAATCTTGTGTGTTAGTTGAGTTTAAAAGTAATGATCAATACCTAACTAAAATAATAACAAAATATGTGGGTAGGTATTTTGAACTCAACTAAGGTTTCAAAAAGTGTTCTTTATAGTTTTCCCACTTTATTACTAAGAAATTAATATACTGCAAGTAGTAATTCAGGCTGTAAGGGAGATGGCAAAACCTGTAATAACTTAAAGTCTAATTTATGTCAAACATTAACTCTACCTACTTATATATTTTAAAATATTGAATGTTAACTATAGGACTATAGGACGTTTTCCAAGTCTATAAATATAAATATGGACTTAATTTCGTGCACTGTAGGTAGTCTGCTGTTTTATATTGTTACTGTAAAGTGCATCTACAGTGCATGATATTACGTCCATATTTGGCTGCTCATACTTTGTTTGGATGGGAGCGGTATGGTATAAGTGAGCTTAGATATTTATTTTATTCCTCATTCTCATTCTTAATGATTTTGTATTAATTTTCAGGGTACATATTTCTTTCCAAATGTTTCGTGGAACATGGAAAATTTTCCATATAAGTTTCCGTTTGAGAAAATAAAAGCTGAAGGAGTTTTCTATTTCAATCAAACAGTTATTGTGAATGCGAGCATCTATTATCATATAATTAATAATTGATCTATGTATACAGCCTTGTGGTAAAATAAAACATTTTGAGAAATTAACTTTTTTATTAATATTAGTACCTAGCTTTTTGGTATTGCACGTTCGGTGACATTATTTCATATTAAAAGCGTAAATGCAGGAACGATTTAGCAGAGCGCATGGTACCTACATAATACGGTATTTTACTGATTTTTTTTTATTTCTTTAAAATGTTTTTCGAAATATTAGCTACACAAAACAAGTTTTCATTTTGAATTATCTTGAATATTTTCAAAGATATAGGACTTCAAACTTTATAATTAGACAAGGACAGGACGCTATCTTAGTGACGTCAGTGGGTTAGTAGCGTCATAGTCACGCCATAGAAGATTTCGTTTTAGAAAGAGACAGCTATAGTCAAAATCAAACAGACTATAATTCTTTTAATATAAAACAGATTCAAATTATTTTTTCACATTTGGTATTCTTAATTGCAATATTTTTTAACGTCATCATTAAATATCTACATTTCAACAACAGTAAAATACCCTATTGTCCTGTTCACACCTTTCATCAACAATACCACTACAACTCGGGCGAGCTAACTTGACACCTGCAGGTTATACCCATCTCTGTCACTCTCCGGGCATGACAGAATCGAGTGAAAGAGACGGACATAAACATACTACTCGGGCGAGCTAATTTGACACCTGCAAATTAGCTCGCCCGAGTAGTATGTTTATGAACACAAGACTAGTAACATCTATCGGCCCTCCCAAGAGTGACGTAGGACGTGTGACGTCATATGAAGAAGAGGAGCGGCGCGCGGGAGGGGAGATGTCATGCTGCGGTGCACCGAGGACACAGCCAGTCACATTCCGATCCGATCCTTTGGAACAGCTGTCGTCAGCTTTCTCATTTTTTCTTTAAACACGGATATATTTTTATCACCCCGGATAATTTTTGGGATTATTCTACTCATGAAAACAAACATTTTTTATTATAACACTAAAACTGAAATCGAGAAAAAAAATATCAGCTGTTCCATACATTTTTTGATTAAATATTTTTGCACTTTTGTATGTAACAGCTGCTTTTTTTTCGTGATTTCAGTTTTGGTCCCATAATAAAATTTGATTGTTTTCATGAGTAGAATAATCCCTAAAATTTTTCGGGGTGATAAAAAAATTACGGTGTATAATAATAATATGTCGCAGAGAAATGAGGATATCAGAGATTTCACGAAATCCCTAGGGATACCACGAAATCACATTAGATGTTGAATATTCTTATTTACGACGTCTCCTTCCTAGAAAAGTTTCAGTCGTTTCACTTGCAGCAGTAGTCGTTGCAACGTCAATAACGTCTTAAAAATATACTACTTATACCAGGGTGCCTACCATCAACTTTATGACAGCGATTCAAAAATAGCGCGATTCAGAATAGGTTCCTAAAATGAATCGCTTTCTTTCGTACTCTGACCTTCTAAAAACTGGATCGCAAATGAATTGCTAAATGTTAATGACCGAACGATTTGTGTCCTTTTTCTTCTACCCGTCTCTTTCACTCGATTCTGTCATGCCCGGAGAGTGAGAGGGACGGGTATAACCTGCAGGTGACATGTTAAATCGACCGGGTTATAAGTCACATAAGAGTTTCTGACAGCTTAGCGGCTGTGAAATGTCATTGATCGATCACTGAATCGCTGTCATTGATATTAAGCTGTCGTGGTACGAATAAGCGAAGCAGATCAGTTTAGGTTCCTAAACAAAACCGTAATAAGAGTTGATGGTAAGCACCCAGGCCTATTTCACTCCCCGTGTCGGCTCGAAAACGCGGCGGCAACGCCGGCGGTGTAAATCCATAGAAATTAGATCCGCAAAAGAGCTAGAATATATGCGATAGAAAGAGATGCAACGAGCGGCCGTTCGTAATTTGCGCCGTACAAGCTGAATTCTACTTTATTGCGTTATAGTAAGAGTTGCTATTTATTTAAATGACTTTAGCGGAGTGAACTATCTGTTACAAAGTAACTATTTAGTAATCTGTGCTTATACGAACTAGGACTAAATTTTTACTTTTTTGCATTCACAATGCAATTTTTATTATTGAAAAACGGAAAATGGAGTATTTTTGAAAAAATCGACCCATCCCATCGGAACTGAGGGCCTACTCTGAAACGCAAAACCCGAAACTTCGTTATCACTTCCTAGTTGTGACAGAATCGAGTGAAAGCGACGGGGCTAACCGAAGTTTCGGATTTGCGTTTCAGAGTAGGTACGGCTCCTGGTTGTGAGTCGGGTCGATTTTTTCAAAAATACTCCATTTTCCGTTTTTTAAGAACTAGGACTTCCCATGAACCTACTGTCCTGAAATTTGGTACAGGCATTGGGTTGAATGATATACCAATGGATTTTTTTTGATCTTTATAACGATCGGTCCGGCATAAAACTCCGATTCGACATAAAACTCCGCATCGGCATAAAACTCCGCATCAGCATAAAATTCCGCAGCGGCATAAAACTCTGCATCGGCATAAAACTCCGCATCGGCATAAAACTCCCCATCGGCGATCGGCCGCGTGATTGACGCTGCCGCTTCACAGACGCTTGGTCGCGTCTGTGTGTTCAGAGCTTTGCTATTTTTTTTTGTAGAAAACCAAGTCAAACTTTCCTAAGTCAATTCAACTAAAAAATAGGTAGGTAGGGTATGAATCTGGTGTTTTACTGATGTTGAAATGTAGATATTTAATGATGTAGTTAAAAAATATAACATAAATTTAAGAATACCAAAGGAAAAAAATTATTGGAATCAAATTTTTTAACAAGTGAATTATAAGCTGATTAATTTTGACTATAGCTGTCCCTTTCTAAAACGAAATCTTCTATGGCGAGACTATGATGCTACTGATTTTGTGACGTCACCAAGATAGTCGTTCTTTCCTTGTCTAATTAAAAAGTTTGATGTCCTATCACTTTGAAGATTTCAAGATAACTCGAAATAAGAGCTTGTTTTGTTTTTTGAACTTTAACAAACCTTAAAAAAAATTGCAAAATATCCTATATTATGTTTCACGGCTTCATTCTTAGCGATTTGGTTTACAAATGTAGTTGCGCCCCCAAGCGACAGCCTTGCACGGTGGTTTAAAGTTTTTTTTTTTTTGTGTTGGCAACATTGATTTCCCGCCAATTCATACATTTCTCTACTCTGTAGTCCCTAACTTACCTGTTTGGTTACCTGTCAAATTCGAATCATTCAGCGTTTCCGTGCTCAAGCCTTCGCACGTCTACTCTACTCGCTGCGAGATACTTTGAACATTGGGGAAGAAAAGGAAACACCTTGAAGAAGAAGAAAACGTCGTCGTGTTGTACCAGTGCATTACTGAAGTCATATGCTACCCCAGGTCAGATACTATCATGTTATTGGGCTACTAAGCCACTGAAATTTGCTTGAGGAGCAAGAAAGATACTCGTTCAAAAAGAACTACTTATATGTATTTTCGGATGGTTGCAATTATTGGTCACCAAGTGATGCGTTACGGTCATACCCAGGACAAATACTGTCACGTCATTGAGCTACTTAGCCACTGAATTTGCTCAACGAGCAAGAAAATTACTAAAGAACTATGTATTCCCGGGTTGCTGCAATTACTAAGTGATGCGTTACTGTCATACCCAGGACAGATACCGTCACGTTATTGGGCTACTTAGCCACTGTATTTGCTTGACGAGCAATAAAGGTACTCGTACTTAAAAGGATTCTAGGGATTGTCACCGGTATCGCCGTGCCCACTTCCGGCCGCAGCATGACCACATCAGAACGAGGCAGCGGCAACAGCCACAACACAAGGGTTGCCATCAATCGTCTCAACTGTTCACTGCTCTTCAGCCGTGGGAAAAAACCGTATGTAACAATATAATGCTGAAGGTCAAAATTAGACTTTTTAAAGATTAAATAGTTCCAAATTATTGTGACCTTTTAGCAGCTCCTACCCTCAACCCCGAAGCAAAAGCCGCTGTTTCAAAGCCGCTTGGCAAAGAGATATAACAATAATGCTTAAGCAAAAGCAGATTGGGATAGCTTTAAAAACCTGGTCATAGCCATGGAATCTATATTTATCTTTATTGTATTTGCCTGCGTGGTCACGTGGGGTATGCATCAGTTTTCAGGGTGCCGCTATGGTTCCGGGTTCGATTCCCGGTCGGATAAAGGTCGAAAACTAAATTTCGATTATGTTGGTTTCACAATATTTATACTAAAATGATGAAGCATCCAAAAATAAAAGCCTATTAGGCTATACATATATAAAGTGATGTATGTCGCATTTTGTGTGATAGTAAATTCATAAAAACTAAATCTCTATGAAATTTGAGATTAATTTAAAGAATAAATATAAACCTAAAAGGCACCTAAATAGATATGATTAGAATCAATCAGGTTTTTGGTGAAAATGTCTCCAAAAACCAAATCCAGTTTTGAGAAATAGCTACTCCAAAACTGAAATCTTTCATGGAAAGAACACTGTCAACAAGGATCCTTAAGACTTTAAGCCACAGCATTGGAAACCAGCCTACGGGGCGAATACCATCTCCGATGCTGCAAGAGGTCACTCAGCGCCTGACGCGCCCGCCGGCTCACGTCAAGACGTCGACATCATGCGCCGCTATCCAGCATCCAGAACTTACCGGTAGTAGATCACGAGGATCACGAGGATCACGAGGATCATTATTTTACTAATGCATAGTTGGACATTATGCTAATATCACACGGTTCAACCAAATTGATTCACTTTGGTTGAAAGGCGCAAAAATACAGGCGCACATTGACGTTGAATGATTCACTTTTACATTCTTAAATGTTTGGTTGCTTCATCCAAATTGAAAGGCAAAAGAGAACAGTGTATTTCTGCAATTACCGATGACCCTATAATATCATTGTGGATAAAAAGGCAAAAAAAAAAAAAAAAACTATTCAATCGCTCATTGCAATTTATAGTTTCAGTGTTTAACCTATGAACTAACTAACCTGGTATAAGAAAATTATATTCAATCTAGATAAATAAATATACGTAAAAAAGGAAAACAATATCATTTTAAAATGTCACTTTGGGTTACTTAGCTAGGACTACGTGACATACTCTAAGTAATTACTAAAAACTGTAACATGACGTCTAGATATAGACCTCAAAGACGATTACTTGTTAACTTCGTTAAAAATACAATGATATTATTCTTTATGAATTCAATCACCTTCCTTTGGTCACTATACAGTTCCGTTTGTCTGTACTTAAATAATAAAATAAATTAAATCATTTTTGAGATTTAGAAACTACCACAGTAATATATTAAAACGACTTAAGTATACCTAATTAATCCTTTTAACACTGGTTGCCTTCATGAGATGTTTTGTTCACCAAGGATATACTAACTTCTCACTAACTTTTTTACTAAACAAATAGACAAAAGTGGTTAAGTATTAGTATCGAAAAAAGAAAATGTAAAATTCTTGCGATTTATTTTAAGAAGTTCGATAAATGTAAATTGCGAGACTTCACAAAGTTCCTCGGGCTTACAACGTTTACTCTTGGCCTGCCTGCCACCTATTATTCCTGGCTTGAATATTTTAAATGCCTGTGTATTATTAATTATCCTAGTTACGAATAAAACATAGTTATCCCAAAGAACGTAGCCGATAAACGTTCCCGTCTTAGACTCGACCGATCCTCAATAGAAGCAACCCCAGCCAGTTAGTCTGGCTAGGATTCATTTTGCTCATTTTGCAATGAATGCAATGAACCAGAGCACACCAGAGTCTTGTTAGAGCCATTTGAAAGAAAATAAAGCATTATTGCACATTACTCGAGTTTCACTCGAGTTAATAACCAAAGTTACGATTGAAATATTATATTACGCAAACCTATGTGTAAAACAAAATAGCTATATTTTAAAATAATAATTTTTGGAAATTTTATGTTCGCATCATAGAAACACAAAATATGAAAGTGACGCTGTCTTACTTATAAGGGAAAAGTTTGACAATAGAGAATAACTACTATGACAACTTGTACATTTCTGAATAATAAGATTGTTAGCCATTGTAACCAAAATTTTCTACTTAAATAACTTGAAAACCGTTCCAGAAGCACAGGCAGTCGAGGCTTACATAGTATCCTGCAATAATACTAGTTTCATTCGCATGCTCGCGTCATTAGTTATAAAAATTGAATTTTATTGTATGCATTACAAATGTGTGCATGTTTCAGAGTTTAAATATATATTATATATACATATATTGATATAAGATACTTAAATAAAATAAAAGTCTTTAAATGGAAGACATTGTGATTGTCTTATGTAGGACGACACTGCCGTGGTCCCCATTGGTTAGAAAATTATACATTTCTGATAATATACGTATTTTGAACTAAATATTTACTTATTTGAATCTCTTTTCACATGAACACACATCTTACAAGTTATCAGGCAAGCATTACTAAAATGAAATATATATATATATCCAAGAACTATAGATATTATTTCAACCACTTTGTCACGAAACATGAATAAACAATACGATAGCCATATCAAAGCCTGCTTTGCATATTACATCAAATATAGTGAATATTGTCAGAACCAACAAAAGATTTATTTTGAACATGTTTGTTCAAAATAAATATTTTGAACAAACATGTTGAACAACGTTTGTCAAAATTGTTATTTTGACTAACGATTCAAATTATTGTACAAAATTTTAAAACTAATTTAATATTATTAAACTCAATTTTAATGTTAAATAATACATAAGATGATCAGATCACTGAATCAAGCTATTTATGAAAGGAATATTCAGATAGACCCACAAGGCCTAAGTACCTACAACTAAACTGAGATACTAAATATATTATTTAACTATTTAGCACAAAAGATTCCAAATGAAGATCTTAGAAAATCAAAAAATAAGATATTAAACTGTCTGTCAATAAAGGTCGTTAACTCTGCTGACTTTATTTACTGCTCATTGCAAGCAATCATTTGAAATAATAATAAATAATCTGTACAATCTAGCACAAACAGAAATTGTAATACAAATCCAAGCCTAATTCATTCCAACTATGATTAAAAAGACCTTTTCATACCATCGATTCGAAAAGCGATGATTGTTTATCTAATAACAGGGTCCAAAACTATTCATTTTTACCTGTTATGACAAGAGGAAATAAATGAGATTTGAATTTTGAACAGCTTCATAACAGGGTCCAAAACGATGAGATTTGAATTTAGAACATAATTAAAGAAGCATTGGTTAGAGTGTAGCAAAGGGTGTGCAGTAAAAAATTCAACTGATTTTGTATGGGGCCGGGACTTTTTTCGGGACCAAGAAATTTTCAAAAGCGGAATTTTATAAAATTGAGAATATCTCGTAAACGGTGAGTCGTAGCTAAAATCTAACAAAATTTTCAACCCCCCTACGTCATCCCCGGAGATACTTATAAGGAATCTGATGGACATATATTTTTTTTTATTTCAAAACTCATTTTTTTTTCTTGCCCGACTAGCGCTATGATGTATCCGAACGACAAAGAAAGGTAGGTAGTTTGAGTTGTCTTTACTGCTTTTCTTATAGAGGGGGATGAAAACCAGAGTGTATTACTCGGCCGCAAAATTATTTTCACCTCGGGCGGCGTATATTGAATCCCTCGCTGCGTTCAGGATTCTACTTTAGAATCCCTCGCTGCGCTCGAGATTCTACTCTAGAATCCTTCACTGCGCTCTGGATTCAAAATAGCGCCCTCGCCGTAAATATGTTATTTTGCTCCCTTGTAATACAATCTACTATTTTATAACACACTCTGATTTCTGTCGAGCAAAGTGTATTGAGGAATATTTAAATAAAACACCAGTTACACTCTTTTTATTAGTTACAAACAATGTTGGAAACTTCCTCACTTATACGACAAATCACAAACAATAATACCGGACTAAAAATACTCTTCGTTGTAGGTAGTAGAATATATCCTGTATTTACTGCACATCTGCACTGCACATAGCACACGCCATGCGGCGATATTATTTTGATTGATAGGATTGCAGGATGGAGCGAACCTTCATCTGTTTTTTGCCTATGTTTACAAAAGAGTAATTATCAAGAGCACTGATGAATTTGGTAGATCAATATTGTTTTTCTTTGATTTGTGAATTATTCTTTAAGAAAAAATACAATAATTTAAGATAATAATGTAATACCTACATTAATGATTAAAAACCAAAGATCCTTGATGTTATGACAATATTTTCTTAAAACAATGTCATTACATACCTATCTTTTTACAAATTTTTATCAAATTTTTCTAAACATCCTACATTTGTAAACCAAATCGCTAAGAATGAAGCCGTGAAACATAATTGAATATCAAACGAACTTACCAAGTGAATTTCGATCACAATTATGTGAACGGCTTCATTCGACGCGATTTACATACACCCTCCCTATTCTATAATTAATAATATCAAGTACTAGCTTTCCGCCCGCGGCTTCGCCCGCGTGAACTACATGACGTTATCCCGCGGGAATGTGATCTTTTTCCGGGATAAAAAGTAGCCTATGTTCCTCTCCAGGCTACAAAGTATCTGTGTCCCAAATATCAGCCAAATCCGTTCAGCCCTTTTGGCGTGATTGAGTAACAAACATCCAAACATCCAAACATCCAAACATCTAAACTTTCACATTTATAATATTAGTAGGATTTATTACTTACCCTTCCCTCTATTTGATAAAAATCTATAAAAAGTGCTTTAAACATAATAATTCGAATTTGACAGGTAACCAAACAGGTAAGTTAGGGACCACAGAGTAGAGAAATGTATGAATTGGCGAGAAATCAATGTTGCCAACACGAAAAAAAAAAAACTTTAAACCACCGTGCAAGGCTGTCGCTTGGGGGCGAAACTACATTTGTAAACCAAATCGCGTCGAATGAAGCCGTTCACATAATTGTGATTGAACTTCACTTGGTAAGTTCGTTTGATATTCAATTATACCTATGCTCTATCACATAACTCCACAACCGTCAGCAAAACATATAGGCACACTCATTTAGCTTAAGCACATTCGAATGCAGGTAGCGTCGGCACGTTAATTGTCCGCCTCGTTAGCTGCTGACTGTACCCATAATGGGCGATTGTGTGGCTAGAAGTACTTCCTGGGAGGATTGTAAACAATTTGGTACTGAAATACGAGTACACAAAATTATATGTATAGAGTTGTAAAAGAAGATTTTAGTCGTCGATTATAGAGCCATTTTGCATTATTCGATACTATTAGTCTCGCGAGTCTTAAGTTCTTTGAGTATTTTTAATCCTTTGAGCATTTTTAGTAATTTGAGTGTTTTAAGTACTTTGAGTCATTTTACTTTGAGTCTTTTCAGTCCTTTGAGTCTTTTCAGAATTTTGGGTCTTTTCAGTCCTTTGGGTATTTTCAGTCCTTTGCGTCTTTTCAGCCCTTTTAGTTTTTTCGGTCCTTTGAGTCTTTTCAGTCCTTTGAATCCTTTGGGTCCTTTGGGTCTTTTCTGTCAGTTGAGTCATTTAATTTCTTTAACCTCTGCCACATTTTCATATCGGAGGACCTTGTTCTCGAGTTCTTTTGAAAAGACTCATTCATCAGTTCTCGTAGTCCGATTTCAGTTCGATTACAAGTCTATTTCAAAAGATTCAAAGACATGAGGTGGACTCTGAATCGAGTCTTTAAAAAGTAGTAAAATGGGGTGAATAGATCTGCTGGGGTGTATAGATACAAAATTAAAGCGGGTCTTTTAACACTACTTCCCTAAACATTTTGTTAGAAAAATTTAAATGTTACCCTTAGAAAAAAAACAAAACATTATAGAATAATGGAAAATGAAGTACCTAGAAAAAAATCGACCCGTCTCACAACCAGCTCCGTTGTGAGACGGGTCGATTTTTTTTCTAGATACTTCATTTTCCATTATTCTATAATAAAAATTGCATTGTGAATGCAAAAAACTAAAAATTAAAATAACAAACAAAACATTGTTAAACTTTTTAACAAATTTAATGCCTATGGAAATAGTATGAAAAACCCGTTTTAATTTTGTGTCTATTCACCCCAGCCGTTCAAAAAGAAAAAAACATAAAATGAGAGGAGTTATGACTTCATCTTTTATTTATATAGGAAAAAAAATTTAGTTATGAAACCTATCGTGTGTGGTATCTAAGTGTACGTTTTCACAGAAGCGGAGCTGCGCTGAGCTGAGCTGTGTTTTCATACATTTGACTTAACCAGGGGTGCTATTCTCTAACGAAGTTTCACCGTCACTTCGTCGTACAGCTTCGATTCTTTATGTCAAATCACAGCCATCTCTATCGTCTTCTACAAGCCATGCGCATAAAGTTGGCAACGTAGTTTTAAGTGAACCGATTTGACACCGTTTGCAACGTTTGACAGGTAAACAGCGAGTAAACCTCGAGTACTGAATCCTATGGAGATGGCATATCTTCTATACATCTATACAAATAAATAAAATTGGAGTGTCTGCTTGTAACATTAAATAACCGCTTTTTACTACGTGCATATGATTAAATATACGGTACATATACCAAAATGACATGTTTTACAACTTTTGTCTGTCTGTCTGTTTGTTCCGGTTAATCTCTGAAACGGCTGGAGCGATTTTGACAGACCGATTAATACGACAATTAGAAGTAGTTTAAAATTGAATTCAAGATTTTCTTACATTGTGACTTTGTTACACCTCACTTTTTCGTAGGTATGCCACATCCATAGGATTTAGTACTCAGAGGAGTAAACCGGTTCACAGCAATGTTGCCGTTCCGTATCATAGCATGGCTTGTAGAAGACGATAGAGACGGCTGTGGTCAAATTCATAACAAACAAGTGAAAGTCAAGCAAAAAAGAACGTCGAGTTTGTTGAAAAATGGAAAATGAAGTATTTAGAAAAAATCGACCCGTCTCACAACTAGCTCCGATGGGACTCGAACCCACGACCTTTCGCTTTCCGGGCGACTGCTCTAACCACTGAGCTACAGAGTCGTTACGAGAAGCGACGAATTTATCCAATACTTCTTACGCGCTGTATAGTCAGCGTTAATTTCATCAATGTGGAGATATTACTACCCTCACACGCGAAAGAAATACCTTTCCAGGTATTTAGTACATGGAAATCGTACCAAATAAGTGGTGTTGCCTTGCATTAAATGAGGTAGTTCTGATTTTTTTATATGTTAATAGTGATGAGATAGTAATGACAAATCCAAGTTTTCCACCTCGAAAGCCCTCCGGATCATTGTTAAATATTTAAAAATCCAATAATTTTTCAGTTTTTTTTCAGTTTTTGTCAATTTTTACCACCAAGGACCTGTGTTACGGCAAAAGTTACTATGCACGCTTTAAAGTAGACTAAATTTGCAATAAAAAGAGAATAATTTGGTTCTTGTAAGTCAAATAGTTTTTAAGATGGGGCTATTTAAAAGTTGGCGAAAATTCAAAAAAAGGAAGTATTACAGTTTTTTTAGTTTTCGACATTTTGACCCATAGTAGTGGGTTTATGGCAAAAGATAAATTATTAGTTATTAAAGTCCATTAAATTTCCAACAAAATGAGACCAATTAGTAATATCAACTTACCCTTGATAGTTCCTGAGACAGCTGTTCAAAGTTATTGAGGTAGGTAAGTAAACAATTATGTAATTAATTATTATGAAGGCTTTGCAAAAGGTAGTAAGCCCTAAACGAAGAAGGATCTGGGAGACGTTCCCGTTCTACCTTGTTAATGACACGCAAACCTTAATCACCTTGAAAGCATACCAAAGATGTAAGGTTGTACCAGCAGATGTGGTTGCAGGAAAGCAGAACTCAAATGTTCCGGTGTTTGCAGCTACTGCATTGGCCAATCATGCGAGAACATACCAGACCTGATGTGTGATGACATTGATGAACCATTGATTGATAACCCACCATCAAAGGACGATTTTGACCGTCCTGAGCAGTTCGATGAAGAAATTATACCTCAGCAAGCTGCCCCCTAAAAGTGTCCTGTGGATTCAGAGGACGTGCCTGGTCCATCAAAATTATACATACAATGTACATAATTGATCCCACCACCTCCCAGATCCTCCTTCCTTTAGGGCGTACTTCATTTTGCAAACCCTTCTATTACATAATTGTTTACTTACCTCAATAACTTTGAACAGCTGTCTCAAGAACTATCAAGTGTAAGTTGATATTACTAATTGGTCTCATTTTGTTGGAAATTTAATGGACTTTAATAACTAATAATTTATCTTTTGCCATAAACCCACTACTATGGGTTTATCTTTTGCTATAAACCCACTACTATGGGTCAAAATGTCGAAAAC
This sequence comes from Crambus lathoniellus, assembly GCA_949710035.1. Lineage (NCBI taxonomy): Eukaryota > Metazoa > Arthropoda > Insecta > Lepidoptera > Crambidae > Crambus > Crambus lathoniellus. The sequence continues at coordinate 10,079,101 of OX453324.1, read as the reverse complement.
TAAAAAAACTGTAATACTTCCTTTTTTTGAATTTTTGCCAACTTTTAAATAGCCCCATCTTAAAAACTATTTAACTTACAAGAACCAAATTATTCTCTTTTTATTGCAAATTTAGTCTACTTTAAAGCGTGCATAGTAACTTTTGCCGTAACACAGGTCCTTGGTGGTAAAAATTGACAAAAACTGAAAAAAGTCTGAAAATTTATTGGATTTTTTAATATTTAACAATGATCCGGAGGGCTATCGAGGTGGAAAACTTGGATTTGTCATTACTATCTCATCACTACTAACATACAAAAAAATCAGAACTACCTCATTTAACGCAAGGCAAAATGTACGATTTCCATGGACTAATTTGGCAATCGCTAAAGATGAAATTACTATAGCAAGTTATTTTAATTTTTAGGTTTTTGAATTCACAATGCAATTTTTATTACAGAAAAATGGAAAATGAAGTATTTAGTCGAGTTTGTTGATTGAGTTTTAGAGAATCGCACAACAGCGAAAATGAAGTATTTAGTCGAGTTTGTTGATTGAGTTTTAGAGAATCGCACAACAGCTGTGTCAGCTCAACTGTCAAATGAATGGAAAGACAGCTCACCTTTGCGCAGCTCCGCTTCTGTGGAAGCGCACCCTTTTTTTTATCCCTCTCTCCGCTAATGAAAGGGCTTACTAAGCCGATTCTGAAAATATATCACATCATTATATTTCAGTCACTTGTTTTAAATTAAAATAAAAATCATTTTTCAAAACATACTAAGTTTGGGCTCCTCCAGATATGATACGGTTAAATTGCCACCATTTGCAACTTTTCTTCTTGACGTACCGCTATGGCTAAGAGCAAGTCAGTAGGTACTGGCTTATCCTTAACCCAGTGATCAATCAGACAATCCAGGCCAATATTGGCATCGTGTCGTAGAACAGTCCACAATTTTTTTTTGTTTTTTATTTAGTGTACAGATGTTTTACATACATAAGATTAGCTTAAAGAATCCACTAAGGTTTATAAAAACGCTGTTTTTTATTCACAACTGGGTAGCACTATCTGATGTTATCACATACATAAGTTTATTTATAACAGCGTAAAGAATACACTAAGGTTTATAATGCTGTGTTTTTATCCACAACAGGGTATAACTTAGTCTTCAATCACACCTGATGTTAAGTGATGATATGGCTGAAGGTGGAAGCGCGTTACTCCTGGAATCCTTCATTACTGAATTTACAAGATCGCGTTGGATTATGTAAAATCCGTTGCGTAGTTTAAAATTAGTTTGCGTTCAGAATCGAAACGAATTGTTTTTAAACCATGTGCAGAAGTAGAATATTCTTCATAACTTTTCAGTCACGTATATTAAAAACGTACGTGTCATATACAGTGGCGCCCTCTGCGCTAACGAGGGGAACAATTACACCCACAGTTTCTACATTTCAATTTTGCTTGTACGAAGAATGGGGGCGAGTGTTGATTACAAAAAAGTCGTAATAACTTGCCGAGTCGTACCTCCTTTTGAACGAGTAGTTGGCGTAGAAGTAAATAATTTTCTATAGAAATAAAAACCGGTCAAGAGCGATTCGGACTCGCGCACCGAGGGTTCCGTACCAACATAAATTTAAATAAATATAACGTGAAAATGTTTTCATCGGCGAGGCTAGATTCGTCAGAGCATTTGTGCAGAATATTGCAGTTTAAGGTCAACACCAATTCTACCAATAGCGGAAGTAATATATTTTTTGTTGGTGATTTCATAAAAGTTTTACTATTTAGAGACATTGTTTTATTTTTCCTGTAATCTTTACATAAACTTCTATTAGGTACTTACATAAAATAATTTCAGATTTTTCTCTATGCAAACTTCGGAGATAAGGGGGGGGGGAGTCATATTTTTTTACATTTTTCATCACAAGTCAAAAACTATGCGGCTTAAGAAAAAAAGGAAAAATGTGTGAGAATGTGCAAGCAGCACTCTTTCATGTGATATCCCATATTGTAGCCCCACTTCGAATTTATAAGACCCTCTTTCTAAAAAATATTAATATTTTTATTTCTCTCTTATTTGCAAAATAGTTGGGCAAACGTCATCTAAAACTATTGCAAATTTCAAGTTGATAGCATTAGTAGTTCTCGAGATGTCCAGTTGTGACAGAGAGACAAAGTCTCATCATAAGGGTTCCTTTTTACCATTTTGGTTCAAAACCCTAAAAATAAATGTTACTTAGCGCAAAACTCGGGAATGGCTGGACCAATTCGGCAACATTTTTTTTTCATATGTTCCAGGCCCACGGAAGGGGTTTTTGTGGACAGAAAAACATAAAAAGAAAACAACACTTTTATTTTCCCATACAAACTAACTTTCTAACGTAAATCGTCTCCGTCAATTTAAAGAAACAAAGCCTTCGTAAAAATTTTAGTAATATCACATTCCTGCGGGATAAGGTCGTGTCGTGTAGTACACGCGGGCGGAAGGCAAGTTAATAATAATAATAAATATTGGACACCATCACATACATTGCCCCAATAATCCCAAGCTAGTAGCATTGCAGACTGACTGACGCAACAGAAATACACAGAAAAAAGATTGCGATACCTTAAATCTGTTATCCAGAGGCAAGTTTTTAGGGCTGCTATTAAAGGACATTTTTCATTTTCGGCTAGGACTTTGTACACTATTCGTACTAATAGTAAAAAATATAGTAATGTCAAATAAAATATTAAAATTCTCATTGTTTTTCTGGATAAATGGTACAAAAATAAACTTTAAAATAAAAATTCTTTGCCATCCATGATCACACTGGCAACCATATTTAAATCACGTTCGGAAACTTTGATGTTTCTGTACGAAAAAACGATGACATTGACGACCAAAAAGCTTAGACTAAATACTGAGGTAACTGGAGAGTGCAGTACTAACAATTTCTTGAATACCACAAATAACACAGTGGCTGTCTTCCGTCTCACCTACACTTTAAAAAAATACGTATGGTCATATGAGACAACTGACAGCCACTACCTGCCACTACATACATAAATGTCAAATTTGCTGGCGACACTTTTTTATTCAGGGTGAGAGCTCCAGTTACCTCAGAGTATTAAGTCAAACTTCATGTTGACGACTGATGATAATAATTCTGTCAATGTCAACCTTTTTTTTTAATGTTAGTGTGACATTTTACCGCCATATTGAATTGGGGTTCTATAATTATTAAGACTAGATAATGCTTTTGTACCATCAAACGCATTAGCTTATTGCGATATAATTAGTTTTCAGTTATTATATTTATCTTTTGCTTGCCTATGGTATAGTGTACAAAGTCCTAGCCGAGGCTCCATACAAAACTGAAAAATCTCCTTTGAATTTTAAGGTTGCCTGTTTCCCCGAAACAATGGTGTCCACTGGTAAACGCGTCCATAATTTACCTACAGCATTTGGCCCCTATATAAATAACTCCTAATAAACAGTGCGCATTATAATCCATTAAAGTTGTCGTTAAAGCGCTGCGCTGGCTAGATAGATGTTATCTATTTGACGTTGGAGGCAGGTCCAAGGTCAAATAGATTAAATCCAATTCGCCAGCGTATTATTACCATAAAATGATCAAAAAATACCCTATTTTCATTAGATCCTTCATTATTCCCGAAATTCCTGAAATCTCGCGGCGCCACCTAATTCTCCCCTACCTGGTTTCGTGAATTTTCAACGGTAATATTCTAGCCATTCCAATCTTATTGGTAAATGAGACTATAGCTAGTTGATTTTGGTGAATTTTGTACAATTTCACAATTGATAGTAGTGTTTATCATTCATCACATCTGTACCCTTATAGTTATCGTATTGTTTTGTATGAAAACCCAGAGCCCTAGCACGAAAAACTGTCGTTATATAGTTATCGAATAGTAAATTATGCAGATATTACACGGTTCAACCAAATTGATTCACTTGAAAGGCGCAGAAGCGAAAGATACTGCTGTTTACACGTATCTTAAAAGTGAACTATCAAAATTATAAAGAGAACCAATCAATTCGCATTGCTTGAAAATTTCTACCAATCAGGTAGCACATTGAGTATGAACATCTAGTGAATCATTCAATTCTTATGTTTACACTTTCAACTTCACGCAAAAGTGAAAATATTGAGCAAGCTCAATTCTTTCAACGCGATTGAATGAGGTTGAAAATTGCTATTGAATGATTCACTTTTATCCTTACATTGATCAATTTGGTTGCTCTTCAAAAGGTGTCAAAGCGCTGCTGTCAAATATTTATTGAATTTTATTTGCTTGTACGACCGAAAGAGGCGCTTCTCTGGTTTTTATACAAAATCTTTCCATCACGATATCTATACCAAGCACGAAAAAATTTCGTTAAAGTAACCGTTATCGTGATAATATTATTTTGTAATGGCCTCCACTCTGTTTTCCATTTTTTTCATCAATGAACAAATAGAAGAGATATCTACCTAAGCCTAGCATGACCGCCAGAAAGGTGATAAATATATCGCATGATATAGTGTTTTATCGACAATCAAACGTCAAAATCCATTGTCTTTTGACAGTTAAACGCGATAAAGCGCTATATCTTATCGCGTTTTGTTGGTCATGCTAGGGGGGCAGAACTTTCCTAAACTTGGCCAGATTCTCCCAGCCAGAACCTGGCTAGATTTTCCGCTCTATTTTTAAACATCCAGATTTTGACTAGATTAAATAAAAAAGGAAAACATAAGAAGACGGCCAAAGACTTGATGAAATTAAAATTAAATCAATCAAGTTTTGGAAAAGAAAGTAAAATTGGTAATAAACGTTGGTATTAGGTTTTACAAATTACCTAGATTTAAATTCTCTCGCCCTTGAGGAGTAGTATTTCCAACAGCAGCACATACATACTTGGCGTCTTCTCTGCTATGATATGACACATCACACGACCTACTTCCTTTGTAGCTACGACGGGCTTTTGCCGCCGAAAGTACGTAAAAGGGAACGGGTGATAGTTTAAAAATAAACTGCAGTGAAATGTATATGTTCATACGAAAACTAGTGACTTCCCGCGGGGTCCGTTCTCGTAGGAATATCGGGATAAAATGGAGCCTGTCAATCGGGAAGAATGTAGCTTTCTTAAGGTGAAAGAATTATTAAAATCAGTTCAAAAGTGTATGAGTTTAACCATTAAAAACAAACAAACAAAAATCAAATATTTTCTCTTTATACAATATTTGTGTAATAGATGAGTGTAAAGGTATCAGTTGGAACTGCGTCGATACGCAACTGCAAACGACATGACGGACGCCGCGTCATACTAGTTTCTGCCGGCCTAGCATGAGCGGCTTTTATCGCGTGATATGATATGTTACGGCAAGTTGTCTTGCTTACCCCACTAAGGTGTAAGCAAGAGAGCATGCCGTACCATATCATATCGCGTGATAAAAGCCGCTCATACTCGGCCGGCTGGTTGATGTTCGTTGTCGTCAGAGACGGTTCGAACCGCTACCTTTAAACATTATTTTTGTAAAAAGAAAACAATTTTGTGACAAGCTTTTTGTTGACTGGTGCAGTCAGCAAACAGCATTCTCGCGAGATAACGTCGTGTAGTCTAAGGAGCCCTCCGCCTTGGCTAGTCTATACTATCTATACTTCTATACAAATATTATAAAGAGGAAAGATTTGATTGTTTGTTTGTTTGTTTGCATCGAATATCGAATTACCCATAGCTTTAACACAAAATTTAATTCCATTGATATTTATAACACCCGCCCCCGTAAATTAAAAAAAATGATTGTTGAGAATCTTACTAATAATTCACTGAAAAGTTCATACCTACCATCATAGTTACAGCATGTTATTATTCATTTCAGTTGTCTTTCACTTTGCTTATTTTCATTATGTACCTACCTACCTACATTTACAAAAAACTAATGTTGAGGCGAGATAGTGATATTTCACTTTCAATGCTTTCTTTTAGGTACTTAACTGTATATTTTAGTAACTGATGATTAGTAACTGATGCTGGGGTTGCATTTCTAAAACATGTACTTGATGCCTGGGAGGACAAGCAGGATGTAATCGCTATTTTTTGTGACCTTTCCAAGGCATTCGATTGTGTTGCGAATTCATTAACAATACAAAATTTCTAGGTATTATATTAGACTCGCGACTACAATGGGATCCTCATATCGAAGCCTTGGCGAGTAGACTCAGTTCGGCTGCATTCGCAGTTAAGAAAATAAGGCTCTTAACCGATATTGAAACGGCTAGAATAGTCTATTTTAGTTATTTTCATAGTGTTATGTCCTACGGCCTTTTGTTGTGGGGCTCAGCCGCTAACATCCAAAGTATATTCGTGCTCCAAAAAAGGGCTATTCGCGCCATTTACAACCTCCGATCGAGAGATTCTTTAAGAGATCTATTTAAAGAAATAAACATTTTAACTGTTGCAGGACATTACATCTATGAAAATATAATTTATGTGAAAAAGTATTATAATACATTTGTAAAGCAGAGCGATATTCATCGCTTTAACACAAGAAATAAAGATAAACTTGTCGTTCCCAAGTTTAGGCTAGAAAAATCCAGAGCCTCATTTCTGGGGAAAAGCATAGCCTTTTTTAATAAAGTTCCACAGCATATAATTGAACTACCATTGCATAAATTTAAATGTTACATTAAAGAGTCGCTGATGAGCAAAGGATACTATAAAGTAGACGATTATTTGAATGACCGCAATGCATGGTCATGATGTAACACATAACATAATCACTGTTTAATATGATGTATTTTTATACTAAGCAATTGTTGTATTAGTAACGATATGTTTTTTTTGTAAATGTCGTTACCTAACTAAGAAACGCTGGCAAGTTTCTTGCGCCCATTCTTCTTGTCAGTTAAAAAAGTCTTGAATGGGTGGTAGGAAAATATTGACGATTCATAAGTACATATTTATTATGTCTAAGTGAATAAAGAATATTTTTATCTTATCTTATCTTAGTAATAAGTGGTAAACGGTGTTAGTGGCAAATTTATTATTTCTTTTTTTAATACCTTTTATAATTCTGTAATTTGAAACTGTTGGTTTACTCAAATAAATAAAAAAAATAGGCTCCGAAACTACTGGACTGATTTCGAAAATTCTTTGACCATTAGAAAGCTACATTCTTCCCGAGTGACATACCTAGGCTATATTTTATCGCGATATTCCCACGGGAACGGGTACCACGCGGGTGAAACCGCGAGGATCCGCTAGTATGTCATATAAATGTTGGATTTATCAACCTAATGTTATAGCTACATTACTCATGAGTGGCGTTGCCTTCTGTTAACGTCTGCATTCAAAATCATTTAATAAATCCTTAATATCTAACAAAGTGATACTTAAAAAGTCCATAATTCACGCCATATGGATTACAAAAAGAATATTCAAGCCTTAACAAGCTTTGTAAGATATCTTCTATTATTCCCATTTTCATTTTATCCCGCCATCTTGCATTTAGAAGCCAACAAAAGACATGAGTTCTACAGAAATTTAATTATTTCGCCTTCGGTGTACGGAACCATAGTGTAATGCTAGCAGGTTTATTACAGGCTCTTTTTTTTGTTTTAACCGACTTCAAAAAAGAAAGAGGTTAAAAGTTTGACTTGTTACGTATTGTGATATAGTAAAGTTGAGATTGGATAATATTTTAGTACTTACTTGCGCACTAAGGGTTCCGTACCAAAGTTAAGGTTACAAACACTGGAAAACGTTATTTAAGTATTTCCCAATGAGGAATTTGTACTGCGCCAAGTATATTTTATAAGTTGGTCGACTGTTACTCGTAAACTTGTAAAGCCTACTTATCTGTAATAGTTTTCCTTTTAACTTCGTCATATATAACTAAAGTGAATTTTTTCACGTATTCAAAAACAACCATTTGGCTGGCAGGGAGGGACGGGGACACTTGACTCTTACACAATTTTGCACTTTAAAGCTTAATAATTCACAAACGGATGCCTCAATCAAAAAGCATTTTAACAAACACGCAATATTTTTAAAATTGCTATCTAATGACACATACAATATGCTGAAGAAAAAATTTTTTTTCTAACATTTAACTTCACCACCTTGTCTTTGCCTTTGCCTTGATTAATATGTATAGTCTAGCCAAAGTACAGCTTTCTAGTAAGAGTCTATGACCTAGGCTGGGGACAGACCGACGACAGACAGACGGACGTGGCGAAACTATAAGGGTTCCTTGTTGAATACGGAACCCTAAAAAAGAAAAGGTTCTTAGTCCATTACTTTGACAACTTGTATTACTGTTTATTTCTAAACTATGCCCAAACTTACGGCGTAGTTACTGCAAAGTTACAATTAATTACATACATTCTACTGAAGAGCTGTGAATTAGTGAAGAAATGGAAATCAAGTATTTTGGTAAATAAGTAGAAATGTTTTATATTGAAATAGTCTTGGAAAGTAGTTGTTTAAGATTGTAAATAATATTAATGTGACATGTATTTGTATTTGTATTTAGGCTTCAATATATTATCCTAAGTTATAAAGAAGAAATTATATTTTAAGTTCTGTTGTTATAAAACATTTTATGTTATAAATTTTCAGAACTGACCGTTAAACTTGGCACCCATTTAGATCTTACATCTTTTCTCGTCGAAGTCAACAACCTAGGCATATTTCCTAATATTGAAGTTGGCTTTCACTTCACATTTATGTTTTTCATGGGATACAAATGACCATGACGCCTTGCAAAACAAACTTGCTTACTTCATGACATGAAGTAAGCAAGTTTGTTTGAAAATATATCAAGTGCCAAGTATCATTTAAATAGGTAACCAAAAAAGCCAAAATAAATATCAGCCAAGTACCCCATACGGAACAAAAAGGCAAACAAAGATATATCAAAAAGATTGGCGAACCTGTCAAAAGTAACCGATCGAAAAACTGTCCGTTTAACATTTCAGCAGAGGATATTATGGCGGGCACCGGAAACAAGATGGCGGCCGCTCGGGCACCGGAAACTACGTAACCGAATTATTGGCCGGACGGCTCTGAAATGTTTTATGCGTTTGTTTGGGGTTTTGAAAAAGAGGTTTTGTGGTCGTATGAATTTGTTAGGTTTTGTATATTTTAAGAGTTTCGGTTTATAAATCTTTGACCGGGAACCCTCAGGTTGCTAAGCATTTAACGGATCAACATTGTCGGTTTGGCAGTAGGTATTTGTGTTACTGCTTGTTAGTGATACCTGAACATTCATCAGCACTATTCGATTTTGCCGATTATGCGCTATGCAGACGGGTGGGGCGGGGTGGGGCAGTCTTTTTGACCGCGAAGCAATAAAGACCGCGTCTGCCCGTCGTCGATGCCCACGGCTACCCTCACGGCCATAGTGCCCGCCGGGTACCCGCGGCGCGGTATTTTTGCCCTCGTCTGCGTTGGTAGTAAAGGGTTCCTTTTATGCTATAGTTTGCGGCAAAATTGACCAGCCCACCCCGCCCCGCCGGCGCCGCCGCCGCGCTGTCTGCAAAGCGCCTTAATGTCAGCCTGTTTCTGTGTGTAGGGACCTTATGACTGCATGTAGATCACAGCACAGCGAAATTTTACAGTATCAAATATGTCCTAGAAGCATAATGCTATGCTCGTGCCAAACGCTGGTCTTTATTTGGAACCTAGGACTTTTTTTTCTTTTATCCACAACGGGGTAGCACTTAGCCTTTAAGGCTGAAGGTAAAAGCGCACTTTTCCCGGGACCCTCAATCACTGAGGAACTGGCTATCTTATCTCCAACTGCCGGAACACATAATGCTGAAAACATTATCGCTATGGCGTAAGACTTAGATAAGATGGTGGTAGCTAGCTAGCCAGACTTTAAACAAGTCCTACCATCAACCAAACGGTATGTAATATGTACACTCCCACTGGGAATCGAACCCGGACCACTTGGCCTGATACCGGTGGAGTGTACCACTTGACCACAGAGGCGATTAAAAATTACCTTCGTTTGTATATATTACATTCAGTTACAGCAAAGCGAGGTCTGCTAGATTTAAATAAATGAAGAAAAATATTTTTTAAAGAAACTGCGAAAATATTCACAGTTCCAAACAAAAGTCTAAAACTCTTCCTTCACTTCCATCAAGTCTGAAGTATGAACAAGCACAAAAACAACAAGGCCTGCCAGTAACTTGCACAACAAATATCGGAACCAAGTCCCAAACTTTCCACAAGACGTGATCAGAATTTCGAGAACAAAATGTTTTCAGAAGTCTCATAGAAGTGTCGAATTAAAACCAAGTTTTAATCGGTTTATATCGAATACAAAGGCTATCATTGAATCGAGTTCAAGACTTTGATGACTATTGTATTTGTAACCTTTTTTAACGATTTGAATTGTAAAGTTCTTCGGTTTTTTTTTGTTTTAGAGTGTGACAGTTGCCGGCTCTCGATACTGGAAAGGGCAGATATTTGAACATTGATCCGATGAAGAAGAAGAAAAGAAGTGTGACAAGGATCTTTTGGCGCGTGGTCGAAATCGGAACCAACCCACCTCTAGTTAGGCAATAATAAGTCAAATAGCGCTCTTGTCAAGGTCATCCTAGCGCCAAATTATCTTTGTTGCACATGCACGTGTTCGTTTATAGAATCCAAAATTATCGGGTATACCCACTTTCGAATGTCGTTGTGGCGACACACGCTGTTGCGAATTTTTTTCACAGTTGGGTTTGGGTATACCATATTAGAACGGTTCATTCAATTCAAAATTTAATTTTACTGTCATATTTGCAGTCGCGCAAGAGTTGAAGGCTGAATTCTAATAAATACAAATTGTTTTTGCTATGAAGCAGCGAATATTTACATAGTTCTACAAAACTAAGAAACTCTGCTTTTGTTTGAGTCTCTCATAATTCCAAGAATATAAATCTTTGAACAAACAACAAGGCCAGCCAGTAACTTGCACAACAATATCGGAATCAAGTTTCAAACTTTGTAAAGACGTGATCGGAATTTCGAGAACAAAACGTTTTCAGGAGTCACATAGAAGTGTCAAACTGAATCCAAGTTTAAATCGATTTAAAGCGAATACAAAAGCTTCGGTCGAATCGAGTTCGCGACTTTGATCGACGAGTATCGATAAGTTTTTTATCAAATTCAAAATAACGTTTTTCGTAACATCCTTTATCACATTTGTTGAGTCCAAAATGGAATAATGCTTTTATCGTAACTTATCTCAGCCTTTTCAATGTCCTCGCGGCTTAAGTGGATATATGAGCAAGTTCTTACGCTAGCTCTAATTAAGATTTTTTTATTGATGACTCAGACCTGGGCCCCGCGGGGCTTGCGAGAGCGGTTCGTAAACCACCGCTTTAATAAAGATCTTCAATTTAATTTAATTTAATTTATTCATATTTATACATTAAAATTTATACATATTTATAGTTCGCTGTTGGCGAGTTCACACCCATTTTCTTATAATGAGAAACTTATTTTAGTTTCATAATAATATTATCATTGAAAAATTTATACTTACACCATGCATAATAATAAGTAGATAAGAAACATTTCGCATAAGCGCATTTCCAGTAGTATGGCTTTCAATTTCTTTTTTAAAGTAAATGCACAGAAACTTTTATTTTCTCTTAAAAATCGATGCTATTGTAAATACGTGGCAGTACATATATTTTATTAGTTCTTTTACCGTAGTAATTTTTCAACGAGGTTTTTCAAAAACGCTCGATTGGAGCGGAATCAATTTGCAAGCGTTATAACCGCTATAACCTGGTTAATTCTAAGCGATATAAATGGGCGAGGCCACGGCGCAGCGGTGGAGCACAATGACTCATCGGGTTAATAAAAACTTTCAAAGAAAATTGGTTTAATTGGTTTACTTAGGTACTAACTTTTTGAGATATAACACATTATAGGAAAAATGTGATAGTAAAAAACCACGAGCCCTATAAGTAGCTTTCAGGCGGGATTCGAACCCGCGCCTCCGGGAATCCGGCCCGATGCTCTGACCAACTAAGCTACCGAAAGGCTTACACGACTCGTCGAATTTTGAATCCGAATTGCATTGTGAATGCATACAAATAATATAAAATCTCAATATGGCTGTTTCATCTTAATCGATTGTTAAACATTTGTAAAAATGTTTCTTTCGGATGCGAGGGTTTCCTCACATTGATGAAGCAACGCTGGCCTACAGCGTAACAAGTGATAGCAAAATTCGACAAGTCGTGTAAGCCTTTCGGTAGTTGGTCAGAGCATCGGGCCGGATTCCCGGAGGCGCGGGTTCGAATCCCGCCTGAAAGCTACTTATAGGGCTCGTGGTTTTTTACTATCACATTTTTCCTATACTAACAAAATTGCATTGTGAATGCATAAAAATAATATAAATCTCATAAATGTAACACATTTTCAAAAACCGCAAATGTTACTTTGTCCTTCATGCAAACTTTGAAAAACAAAGTTATATTTTGTAGACGAAAAGTTATAGTGGGATTTTGACTAGGACCTATAGGCAATCGGTACGATAACTGATAAGGGGGTACGGAACCATTCATGGGCGAGTCCAACTCACACTTGGCCGATTTTTGGTTTTAGTTCGTGGGGTGTTATCTATTGTTGATTGGGGGTCTGGGCAGTCACAGCCGTCACATGTTGAGGGTCCCATCTGAGCAAGTTGACAGTATATCTTTGGTCTAGCTAGGCAAAAAAATTCATCACTTAACTCTGACTTTTAGCTTAGTAGCTTCACTCTATAGCTTTTGCACATTGTCACGTTTTCATACTCAACACACTTTTCGCCTCGCATATGAAATGTGGAATGCTTCAGAGATCTGAATTATTATGCTGAATGCAGTAGTCAGCTCCTTTTGTCGGCTTAAAGGTGCAGACTCACCGCTGCGCATACTGTCAGTACGCGCAGCTCTGCGTGCCCGTGCACAGTATGATATTGTGCAAGGGGACGCAGAGCATTTTACCATTCCTGCACACGAGCCACAAACGCCGCCTTTTTTCTTCTTCTTCTTCTTCTTAACAATACGGGCGATTTTCGCAAATCGACGTCTATTGCGTCTATTTTGCGTCCGGAGGGTGCGCGGCCAGATCACTCCAGCCAGCCCAACTCAGCCAGGAACGCTCCAAGAGCTTTCACATTTGTGATCGCTTCCTGGACGCTGCCCGGCGAGCCGAGGTACCTCGGCCGGTACTGGGCCACCCCCCTGCATTGCAGCAGTACGTGGGCAGCTGTTTCTTCTTCCTCCATGCACCTTCTGCATAGGGGACTGTCGGTGACACCTAAATTAAAAAGATGTCTTTTTAATTGTCCATGACCAGTAATAGCACCTGTTACCAGGCGAAGTTGCGGTCTGCACAGTGATATCAGAGCCCTGGATAGACGCGCGTCCACGCGCGGCAGTGCGAGTTTCGCCTGTCTGCACGAATCCAGCGAGCTCCAGTTCTGTTGGTGTAATTCTATAGTGCGTTCACAGATTTTATTTGCAAACCAGCTTGTCGGGATAGGCGCGATCGGCTCTGGGCCAACAGGCGTCGAGCCGGATGCGCGTCTGGCCAGTTCGTCGGCTGCATCGCACAAACGCCGCCACTTGAAGCTAGAAGAAAAATTTACTTAACTGGGTTACTTTTTGACAACGTGGGACAACTTTTCTACTGCAGCACACGCTATTGCTTATTGGCTTAGGTGATGATCTCAAATATTGACTTCGTGTATTTGCTGCATTGCCCATACAAAAAATAGATTTTTTTGTAGTCCTACTGTACTAATGGAAATACGGACAAAAAAAATGCCCACGGGCTCTGAAGGAAAATCTTCTGCATATCCGTGCACAGCACGCGCAGCGGTGGGTTTCCACCTTTGCACTATAAGCAAGCGCATTTTTAGCAAATAACTGAGTCGAGTTAAAATTCCTTCACATGAAAATGGTAGCGGAGAATTTTTTGTATTATAAAAAGCAGCGTTGGTACTGCTCTGTTTATATTTGAATTTTTAGTTGTAAAAAACAAACTTAAAGCTAACGACAAAAGAAATTCCGACTTGGTAAACTTATAAGTTTGTATTTATAGGTATTAATGTATTAATGCAGGACCGATCGTTGTGGAGATCCTTGGGGGAGGCCTAAGCCCAGCAGTGGGCGTCGTACGGCTGAAATGATGAATGTGGTTTTAGTGTTATGGAGTTTATTACACGGATCAATTGCCGCCATGACATCTCTCTGTTGCGGTTGACTGGTAGAGAATGCTTAAGGGCATAAAGTCCTTCTTTTATATATATATCTTGTATGTAAAAATAGAATCAATAAATAAAAAAAGCTTTCTAAAACAATTCAGTCGATAATAATCGATATTATCGACTTATCGATATTTATTATTATTGATACTAAACTAAAACAGTCATGCTCTTTTTTAGAAATTAAATTCTAATTGAAAACTAAACTGAAGCGTTTGTGTTGTGATTTTAGTCGTCCGAACGTGGCAGACAGAGTGATCAAATACCAAATACAATTATTAAAAATTTCATTTTCATGACAAGCTTTTTTGCTGACTGTAATTAAATATTGTATTGTCATCTAAACCAAACCTGTACACAAAATTTCAGCTCCATCGGAGACTGGGAAGTGGGTCAAATTAAGCTTGCAAGATTTGTCCCCCACTAACTAACTGGTAACTTACTAACTAACATGGCAAGTTAATAAGTTTTTTGTAAAAGCTTCGTTATAAGACAAGCTTTTTTGTTGAATATACTTTAATACTGTTTTGTCATCCAAACCAAACCTGTATACACAATTTCAGCTCCATCGGACAACTAGGAAGTGGGTCAAATTTAGCTTGCAAGATTTGTCCCCCACCAACTCACTAACTAACATGGCAAGTTCATAAAAAGCTTGTAAAATGTACCCGACGGAATGGGAATCGAACCCCAGGACCTGTGGGTCTGACACCGGAGGTGTATGCCACTAGACCACACAGGCGGTTCAACTTTCAAACCTTTTATTGAATTCACGGTTTTGACTCTCATGGATTATTTACAGAGGGCAAGTAAAGTGACGGCGCCGCCGGGGGCGGCGTATTAGAACATAAGTAATGAATATTTTTTAAGTCGATCTGTATAATGTGGTAGTTGACGACATCTATTGTTGTCTCTGTCACCATTCAAGCTAATGTAAGCGACAACATCAGTTTTAATGTAGGTGTAACTGTGCTCCACGTTTTAAGGGGGTAAATCTACGTAAATCGGTCATTGACAGGTATGACGCTGAATTTCCGTTCCGTTATTCAAAAGCATTCCTTTCCTTAAAAAGGAAATAAGGAGTCCTGTAGGTCCGGCGTCTATCTGTCATGATCCTTTTCGACAGAAATAGGTAGGTAGTACCTACTTGGAGTTTAAAAAATATACAGGGTGTTAGGAGCACCGTTGCAAAAACTTTAACCATAACTTCAGACCATCATGCTGAACATTACAGCAAGAATTTTTTGTCGGAAAAATTGACTTTTCAGACAAATACCTAGCAACTAATCGGTACATTTTGTATGGAGAGTCAAAATATTTTTTTTCATTTCTGACAAAAAATTCTTGCTGTGCGTTGTTCAGCATGATGACCTGAAGCCAAGGTTAAAGTTTTTGCAACGGTGCCTCTAACACCCTGTATGTACTTTTTAAATCCACAAACGGTGTAGCACTTAGCCTTCATCTCACCCGATGTTAAGTGATGATAAGGCTAAAGCTACTCCCGGAATCCTAAACAATAAGGAACTGGCTATTTTATCTCTAACTCAAAAATGCTGAAAACATCGTTGTTATGGCGTCAGACTTATATAAGATGGTGGTAGCAGGTTAGTGACTTGTTTTAACTCTTATTGGTCTGATTCTGGTGGTGTGTACCACTAGACTATAGAGGCGGTTAAGATATTATATTGAATACCTTAGTCCTTGTAATCGTATGTAAGTCAACTGTTCTCAATGTAATGCAATAAACGCCCAGGATAATGATATTAGACTGCACTACATCCCAGATGAAGTTGGCAGAGGTTGAGAGAGATAGCGAGAAAAACCGATGGCTGTTCGGGCGGAAAGATTTCGTATGGCGACCGCGTACCGGACGACGTTCCGTGGGCAGGCTCCTAACAAGAGGGACCAAAGATCTGGTCTAGGTTGCGTGAAGCCGTTGAATGCGGGCAGCGCAGCGCCCCAATCGCGGTAATCTTATGACGCATTAGTTAAGTGTACGTGCAGTTTGACCACAGACAATGTACGTATGTCTGTGCAGTTGACGTTCACGCGACGTGCAATACCGTTTTTGATAACGCGCGGCTTTGACAGTGCGACAACTTTTTCTGTTCCGGTGATAATCTTTGGAACTAAAACAGTTTTCATACGACAGTCTATTTTGACAGCTAATTTCGTATTGCAATTCGCCCCTCTGTCACGGATGTCACCGGAACAGACAGGATTGTGGGACTATAGGTTTGCGTGTGATGTGCGTCGTTATTTCATTACGGCAATATTAAGTCAAACGTCGTGACGCAAACGTGGTCAAGACGCGCTGCATAGAATTACCGCGATCGGGGCGCAGCGCCGGTAAGGACCGATCGTTGTGGAGATTGAGAGAGAGAGAGAGCAGTGGGCATCGTATGGCTGATGATGATAATGACATCCCAGATAATCAAAATGTATAGTCCAATTCATAGCCAGAAGACATAGGAAACTGGAACACATCAATTTAAACTGTCCTTTTCACTCGATGGAGCATTTAATCGCTCGTACTCAGAGATTCGTATCTTGAACCTTCCGAGTCGTTGAATTGGAATATTAAACTGACCGAGTTGCAATGAATGAGTTGACACTGAAATACTCTGATACAGCAATTGAACTGAATTCAGTTGTCTTGTCGTATTAAATTGTTAATTCACTTTTGTCGCAATTCAGTTTATTGAGAAATGTTGTAGTTATATATTTTTATGGTAACGCGTGAAATCGTATTTTGTGCATAGTTGTGTCTCTTTAAATAAAAATAAAACATAAAATAAATATATCTTTTCCTAAAGTAAAATCTGCCCCATGATACAGAACAGAGAATTCGAATTCTGTGTTATGTCTTTTCTGGAATATGTGAAGTTCGATAAGATTTGTGAATGACATTCTTTTCATTTTATGTGAAGCATTAACCTTAACAACTAGTTTTTATTTTTTAAACGCTCATTCACAGCCTGAATAAAAGGAAAAAGGCTTACTTATTTATACGAATTTTACAAGACGAAAGATAAGAATTTGTGATTTTTTTTGAAATTTCTTTTACCAGTAGAAAGCATTATTATTGACGTAGGCTACAATTTATATCAATATTCCTACAGGAACGGGTACTACGCGGGTAAAACCGAGTAGAGGCACTAGTAGCATACAAAAAACAGGAAGAACTCAGTATTGAACATGTAATATTAGAAAAAATCGACCCGTCTCACACCTAGCTCCGATGCGTGGGACTCGAACCAACCTTTCACTGTTCAGGCGAATGCTCTAGCCACTGACTTAAGGGCAGGATCTTCGAAATTATCGAAATTAACCTATTTTTGATACAAAAGTAAACAATCAAATATTCTTTATTTTAAGCAGCTAAAAATACATGTTGAAATTTCTTAAACGATCTTGATTATTTTGTAGCTAAAAACACGATTTCGTATCTTCACTCGACTCGAAGATGTTAGAAAATTTTTAACAAAGAACTTTACATAATACCTCCGCGTACTCTACATATATAACCGTTAACCCAAATCTAGAACTACTCATAAAATCTCATCAATATCTAATAAAATCTAACTCGGCAGATTTACGACTAAATGATAGTCTGCGAACATCTAAATTCCATTGCAGAAAAAACGGGCACTTGCTTTGCTATGAAACGTTCAATGTTCTCAGCTGTGGAAAGATTGGAAAGAGTTTGTTCTTATTTGAGGCTTTTATTAAAAAGACGAGTCATTTCACATTAAGATTATGGTGAAATAATTATTATAGTGAGCGAAAAGATGATCTGGAATAGAGACTGTGTATTGAGCATGTAAAAAAAATTGTAATAAATATTGGACACCATACATTGTTCAAATACCAAACTAATAGTAGCGTGAGCACTAGTATTATGGAAATTGGTAACAACAACGGGTATTACCACATACACCCAGACCCGAGGAAATATTGAAAAGTTCGTTTTCAATACTTACCCGACCTGAAATCAAACTTGGGACTTCTAGAGATAGCGGCACCTTAAAACCAGTGCGTACATCACTCGGCCACGGAGGTTGTCACGTCAGAAGATTTGTACAAAAATAAGTGGCCGTTTTTTCTGCAAGCGAGTGTACAAATCCGAATGCTCGGTTATAAACGATCAGAAAGCCGTTACCACAGAATCTACGGTCTGGAATCTTATGGCTGGAGGAACTAGATAAGCGGATTCAACGTTCAGAGGAAGCGGTTATCCTTTAAAGTACGTATACAGACGAGCGGGATGGAGATATGCGTTAAGATGATGATGGTACTGGATACTGCAACATTGAGATGTTTCTTCAACAAACGAGTTTTAGATGACGTTTTGGGTGGACGCTTTTAGTGGTTGATGAAGGTTTAGTAGACGAAAATGAAATACTTATATTCAAAATCGTTGTTTGAATAATAGGACCAGGGGCTTCGATCAACAATAACACTCATCAAGGGCTTTACTGCGAGCTGTCAAATGTTATAGTAATGTTGATTGCAGGACGGAGCTATACACTGTTTATAGGGCCATCCCGCTTACTTACTTACCAATAAAATGTTAAAGTATCATGTTTAAAACAGTATTATCAAAATAAATAAATATATCAACCAAATAGATATAGGTAGAAAAATTGGAAAATGAAGTATTTTAGAAAAAATCGATCCGTCTCACAACTAGCTCCGATGGGACTCGAACCCACGACTTTTCCATTTTTTCTTTTATAAAAATTGCATTGTGAATGCAAAAAAAAGCAAACATTTAAATAACTAGATATAGGTACTTATCAAAACTCCTTTAGTAGTTTAACAATATGACATGAAAAACAAATTCGATTGTGTATTTAGCAAAATGCAATTAAAAACTTTTAAAAAATTCAAATTTTTGTTTTTTTTCTTGAATGAATTTCCTCATTTAAAGATTTATTTATTTTTGATTATGAGTAAGTTTTTAATAGGTACAATTTGACGTAAGTAAAAGATTTTGTAAAGATCTTTAGTACTTCGAAATCGTTTAATAAAAGCATTCTAATCTTTAAAGCTTGGAAATCTCTGAAATACCTTACAACATAGTTTCTTGCTGTTGTAAACTTCAAAAATGTCTTAAGGAAGACTCTCCAGATATCGAAGAGAAGAAAGGTATAAAGATACGCGTTAAGATTAACCCGTTCCCGTAAATAACGACTTCTAAAGATATCGTAACGGCGTATTATAGGTATTCCGCGAATACTTTATTGAACAATGTTATGGAGTCACAAAGGAAAAAGTTGTGTCCGACTTTGACTAAAAGGAATCCTACTAATCTTATTATAAACTAGCGGATCCTCGTGGTTTTACCCGCTTGGTACCCATTCCCGTGGGAATATCGGGATAGAATATAGCCTATGTCACTCAGGAAGAATGTAGGTTTCTAATGGTCAAAGAATTTTCGAAATGGGTCCAGTAGTTTCGGAGCCTATTCGATGCAAACAAACGAACAAACAATCAAATCTTCCCTCTTTATAAATATTAGTATAGAGTATAGATGTGAAAGTTTAGATCACAGAACATGGAAAAGAAAAACATATTTCCGTGTTCTGTGGTTTATTTGGATGTTTGTTACTCAATCACGCCAAAACGGCTGAACGGATTTGACTGAAATATTGGGACACAGATACTTTGTAGCCTGGAGAGAAACATAGGCTGCTTTTTATCTCGGAAAGATATCACACTTCCGCGGGATAACGTCGTGTAGTCCACGCGGGCGAAGCCGCGGGCGGAAAGCTAAATAAGTTTATGTTCTTCTCCAGGCTTCAAAGTATCTGTGTCCCAAATTTCAGCCAAATCCGTTCAGCCGTTTTGGCGTGATTGAGCAACAAACATCAAAACATCTAAACTTTCAAATTTATAATATTAGTAGGATTAGTAGGTTATTTTAAACAATAAGTCCAATAATTTATTCTAACCTAAATAACCTTAAAACCTTAACGTTAAAACAACTCTTATAATAACTGAAAATAAAGCGTAAGCTTACGTAATGCCACGATATCCTTTATTCATGATTTAGGTTGCAGATAATCCTGGGATGTATGTCAGACTTTACAGACTTTGAGAGCGCCCTTATGTCGCTCGTATTAAAGACGGTTTTAGTAGCACCAATGTACAGTTTGACGTGTTGTTGCTTGTGCTCACCGCAGAATAGCTGCTGACAGAAGCTTAGGGCTCAGTCACGGTTGAGAACGAATTAGGGCCAATGATAATGTTGAGCTTGATTATAAGAAGATACCTAGGTTTTGTACAAGACTTCTCTAGAAAAACCGCCTTCAAAAAACCACATCAAAAAAGTAAGAAATAATTCCTCACCAAATAAATAACGTAAGTACTTTGAAGTCGGGCGTGAAACATGTACAATTTTTTGTTGTTTTTGTTAAAACCCGCCCGACTTCAAAGTACTTACGTTATTTATTTGGTGAGAAATTATTTCTTACTTTTTTGATGTGGTTTTTTGAAGACGGTTTTATTTTTTTATAAAAATAATTTTTATTTCACTCTTTTTAGTGCATCGTGCAGGCAATTTACGTGTTTTCTGGTAAATAGGTATGTGATCAAACTGAAAACCTCCTTTTTCGAAGTCGGTTAAAATACCTTGAGGTATCCCCTTTTTACCGACTTCCAAAAAAAGGAGGGAGGTACTCAATTCAACCCGTTTTTTTTTTTTTTTGTTTGATGTATGTATACTGATTACTCTGGCGTTAGTGATCCGATTTTAATAGTTATTTTTTTGTTCGATTGGGTATACTTTCGATTTGGTCCCATATAAGTTTCATTGAGATCTGATAACAATCTTCGGAGATATGGGGCCGCAGGTCTACTCTAATTCAACGAAAAACGAAATTTCTTTCGAAACTTCGCACATTTCCTACCACTGACTTCTTCGTTTCGAAACTTCGTTGAAACGAAAATGCTTTGACGTTTAAATTTTCTAAGCCTACTCTAATTCGATTTAATAACGAACGAAAATTGAAGTTTGGCAGTTTTAAGTTCGCAATTTTGACGAACTCAAAAGCGTTACCTTTCTATTTTCGTTTGGGTCGATTTTTATTAAAATATTAACTGATATGGCTACGAGGCAGCTTTTAATCGCTGCTGCTTTGCGCGAAGAACGC
Source organism: Crambus lathoniellus (assembly GCA_949710035.1). Taxonomy (NCBI): domain Eukaryota; kingdom Metazoa; phylum Arthropoda; class Insecta; order Lepidoptera; family Crambidae; genus Crambus; species Crambus lathoniellus. The sequence continues at coordinate 10,057,715 of OX453324.1, read as the reverse complement.
TTGGAGAGGAGAAAGAACCGGCAGCACCTGCGAAATCAGTTATTTATAGCGAATATTCCCGATCTAGAGTTTATAGGAAATTACAGACTCAGTCGGGAATTATTCGAGGAGCTGTGGACTGAGATAGTGCCTTTATTACCTCCAGGGGCAAGGCAACAAGAGATCAAGCCAACCCTTAAAGTAAGTTTGTACTATGTAAACACGCATTTCAATGAACTTTTCGATTTTACTTTTCATAAGCCTGGTTATCGCTTTTCAGATATAGATATTCACTTAAACAACAGCACTTAATGCACCGCATACAGGTACTAGCAAAGCACATAAGATTTCTTCAAAATCTCAAAAAAGGAATCATATTAAGCGGAAGTAAGTAGTAAATATAGGTACCTAGTGATAACCGATTAACGATTTTTTCATTTACTTCATTTTCAATACTAAAGTTCTATTTTATTTATTTTCAGGTGATTCTGGATATCTTCTAAGGGAGTGATGACACCCGTCGATAATGCTGTTGAGGACTCTCTAGAGGGAAGATACTGCCATCCAAAAACGTCCACGCTGCACCGTTGAACGCACATTTGGTGTATTGAAAACTCGATGGTAGAGATGTCTTTTGTCAGCTAGGGAACTCCATTACTGCCCAGAAACAGCAGCTAAAATTATAGTAGCCTGCTATGTGTATAGTACATATGTATAAGGGCTGGTATTGGAGGTCCGGAGTTTTTTTTCCCGAGGAGGGAGGTCCCGTATTTGACAGAAGAGGATCACCAAACGGACAAAGCCAGGCAGATTCGCAGGGAAATTGAGACAGCCGCATCTTCGACTCGAGCTTTACAGGCAGGTCGAGGGAAAAGCGCTGTATTAATACAAACTTTAGAAAGGAACCAGGAAGATACATTCATACCAAACCAATTAATAAAATTGTAATATTGAAATAAAACCCACTTGTGTAACTTTTTTTTGTCATAGGAGGTAATCATCAGTGTCTCAGTTAAATGTACCTACGACAAGACGAGGAAATCGTTATGCATGCCTAACTGCGTGTTTGCTACATATTTGCTTGCTGCATTCTAATAATATCCAAAAATGTAGCCTATGTCACCCGGGAAGAATGTAGCTTTCTAATGGTCAAAGAATTGTCTAAATCGGTCTAGTAGTTTCGGAGCCTATTCGATGCAAACAAACAAACAATCAAATCTTTCCTCTTTATAATATTAGTTTAGAAGACTAGCGGATCATCGCAGTTTTACCCGCTTGCTACCCGTTCCCGTGGGAATATCGGGATAAAATATAGCCTATGTCACTCGGGAAGAATGTAGCTGTCTAATGGTCAAAGAACTTTCCAAATCGGTCTAGTAGTTTTGGAGCCTATTCGATGAACAAACAAACAAACAAACAAACAATCAAATTTTTCCTCTTTATAATATTAGTATAGATTAAAAAGACAATATCAATGTATTTAATGGTTTTTATTTCTTACTTCAATACATGATATTAGCTTACATTTAACATGTACAAAACAAGAAACATATCGTTACATACAACAAATTGGTTATAGGATAAGCACTGATTATACAACATTATAGTACATTATATTATAACCTTTATGAGAAAAAAAATCTCATATAAGTATTAGAATATTTTCCTTTTAAACAAATATAAAGTTGTAGGTTCCTACCTAAAACCTATAACTTTATATTTGTTTAGTCCTTTTATCCTTCGCGAGCAGTCGCCCGTATAGCGAAAGGTCGTGGGTTCGAATCCCATCGCAGCTGGTTGTGAGACGGGTCGACTTTTTCTAAATACCTACTTCACTTTTAATTTTTCACTAATAAAAATTGCATAGTGTATGCAAGAAAGTAAAAATTTAAATAACTAAGCAATAAGTTTGAGGTGCGAGGTTGGAGTTGGTTGGTAACAGGAGAAAATCTTTATTATTTAAAGTTGTTCTCGCAATAGCTCACACAGCTGCAAATGGCATGGCAGCCCTGATGCCTGCGAGCTCAGCGTTCCTTACTGTCTCTCTCTCTACGCGCCCATCTTCATACTGATACAACCTGCTTCTGACGTCTGTAGCAGGCAGGTAAGGCTGCAAAACAACATTCCAATAAGTTCCAAAATTGTATACCTACATACATTGCAGGGAATACTTATTATATTTTTTAGTGATACACTGTAACTTTCTTGTAATTTTAATTGTCTCCGTAGTTTAAAAGTATGTGGATCACAGAGGACGGCACAGGTAGTTTTTGTATGGATTGTTAGGATGTAAGTATAATTAGGGCAAAAGGTGGCAAAAGGTATTGCCACTACTGAATCGTCTTTGTGCAACCACCCATGGAATTGAGAGTGTCGCACAACTCCTCCCACAGCCTCTTTGTCTAGACCTTTCCTTCTATACTCCTCAATCTCCCACGAGCATGATCTTTATGTTCATCGAGGAAATCGAGGAGTACAGTGATTTGCTGAGGAGTTGTCGAACAGGAATTTGGAGCCATACTGAAAAGATGTGGTGAAACTAAATAATAGGAACCTATTACGAAAATATTATTTAAATAAGAATTAGGCGTGCAAAACATAAATATTAATACTTACTTTCTTTGGTAACACCGTATAAATAACACCAAATTATGCACCAAATATTTTGAAATTTTGAAGTAACGGCTGACGGCTCAGCTAATGTCATACTGCGGACAAGTTACGTTGTCATACGACGACAAGCATAAATCTGGGTCGGTGATAATCATTGGTACTAATTTTTCATACGAATGTTCATTTTGACACCTAATTTTGTACTGCAAGTGGCTCCTCTGTCACCGGAACATACAGGAATGTGGGACTATAGAGGTCAGTGGGGACTATAGACATCTTAACTTGGGCGGTTATCAGTCATTGAAAGGGTTCTTTTAGTGTCACTGTGTTTTTCGACATAAACTTGAATTTTAATTGCTCATTTATCAGTTTCTGGGTTATTAAACATAGTAAACCATTACTAATTAAATACATTCTTAAAATTATTAAACCAACGTTTTAATTTTAAAGTTAATTTAAAAACCGGTTATTTACCGTAAATGACATTAAAAGAACCTACGTAATGTTGTTCATTCCATTCGTTCACGAAAATTGTCTATGGATTCGAACTTTTCGTGCGCGTCCGAAAATGTTCAAGAGTAGCGGCAGAAACGAAACTTCGTTTAAATTTCTTTCGTTTCCGAAATTTCGTTTCGGAGAACAAGAGTAGAGCTCCTGATGTCATGGGAGTCATGAATTATTAGCAGAAAGTTATAATGTCATCCATGTAAGTAAACGTTAGGTTTTTGTTCGGGCTGAATAGTTTGTTCTTCAAAATAGCGTCAATAAAGTCACACGCGGAAACTAATTATATACTAATTATGTCATAGTATAATGGGTATATGGGTTTCACTTCCAGGACCTCGATTGGTGATGTGGGTTATCACCGCGTTTTGCGATCGTTGCGGTTAAGCAACGTTTGCAAGGGCTGGTCGTAGGATTAAATGAAAAATTACTATCTATACTATTTACCAATTTCAATATTTTTTTTATTTAAAAGAGTATACTCCTGTTTTGGTCTCATTATAACCAAGTCAGGATCTGATGGTAGAATCCAGGGGAACGAGGTAAACCCGAAGATAGATTAGGTGTTTTATGTATTTTCTAAAAATTTTCAAGCATTTGCATCTGATAGCCATCAGCTCATCATCATGAGCTGGTGATGGAAGATACAACTCCTCAATCGTTAGGAGTTGGAGGATAATTCTTGAATTATTGTTGATACGTAAAAAAATATAGTTGTAATCTTTCAGGTTATTTAGGTGAGCTTATGATGGAAGGTAAAACTCCTTAGGAGTTAAAGCATGTTTGGTTACGTACCACCGAGACCTTAAGTTGTATTCTTTCAAGTTTTTTAGGTTAGCTGATGGTGGATGGTGTATAACAAACAACAGAACATTAAAAGAAAAAATAATTTTGTGTTCTATGTGCATAACAGTTATAACAGAGTAAGAGATGGTGATTCTCACAGAATATAGTAGAGAGAAAATGTTTCCGTGTTCTGTGGTGATTCTTGTCCAAGATATGGGTTTTAGTAGCTGCTCATTGCGCTACGCTTGCTCATTTTGCGGTTTCTTTTGGTAGCGTTCTTATACTAAAAATGGAAAAATAAATTTTTTTATAAAAAAAGTAAACCAAATCAGACTTCAATCAAATCAGTAAGTTCCAAGATTAATTAGAAAAATTCTCGGACTTTCGTCCTTTGAATTGAATGATTTAATTTATTTTTCATTTTTACGTGTTTTTGGGAAGCGAAATTTGTTTGCAGTTTTTTTGAAGGCGGTTTATTTTTTTTATAAAATTTTTTATAACAAAACAAGAATCATCTAAATCGGTTTATAAACAAAGGAGTTATGCCTAAAGATACGTATTAAATTCACATAAAGTGGTAACGAAAACGACAGTACTTTCCAGATTTCCTGAAAACTACTGAACCGATTTCAAAATTTCAAAAAATGGGACCAACTTGGAAACCAACCTGATGTAATAACGTATGAACCATTACAATCGGTTCAGCAGTCTTCGAGTAATCGGTGGACATACACAAAAAAAAAATCATACAGACGAATAGAGAACCTCCTCCTTTTTGATTTAGAAGTCGGTTAAAAATACGCGTGAGTCATGCGCGAATGAATACAGTCATGTTTCCAAAAGAGTGAGTCTGCAATTTAGGAAGGAACAGTATTTAAATTTTTACTTTTTTGCATTCACAATGCAATTTTTATTACTTATTGAAGAATTGAAAATTAAGTAGGTATTTTAGAAAAAATCTACCTGTCTCACAACCAGCTTCGATGGGACTCGAACCCACGACCTTTCGCTATCCGGGCGACTTGTCAGACGGGTCGATTTTTTCTAAAATACTTCATTTTCAATTTTTCAAGGAGCAGTATGTGGAACAAAAACTCTTTCGATAAGTAACACTTATTTCGTTTGGTATAAATTACCATTTAACTTATCAAATAAAAAACCACGCGAATTTCAGGAGGGGCAGAATCCCCACTCACCAACGTATCTCATTCTCAACTCAAACTCAAACTCAAAACGTTTATTTGCGTAACATCGTGTAGTACATTGGGGTGGTCAACAATGATATTAAGACGAACAACAATGTTCTACCCTAATTATGTGGGCATGCAAATGTCAATTATATATTATGGGAATGCGTTCATTCAATGCGTTTTGCCTCTTGCTCTTGCTACGCAGATCACTTTTTAGTATGGTGCTTTATAATATTAAGTATTAAGTAGGACTAGTAGGATATAGTATGATTGGTGTGATTTTAAGAATTTATTATTATTTTCATATAATTATTCAATAATATTAACATGTTTTTGTTCTTTTCATATTTAAGTTAGGCCTAATTCTACCAAATAAAAACTTTATTCGTAATATTTCAATGTGACCTCCACCTAAGTGGTAAAACTTTACATAACAGCTATTACGCCTCATATTGTAGGTGAATGTTAAAAAAAACTTTTTAGCATAATATGACAACGTAATGTTAAAACATTACGCTAAGTTGTTAACTTTATTTAAATCACACGTCGCTGTCGTTCAATTTGACGACCTCGTTTGTGTATCTAAAGTCCAATTATACAAGTGTAATTATTGTGATGTCTTTTGTGAAATACAATTATTATTAGTAATGAAATACTTTCGTTAGGAATAAACACAGGTTTCGAGGCGGGTCTAGATATGTATCACTTGCAAAATCAAGTCGCCGTATTTATCGCCGACACGTACCATGGTATTCATGATCGAATCTTAACCGCCTTTGTGGTCTCTTGGTTCACACTGTGGTGTCCAGATTATTTGGAGGGTTGTTAAATGAAATACATTCATTGATTTCACCAAGGAACGCGCACACGTCCGCTCGGGTCGACCGCTAAACCAATAATGCATGCCACCTCCACGTGCGTATAGTAAGTAACTATTATCTTATTATCGCACGTCACGTGCGCGTGCGCCTTTATTAGGGCGTTTGTGCACTACACTGAATTTTACCGATCCGGAAAAAAACGGATGCTTGTATTTTAATAATTTAATCATTTATAATAGTAAGAATATATTTATTTCGTGTAGTTTTAATGTTTCGAACCCTAAACTACACGAAATAAATAAATTCTATTATTTATAATTATTAATTATTAAAATACAAGCATCCGTTTTTTCCGGATCGGTAAAATTCAGTGTAGTGCACAAACGACCTTACCCTTTATTAAACGTCCCCCCACAGATTAGATAATAGTTACTATACGTCACACACACCACCGGCTACAGACCCAGAGGTCCCGGGTTCAATTCCCAGTTGGATATTGTACATATTGTATTCGGTTTGGTTGGTGGTAGGACTTGTTCTTAGTCCGCCTGGCTAGCTACCACCATCTCATCTAAGTCTGACGCCATAACAATGACGTTTTCAGCATTATTCTGTTCCGGCAGTTAGAGATAAGATAGCCAGTTTCTCAGTAATTGAGGATTCCGGGAGTAGTGCGCTTCCACCTGCCAGCCTCATCTTCACCTAACAGTAGGTGTGATGATGGGTAAGTGCTACCTCGTTAAGATTAAAACTTGGACGGTATTTTAATAGATCTACGCCGGCGTATCAAGACTCCATATCAAGTTCGCGTCATGACCCGTCCAAATATGCGATCATGTAGGTGATACGGATATACAGACAAGTGATACATATCTGGACACGCCTTTAAGAGTACAAATACAAATATTTTGATTGCATGTCACAGTTTTAAGGAAATAATTTGTACGGAGGTGGTAAAGCGTACATTAGCATATAATAGGGTATTTTACTGTTGTTGAAATGTAGATATTTAATGATGACGTTAAAAAATATTGCAATTAAGAATACCAAATGTGAAAAAATAATTTAAATCTGTTTTATAATAAAAGAATTATAGTCTGTTTGATTTTGACTAAAGCTGTCTCTTTCTAAAACGAAATCTTCTATGGCGTGACTATGACGCTACTAACCCACTGACGTCACTAAGATAGCGTCCTGTCCTTGTCTAATTATAAAGTTTGAAGTCCTATATCTTTGAAAATATTCAAGATAATTCAAAATGAAAACTTGTTTTGTGTAGCTAATATTTCGAAAAACATTTTAAAGAAATAAAAAAAAATCAGTAAAATACCGTATTATGTAACGCCCCGTGAGGGCAAAGCACAATTTATTTATTTTAAGCACATTTTTATTCTAAATTTATTGGCTAAATAATACAGTAAAGCTAGACAAATCTGGTTTATACCTAATATTATTATAAAGTTGGGTAATTAGAGCGGAACGAATCTCTTTTGATCTAGGTTTTGGAATTACTCCAAAATATTTTTGATATTCTATTAGAATTACGTCTACGCGAAGGCCTTATTTCGGTGAAAGTCATTCAAAGTCATCGAAATCAAAATAAAATTAACAATTTTTATCATAAGACTGCTACAAATAAACTCTTAAATAGTCTTTAATGTTTATTCTCCTTGGTACAAAACGGATTGTTAACTAACAATGTATTCTCTTTGTCCACAGGTAAGTCCAAGCCAGCAACTCATAAAGGTCATAAAACTAATGGAACTCCCAATACGAGCATTTTCTTCCTGCCAGCCAGACGAGGGTAAAACAAATTGCGTTTATACTAGAGAATTATATTTCGTCGTTTCATTCTTTGATATAATATTTACAGAGTAGTCCCTTTAACCTACAGGCAACTTCGCACGTCTTTAGAGATTAAAAAAAAAAAGTTCACTAATCTGTCATTTACTGTTCTGTGGTCAGTTTGACGCCATTTTTCTCATTCCTTTTTCGTGCGAGGCAACGAGCGCACGCGTCTATTTTAAATGCCGAAACGCAGCGCACAGGAAAATGTTGAACGAGTCCAACGTTAATATTCTTCAGAGAATGAAGATAATGCCACAGGTACGTTTATAGTGCTTTATCAATTCCTATTCGAATATTTGTGCATACAAGTTATTAACAAGCTACACAATAGTTAAGTAACTAAATTTATCAGATATTAAGATACAATTAATACTTATTTGTTTCTTGTTGTTCACTGGTGAACATGAACAAGTGATTTCACTAGATGAGTTTAGTTAGGTACATAAAATCACACTAAATCGAGATTGACTGCGAGTCAATCGCGATGTCGTAATTAGCTGCGAGCTAATTATGGGTCATATTTATGACATGAAGTAGAATCTACCCGCGTTCTAGGATAGACGCATGTTATCTACACTTTATTTAGTTACATAAAATCAAACTAAATCGAGATTGACTGCGAGTCAATCGCGATATCGTAAATAGCTGCGAGCTAATTATGGATCATATATTATGACATGAAGTAGAATCTACCCGCGTTCTAGGATAGACGCATGTTATCTACACTTTATTTAGTTAGGTACATAAAATCAAACTTAATCGAGATTGACTGCGAGTCAATCGCGATATCGTAATTAGCTGCGAGCTAATTATGGGTCATATATCATGACATGAAGTAGAATCTACCCGCGTTCTAAGATAGACGCATGTTATCTACAGTTTATTTAGTTACTTACATAAAATCAAACTAAATCGAGATTGACTGCGAGTCAATCGCGATATATCGTAATTAGCTGCGAGCTAATTATAGGTCATATATTATGACATGAAATAGAATCTACCTGCGTCCTAGGATAGACGCACGTTATCTTCAGTTTATTTAGGTAGTTAGTCAAAATCAAACTAAATCGATATTGACTGCGGGTCAATCGCGATATCGTAATTAGCTGCGGGCTAATTATGGGACATATATTATGACATGAAGTAGAATCTACCTGCGTTCTAGGATAGGCGCACGTTATCTACAGTTCATTAAGTTACATAAAATCAAACTAAGTCGCAATTGACTGGGGGTCAACCGCGATATCGTAATTAGCTGCGGGCTAATTATGGGTCACATATTATGACATAAAGTAGAACCTACCTGCATTCTAGGATAGATGCACGTTATCTATAGTTTATTGTCTGCGGGACAATATAAATTATTACGCCATAATAACTTATTAAATTATTCTTTTAATTTTATTTTTTACATTTTACCCTCATGTTGTTTTTATTTTTGGCAAAAAAGAGTATGTTTGTTTTGGATACAATAAATATCATACAAAACGATGCGGGACTTTATCGAACAATCTTTGGAAATATCCATCCAACAAACCTTGGATGCCTCACTCAAGAAATTACATCGATAACTTTCGATCCACAATAATATTGTCAGCGTTGAGGGCGTCTACGTCCGATACGCCTGATTTTGGAGATGCCATTCAGCTTAGCTAATTTATGGACACCTTTATGAAAAATAAGTCTACCAAAAGATCAGAAAGAGAACTTGACAAAGGTACTTGATACCAAATAATTGTTGAATGTTGCTCGCACCTAAATTAAACGCAGCGATTGCTGCCGCAGTTTCTGACGTCGTCGTCGTGAGGGGACGCTACAAAATGTTTCTTGGTTTTCAACAACAACTTGATATGGGTACCTCGGCAATAGGTAAATAGAGCAATGAACACACTGCTCTCCTCAGACGATAAGATACAATCTCTTTAGTATCTAAGCGACGACTGTCGCATTTTGGTATTGATTTACACCATTTCCTAACGAAAGATAGGATTAAACTTATTACATCTAGTTTAGCAAATAATTTCCTGCACGTCCTACAAGACTCCGATAGATATGACTCTTTATTGGGTAATACATCATCCGATAATATAAAAGCCAGTAAGGCAATCGAACGACAAGGTTCACATTTGCAAACATTCACAATTCAGAAACCTTCTGCAGTCCAGTCCACAGTCATTCGTCCTGCCCATCAGGGAAATCGGTCAGGACCTCCTCAGGGGGGCGGCGGGGAGGTCAAACCACAGGACAGGACAGAGGCTAGCGCCGCCACCGCGAAGAACCTACCCTCAGCCTGCTTCGTCTCATGCGAAGAACTACAATCAACCCAGGCCCCGTGCACTGCCACAATAACAAAGGTACACGCTGGCAGAATTCAATACTTTTATGATTGTTGGTTTCATATAACATACAACAAAACTGTACTATCATGGATCCAAAACGGATATTATATACCCTTTTGTACGGAAGTGACAGTCTGTCGTGCTTTAATCTAAATTTACCCCCGAAGAAAGTCACGAGATGGTCCAAGCTATAAATAAATTAATTGAATTGGAGCAATTTCACATTGTTCCCCGGTAATTGACCAGTTCATATCAAGAACTTTCCTTGCACCCAAGTCTAATGGTGGTAAACGCTTTGTCTTAAATCTTAAATCATTTAATAAATTTATTGAGAAGAAAAACTATTTTAGAATGGAAGACTATAGAACATCTCCTTAACTTACACCACAAGGTAGTTTTGTAGCACCGATTGACCTCAAAGAGGCGTATTTATGACTTCCAATATGTAAGGAAGACCGAATAATATTTAAGATTTCATTTTCAAGCTACAAATTCAAACTTAGCTATCGACGAATTTACTGACTTGCCTTACGGCCTATCCGTAGCATCAGCATCCAGGGTTTTTACCAAAATTATGAGAGAGGTTATATGTCCTATCTTAGAAGCCAAGGTCATAAATCAGTAAATTTATTTCGACGATGCTTAATAAATAAATTCTTTATTTATCAGACAATACTGTGGCCCATAGAAGGTTAGTAAAAAGAATCTTAACATAAGGCATCGGGGACACTTCCGTACGACTACGTACGGTACGACTCCTAAATTGTTACAATGTTTAGGTTTTGTTGTGAACCGCGAAAAAAGTGTGTTAACGCCTTCTCAAGTCTGTACTTTCCAAGGCTTTTTATAATTATGATACGCAACATTTCTCGCTGTAAAACGCAGAAACATTGCACAAATGATCAGAAATTATTTAAAATTACCGAAACGTACAATAAGAATCTTTGCTAATTTTATTGGTGTTCTAATTTCGGTCTGTCTAGCAGCTAAATACGGATTTAACTTTAAGAACGCCAGAAGTTTTTGGCATTGCAGCGCCATAACGGTAAATGCAAAGCAAAAATTTAATTTTAAGAAGATCAAAACTGGTGGCGCAATAACTTTTTTACAACATTCTGTCCTATGAAAGCTTTTACAAAGGAAGACGATATTGTGCAATATTACTGCGCATGGATAATACTACAGTAGTCTGCTACATTAACCGTCAAGGTAGATGGAATAATATTTCCACGTTTAAAGAAGTTGACACGATGTAGGTAGATTCATCGCCATTTGGCTACACGCGTCATAAGTAAACACAAAAAATAACGGCTCAGATATCGAGCCAAGTAAAAGCAACCCCGATACTGAATGGGAGTTATCTGACGAAGCTTACGTTGATATTAAATCACCGTCCCGCGCCGTACCGTTTCACTGTTCTTAAACCATTAAACAGTAACATCGGCTCACATGAGTGTATTTAACGAGTTCTAAAAGGCGCTTACAAACTTAAACCAAGTCGCCCTAAATATACCTCTACTTGGGACCCACAACTCGTTCTCAACCACATACCTAATTGATACCCAAATTTAGTACTGAGCCTAGACAAGAACACTTTGTACAATGCACAGGGTACAAACTTTCACGCTTATAAAACTAGAAAATGTATTCATTTCTCAAGACGGTGTTAAGATAGCCATAACCGACATTATTAAAACTTCGGTCCCGGGCCGCGAACAACCCATGCTGTACTTGCCATTCTTTCACGAGAAAATAAATATATGCCCTGCTTCAGTCCTCGTCGATCATATATATTTTTCAAAAAATATGAGGACTTCGAACGCAGACAAACTGTTGTTAAAATACAAAAAACTCCACAAGCGCACCAGCTCGCAGTCTTTAAGCCGCTGGGTTAAATAAGCTGTTGGGAGCTTGGGAGAGAGTGGCGATAGCACACGATACGCCTCCATCTCGACCGTGCTTGCTCACGACTCAGCGTTTGTAGACGAGATAAGAAAAACAGCTGGTTGGACAAGTACCTACATCTACACAGCCTTTGCTCGGTTCTATAACCGGCCTATTGAAAGCGAGGATGTCTTCGCGAGAACCGTAACGTTCCCTACTAATGATTAGTTACTTTTATTTGTTTGTTGCTGATTTATGATTAGGTATTTAATTTGTACGGAGAAAACTTAATATTATTTAAGGGTTGATTGTTTACATTCTGCTTATGAACAAATACATAATATGTTTAATTGAGATGGTTATTTATTCTTATAAAAACAACCCATCAACACTTCTTCTAGAACAAAACTTAAATCTCTAAACATCTACTCTGTAAATATTATATCAAAGAATGAAACGACGAAATATAATAGATGATCAAACGAACTACTGTGAAGTTCGATCGCTATTATATGAGTCGTTTCATTCGAAGATATAGCAACCCGCCCAGCCCAGTAAACCTCAGCTACAGGCGGAGGTTTACAAACCCACTAGTTAAGCTTTGTTCTAGAACACCGCTATTACTCTGAACTTGCTCTAAACGAAATGAGAAAAATGGCGTCAAACTGACCACAGAACAGTAAATGACAGATTAGTGAACTTTTTTTTTTTAATCTCTAAAGACGTGCGAAGTTGCCTGTAGGTTAAAGGGACTACTCTGTAAATATTATATCTTCGAATGAAACGACTCATATAATAGCGATCGAACTTCACAGTAGTTCGTTTGATCATCTATTTTCCGATAGATCAGTAAAAAGTCGATATTTGCTTGCACATGGTTTACTCGCAACATACTGGAAGTACGCGCGTTTGGGATGAAGCCCAAGCCAATATGAGCCTACCGTAGCTGACCGGAATTTCAGTGTTTGTACAAGAGCAGGTTGTATGTTTTATATCTGTTTGACTTATTTAATTTGTCAGTGCTGCTGAAAAATGGGCACGGTGTGTCAGCAGAACGTTACGCTAAAGGTTTTTTGGGTAATGTGCTGTAAAATTGTCTCAAATCGCTTAACACGTGTCCTGTCTTCCCAACTAGCAAAATACGGTTTTATAATTATCCTAGAACCATATTTTATCAGGACTATATAGGATTTATAACCAGTTATAAGTCCGGAAAAGGGCCCACTTTATAAGTCTATTTGCACTTGTAGGGTATTTATAATGGTCCGTGAATATGCCATTTACGCCAACAGTGGTCCTAGTTAAGAGCCACATCAACCCAAACAGACCTGCGGTATCTACTATTAGTGTCTTACAGTATAAAATGAGACTATTAAGCTCTCGGCAAATTCTTTTGTAAGTTTATTTCTGGCAAGTCGCGAGATGCAAACTAAATCGTCACGAAGTGGTTCTGTTTAATTAAAACAGGTTGAAAAATAAGTAATGGGGAGAGTAATACATTATCTCTTCTAGAGGAGGTGACCTATAAATTATTGTGTTGTTGAACTACGTACCATGTTTTCGTCGGGAAACTTGAATTTTGTGTGAAACCCTATCACGTTTATAGTAAAAATTTTAACGCGCCTCATAAATTTTGCAATTTGACATATTAATATTCATTAATTATTTTAAGAAATACCCGAGGCAGCTGTCATTTTTGCAGCTGGCATTTAGAAATGCTTTATAATGCTGTTATAGGATATTTAGTTTTATAAAGGCATGTGTCAAAACCGAAGAAATCGCCATGTTTTTTTTACTTATAATGGCCATTTAATGTTATCCTATAATCGCTTTTAAGCCTAAGTAATAGGTGTAATTAGTCCTGAGTGTATTTGCTCTTAACATTAGCTCTTATAAGAGCAGTGAGACTATAACAGCACGCAGATGTTCTCTTTTAAACGCCTACAAGTCAAAGTAATCGGAGTAATTACTCCTCAGTTTTATAGGAGTATATACTCCTAGTATAGGGTCTTATAGGAGTCTACGATTATAATGGCATGAATATGTCCTCTTATAGGCACTTATAAGTCTATGTTACTAAACTAATTACTCCTCAGTGCAATTACTCTTGAATTATGCTTGTATAGGAGTCTTGAGCCTGTAATGGTCAGGGAAAATGATCTTATAGTTGTTTACAAGGTAAAATTATAGTAGTAAATGTACTTCAGTAAAAACAGCATTTGCTAATGCTGTTACAAGCGCATTCGGTAAATTTGGAGCCACTTTAGGAGGCTTACAAGTCCACATAGACTTATAAAAACGCGTTCCAGGATAATTTTGCTTGTTGGGTTGTTAGCAGTTAGATTAGAAGTTAACCTGTGACTCCATTACGTATCATAAGTTTACTTAATCTATACGTTCATGACTCCATTTGAAGTCATCATACTCATACATACTTTATGGTATTTTTCTCAATGGACGTGATTATTTATGGTCGTGTTACTATGCGGGGAATACCATAACCATAGACTAAAAGACAACCGAAAGTTATCAAAGTGAATTTGAATATCAAAGTTACACACAAAAACAACAAGTAGAAATTTTTAACGAAGTTTTAGAACCTTAAACATTTTTTTAATATTTTCGGTATTGCCGTTGCAACTCAATGAAACATAGATATTTTAAACTGTTTTAACTCAGATGTGACGTTCATGACTCGTTTTAGAGCCCTACAAATTCTAATCAATACGTTCATGACTCCGCATGGCGTTATGTCTATATGTTCCATAATTTAATAAGAATCACATTGAAAAATGGAAAATAAAGTATTTAGAAAAAATCGACCCGTCTCCGTAGCTCAGTGGTTAGAGCAGTAGCCCGGATAGCGAAAGGTCGTGGGTTCGAGTCCCATCGGAGCTGGTTGTGAGACGGGTCTTTTTTCTAAATACTTTATTTTCCATTTTTCAACCATAAAAATTGCATTGTGAATGCAAAAAGGTAAAAATTTAAATAACTTGCCATAGTAATTTCTTCTTTAGCAATTGTCAAATATCTGGAAAGGTATTTCTTTCGCGTGTGGGGGTAGTAATATTTTCACATTGATGAAATTAACGCTGGCTATACAGCGTGTAAGAAGTATTTGATAAATTCGACGCTTCTCGTAATGACTCCGTAGCTCAGTGGTTAGAGCAGTCGGCCCGGATAGCGAAAGGTCGTGGGTTCGAGTCCCATCGGAGCTGGTTGTGAGACGGGTCGATTTTTTCTAAATACTTTATTTTCCATTTTTCAACCATAAAAATTGCATTGTGAATGCAAAAAGGTAAAAATATAAATAAGAACCATATTGAATTCAATAATTATACATAAACGTAAAACTTAAATGACAGTAGGTAATTTATTATTTGACGTAATGGGAGTTCAAAACACTTCAATATTCAAAAGAGTAGGTACTCATGAAAGAAACATCGGTATCAAATTGAAACTAGGCACCAGCCTTATTAAATCTCGCTGTATCTCTAAATATCAATTACGTACAATTAAAAAAGGGCTCAAAATCAATAGAGCTAAGAGTCATTGTTCAGTTACGGAACATTGCCAAAAGGCCAAGATATCGAGGCTCGTAACCCTTTCTTTGAGAGCACTTGCTGAATCGACGAGTTCCACTTCAAACATAGTGAAGAGGTGACAGTAGGTAATAGTTGTGGCAAAAAATATTTGTAGCTAACTTCCGCAAAAAAATAAAAACATACATGATGCAGCGAAGCAAAAAGTTGCACATGCTCACCAAAAAACTATCAGTGCACAATACAGTGACCCACCTTGCACCTTCACCGATAAGACTACTCTACACGTGTTTCAGGAGCGGTTAGTGACTTCCGCCAAGTGACGCCTGAATAATTAAGCTGTTACTCAGAAAAAGCTAATCTTTATAGTAAGTCAGTAACAATTGTGATAAAAAAAAAACATCAGCCTTGTAAGTAGCTCACAGGCGGGAGGGATCAATGAAAATCCGTTTCCTTGTTCTTGCAGCAAAAGTTAGCATAAAGAAAAGAACGTGAACAAAGTAATTGCTTTGGTGTCCTGCAAAGACACTCAAGTCCTGTTTCCGCCCTTATTTTAGAAATAATGATCCATTTTATTTTTATTTACTTTATCTTTAACAACATAGGTAATACAAAAACGTGGGCCAGCAAATACACAAGTAACCAAACACCACTTTTCGTTACAATGGCGTTAATCTTTCCGAATCAACGGCGTAGCTCCTTTGACGATTACATTTGCTAATAGCAGCCTAAATTGGGTGCTTTATTTTAATATCTTATGTTAAGGGTGTCACAAGTGACATTAAATTTGGAAGAATACCGTCTGGCTTGGTACAGACATGAAAGAAAGATATTTTACTAGAAAAAGTGATGGCTATTAATGGACGTATAGTGAATGTAATTAATGAATACATCAAATTTTGTTAAAGCATAAAATTAAGCCCCAGCAGAAAGAGAGAAAGAGAGAGAAATCAGAGTTTTTACTTATATATATTTTATATACCAGAACTATTTGAATTATTATTATTATTTACAAATACATACATATAACTTGACCCACTTGAACACCCAATGATGATTTCAATATAATTCAAAATAAAATAATAAAATAGCTACTTTATTTCTCATCACAATCTTAAACTTGGTATACAGCGGAAAGCTTATTAATATGTTAGAATTGAGTTGCTTTAAATTTGTGTGCGACTGATGCCTGTTGTAGATTTAAAAATATCTGAGTATTAACAGTACATCAGGCTCCCACTACCTCGAGCCACTAATAAAGATACAAAGAACACAAATAACTCGAGCAAAGTGGTGATGAGTAAAATGTTTCCAACACATAACGCAAGAAAATACTCAACATTCTTTATCAACTATCATTAGCGCACAAAAAAGCTACTGCCTAAATTTACACTGTGTTGAAGAGTCTCTAGCCGTTATTTGCCTTTGTTTTAAGCGAAGATGGACCATTCTGGGGGAGGATAAGTGTTAAACATCGAGATGAGTACTGTTGAATTCTATTCGCCATCCAAGCTGAGCGGACTTCTTACTTGTCACACCAACAGCGCCAACTTTTATTGAAATGAGCAGTGGATTTACTCACATAAGTCTGTATACATTGAAGCATGTCTACTGATAAGCAGAGCTTGTTTATAGGTACTACACGACTATTAATAACAATAGGTACATATAAGACGTGTTACTGTTCAAAACCTCAGACACACCAAACTTAGGTGTATTTTTGTTATAAAAGAATTATATAAAAAGTAAAAAATTCCAACTAAAAATTTAAAAACTTAAAAAATTTGTAAGCCTCTCAATTAAAAAACTTTAAATAATTTCAATCATCATCATCATCATCTTCTCTAGTATCGGGGCAGGGTCGGGCCAGTCAGTATGTTCTTCTCCTACACTCCACTTTGCTACCCTTCATCTCCTCATTCACTCTATCCTCATTCAAATTTTTTAAGTTGTCTTCTTTTCCCTCTCCATCCGTCCACATTCATGTCCATTCCTTTTCTAGTAGCATGCCTATCATCCCTTCTCATAACATGTCCATACCAAGCCAAACGGTTTCTATTATTGAAAATGAAATATTAAAAATTGCATTGTGAATGCAAAAAACTAAATATAATTTCAAACGGTTTCTTTCAACTTTTCTGTCACTGGTGCCACTTTCAAACTTCCTCTAGGGCACAAAATGAGTGGCAAATTGACTGAAAATAACTAGTGCTATTTCAAACACCTTACTCCCCTTGATCCACACGAACAAAGCCGGGAACAAGCGCTAGTACTACACTTTTACCTACCTCCACTATAGGTACGTATGATGAAATAGCTCGTTCGGTAAATGTATCTGGCCATTATTGGCTGAAAGGTTCTTTATGAAAGAGGTTACGTCACTATACTGAGGGTCCGAAGCATAGCGATTTTCTATACAAAAAGGATATCAATACTCTTTTGAGAAATTCGGAAAATGATGTATAGTCGTCAGCAAAAGTTGTACATCTTGAAGTTGGCGTCCTTCTTTTCGCGTACGTATTTACGGTTTTATTTAAACTTCGCGTGTACTCAAATGTACCTCATTACCTGAAGAAGAT
Source organism: Crambus lathoniellus (assembly GCA_949710035.1). Taxonomy (NCBI): domain Eukaryota; kingdom Metazoa; phylum Arthropoda; class Insecta; order Lepidoptera; family Crambidae; genus Crambus; species Crambus lathoniellus. Next base: position 10,039,630 of record OX453324.1, on the reverse strand, counting down.
ATAAAGGGATTTCAATTTGTTATGACTGACCTGAAGACGCTTTAGGTTTATACGAATAATATTTAATACGAGTCGTAGGTTTGAATCTTAGCACAAAATAATAAAACTCTACGAACAGAAACACAAACGACTCAAATAAACAAAAAAAAACAAACATTCCGGCTGCAAAAAAATAACCGTTATTTAAGTAATATTTTTTTCGGTCGGGCCGGGTCAGTCGGGTTATTTTTTAATAAAATATGTTTTTATTCAGACTTTTAGTGAATTATCAATAAATCACCTTTCTAAAGTTTAATGTAGGTACCCAGTGTCACTCGCTCTGACAAGACGATAGGTTCTCAATACGCTTTCAATAGGTTATTAAAATCCTTTAAACCGTTTAGTCTGTTGCAGTGAACATAGAAATCTGCATAATATGCATACATACGTCATATACTATGTTGCAGTCGGGTAATAGGTAGTTTTTTTTGCCAAAATTTCTCTTTTATGACAAGCTTTTCTACTGAGAGCACTTATATTGTATTATCATCCAAAACTGAATGCAAAATTTCATCTCAATTCGGACACTGGGAAGTGGATCAAATTCAGCTTGCGAGATTTGACCCGATCGGAGTGTCGCACTACCGTAGTGTCGCATGTCGCACTACTGTCGAAAAATGGTGTATCGCACGAGGGTGATGTCGAATTTCAGTGTTTCACACTAGCGTGATTTCGACTTATAGTGAATCGAAGTTAAGTTATTTCGCACTAACGTTAATCGCACATTCATTTGTCGAACTCAAGTAGTGCACTCAACTTACACTGCAAGTTAAATAAAAGCTTGTGAAAACTAAGAAAACTATTTTTTTCACTTCGAAAAGTGAAAAAAATACACGGGTCTTCTCGCCTTTGTCTTTACGGGACATAGGTTTAAGTCAAAAAACCTTATTTACAAACTGGCCCCCGCTACCGTCGTCGGCTTGAAGCCGATTACGACGCATCGTGCCGTCCTTGTCATGCTATACCAAATGTGTTACGACATGACAAGGATGACACGATGTGTCGTAATCGTAATCAAGCGGACACTGTGCTTAGGCGGTAGCCCCCGGTAGATCAAAATTAACCTAATATATTCTCTTAATTGCCAAGCCAAATGAACTCGCTAATCCAACGTCTATACAATTAATCTTCTTTACTCGCCAAATTGGCAAATTAAGCGGTTGCCAGTAACTTAGTGTAACGTTATGGGCGTTACATTATGGCTATTGATGGTGAAACTAATTTAAGTTCAAGAAAATAAGGGGTTGGTTACTTATTGTAAGAGATTAGGCACTTTAATTTTTTACACAAAGATATATATTCAAACACACACACACTTTTCACACACACACACACACAAACACACACGCAGAGAGGCAGGGAGAGACGCACCCACACCAGACACACGCAAACAAAGGAGTTCCAATATTTAAAGTTTTATTAGCTAAAATCATTATTATGAACATTTCAGGGCTACAGCATACGAGTAGCATATGGCTTTTTGTAAAATTAAGCTAAGATATTCCCCTAATTACTAGTCCTTTTGCCAGCATCTATGCAATTTAATCTTCATTATTCGCCAAATTGGCAAATTAAGCAGTTGCCAGACATTGCTGCTACTATAAGGCATATTGTTGGTGAAACTAATTAAGTTCAAGAAAATGGGGGTTGGTTACTGCACAAGATTGGAAGCACTCTGTAATACACACTTATATACTACATAGACATACTTAAATTTTATTCTACATAAACTAAATCTAAATATACTTATACTTTAATAAATAAATAAAAAACAAAAACTTATTCACACACACACACACCCATACACAAAAACACACGCGCAAGCAAAGGAGTTCCAAGATTTAAAAGCAATCAATTTCAATGTTCAGGCTTCAGCATATGAGTATCGTATGGCTTTTTGTAAAATTAAGCTAAGATATTCCCTTAATTGCTTATCCTTTAGCCAACATCTATTCAATTAATCTTCTTTATTCTCCGAATTGGCAAATTAAGCGGCTGTGAGAAGCATTTCTGTTACTTTATGGCTTAATGATGGTAGAACTAATTAAGTTTAAGACAAAATAACTTGAGAATCGTGATTACAAATAGATTGCTGGGTTGGAGTTTGGTTACTTTCAAGGAAAGCGTCACAGTATCGAATTGGGTATTTGACAAAAATTTTTTGTTGACTTATAATGTTTATTGACCTTGTAGCAACACAACATAAGTATTTATTTTCAAATATTTTGCATATTTTCAGCAATATAGAGCATCAAACTTTCTATTTCGACAAGGAGAGCGCTATAGAAATGTGACGTCACATTTCTATATCTCCATACTCTCGCCATAGTAAATTTTGTTTTAGAAAGAGATAGCAAGAGTCACAATTAAGTAGCTCATAATCAGTCAAATACCCAATTTTTTTTTATATCCTTCGTTTATAAACAAAAAATATAACTATATACACACACACTCGTGTGTGTGACAAAGAGTTAAAGTTCATATTTCTCATTTTTTTATTAAATTATATAGGTATTGTCTTTTTGTTGTTTAATTTTTTCGTTTCAAAGTTTTTCTCACAGATTAGATTACTCTTCGCGTTATGCGAGAACTTATCGTTAATCGATGGTTTTATCTCAAAAGCAAAAGCATTTATCGCAAAAGTCGAAAGTGACAAGACGGATTTGGTTAAGACCACGCAAATTAGCATCCCTGAAAAGTGTGCCAAATTAACTCTATACAAATTACCTGTTTTCGAATTGGATTTGTGCAAAATCTCTGTGGACCCTATGTGGTTGATGCGCTATTCCAAATAGTGATCAGCGTGATGCATCTTGCCATGCATTAACTGAGGTATGTTTGATGTGTGCTGGTGTATGGAGACACTCCCCATAGTGTATAAATAACCGTTATGAAAAAACGTTTCTCCATAATCATTGCGTGTGCAACTACGCTGGAATATCGAAAACTCGAAAACAAATATAAATATGGTAAAAATTTTCATAATAGTTATAGTGCTAATAACCATTTAAATATTACGAAAAACGGGTTGTTGTCTAGGCCCCGATATTTCGGCGCAGTCAAAGAATATACAGCAAAATTGCTCACGCCATGATCACGGAGTAACTGATAAAAACCCGTTTTTCGTAATATTTACAGTGTTAAAGACCATGAAAGTTTAAAAAGTTATTAATGACCATGTAAGTTTAAAATGTTATTTCCCCAGTGTAATTTGCGTGGCCCTTTGGATAAGACTGCATTTGTCCCGATATTCTTTATTATCTTATATGACGACCGATTTGGCGCAGGGGTAGTCTACCCACCTTCTGCGCCAGTGGTCTCTCTCGGGTTCAATTCCCGAACAAGACAAATATTTGTGTGCAAGAACATGTCTATTTGTCTTGGTCTTGGTGTTTATTATGTATATTAAGTATGTATTTACAAACAAAAAAGTATTTAAGTATATATTTATCCGTTATCAAGTTTTCCATGATACAGTTTCTTAATGAAATTAACATGGGCTTAGATAATTGGTGTGAATGTAAGAAGTTATTTATTATTATTTATTTATTCTTACGGGAACGCGAAAAACGCGGGTTTGTCTACCTCTAGTTTCAAATAGTAATTTTCTATAATTTATAGAATGGTTTTCAATATAAGTTTTTCACAGCATGCTAGCAATTATTTTGTAGTCATGAAGCCGCACGTACACGGGCAATTTTTTGGCAATAATTGGCTGGCAACTGTAATTGATCAATCTGCAGCAATTAAGTGGAGCGATGTTTGCTCCATATTTGGTGTTGTGTGGCCGTATCCCAGCAACAGTTTGCTACATTTTAACATTTGGCCATCGCGCTTTAATGGGGAGAAACAGACAAAGCTTTTTGTAGATGGCGTTTTTGTGATTGGGGGTCCACTTTAGAAAGTGAGTTAGATAGTTAGTTAGTTAGTTAGTTGAGTAGAGTTCATTATTATATGATCGCATGACGCAATCAAAACATTTCATCGATTTTGACAGCTGTTATGATAACAACAAAACCCCCCTCACTAACACCTACCTACGCCCTCTGTCGTGATAAAAAGTTAGTTTTCCTACCCATTGCTTGGTGAGGTCGTGACGATATATTTAGCGGGGATTGACAGGAACTGATCAATTTTAGTTGCCCGTGTAAACGCGCTTTTAGTTTGTAAAAGAATTTTATAATTTCCAACAAACAATATTATTACATCCAACTCACTCAACCAATATTATTACACCAATCTCTGACAATTCTAACAAGGCAACTCCCAACATCGTATGACAAACACATCCTATGAACAATGTTTAATTGTTCTAAGTTTGTTCCAGCGAATATGCAAATGAGAGAATTATTGTTATAATGTCTGAGATGTATGTAAATGTTAACAATTCTGGCGAACCAGGCACTTAGGAAATTGGGTTTGTGGTAGAATGTAGTTAATTTATTTTTCACACTTATGCTCTGAAATGTTAATATTATATTTGAGAAAAGAATGCAGTACGTGGCACTTTTCCGAGGTAAACATTCTAAATTTGAAAATCACTGCAGTAATGAATTTCAGTACTTACTTACTGCACTGATTTTAGTGCAGTAAGTAAGTACTGAAATTCATTACTGCAGTGATTTTCTATGGTACTACCAACTTTTTTCTTTATTTTTTCTTTAGTTATTCCTGTGTATAAAAACAGAAAAAGCAAAGGGACATTTGCACCATACAGCCACATTATTATTAAATCATAATTAGGTTAACTTTTTTTTAAATACGGTGCGCACAGAGTATATTACTTCGTATTGTACCACAAGCGCTATGTACCCTTAGCACCATGAAGCTCGACTTAATACTGAGGTATTAAGTCGAGCTTCATGCTTAGCACGAACATCAATCAAAAAAACAAAATGAGATTTATCATAGACAAAATATCCTTTACAAGTAATTTTGTATGGGAAATATATACAGCGCCATCTACCGCCCAGAAGCGGGTATTGAAGTTGCGCATTTTAGTAGCAAGTAGTAAGTATCACTAGGCTGTATGACCGTTCGACATGGCCTCACAAACCAATATTAAAAAAACGGCGGGAATGATTTTCAGCGGTTGATTAAATATCAATACAGTTTATATTGTGTAATAAATTATCAAAATGAGTACTGCCAATGAAACATATATACAGACATTGTACCTACTCCACCAAAGAGAGCAGAAGCAAAATTAATACTTAACAGAAAACTTACTGCCAGCAAAATCAAAAGAAAGATACTATATGAAAACCTACGATCTGATTTGGAAAAGTGAAAAAAGGCGCATACGGATAATTTTCGGAATCTGTGTTGTTGGCGTATTTTAATGATACATCATTAAAATAATATTATTATGGGCGATTTATACATAAGTGTGCCCGGGAAAACAATAACATTTACATTTAATAATTGCCCGAACACGTGTGATATAAATTTTAATAAATATTATTTAGTTAAACAGTTTTTTTTATTTCCTCGCATTTCTTGAGAAAAGCACTATACAAGCCTTGTACGGTAAGCAAATTACCTTGCCTCGAATGATTAAAGCCCTCGCCTGCGGCTCGTGCTTCAAACCATCCTCGACAATGTAATTTCTTACTTACCTGTCCTCGGCTGTAATGTACTATTTCACACTTATGCTCTGAAATGTTAATATTATATTTGAGAAAAGAATGCAGTGCGTGGCACTTTTCCGAGGTAAACATTCTAAATTTGAAAATCACTGCAGTAATGAATTTCAGTACTTACTTACTGCACTAAAATCAGTGCAGTAAGTAAGTACTGAAATTCATTACTGCAGTGATTATCAAATTTAGAATGTTTACCTCGGAAAAGGTACTACCCAAAGATATTATTACCAAAGTTTTTTCTTTATTTTTTCTTTCGTTATTCCTGTGTATAAAAACAGAAAAAGCAAAGGGACATTTGCTTTTTCTGTTTTTATACACATTATTATTATTATTATATAGGTAATTATTATATCATAATTAGGTTAACTTTTTTTTAAATACGGTGCGCGCACAGAGTAGATATATTACTTCGTATTGTACCACAAGCACTATGTACCCTTAGCACGAACATCAATCGAAAAAACAAAATGAGATTTATCATAGACAAAATATCCTTTACGAGTAATTTTGTATGGGAAATATGTACAGCGCCATCTACCACCCAGAAGCGGGTATTGAAGTTGCGCATTTTAGAAGCAAGTATTAAGTATCAATATAGGCTGTATGACCGTTCCACTTGGCCTCACAAACCAATATTAAAAAAACGGCGGGAATGATTTTCAGCGGTTGATTTGATATCAATACAGTTTATTTATATTGTGTAATAAATTATCAAAATGAGTTCTGCCAATGAAACATATACAGACATTGTATGTACCTACTCCACCAAATTTGAGAGCAGAAGCAAAATTAATAACAGAAAACTTACTGCCAGCAAAATCAAAAGAAAGATATATGAAAACCTACGATCTGATTTGGAAAAGTGAAAAAAGGCGCATACGTTTTCGGAATCTGTGTTGTTGGCGTATTTTAATGATACCTACATCATTAAAATAATATTATTATGGGCGATTTATACATAAGTGTGCCCGGGAAAACAATAACATTTACATTTAATAATTGCCCGAACATGTGTGATATTAATTTTAATAAATATTATTTAGTTAAACAGTTTTTTTTTATTTCCTCGCATTTCTTGAGAAAAGCACTATACAAGCCTTGTACGGTAAGCAAATTACCTGTCCTCGGCTGTAATGTACTATTTCACACTTATGCTCTGAAATGTTAATATTATATTTGAGAAAAGAATGCAGTACGTGGCACTTTTCCGAGGTAAACATTCTAAATTTGAAAACAGTTTTGAGTTTGATTTTAGTGCAGTAAGTAAGTACTGGAATTCATTACTGCAGTGATTTTCTATGGTACTACCAACTTTTTTCTTTATTTTTTCTTTAGTTATTCCTGTGTTTAAAAACAGAAAAAGCAAAGGGACATTTGCACCATACAGCCACATTATTATTATATCATAATTAGGTTAACTTTTTTTTAAATACAGAGTATATTACTTCGTATTGTACCACAAGCGCTATAGTACCCTTAGCACCATGAAGCTCGACTTAATACTGAGTTACCTCAGTATTAAGTCGAGCTTCATTCTTAGCACGAACATTAATCGAAAAAAGAAAATGAGATTTATCATAGACAAAATATCCCTTACGAGTAATTTTGTATGGGAAATATATACAGCGCCATCAACCGCCCAGCAGCGGGTATTGAAGTTGCGCATTTTAGTAGCAAGTAGTAAGTATCACTAGGCTGTATGACCGTTCGCCATGGCCTCACAAACCAAAATTAAAAAAATGCCGAGAATGATTTTCAGCGGTTGATTAGATATCAATACAGTTTATATTGTGTAATAAATTATTAAAATGAGTTCTGCCAATGAAACATTATACAGCCATTGTATGCGTACCTACTCCACCAAATTTGAGAGCAGAAGCAAAATTAATAACAGAAAACTTACTGCCAGCAAAATCAAAAGAAAGATATATGAAAACGCGATCTGATTTGGAAAAGTGAAAAAAGGCGCATACGTTTTCGGAATCTGTGTTGTTGGCGTACCTATTTATTTAAAAATTGCCCGAACATGTGTTATATAATTTTAATAAACAGTTTTTTTATTTCCTCGCATTTCTTGCGAAAAGCATTATACAAGCCTTGTACGGTAAGCAAATTACCTTGCCTCGAATGATTAAACCATCCTCGACAATGTAATTTCTTACTTACCTGTCCTCGGCTGTTATGTACTATAAACAGTCGCCCGGATAGCGAAAGGTCGTGAGTTCGAGTCCCATCGGAGCTGTTTGTAAGACGGGTCTATTTTTTCTAAATACTTCATCACAGAACATGGAAAGAAAAAAGTTTTTCCGTGTTCTGTGTACTTCATTTTCAATTTCTCAGTAAGTTGTTGTAAGTTCCTGTGTAGTTCTGGCCACAGAATAAAAATTTTCCCCACTCCCGCGCGCGTCGTTTTCTCATTGCCATCTCGCTTCAGCATAATTTTTGCGAGTATAGTGGCGTGCTGCCACTGCCACGCAGTGACTTAGCATAGATCGTAGTCCATAATGCTCTTGAAATACTTATTACTTAGAAAACTCATTAATATTAATATGTCTAGTTTTATTAATTTAGTATTTACATGGATGAATTTAAATGGATTATGTACAAAATTGAAAAAGCGGAATGAAATAACAAGTTTATTTAACGAAGTTTAATTGCGTGTGTGACTGTATACCTGACGACCTTTATCTTAGAGCCTGAGATTTAGACGAAGATTTACTTTATGCACTAGAGCATAAAACGTGATTTTATGCAGCATATACTCAACATAAAGACGATTTTTACGAGCAAGAGAAGTGAAAAAAATATTTGTATTGGTCAAGTACCTACCTAGTTTTTGAGTTAATTCATTAGGTATACTTAAACAAACAATAAAAAAAATATTTCCTCTTTATTATTAGTACATATTGAAAATTCCATTAATGAGTTTTAGTAAAACTTTAGCCTTAATTGAGTTTAGTTAGTTGATTACCACAAACTCATACCTAAATGAGTTTTCTGAAACGACTCAATCGTTGAGTACGCGCTATTTGAAACTTGTTTCACACAGTTTCAGGGAATTTAATGTTAGACTCTAGTTTAGAATTTCAGTAGCGTTATACGGAAAGTTTCGGTTCGAACTCGCATAGCTGATTGTGTAATGAATAGGAAATGTAATGAAGGTTTTAAGCCGAGGAGGCCTTGGCGAGTGGTTAGCGCGATCGGTCTGAGATCGTTGAAGTTAAGCAACTTTCGCAATAGTCGGTCACGGGATGGGTGACCAAAAATTTATTATCCCGATCTCCGTGCTTCGGAAGGCACGTTAAGCCGTTGATCCCGGCTGCGTTTGTAGCCGCTAATACCCACCAATCTGCATTGGGCCCGCGTGGTGGGTCATGGCCAGTGGTCGGAATAGGTAGTGCCATTTGGGGTGAATGACCTCAAACATTATCAATAATATGGACATAGATACCCCCGGGCCCGGGATCCCGGGATTCTAAAATTATTTATTTATTATTTTTATTATATTTAATCTATAGGTCCACTAGGTAATATAATTTCGTTTTAAGGCCTTGGCCTTGGTTTTAAGGCGCGATTGGCTTCTCACTCGTCTCGTGCCTTTTGTGTTAGATTTGTCCAATGTGTCTGCGCAGACCGTTCTCAATCGGCCATTTTTCGTTTAAATATCAAGTACAGAACAAATTTATTTTCTTTTAAATTAATAATTAAATGCGAATCTCGGATACTAGTATCAAATCACGGAATAAGGGCATGTCCACGTTATGCTAGCATTCATGAATCCCGCGAAATGGCACTACCTATTCCGACCACTGGTCATGGCCCATTCTCCTTATCCATCCATAAAAAAGGCCGAGTGCCCAAGCTGTAGGAATTTATAATGGCTGATGATGATGATAATTGAATAGCCCGATCTTATCTATTCGAAAGTTGCCCGTACGCCAGGTATTGTTCCAATACCAATCTCTAATAGTTTGAGCACTAGTATTTTGGAAATTGGAAACAAAACGACGGGTTTCGCCACATACACCCAGACCCGAGGAAGTATGGGAAAGTTCGTTTTCAATATTAACCGACCGGGAATCGAATCCGGGACCTCTAGAGATAGCGGCACCTTGAAAACCGGTGCGTATACCACTCGGCCATGGAGGTCGCCAGCTTCCTTTGCTCGCTGTACACTTATAACGCAGTTCGCCTAACCGCGTTATGCCTACCTTATTTCAAATAAGCGTTTAGTCCATATCTCACATTGCCCATTTCGCGATACCACCCTACCTATGTCGCTATCACTTGTGTTTCAGATATCAGAAACATAGGAAGTATTACAAATATAAACATATGTTTTATATAACACCCAGGCATAGAACTAACACGAATGCTCATTACATAAAATATGTTCGCCCCAGCTGAGAATCGAACGCACGAGCCATGGCTCAGGCATGAGGTATGTATGATCAATACCTATGCGCCAATGCAAACGGGCCAGTCAAACAAAAGAATAAAATAAATTCGTTAACAACCATTCCTATGCAAATAAATTAAATTGATTGCACTTAAATCCAATCAGTGGAATGTCAGACACAAAAAACGTTTTTGAAAAAAATGTAACCGCCTTCAAAACGGATCTTCAAACAAAAATTAACAAACACTAAAAAACGAAAAAAATAATAATATTTTTTAATTTAAAGGACGATGATACGTGACTTTTTCTAATTTATCTTGGTACTTACTGGACTGTTTAAAGTCGGTGCCAAGCCAAAAAGAATAAGTCAGGTCAGAAGTACCAACTTTCGAAAAAAAAAATATTTTGAAAATGATCCCCAATTTGATGAAACTATGAAATCGTCCATATACCCAAATAAAGTCTGAATACACATTATTCAGGATAACTCCTGAACTTCTTGCCAGTTCTTGATAAAATTTGAATGGGACCACACGAGAAGCGTCACCTTTTAAATAAAAAAAGAATTATCCAAATCGGTTCATTAACTAAAAAGTTCTGAGGTAACACACATAAAAAAAAAAAAAATATACAGTCGAATTGATAACCTCCTCCTTTTTTTGAAGTCGGTTAAAAACGCAGAGAACGTTCTGTTACGTTTCAAGATTATTAATTTTAGAAAACATTTACCTGTGGCATTGTGGCCAAGATATTTTATTTATCTGGGATACATAATGTGAAGTATACCGGTAACATTTAGCAATAAATTTTAATGAATTTGATTAAAAATATTCGAATATTTTGTATTGAATGTATTTACTAAGAAAGGTGAGATTGAACTAATTTAATGCAGAAATAGAACTAATGTGCCCGCAACTTTAATTACAGCGTTAAATACAGTTTGTCCATTTTTGTCCTGTGCTCCGTTTTGAGACTAGTAAAGCTATACAAGATCCAGAATTCTGGCTTTTAATCTCGCTACTACTGTAAGTGTGCTCAATTAAAACGCTTACACAAATAAAATATAGATAGATATCAAGCAAAACTAGTTCCCTTATCGCTTTGAACTGCAAACCTCTTTTCGCTTGACTTCGATTTCAATAAATTCATTGTTAAGCACACTTCTGCTAAGCTCTTTAATCCCACTTCTGACATGTAGCATACCAAAGTCTAGAGCACAATCAATTCATTAAATAAAGTTCGCACGTAAACCAAATAGATTGATTGCACTCGAATCCAATTAGTTGGCGCTGCACTCAAATGTATTGAAAAACAGACTCAAAAAATTAAACCGCCTTCTAAAAAACCACATCAAAAAAGTAAGAAATAATTCCTCACCAAATAAATAACGTAAGTACTTTGAAGTCGGGCGTGAAACATGTACAATGTTTTGTTGTTTTTGTTAAAACCCGCCCGACTTCAAAGTACTTACGTTATTTATTTGGTGAGGAATTATTTCTTACTTTTTTGATGTGGTTTTTTAGAAGGCGGTTTAATTTTTTTATAAAAATAATTTTTATTTCACTCTTTTTAGTGCATCGTGCAGGCAATTTACGTGTTTTCTGGTAAATAGGTATGTGATCAAACTCAAAACCTCCTTTTTCGAAGTCGGTTAAAATACCTTGAGGTATCCCCTTTCCAACAAAACAAGAATCATCTAAATCGGTTTATAAACAAAGGAGTTATGCCTAAAGATACGTATTAAATTCACATAAAGTGGTAACGAAAACGACAGTATTTTCAAGATTTCCTGAAAACTACTGAACCGATTTCAAAATTTCAAAAAATGGGACCAACTTGGAAACCAACCTGATGTAATAACGTTTGAACCATTTCAATCGGTTCAGCCGTCTTCGAGTAATCGGTGGACATACATAAAAAAAAAAAAAAAAAAAACATACATACTGACGAATAGAGAACCTCCTCCTTTTTGATTTAGAAGTCGGTTAAAAAGTAGAGAACGCGTTCGTTCCGATTCATAATAAAATAACTGCAGACATAGCAGTGTTGTCTGCAGTTATTTCATTGTGAAGCGTTTACTTGTGCAACCTGTGGCCAGAAATTCAACAGATATCACATTTTTATTCAACTTATCTTTCACAAGAATGTTTGTTTTTTTTTATTCACATCGGGGTAGCACTTAGCCTTCAGCACACCTGTTGTCAAGTGGTGATAAGGCTGAAGGTGAAGCACACTACTTCCGGAATCCTCACTCACTGAGGAACTGGCTATTTTATCTCTAACTGCCGGAACATATTAATGCTGAAAACATCACTGTTGTTATGGCGTCAGACTTAGATAAGATGGTGGTATCAAGCCAGGCGGACTAAGAACAAATCCTACCACCAACCAAACCGAATACAATAGTATCTGGGAACAGGGAATGTGAATCTGGGAATCGAACCCGGGACCTCAGGGTCTGATATGGGTGGGTTGTGCCACTAGACCACAGAGGCGGTCTCCACTCAAGAACTCCTCAAAGCGCATACATTTTTAAGTGAACCTTTAAGATACGCCAGATTTTGTACCGCAATTTGAAAATAGGTGTGCTTTGAGGAACACCTCGCTTAACCCAGCAGCTGCAATCATAGACCGTAAGTTATTATAATTTCAGCAATTCGCTGAATAGGTTTTTGCATAAAAAGGCAACTTAAATACCTGCAAATAGTAATGTAATAAAAAGTTTAACAAACAAAATATCATTTTAAAAGCAAAACTCAAAATAATGTTATAGCTTATTTCTTTTGTGCTTCGTTCGTTTACGAAAATAGCATTGCGGAAACGGAATCCAAAAACATTTCATAGCTTATTGTGTTTCTTTCTAAACATGTTCAATTCAGATTTCTAACAAAATCCTGTCTTGTATACCGAAATCTCGAAGCATCCTTCAGTATAATACAAACTTGGAACTATTTTGCATGTGAAGAGATATACGTTTGAGCATCTACCTACTTGAAATATAAATTGCATTCCTGCATATTTTATTTATGCACAACACAAGAAAAAGTTTTTTTTTATTCTTTATTTAATTAAGGGACTTTTACACAGAGTATGTCAGTCCCATTATACCCTAAACTAAGTTTCACAACACATTAAATAAGTATTTGCACCAAATCACACACAAGCCTGGCTGCATCCGATGCGGGATCCGCCAAAATAGTTTGGAAAACTGAAAAAGATTAGAAGCCAATTTTGGTGAGAGCACGGGAGATGAAATGCAAACATACTGCGATGTTTTCAGCATTTTTGTGTTCCGCCAGTTAGTGATAAGATAGCCAGTTCCTCATTCATGGAGGATTCTGGGAGTTATGCGCTTCCACTTTCAGCCTTATCTTTACTTAGGGCGATGATTCCCGACAGAAATAGGCACGCTTACGCTTGCTCGGCCGCGCGCGGTACACTTCACGCGGACGCAGCGGCAGCCGGCAGTGAACTGTGAACTGGCGAGCGCCCCGCGAGTCACTTAAAATTCAATTAAAAATTAAATAATAAAAAATTTAAACTTATGACGGCCGGAATCCCTCGGCTATTCAAAGACAATTATTTTCGTATATTTTTCATATACTAAAACCAAGTATAATGCAAGTAATAGGATATTTAGATTACGATTAGACGGATGTTTGGGATTTTATTTGACACAGTAAAATATCACCAATCGAAAAAAAACGGCCGGAAGCACAAGAAAAATAACATATAATTTTTCCAAATTTGAAGTACTTGGGATTTATCGAGTAATCCATAATTTAAAATATCCTATTTTGGGGAATCGCAGCCTTTGGTGAAGGCTAAGTGCTACCCCGTTGAGGATTAAAAAAAGACCTTTATGACAGCGATTCAAAAAAAAAGCGATGCAGAATAGGTTCCTAAAATGAATTGCTTTCTTTCGTACTACGACCTTCTAAAAACTGGATCGCAAATGATTCGCTAAATGTGAATGACCGAACGATTTGTGTCTTTATTTCTTCTACCCGTCTCTTTCACTCGATTCTGTCATGCCCGGAGAGTGAGAGGGACGGGTATAACCTGCAGTTGTCATGTTAAATCGACCGACATAAGGAATTCCAACGGTTGTTATTATTAGTATTTTAAGGTTATTCTTATGTCATAAGATATTTTTTCAAAAAATTCCATTTTCTGTTTGAAAAAATGTTTTGTATGAAAATTTTAAGAAATTTGTTTTGGATGAAATACTTTATAAACCTTTGCTTTTTACAATTAAATTGTTGTTTTGCAATTGTCTGGTTTCTAGCGCATGAGAATATATTGATTTTACCTGGGTTTGGTTTTGATTTTTCGCAATACTTACAAAAGTGTAACTATCAGTAAGTGGCCAAAACCGGTACATTTGGCACCTCTCACACATTTTGTATTATATACAAAAAACTATTTAACTTTGAAAAAAAAATGAAAAATGTAAATTATCTATAATTTAAGATATAATTAGTGTCTTAAATACCTAAGACCATTTAGTACTTAGCGCTTAAAAGTCAAAAATTCCTTAAAGTGGCCACAAAGGGTACCTCTGCCCTACTTACTACATTCGACGACCGATTTGGCGCAGGGGTAATCTACCTGCTTTCTGCGCCAGAGGTCTCGGGTTCGATTCCCGAACAAGACAAATATTTGTGTGCATGAACATGTCTTTTTGTCTTGGTCTGGGTGTTTTCTATGTATATTAAGTATGTATTTACAAACAAAAAGTATTTAAGTATATATTTATCCGTTATCAAGTTCACGAAGACACAGTTTCTTAAGAAATTAACTACGGGCTTAGATAATTGGTGTGATTGTAAGAAAATATTTATTTATTTATTATTATTTATTTACTAGTGCTTAAGGTGGTTCGATCAGCTCAGTAGCGCCACCAATAGAAATAAATCATTTACGATGTATCAAGGGTTTAGAATAAAAGTTTCGGTTATTTTGCACAAATAGAAGAGTAAAATTTTTAAGTATTTTTTCATGGCCTCAAATATGAGCATTAAGTTGATTGGATTTGATTTGATTTGATGGATCTCGATATTGCTAAATGTGGCCACTTTTGGCACTATTGATATTAATGACTTATTGCTTAAGTTAGAGTTCTTCAAAGTATATTTATAAAATGCATTTTACTCTTTTATTTCCGAAAAATAACCGAAACTTTTAATCTAAGCTTTTAATAAAACGTAATTGATTAATTTAATATTAATAATAATGATACACTTTATGCCATAGTCAACTTTAAAAAATAAAAGTGTTTAATAATGGTCATTATGATACAACCGGATACAGCTGTCACTTATGTTTCTTAATTTTACAGTCCCCATGGCAATCGTAGGATTTAGCGGCCCTAACTTCTAACTCTTTCAAACCCTTCTTTAGCCGGCAAATAAGAAACTTTTTTAAAATTATAATTTCAAGAATTAGATAAACTACTATTACGCAATTCTGTAAGTATAGGAAAAATGTGATAGTAAAAAACCACGAACGAGCCCTATAAGTAGCTTACAGACGGGATTCGAACCCGCGCCTCCGGGGCATCGGATCATCGGCAGAGCATCAGGCCGGATCCACGGAGGCTCGTGTTCGAATCCCGCTTGAAATCTACTTATAGGGCTCGTGGTTTTTTACTATCTCATTTTTCCTATAAATCTTTCCTATTTGTAATATTAGTATAGTTATCAGTGATTATTCGTAAATATGCTAAATTCGATGTATTGGCGACTGTACCAATAACAATTTCATAGTTTCGAGAATGTCATCAGTAAATTTTGTATCGTAGCTTAGCATACGAACGGACTTTAATTTATTTGTACTAAACTCGCTTACATGATGTGACTAGTGGTTTGCCGGAACTTCGTCTGCGTGCCGTTCAGGCTAGCCTAACAAACTTTTAACCCAAAAAAATGGTTAGGCGGGGTCTTTCGAGTAGTTCTGTATATTGTCTTTACCTTTTTTTTCTGTAGGAGATGATGCAACTAGGTAAAGGAAGACTGATGTTGTGTCTTCCTTCCGGGCTAGGTGTTGTTAGCCCGGGGACAACTGTCCAATGTATCGTAAGCGAGATGTAGGTTCTCCGTACTACGGCGGCACGCTTAATGGTTATGTGCGCGTCGTCCAGATGTCGCCACATTTTCTACAAACGGGGTAGGACTTAGCCTTCCTCACAATCATCACACCTGGGGGCCAAGTCTGCGTGTCTCGATCGTGTTTCAATTGTAGTTCAGTGGTAGTGCTTTTTCAAGCACTAGTTACAAGAATTAGGACAGTATGATGTGTTGTGAATATAGTGTGTGGTGTGACCATCAATAGTATTGTGAAAAAAATACTTAGGTATTTCTTGTAACTGTGTGTAAAACAGCACTACAACTGAACTACAATTGAAACATGATCGAGACACGATTGTGACATAACGTTAGCAGACTTGGCCCCCTGATGTTAACTGAAGATAAGGCTGAAGATGGAAGCGCACTACTCCCGGAATCCTCATCTCTGGGGAACTGGCTATCTTATCTCTACTGTCGTAATGGAATACAACGATGCTGCTGAAAACAACGTTCTTATGGCGTCAGCTTTAGATAAAGTGGTGATAGATAGCCATGCGGGCTCATAACAAGAACTACCACCAACCGAACCGAATACAATATGTAGGTACCCCCAATGGGAATAGAACCCGGGACCTCTTGGTCTGATACTGGTAGTGTGTTCTATACAGGGGTGGTTAACAGAACCTATATTATTGAAATTGTGGCATATTTTTATCTAGGAAATCCCACGGGAACGGATACCATCCAGGTAAAACCGCTGAGAGCTGCTTGTTTTTTCATTTAAAAAATAAAATAGAAACCCGGTGACCTTGTGACGAGTAATAGATAATTTAAGTTTATTTGGATAGATAGAACAATATACATATTATGAATTTGATATCATTTTAAAGTGTAGATCATCTACTATTTTGATCATTATTAATTATTGGCCTATATCATATGTATCTATGGTAAAAGTCGAAACAAAAACGCGCAAAAGTTCTTCATGAAATTTTCGACTTTAACATTTTTTTTGAGACTGTTCGGAAAAGATCGACGTTTCTGAACGCATCTATAATGTCACGTCAAATTGACATTTAGCTGTCACTTGAAGTTGACAGCGCGCGCTTGATTGGAATTCTTGTAATAAAGATGTCGGATTAATTTTGCTGAATTGTTAAAAACCGCTCGCGTTGAATATGCCTGGCATATCGAGTTTGAATTGAATCCTGAATTATCCTTGTGATCCCGTTTTGTACGACCAAGATTTTGACGCCATCGTGACGATCGGGCCGGTCGCGGAGTTTTGAAATAAAGAGTGCCACCACACGCTTTGTTGTCGGGAAAATATATATTAATAAACAAGCTCCCCCGCGTGTGTCGTTGTGTATTGCTGAAGCGCCCAGTGTCTTGGGAACGCTGTTATTTGTGTTGTGAGTAAGGTGACGAATTGGTAAGGTCTGCAGAAGAAGACGGAGCTACCAGGGGGCGCCCCCCCTCTCCCCACGCTGCCCAGGAGCCTTTCGACAGCACAGACCGTATGTAAAATTCACCTTACTTAACATTAAGTCGCTGTGTATCGCAGTCCAATTGTTCAGTTACATCCCGGCTGAAACCAAGTTTTGTCCGGAGTCTATACTAGTAATACCAGCTTCCACTGCGCTATGCCATTCCGCGGGTCTAGGCGGGGGTGTACTGAACATTTCTTGGTAGCAAGAGCGTAGCTTGAAGGCCTGAGAGGCCCACGCCAAAACTTTGTTTATTAATCAGTGCCGTTTTGATGACCATCTGGTCCGGACTAGATTAATTTGTACTTGTAAATGGTAATTAACTTGCATTTGAAAAGTAAAGGGCATTCCTTTTGTTATTGGTTCCATGTCTTGTAATTAATTGTCATGTATTGAAGTTCCAAAATGTAAACAGATGCCTTTCTTTGTTCATAATAATTATTATTTCGTTTGTTAGCAAATTTGAGTTGTGAATATTGACAACTACTTAGTGAAACTTAAATGATTTGAGACATTATTTACACATTGAAACTTATTGAAACTTGTGCTTTGAAATAATTAAAATTAACTTGTTGTATGTAACTATCCAAGTGAATTTCAATAGTCAGTGATTTGTTTGAACTGAATAACTTGTTGACTTATAAAGGCAAAGTTAATTTGTGTCTAAGTTATAACCTCTTGAGAGTTAGAGTTATAATTATATACTTGAGTTTTGTTGTTTTCTGATAACCTCCAAATATTTAAGAGTTTGTGTCATTATAAATACTTTGTTGTTGTAATATTGGAATTTTGTGGTTATTAATAACCTCCAAATATTGGAGATTTTGTGTTATAGTGAATATTTTGAATTTGTTGTTTTTGTTGATAAATTTGTGACGTTACAATGACGGCCTCCTCTGCTAAAGCCAAAATACGTTCTGAGTTACGGTGGTTAGCTTCTGCGGTTGCATTGTTGGATCGACCGGATAGGACGGAGGCCTTGTTGAACAGATACGTAGATCTGCCCATACGTTTGGCTGTTGTTGATGAACAGTATGCCTTATTTTTGGAAAAGACTGTTGAGGCCGATGTGGAAATGCGACAAGAAGTCGGTTTGGATGTGGACCAGTGTTATGATTTTGCGGACAGAATTACCCAGGTGGCTCGACCTTTGCAAGTGGCAAGAGAGAATGAACCGAGCCCGTCCCCGGTCACATCTAAGAGTATGCCCCCTCTATTTGCTAGATTGGCCCCCTTAGGCTTAAGGCGTTTTGCTGGTCGTCTAGAGGACTGGGAGGGCTTTATTAATATTTTTGATAGTCTCGTACATGCCCGGGATGATTTGACCCAGGGCCAGAAGTTGGCTTATTTGTTATCCGTGTTGGAAGGGGAGGCCCTTGAATCGGTTCAACATTTGGCCCCCTCGGATGAAAACTACCCTATTGCTAGGGATTTGATTGCCCGTCGGTACCAGAACGTACGACGTCTGGCGGACGACCATGTTGCCGCCATTTTGAATTTACCCCGCGTTGCCAGCGTGATGCACTTGAGAGTGGCTTTGTTGAATCCGCTGTTGGTTGCCTACAACGCATTAAAAAACTTAAAACTCCCAGTGGAGCAGTGGTCGTTTTTGTTACTGCACATTGTCCTGGGAAAGTTGCCGGACTCTGTTAAGGTCCGTTTTGAGCAGCAGTATGGTGGGGATAGTGCGACTTATCTGCCACCCTTCTCGGACCTCTTGACGTTCCTGGAAGGAGAAAGTAGACTGGCAGATAATTCCTCTCTGGCCGGTCCTATGGGACCCGAACGACCTGTGCCACAGAGTAGGTCCCCCACCGGACCCCCCCGTAGGGGGCGTATGGCCCCTCGCGCGCCCGGCCGCTATGCCGCCGTCCAGGAGACCGCCCGCTGCTTGTACTGTCGGGAACCGGGTCACAGCACGACCCGTTGTGATAAGTTCCTCGACCAGCGCGTCCAAGGCCGTCGAGCGATCGCGCGACAACGGACATGGTGCTACTCGTGCTTGGGCCTGCACATGCAGCGCGAATGTACCCAAGCGCACCCATGCCGCTTTTGTAAGGGCAACCACCATCCCCTCCTCTGCATGAACAGCCCAGAGGGCGGCGGAGCGCCGCAGCGCGTCGCTGCAGGATCACCTCGTATGGGTGGGGGTCTCGGACCCCCCGCGGTGTTTGCATCCCGCAGCAGTTCTAGTGGCCACCAGAGTGGCCCCAGACGCTCTCCGCCACGTTTGGAGCCTCAAACGGGCGGGGGACCCAGGGACCCCCCCATGGGAAACCGATCCCCAAGGATGGGGATGAGTTATGCGAGCGTTGCCGGAGGTCGTAGAGGCCCCCCGCGACGTTTTGAGCCTCGCACGGGCGGGGGTCCCACGGACCCCCCCATGGGAAATCGGTCCCCAACTAGGGGGTTCGATTTTGCGAGCGTTGCGGGAGGTCGTAGAAGCCCCCCGCAACGTGTTGAGCCTCGCACAGCCGGGGGTCCCCGGGACCCCCCTTCTGAAAATCGTTCACCGTGCCCCCGCGACTATGGGGCGACGTACACGGTGGATGCTAGGCACCGATTCTCGCCGCTGCTCGCCGAATACCCGCGTTTGGAGCGGCGCCCGCCCCGTCTTCAAGGGGCCGGGAGATATAACCCGCCTGATACCGGGCGAATTGGACGTGGGCAGTATGTGGGAGAATGGGACCCACTGGATCGCTATGAGCGACCCCCTTACCATGGGGGGACGTCTGGGGACCCCACATACTAGCAATCAACGTGTTTACGGTCGATTGTAGCCACCCCTCCAGAGACCGTTTTGTTGCCCACGGCCTCTGTGCTTGTCAGGGGATTGAATGGCGACCTTGTGGAAGTTCGCGCCTTGTTGGATTCCGGTGCTCAGGGGTGTGTTGTGTCATCTTGGTTAGTTAGGCGGTTGGGCCTCAAGGTGCACCCCCACACGGAAGGCGTGAGAGGTGTTGGCGATGTGAAAGTCCCCGGGTTGTTAGGGCATGTTGACTTCACATTTACATCACGTAATAAGTCCACGCCAGGCATTAAGACCTCGGCGATTGTGTTGGACACAGTTGTTGGCCGTCAACCTTCAGTTGACTTGGGACCGAGTATGTTGTCTTTGGTGTCTGATTCCCCACTCGCCGATCCAAATTTCTTCCGCCCAGGCCCGATTGATGCTCTCCTTGGAGCCGATGTCCTGGGGCGAGTTTTGTTGACGGGGAAGCGAGTTTTGCAGCCAGATGGCTTGGTAGCTCTGCAGACGACACTCGGTACAGTTGTGATGGGCCCTGCTCGCCGCGTTTTGGATTCCCTTGATGAGGATCGCGGTCTTGTTTTTAATGTGTCTCTCTCCGAAGTGGTGCAGAAGTTTTGGGAGGTTGAGGAACCTCCACCAGCCCCGCGGGTTGACCCAGTAGCGGATGAATGCGAGTTGTATTACCAGAATAACACTGGTCGCCTCCGCTCTGGTCGTTTGATCACCCGTCTCCCCTTTCGTGCCGGCCGACCTCCTCTGGGCGAATCCCGACCGCTAGCGGAACGTAGGCTAGTGGCGATGGAGCGTCGCATGAGCAAGGATCCGGTCTTCCGCCAGAAGTATGTTGAATTCATGCGGGAGTATGAGGAGTTAGGGCACATGTCCGTGAGCGATTTGGATTGGCGCTCCGTTGAGCACTTCTTTCTGCCGCACCACGCCGTTTTGAAATCCGGAAAGATTCGGGTGGTCTTTGACGGTTCGGCTCCCACCTCTACTGGAGCGTCCTTGAACCAGTGTCTGCATGTAGGTCCCAAGCTGCACACGGAGATCTCAGACATTTTGACCAACTTCCGGCGGCACCAAATTGTATTTATGACTGACATCCGGATGATGTTCAGACAAACGGTCATCCATCCAGAGGATAGGAGGTACCAATTGATTTTGTGGAGAGAGAGTCCTAGGGACCCCTTGTTGATTTATGAATTGAATACGAATACGTACGGTTTGGCTTCGTGCCCGTTTGTTGCGATTCGTTCTTTGTTGGAGTTGGCCGAGAAGGAGCGCTTGAGATACCCTCGCGCCTCCGCCATTTTGGCCAGTGACGTCTATGTGGATGACATTTGCACGGGCGCCTCATCTGTCTCAGAGGCGATTGTCCTGAGAGACGAACTCACCGCCCTTTTGAAGTCGGGAGGTTACGAGTTGAGGAAATGGATATCCAACTCGCCTGATGTACTGGTAGGTTTGCCCGAAGAGCACCAGCAGGACCCCCACCTATTCGAAAATGTTGATAATCCCCATGTGGTGACCGTCCTTGGCGTACAGTACAAACCGGTCTCTGACACTTTCACTTATTGTGTGGATTTACGACCACCGAAAGTCTGGACCAAGCGTTTAGTATTGTCTACTGTCGCACGTACCTTTGACCCCAATGGGTGGATTTGCCCCGTGCTGTTTATGGCCAAGTGTTTCTTGCAACGGTTATGGGCTTCGGGTGTGTCGTGGGATGAACCCCTCTCGGACGAGTTACTCCGAGATTGGTCGAGCTTCGTTTCATCCCTCCCCGAGATTAATGAAGTGAATTTGCCGAGGCTATTCCTCCCTTCTGAAAATTGTAAAGTTACTCTTCACGGCTTTTCCGATGCCTCCGAACGTGGATTTGCTGCGGCCGTGTACCTCCGCACCGTTACTGTTGACGGAGTTGCTGCTGTGCATCTGGTGATAGCGAAAAGCAAAGTCGCTCCCCTTCGGACTCGTCATACGATCCCGAGGTTGGATTTGTGTGGAGCTGCCCTCCTAATGCGTTTGTTGAACCACGTATGGCTCACATTAGGTCGATCTATTAAGATACAAGAGGTTTATGCTTGGACGGACAGTCAGGTCGTCCTTTGTTGGTTGAAGGCTCCGGCGCACACCTTGGACGTGTTTGTGGCCAATCGAGTGTCGCAGATTTGTAATTCCGACATCGAGTTGATTTGGAGACACGTGCCGGGAACCATGAATCCCGCGGATTGTGCGTCTCGGGGTTGTGTAGCCCCAACCCTAATTAACCACCCCCTCTGGTGGGGCCCACAGTGGTTGATGCGGCCTGAGTCGGAGTGGCCGCCCTCTCCAGCGTTGTCGAACGTAGCCGTTCCTGATATGCGGGCATGCGTCCTGGAGACTAACCCCGCCGGGGAAAAGGATTTGTTGTTGGATCGGTAGAGCTCCTTACAGAAGCTGCTTGGTGTTACCGCTTGGATCAGACGTTTTGTGTACAATTGCAGAAACCCACGCGCGAGGCGTGATTCGTCGGTTCTCACTCCGGACGAGCGTAGGGACGCGCTCTTGTTTTGGGTCCGGAGAGTACAAGCTGATAGTTTTGAGTCCGAGATTGAAATTTTGCGTTTAGGCCGTCGCAAGTTGAAGGGCGCGGAATCGCGATTGAATCCCTTCCTGGACGAGAGTGGGCTTTTGCGAGTCGGCGGAAGACTTCGAAATGCGAACCTGCCGTATGGAGCTCGTCACCCCCTTTTGTTACCTAAAGCCGGACATTTGACTCAACTGATAATAACAGATCGCCATGTGAATGCACAACATGCTGGCTGTAATGCTTTGTTGGCCATTTTGCAGCGTGAATTTTGGATTTTGTCTGCTCGTCGAGCCATTCGCACTGTGGTTTTCCGTTGCCTGCCTTGTTATCGATTGAAGGCCGCGACCATGCAGCCCCAGATGGGTGATTTGCCTGCTGATCGCGTCACGGAATGTAGAGCTTTTGCCGGAGTCGCCACCGACTTCGCCGGTCCCTTTACTGTAAAGGCTTCGAGACTGCGTAATGCTAAAACCTATAAGGCGTACTTGTGCGTGTTTGTGTGTTTGTCCACCAAGGCTGTCCATTTGGAAATTGTCTCGGAATTGTCTACCGAAGCCTTTGTCGCCGCCTTGAGCAGATTTGTTTCCCGTAGAGGACTGCCGACATTGATACGTTCCGATTGTGGTACTAATTATAAGGGAACGTGTAATTATCTTAAGGAAGTAGTTAAGTTTTTTGTTGATAATAAAATAGACATTGGAACCACCCTCTCCCGGCGTGGGATAATCTGGAAGTTTAGCCCTCCAGCTTGTCCGACGTGGGGAGGAATTTTTGAAGCTTGTGTAAAGGCTGCCAAGACACACTTGCGTCGCGTGATTGGAGAAACTATTCTCACGTTTGAGGAACTTGATACGGTATTTTGTAAAATTGAGGCCGTCCTCAAATCGCGACCCTTGTGCCCGTTGTCTTCGGACCCGAATGACCTGGAAGCGTTGACCCCAGGTCATTTCTTGATCGGACAGCCCCTTTTGGCGTTGCCTGAATATCCGATTCAGGATGTAGGATCCCATCGTTTGTCGCGATACCAACTTTTGAAACAGATGTCCCAAAACTTCTGGGCACGTTGGTCGATGGAGTATTTGCATATCCTACAACAGCGCGTGAAGTGGACAGATAAAACCATCCCACCCCAGACTGGCGACCTCGTGTTGATTAAGGATGCTAACCTGCCGCCCCTATGTTGGCGAAGGGGGCGCATTGTTAAACTCTACCCCGGAACTGACGGAGTTCCTCGTTTTGCTGAGGTTTTGATTCGAGATTCGGTTTTGAAGAGAGCCGTTAGTGGGCTCTCCCGATTACCCGTAGATTGACGTACCGTTCTTAACGGTCCGGGGCGGGGGGATGTTCGGAAAAGATCGACGTTTCTGAACGCATCTATAATGTCACGTCAAATTGACATTTAGCTGTCACTTGAAGTTGACAGCGCGCGCTTGATTGGAATTCTTGTAATAAAGATGTCGGATTAATTTTGCTGAATTGTTAAAAACCGCTCGCGTTGAATATGCCTGGCATATCGAGTTTGAATTGAATCCTGAATTATCCTTGTGATCCCGTTTTGTACGACCAAGATTTTGACGCCATCGTGACGATCGGGCCGGTCGCGGAGTTTTGAAATAAAGAGTGCCACCACACGCTTTGTTGTCGGGAAAATATATATTAATAAACAAGCTCCCCCGCGTGTGTCGTTGTGTATTGCTGAAGCGCCCAGTGTCTTGGGAACGCTGTTATTTGTGTTGTGAGTAAGGTGACGAATTGGTAAGGTCTGCAGAAGAAGACGGAGCTACCAGGGGGCGCCCCCCCCTCTCCCCACGCTGCCCAGGAGCCTTTCGACAGCACAGACCGTATGTAAAATTCACCTTACTTAACATTAAGTCGCTGTGTATCGCAGTCCAATTGTTCAGTTACATCCCGGCTGAAACCAAGTTTTGTCCGGAGTCTATACTAGTAATACCAGCTTCCACTGCGCTATGCCATTCCGCGGGTCTAGGCGGGGGTGTACTGAACAGAGACATATGCTTGCTTTTGGTAATTAACTTCTAAGTTATTTAATTTTTGCATTTTCTAAGCATTCCGTAGGTATTTTTATATTTCGTACAGTTTTTGTAGCTGTTGAGTTATAAGCGTTTTTGTCAGCATAGTCACCGGCCGGCCGCTACATCGCGGCGTGCCCGCCGACCGTGGACAGGTGACGCTAAAGTTCACTAACGCGCTTGGACTGTACGGTGGTTATCTACTGTTTGGACTACATTTGATTAACATCATCACTATCATCATCATCTTGTTAGTGAAACGACGCCCACTGCTGGGCTTAGGCCTCCCCCAAGGATCTTTACAACGAGCGGTCCTGCTTGGCCCGCATCCAGCGGCTTCCCGCGACCTTGACTAGATCGTCGGTCCACCTTGTAGTGGGCCTGCCCACGGTACGTCGCCTGGTACTTGGTCGCCATTGGAAAAACCTTTCCACCCCAACGGCCATCGATTCTCCGTGCCACGTATCACGCCTACTGCCACTTCAACTGAGCAATCCTTCGAGCAATGTCGGTGTTCTGATCGATCGCGCAGGGAAATACCAAGCATCGCTCCTTCCATTGCTCGCTGGGTGACCTTGAGCGTTCTTATGAGACCCATAGTAAACGACCACGTCTCGATCCCTTAGGTCATTACTGGCAACACAGTAGTCAAAGACTAACTTGATTAAAATGATAAGTCAATAGTATTCAATATTCAGGGTACAGTTCATATAAAGTAGGTACTCGAATAGGAAATCTCTCTACATATATTCGTAGTCAGGAATTCTTGAAGCGAATAACATCGTATGCAATCCTTTGTTATAAATTCCTCGTTCAATAACTGAAACAATTTCTCGACAATATTCAAAAGGAAAATTTATATTTACCTATTCGATATTGTTATATGAAATTGTATTTGAGCTGAAGTGTGACAAATTTAGTTCGATTGATGTTGCTACTGGTCGCTCACGGGGTGGGTGTTCAAAGACATACTTTTTCGAGCTTCTTGATGCTTCGGAAGGCACTTTAAGTTGTTACACCCGGCTACATAATAATATGCATTTGTAATATTTTTTTTATCCACAACGGCCGGGTAGCACTAACCGTGCCTGTCTCTCGCCGCGCCCAGCTCTCCCGCCAAGCCTAATAGGCTTCGCGTCAGGGCTGGGCGGTTAACCCCTGCCCCGCCCCCTGACGAGCTCGAAAGTTCGAGAGGAGGCCGGACATAAGGAGAGAGCCTCTTCTCAATCTATGTAGTTATAAGGTTACCCAGTCAGGATGGGCTGACCAAATGGGGCGGTTGAGAGTAGGCACCACTACCTACTAAACCCCTCACTACTTGCTCTCCGCCGACCTAACATAATACCTAAGGGAACAATTAATTTTCTTATCAAATCACAAACACAAAATAAGTCAAAGAAAGTAGAATAATGGACCTCCCAGAGATTACCTAACCGAGACTGGGAGAAATGTCAGTGGGGTAGATTGATGCGACACACAGGCAGAGAGGATCGCCAATAATTGTTAAATAAATTGATAAAAAACAGTTATTTCGATTTTCAAAATAAATTACAGCCGATTATGTTGCCGATGACCAAGATCTATATAAAAAAAAAATCACCAAAACCCGTTAAGTAGTTGTGTCTCGGACTCGCGAGATAAAAAGTGACGTTCACGGCCGGCTCCGAGACGCGTTTCATGCTGAGTCAATGTCTCTGACTCGCGAGATAAGATCTGAAGTTTGCGATCGGCTGTGAGACGCGTATCACGCTGAGTAAGTGTCTCATACCCGAATACTCGTACGCTACTCATCTTTGGGAGCGTCTCACACACGAGTGAATGTCTCCAACTCGCGAGATGTAACATGACGCTGACGATCAGAAGTAAGTCGCGCTTCACGCTGCATTAACGTCTCTGAGGCACGAGAAGAAGCGATTCGTTCCCGATCAGCAGCTAATCTGTTTTCTCTTTGCATATCTGTTTCCAAAAACAAAGATTCAGAGTAACGATCTCGTCTTGCTTCTAAGCGTGTCTCATGTTCTTCCTCAGTTTCTTGAGATCTATCTCGTCTTTTTCGTTTGGAGTCTCTTGAATACTGAGAAAGACTTGTTTTTTTTTTCGTGTAGGCATTTCAGTGAATGTCGCAACAACCAAATTTAACAAAAGCAAAACAATGCAAAACCCAGTTAATGTTAACTAAAGCTCTAAAATATACGGAAAATTTGATGGCTGCTCCCTTGCGTTACCGGGTAGGCTACCGTGCCAAATTTGATGTATACGTAAACGATGACAATAACATAAGCCCGAAGGCATTTATATAGATAGTATTAAAAAGGGAGTTTTAGCCAGTACCTACTAATACTGTTTCCGCCTTCACCACGTGGAGGTACTCCCAACTTATGTTATTTACATTTTGTTTTTCAATCAATTGTGCTTCAATCAATTCTTAAGAAAATATTTTATTTGAATGCTTAAGATATTATAAGAAGTTTGTAAAAAGTAACAGTTGTGATATCACGCTGTGTAATACGTAAACAGATAGTGCTCTTTTGCTGAACAACCTTCCTTAAGGCGCCACATTCGTATATCTTAAGCTTTATCTGGACTCTTGGGGGAAATCAGATGTACCAGACTTTAGATTATTGTATGCCAATAATAAATACCTGTCACGCTGAACAACTTCTCTTAAAACGCTTTATTTGTATCTCTTATAGTTTAGCTGGGCTGCTAGGATTCCACATCAGGTGTGCCAGAACTTCGATATTTTTACGTCAATAGAAATTGCTCTTATAGTTTAACCTGGCTGCTAGGGTTCCACATCAGGTGTACCACACCTTCAAAACTTGTACGTCAATATAAAATGCTTATCACGTTAAACAATTTATCTTCAGACGGTATTTTTATATCTCTCATATTTTGGTTGGACTGCTATGGTTCCACATCAGGTATACCGATCTTCAAAATAAATTATAGCCTTTATGTTGGCGAGGACTAATAGCTATATAACAAAAAAAAATCATCAAAATCCGTTCAGTAGTTTTTGCGTGAAACGCGGACAACAGACAGACAGACAGACAGACAAACAAAAAATTCAAAAACCATATTTTTGGTATCTGTTTCGTTTAAGAAGACCCCTGGACATTTTTTTTCTATTTCTTTTCATTGTACAGAATCGGCTCGTTTACAGTTTTATTATAAGTGTATAGATCTTTATTCAACTTAATGATCTTTATCGTCATATCTATCGCTGTTTATAGATGTATTTTTTAATTTATTTATTTATTTAAACTATATCGCACAAAAGGGTACAAAAGGCGGACTTAATGCCATAAGGCATTCTCTACCAGTCAACCAGAGAGCTGGGTACCGAGATCATCAGAGGCGGTGCAAAAATCTGATAGGAGAATAATTTCAAATTAAAATATAAATGTTCATACTAACAGCATACTAATGTATCAGGGGAGACTGTCAACCCGATCCCCCATTACCAATGACTGCCACGAGAGCAAGTACTGGGAGTTCTAGTGGGTCCTCCCAAAGGTGAGTCCCACATTTCGAATCACCCCTGCACCCAGGGACGAGGGAAGCATAAACGCATTTCTCCCAGTCACAACTCTATGCTGTCTATAGATAAATTATTAATTGAAGTTGTTTACTGTTCTCCCCGCCTGTATACCACGTAGCTTCATCGATTAAGTAAATAGAGTAACCACGGAATTAACTTAATCCTACTCGGAACAAAGTCTCGATTCGGATGTTTCATTCGATTTGTTCACCGACAATTGGGCCTAATTCGATTGGAATTAAATCGATTTAGCCTTTAGCTTGCCTTGTTTGCATGGACAAAGAAGTTAATTTTGCGATTAAAATTTGGGAGTAATTTTCGCTAACGACGCGTTTAATACGGATTAACATACTGATGATACGAGAACTCTAATCTATGCAAATCATAATTGTTTCATGCAAACAAGGGATTGTTTAATCGAGGATTTTAATCGATATCAAATCATAGTCAGCCTTAATAGCTTACTACTGGGGTTGAGAACTTTATTTAGAATGGCATTACTTTTAACACTTTTCCTGGACACAAGAATCACGTGGCCAGGATAAGTAAATTCCACAGAACATGGAAACAAGAGAAAAAATAACTGTGTGTAAAAATTGTGTGAAAACTTCATTAGCAACGTTGTGCACTTTTTGTGATGGGTAAAAAATGTTAAACTCGCGTCAAGATCACGTGACCGTCAGATCGAAAATTCGTAAGACGGACACTGATCAAAAAACTGTTACAATGTCATTAGACGTAGGCAAATTTTGCCACCGTTTCCAAAGTTGTGATAGTTCAGAAAACGGGTGCCATTGAAGCCAGAAGACCTCGGTTCAAATCTAGTCCATATTTTATTCTTTTTTTTTGTCCAATTCCTTTTTTTTTGTGAAAAAGTCTAGGGAGCCCATTTCACTTCTGCCTGCACTCCCGTGGTTTTTCCAGTACCTATTCAATTTCCAATTCCATACATATTGCAATCATTTTAACAATTCAATTTGCGTATTCGTTCACACACAACATAATTATACCTAGATGCAAGAAATTCGCTATTCTGCGACGCCCTCTGCTGGGCATAGGCCTCCCCCAAGGATGGTATGGTCATACGCCTGATGAATGTTGGGCTCCGGCAGTCATAGATAAGATAGTCAGTTCTTGAGTGGTTAAGAAAAATTCCTTATCATAACTTTACAGCACGTGTGATGAAGGTTATACGTTACCAATAAAAAGTTATTACTTATCAACAATATAAAGTTATTATCAATCAACATCACATACCTACATCGTTCCAATACCAAACTATAGTAGCTAAAGCACTAGTATTATGGAAATTGGAAACAACGACGGGTATTACCACATACACCCAGACCCGAGGAAATATTGATATGTTCGTATTTGGACTCGGGACCTCTAGAGATAGCGCTACCTTGAAAGCAAGTGCGTACACCATTCGGCCACGGAGGTTATCGTTAGGAGGAAGTATCATATCTTGTGGATTTGCTTACGATTTTGGGTAGTGACAACTTACAATGCAGGTCCGGGCTCATGGGGACGAAGTCACACGCGTTTAAGGCGCTACTCGGAAAATGTATGGACTTTTTGATTTAAAACTGTAGGACGGTTACAGTTGTTTCAAATCTGGTAATCAGAATATATTTCTTCACACCTTTATCTAGATTAGTGTAGTTTTAAAAACACGATTTTATGATTTTGCCTCGACACTTTGTCTTTCGAAAAGACCTCTAAAAATACAAAAAAATTCAAGATTATTCTTAAATGGGGTTACTTACACTATTAGAAATTGGTTTAATTAGTGGACACCAATAATATTTAGGATCGTATAGAAACATTTTATTTTTTTAATCTTTGTAGTTTTTTAATACGAAGTGATTTTGTGTTTTTTTTGCCTAATCTGCAAAATCGGTCTCGCTCCCGCGCGCGTCATGTTCTCATTGCTATCTCGCTTCAGCATATTTTTTTCGAGTATCGCCTTAAAAGTCTATTTTATACAGTGTTTTAAAGTCAATTCTAAATAAACGAGTATAAAAGTTCATTCACCCCAATTTTACCAGAACATCTAAAAGTGTAGTTCTCGAAGCTTCTTTATTTATCACGCTTTAAAACTCCTTTAACCCGGTTGAGGATGTGTGTGACCCAAATAGCTGAGACATAGAATAAATACAACCAGTATTTCATCTTCATATTTTTATAAAAGGTCTAAACTCGAGTTAGCGTACCTATATATATATATATATATATATATATATATATATATATATCTCTCTCTCTCTCTCACACACACACACACACACACACACACTATTGTCATCCTTCGAATAGACTTAGCACGCGCGCCTCGAGAAAATATGTTGACTTTAATTTGGTTATCAAAGTGATTTTGTCACGTTCACTTATCCTATCCTACTAATACTATAAGTGAGTATGGATGGATGGATGTATAGATGTTTGTTACTCTTTCACGCAAAAACTAATAAACGGATCTAGATGGAATAACTCAAAGAATACTTTTTATCCCGATATTTCCACGGGAACGGGAACCACGCGGGTGAAACCGAGGGCGGCCGCAAGTCATTAATATAAGTAATACAGCAATTTTAATGTGAGTCTATATGTGTTGTTTATAATATGTATGTATGTTTATAATAACTATGTATAAGGTATTAATTTATTGTATGTAGGTATATAAAGTTTGATAAGTTCTTATTTTGATTTATTTTGTTTAACAATTTTTTCTTTAATGCCGCCGTAAACTCTCTTCACATCCTTTCTGGTTGGCTGGTAAAGAATGCCTAGGGGCATTAAGTCCGGCATTTGTATGTTTATGACAATAAAGAATCAATAAATAAATAACCCGCATTCCGACCTTTTATATAAAGATATAAAACTGGAAAGTATTTATTCTGTAGCTGAGTCATCGTTCGCTTTATCCGTCGAAGGGACACGGATATACCGTTCCCGGGAGTGCTAAGATTCCGGGTTACATAACCCGGGATTAGTCCAAGGATACACTGTTTATATGATTGACAAGCTGCATATGAGGACCAACAACCAAATGTGTATGTAATGTACCGTGACTTTTGGTATGGGGATATTAAACTCTTTGGAAGCAGCCATGGAAGTAATGTCAGATTTGTTATTACGTCAGTCATACGATTTTGCATACATTCCCGCGGGATTGTGATATTATTCCAGGATTGTTATGGAGAATGTGGTAGGTTCTATATAGGGCAGAGGTACCCTTTGTGGCCACTTTAAGGATTTTTTGACTTTTAAGCACTAAGTACTAAATGGTCTTAGGTATTTAAGACACAAATTATATCATAAATTATAGATAATTTATCTACCTTCAAAGGTACATTTTTCAAATTTATAAAAGTTAAATAGTTTTTTTTATATTACACACAACACAATGTGTGAGAGGTGCCAAATGTACGTGTTTTGGCCACTTACTGATAGTTAAACTTTTGTAAGTATTGCGAAAAATCAAAACCAAACCCAGGTAAAATCAATATATTCTAATGCGCAATATAAACTAATGCGCTAGAAACACAACAATTTAATTTAAAAAAACAAAGGTTTATAAAGTATTTCATTCAAAACAAATTTCTTAAAATTTTCATACAAAACATTTTTTCAAACAGAAAATGGAATTTATTGAAAAAAAATCTTATGACATAAGGAATTCTAACGGTTGTTATTATTACCATACCTTATTTTAATTGCCTTTATCAAAAATGGCTAAAAGTTGTTTAGAAAACTTTTAGAGCAAAAAGTGGCCAAAACCGGTACAGTGGCCAAAACCGGTACGCCTGCCCTACTCGGCGTAGGGGCTAATAACTAAAGTAATAGTACAGTATTGGCCACTCTCCGTTTCCGCACGTCCCAACAATGTTCATTTTAGTCATTCCACATAGGTACTCGTAGTTCTTGAGTTATGTAATCTTGGATGGATTCGCTGGTACAGTCGAGATTCATAATATCTGTGCACCTTTGAACTTTGTCGTAGCAATTATAGTGACAATTTGTATTTAAAGTCAAAGACGATGTCAAATAACTTAATGCTACAAAGTCCAAAAATATACAGATATTATTGAACTCGACTGTACCAAGCATCTGCGCATTTTACAGTATTTTTTTTTATTTTATTCTTATTTGAAAAGTGGGTTAGTCACATACTGACTATATTACCCCCGTAAAAAAATCTACAATCATGAACTTAAATAAATTAACCAATAAACACTACATATTAACCAAAAAAAAAACTAGCTTCTACATACATTAATTCTATTTACCAAATCTTTGCCATTACAAAGATTTAGGTTTTATTAACCGATTTGTGAAATTAAAAGAAAGTTTACGACATTATGACTTACGATTCTAGAATATAATCAGCTGTTGACTATATTTAGTCGAGTCAATGTTGTACTATTCTAATGGAACAGATGATGTTCTTTTTCGCGATTTCGTGGCTAGTGAAAGTTGTTTGTATAGAATAGATGGACACATGCATCCCTTAAAATATTTATCCTTATTTATAAAAAAAAACTAGCTTTCCGGCCGCGGCTTCGCCCGCGTGGACTATACGACGTTATCTCGCGAGAACCTGGGGGGCAATTGCGTAAGGTAATCGTATTAATTTGACAGTTCATATCGTATTCAATCGGCTGCAATTTGTATGGAATGACGTTTATTATGATACAATATGAACTATCAAATGAATACGATTGACTTTACGCAATTCCATAGCAGATATGTTTCCGGGATAAAAAGTAGCCTATTTCACTCTCCAGCTCCCAAACTATCCACATACCAAAAACCACGTCGATCCTTTGCTCCGTTTTAACGTGAAAGTCGAACAAACAAACACTCTTACACATTTATAATTAATATTGGTATGGATTGTGGTGTTTAATTCGGTTTAGTCGCATAATGCCCAATTCGCGAAATGACTACATATTCGCAAATTGACCAATTCTCAATGTTCAAAATGGTGGGTTTTGACACGAAGGTACCAAGAAATTGTGCGGTAAAAGTATTATTTTTAAACTTAATTTTAGGCGCTGGTAAAGTAATAACTTAGTGGACTGTATTTTTTATTGGCGAGATAAATAAGTGTACTTATTAATATCAGCGAATATATGGACGAACCTACAATCGTAACACAAGGCACTTGTAACAACTAATGCAAAGGAATCCAGCTGTTTTAGGCTTTTTGGAAGTGACAGGAAACAGCTGAAATTAAGGAAAAAAAAAACATGCACTTACGTACTCGTAGAATAGCTTCAGTCCTGGATAAAATTCGTACAGCACTTCACACCACGTGGCAGCAGCTTTTAAGTGTCCATTCGATGTAGTTAAGCTTATCTAGTATGTACACTTATTAGTTCAAATACCTTGCAGACACAATAGGCAAAACACTCATATGCAGAAAGTTCTTGCAAAAACATGAAAATTTCCCAATAAAAAAAATAGGGAGCGGCGCACGCGCGTTTGCAATCAATACTCGTGATCGACAGAGACCGATGCTACGTCATCGGGTGCGTAGACGCATAGCTATCTATATTTATGTGCATGTCAGGTGAGGAATGTAGGTAAAGGATTGAGTAGCCGTTACAAGTGCAACAAAATAACAAATTAAAATTATTTCTAATAACGATAACCAACATCCCCCCGCCCTTGAAGGAATCCCTTCAACAAAATAAAAAAAAGATAGAGACATACTCTGCAGTTTAACTTATTAAGAGAAAATAAATTAAAGATATACTATACTAAGTTAAACTAAAAACAAATGCGTAAATACAAAAAATAACTACTGGTTAGGAAGTGGACATAACCGCACTACAGGGCGGATGTATGTTCCGCTGATAGTTTTTATTTCCGCGACTCTTATAACGCCGTCCTTACCGGGAAAAACCTTAGTAACCACGCCCAATGGCCACTGCAAGGGCGGAGCGTTATCAACATTAACCAAAACAATCGTTCCCACAGTAACTGGATTTGACGGAGTGTTCCACTTTGCTCTCGCTTGTAAATTATGAAAATATTCCAATTTGAAGCGTTTCCAAAACGATTGCACAAGCAAATCCATCAATGAAAATCTAGAGAGTAAACTAACGCGCTCGTCGCTCACGTCAGCTGCGGGAAGAAACTGTAGAGTCATATTGCCTAAAAAATGTGCGGGAGTTAGCGCGGTCGGCTCGGACGGATCCGTGCTCAGTGTGTACAGAGGGCGACTGTTGAGAACAGCCTCTATCTGGTGAAGAATAGTAAGTAATTCTTCGTAGGACAAAATTTGCTTTCCTACAACACGGAAAAGTAGCGTTTTAACACTCCGTATATTCGCCTCCCAAATTCCTCCGAAGTGAGGGGCGTTAGGAGGATTTAATCGCCAAGTAATACGATGCTTAGCGAGCTCTGTACTGAACGATTTATAGTAATCATCAGACTTTAAAAATTCGTGTAGTTCTTTAAGATAAGACCTAGACGAAACAAAATTCCCGCCGTTGTCACTGTACAGTGTTTTGCATGGACCTCGGCGAGATAAAAACCTTTTAAAGGCTTCCAAAAATGAAGCAGAAGACAAATCTGACGTCAGTTCTAAATGAACTGCCTTCGTCACAAGGCATATAAAAATGCATAAGTATGCTTTTTGGCTACGAGCACCGCGTTTTCTGGCCATGACAATATGAAATGGACCAGCCATATCTATCCCAGTATGGGTAAAAGCCTTGTTTTGCTCGATATCTAATCGACACTGTGGCAAATCAGACATTGGCGGAAAAGTAGGTTTTGGTTTATGTTTAAAACATTTATTACAATTATGTATGCGTTGTTTAACTAAACGTCTAGCAGATAAAATCCAAAACTTTTGTCTAAGTATACCAAGTAAAACTTGTGGACCTGCATGTAGGTTTTCTTGATGATAACAATCAATTAGAATATTAACAATATGACCAGATCGAGGTAAAACTGCGGGATGCTTATGAAAATAATTTAAATCGGCGTGCTTAAAGGTCGTCACAGACGGTGAAGATACTATAATATTTTATCTTAACATAGAATATCGCTCGCCATACAACTCAATGGACCATCACACACGACGAAGATAACATATATTTTCATATTAAGTATCTTAAGATGCTAAGCGATACGGAAAATATATATTTCGTATGTTAAGATACGGAAATATATATTTTGCATGTTAAGATACTATCTTAACATACGAAATATATATTTTGGAAACGAAAAGATGTGTATACAGGTTGTCCCGTTTTTGATATGTTGTCTAGGATGGTTAGTGAGTATTAAAAATGCAAAATGCAGCATGCAACATTGTGAAGAATCTTTTCTGGCTAAAATGCACCTAAACGAAGATATTAGCGAAAGTTTTTAGCTTATTTCAAGACTTTTGAACTACTCTAACATTTTAATTTTTCACAACTGAACTTCGTCGCCATATAATAAAATGTTGTAATTATTTACTAGTATATATTAAATAAGGTTTCAAAGTGCTACGACTCTGGGCCCATTTTGCACCTTGTTCTTTAAAAGTTTGACAAATTCCTGGAAAACCATTTAATTAAAAGTGCATATAACTATCTGTCCTAGTAACAAAATTTAAAGTGTTAATTATAGAAAATTTAATTTTCTACAACATTGTGAAGACTCTTCTCTGGCTCAAATGCACCTAAACGAAGATTTAAGCGAAAATCTGAAAAAAATGCCGATTTTTTCAATATGGCGGCGGGGGCGGAGGGCGAGGAATTGTGCATTTTGCATTTTAAATACTCACAAACCATCCTAGACAACATATCAAAAATTAAAAACTACCGGACCAATTGTAAGCTGAAAACCCTCTATTCACTGGACTAGTACTGTTTTAAGTTTTTTCAGTGTTATTTCGTTCCAATCCAATACCATTGTGTAGTACACACACTATGCGTTAAGTACCTGTTTTATTAAAATTGTTTGCATTTTCTAGGTATCAACTTATGAGTAAAAATAAAAAAATCAACAAAAGTAGTTTGACTTATTACTCACCTTATGTATACTGCAAGTCGTTCTTCAGTAGTAATACTTTCTCGCATGTTTGTATTTTTTTTCATAATATCTTCCTTAATCACATTGTGAATTGCAAAAAATGTTTCCTTTGATTTCCTAAAATACATTTGAAACTTTTTCGTTGAGAGATCTTCGTAAAGATTAAATTCCCCGCGTTCTTTTCTAAACTTAATACGATTTTCTATCCAAACTGATCTAGACTTCGAATTAGCTATAGCAATTTTTATATCAAATGCCAGGTTAGAATCATCGTCTGATGAGCTGTCCAATAAGTCTAATAGCAAATCCGAATTGCTCATTTTTGATCACCCTGTATAAGATGTTTTACAGAATATTCGTCTGCTACCTAGGGCAGATATCGAGATTAACCAAAGGATGGAGGGCCATAGCTAGAAACAGCTTGAGACCTATCAGAATATTTAGTTAAAAAATTGTTGATTCCTAAGCAAAACTCCATGTAATTTCTAATAGTCAATTAAAACTGCTATGACCAAATGAGTCAGGCCCTCAGTTCATCAATTGTCAAAAAGTTGCTGTCACCTGTCAAAGTAATTAAGCATTGATTGTTTATAATTTTTGAATCCGAATATAGTAAGGAATTCGTGAAATCTTTTCAGAAGTTTTCAATTGTCTAGAATATACCGTTACAGATTTATAAAGGTTTAGCTTGGGCTCTCAGTTCATCAATTTGTACAATAATGAATCTTCCAAATTTGCAAGTAAACTAAAGAAATACATAAAAATACTTTGAATTTCTGATTCTTTAACACTTCTGGGAATTTCTAACGTAGAAACAATGGTGCAAACGTTAATAGTTCAGTAATAATTGGAATGTTTTTATTTTGACAATTGATGAACTGAGGGCCTGACGTTTTCGGTTCTACTGACTAGGCCTCGCCACATAGATTAATGAAAGTAAGCTTACGTTTTTTTACGAAATCTTTACTAGAAGTTGACCTAGCATCCGTTTCTCTAAGTACCATACTTTCAGAGATTGAATTTTTAATTTTTTGTGAGAACAAAATTGACAGATGGTGACCATCATTTTTTACTTTTTTTAAGGACGGTATTATTATAACATAGTGTAAAAATGCGCACTCGCGACGTTCACCGCGATTATTTAGACTGTTTATTATTCTGGCATCTACTGTCGAAATAGTTAACGCCTTTTTTACACTTTGTTATAATAATACCGTCCTTAAAAAAAGTAAAAATCGATGGTCACCATCTGTCAATTTTGTTCTCACAAAAAATAAAAATTCAATCTCTGAAAGTATGGTACTTAGAGAAACGGATGCTAGGTCAACTTCTAGTAAAGATTTCGTTAACAAACGTAAGCTTACTTTCATTAATCTATGTGGCGAAGCCTAGTCAGTAGAACCGAAAACGTCAGGCCCTCAGTTCATCAATTGTCAAAATTTTTTTTTCGCTGGCTCAGCGACCCGAAGTTGATCTTGGCCTCCGACAACAAAGTGAATTGTCAAAATAAAACATTCCAATTATTACTAAACTATTAACGTTTGCACCATTGTTTCTACGTTAGAAATTCCCAAAAGTGTTAAAGAATCAGAAATTCAAAGTATTTTTATGTATTTCTTTAGTTTAATTGCAAATTCGGAAGATTCATTATTGTACAAATTGATGAACTGAGAGCCCAAGCTAAACCTTTATAAATCTGTATCGGTATATTCTAGACAATTGAAAACTTCTGAAAAGATTTCACGAATTCTTTACTATATTCGGGTTCAACAATTATTAACAATCGATGCTTAATTACTTTGACAGGTGACAGCCAATTTTTGACAATTGATGAACTGAGGGTCTGACTCATGAAGTTTGACTTAATACTCTGAGGTAACTGGAGCTCTCACCCTGAATAAAAAAGTGTCGCCAGCAAATTTGACATTTATGTATGTAGTGGCAGTCAGCTGTCTCATATGACCATACGTATTTTTTTAAAGTGTAGGTGAGACGGAAGACAGCCACTGTGTTATTTGTGGTATTCAAAAAATTGTTCGTACTGCACTCTCCAGTTACCTCAGTATTAAGTCGAGCTTCATGGCCTGACTCATTTGGTCATAGCAGTTTTAATTGACTATTAGAAATTACATGGAGTTTTGCTTAGGAATCAACTATTTTTTAACTAAATCCTCTGATAGGTCTCAAGCTGTTTCTAGCTATGGCCCTCAAACCTTTAATACGTGATATCGAGAGAGTGAAAAGATTCCAAAATATATCGTATCTTAACCGTGTGTGATAGCTTAAGATGCTATAATATTTTATCTTACGATATCTTAAGATAAAATATTATAGCATCTTCACCGTTTGTGACGCGCTTAAGGCGTCCGCCTACTCGCAATATATTCTTGCACAAAAAGGAGCTAATTTTCTTAATTTAGGAGAGCATAATTTTCCTTGGCGTAAATTACTAATATCATCAGAAAATGATTGATTTTGAACAGCTTCAATGACAATATCTTCAGCGACATCTAAGTCATTGGCTGTAATAACATGACTTCGTGGGAGTTTTTTAGTGAAACGTAAGAAATACACGCAAGCTCTTAAATACTTGTTCCAAGAAGAGAATTTTAAACTCAGTGTTAAAAGAGGATGGTCTTCAGATTGACACGCGGTAAAAGTAGCGGTTTTTTCTTCAGCAATTTTAACATTTGAACTCGGCACAAACTTACAAATAGGCCATTCATTGGAAGGTAATGACATCCAATCAGGTCCATTGAACCACAAGCCATGTTTACTTAATTCGTGTGGTAACATTCCACGTGACAGGCAGTCTGCTGGGTTTTGAACTCCAGGAATAAAATAAAAACAATCAGGGTCAAAGTAACTCTGACATTGCGCGATTCTATTTGATACAAATGTATTGAACCTGTGTGGGCTTGAATGTACCCAACACAGAGCGACCTTTGAATCCGAAAAGGCCATAACTTTATCTATGGGGTGTCGTTTAGAAATGTTGTCATAAACAACACGAAGTAATTTAGACATTAACAAGATTGCACATAGCTCAAGTCTAGCTAATGTAATTGTTTTAAGCGGAGAAACTTTAGATTTTGAGCAAATTAAGCGTACAATGGGTTGATTTTTGTCATTAACAACGTGCACATAAACCACACAACCATATGCCTTTTCGCTAGCATCAGAAAAAGCTAAAAGAGTAACTTTTGAATGGTTTTGAATACCTAAATGACGAGGAAAACGAAGCTCAGAAACCAATGGTAATTGTTTAACTAAATTATGCCATAAATTAATTATATGAGATGGTGGTTCGTCATTCCAATCCATCTTAAGAGCCCAAAGCTCTTTGATTAATAATTTACAATATAAAATGATTGGCCCCACTAGACCCAAAACGTCATAAAGACGCGCAGTGGCGGAGAGGATAGCACGTTTAGTGCAGGTGAGGTCAGGGGGTGAAACAGTAAAGAAAAAACAGTCCGACGCCGAAAGCCAACGTAAACCAAGTATTTTGAACTCACTTTCATCGTTGAGTTGAAAAGAGATTGAGTCAGTTAAAAGATGACTTTCTGGAATGTGCGCGAGAAGTTCCGGAGAGTTGCTAGTCCACTTGACTAGCTCGAAACCTCCGGACTTGAAAAGTTGAAGTAACTGGTCAGCAGTCTCTACGGCTTCTCCTAGTGAAGAAGCCGAGGATGCCAGGTCATCCATGTACACATCTCTATCCACAACTTGAGAGGCTAGTGGATAGTTTTGTCTTTCATCTTCAGCTAGACGGCGCAAGGTACGCAGCGCTAAAAACGGTGACGAGCGAAGACCAAAACAAACCCTAGTATATTCAAAAGTATCAATAGGATCATCGGGGCTAAATCGATATAAAATGCG
The DNA here is from genome assembly GCA_949710035.1 of Crambus lathoniellus. Classification (NCBI taxonomy): domain Eukaryota; kingdom Metazoa; phylum Arthropoda; class Insecta; order Lepidoptera; family Crambidae; genus Crambus; species Crambus lathoniellus. Next base: position 9,999,172 of record OX453324.1, on the reverse strand, counting down.
TTGGTATTTACGATGGTCAGGATTAACAAAAATGCATAAATACATCTGGCGGACGTCGGCAAAAAATACGATTGAAAATATACGAGCGTTCAAAAGAATGTTAAAAATATCAGCCTGTAAGATAGGGCCTGTATACAAAATATCATTTAATGAAGTGCCAGTATCAGACTGTGCACTACCGTCTATAGCCCGAGAGCCAAACTAATTGGCTCTATGGAGACTCAACAATAATTCTATATCAGTAATTTCTTAACATTGAAAATTAGATTATCTAGTTTAATAAATAAATCATTAGTAATCCACCAATATTTATGACAGCGACATTAAAAAAAAACAAATACAAAGCTTTAAAAAATCTATAAAAAATAGGCAATAATGGTATAAGTGTTATTCACTTTACATTTGAATACATTTATTATTATCTTTCGTAAAAGTATATAATCCACCTATATTTTTAAATGAAAAACAAATAAACTTAAAAAAAAAACTCTCTACGTAAACTCAAATTGGCATTACACCTATGTTAAAAATGCTATCAGAAACAACCGACTTCTTCCTAAAGTATTAGTTTCCCGTTTTATATCTTTATGGATTTCGACTTTGGTGCTTAGATATGGTGAACATAAACACATGTTAACAATAAAATTGGTGATAGCATATTTGCTGAAAGAATTGCACCATTTTCGGGGTATAACTTTTTTTTTATACCTTCCAATGCGATATTATGTTGGATTCCAAAATATAGTCTCTTACAATTATATTTAAGGGCCGTTTACAAAAATTTGGCCTGTTATTGAATTTTTTACAAAAATATCGGATAGCTCTTGGGGTACTACGACAACTTGTACTTTCGTGGTGCTTTTATCATCGCGAAGTACTGGATGATGCGGCAAATAAAAACCAGGTTGGAGGCATTCCTCCTGCGAAACCTTGGTAAGAATACCGTTTTCAATATGATCCCTAATTACATCATTATAGCGTTCACGTAAATGCGGAAATTTTAGAAATCTTTTTTCGAGCGATAAATATCGTCTTTTAGCGGGAATATACGAATTTCCTAAAATAAGCGGGGATTCCTTTAACGGTAAATCCACAGTGTAACTACCATTATCCTTTCGAACTGTGGTAGAACAATAAATGTTTTCGCAACGTTGCTCGTCTGGACTTAAAAACTTACTAGAAGGCACTTCTTCTAGCTGCCAGAACTTTTCTAGACTTTCTTCTAGGGGATCACGTGAAAATGAACAAAAAGTACGTGTCGTATGAGGTGAAGAAATAATAGGGGCATCGCCCATAATTAAATAACCTAAACTAGTTTCAAAAGCGGAAGGTAAACTATTTTTAAAAACTTTGCGGTCGAACAATAAAATTTCGCAGTAAAAGTTGACTCCTAAAAGTATGTCAATTGGCCCAGGATTATTAAAACTATCATCGGCTAGCGGAAGATTTTTAATGAAATCAAAATATTTTAAATCAACATGCGAGTCCGGTAATTGTGTGGTGATTTGTTCCATTACCAAAGGTTGAATAAAATATTTCTTCCCGCTATCAAAGCGAGACGTAAAAGTCACATTAGTTTTTCCAAGGATGCGCTGTGAAACACCGCCGATACCATGGACCTTAGAAAAACGATTTTGCGTAAGTATTGGCAGCGATAAGCACTTGCAGCAGGCGGCTGAGATATAATTACTTTACGAACCTGGGTCAATTAAACAACGAACGAAATGCGTATTATTGTATTTATCAATAATCTTTATTTTTGCGGTACCTAGTAGGGTAGTAGTCGCTTGAGAGCTTGCGTTGTTGCAAACAAAAGTATTTTGCGAAATAGAATTAAATTGCGGAGAGGAATAAGTATCGACCTTATGCGCAGGCGGCGTACGGTCGTTTATTGCGGGTACGCACGGAGCGTTGTAGCTGTCGCACTGAGCACGGTCCGACACGCGAAGTGAGTCACGCGCTGGCGGCGTGGTATCAGTACTACTAGAAGTGGAACCAGGGTTCGATTCCGGTGCGGTGCGGTTTAAAACAATATTAGATTTTGAAGTTTGCGGGTTTTGCGAGTTGAAATGCAACAGTGAATGATGCCTTTCTGAACAAGTAGAACAGTTGCGTTGTGACGTACATGATAATGTTCTGTGTTTAGAACTTAAACAATTATTACAAAGGCGATTATTTTTAACGAAATTATATCGATCGTGCGGAGACATGCGATTTAAGAAATGAGAACATTGATACAAATGCTCGTGGCTAGACTGACATAACGAACATGTATTTTTATTATGAACGGAATTTTGACGTTCAGTATTCATAAAGTTTTTAGTAACATTTTTTGGTGATGGAAAATTAGGTTTTTGATTGCGGGATTTACCTTGATTTGAATCGGTTACTTTATTTGATCGAGACAGTACTTTAGACTGTTCTTTAATGAAATCGACTAAACAAGTATAAGAAGGAATATTAGTTCTACCGTTCATAATTTCGAACAATTTGACTGTGTCTTGATCTATTTTTTGTAGGGCAATATGTAAGAATATAAAATCAGACAAATCGGATATTTTTAATTGTTTAAGGGCCTCAACTGACGAATTAAATACGTTAACAAATAGGTCAAGGCCAGCTGCACTGTTATTGTGCACGGGCTTAAACTCTAAAATTTGATTTAAATAAGTTACAGCCTGTGAGCGAGGGTCATCGTATTTTTGTATGAGTGCGTTCCAAATAATAGGGTAATTTTCAGCGGTGGGTAACAATCCCATACACACGGATGACGCCTTATCCGTTAATTTACCAATTAAATAATAAACCTTTTCACTATCGGATAAAGACGGATTTTCGTGAATAATGTTTTGAATTGCTGATAAAACATAGGCCAGTTTCGCATGTCGCCATTAAATGACATTAATTCAATAGGCGGCAACTTAGGAATGTTGATATGTACTTGCGGTTTGAATTCTTTGGGACATTGCTGCTTAGATGCAGAAAGCTGAATAATAGACTTTTCTACACGTTTAACAAAACAATACATTTGATCGAAAGAGATCCAAGATTGATAATTAACTGGGACTTGAGGATTTATTTTTAAATTAATATCATTAAATTCATCTATTATCCGCTCAAAGTCGGATCGTAATGTGTCAACATTATTGACATTATTCAAAAAAGCTTCTTTGCTGCTGTCATCGACATGGACATTTTTTGAAAGATCATAAATATTTTGCATTCTTGAAAAATAAGCATCGCGTTTCGCTTGAATTATGCGAAATTTTGATTCATTTAAATCATCCTCGTCCATCTTTTTAGTTTCTTCTTTACTACTACTACTAGTATCTTTACCTATTTTTAATAGAAAGTAAATAAATTACTTATGCTAGCAATGTCCAAAGAAAACCAATTAAATGAATAAGTATAAAAAAACGATAAGACGTTATAAAAGGTAACAGATGGTTATAGTCTGTTTTTACGAAATATAAATACTAAATAACTGTGCGAATGAAATTAATTTCATATGATTAATATTACGCGGGAAAGTGAAACGAAAAATACGCGTGCAACCGTACTTGTATGCGAGAGCGAGCGACGAATTCGCGTCGTTCTCAAGGAGCTATAATTTTAATGCGGGTGGAAAAAAAATAAACGAGCGAGAAAAAAGCGGAACAAATAATTGATATTCACTAAATAGGTAACTGAAATAATCGCGAGTTTATATGGATTATGCGGTTAAAGTAAAAATGAAATGGATATCAATGCGGGTGCGGAATAGAAAACAAAAAAAAAAAAAAACATGATATCCACTTCTTAACCCAGTACAAACTACGATTTATGTTTTAACCCAAATAGTAAATGTTTGATTTGTTAAGAAAATTAAGAAAATTGTTATATTTTATATCTGCAGAGCATTTATGGTAAAAATAAATAATTGACCGTTCGATAGACCAAATATATTTGGTCGTCCGGCACGAAGGATCACAAAATGGTGGGTTTTGACACGAAGGTACCAAGAAATTGTGCGGTAAAAGTATTATTTTTAAACTTAATTTTAGGCGCTGGTAAAGTAATAACTTAGTGGACTGTATTTTTTATTGGCGAGATAAATAAGTGTACTTATTAATATCAGCGAATATATGGACGAACCTACAATCGTAACACAAGGCACTTGTAACAACTAATGCAAAGGAATCCAGCTGTTTTAGGCTTTTTGGAAGTGACAGGAAACAGCTGAAATTAAGGAAAAGAAAAACATGCACTTACGTACTCGTAGAATAGCTTCAGTCCTGGATAAAATTCGTACAGCACTTCACACCACGTGGCAGCAGCTTTTAAGTGTCCATTCGATGTAGTTAAGCTTATCTAGTATGTACACTTATTAGTTCAAATACCTTGCAGACACAATAGGCAAAACACTCATATGCAGAAAGTTCTTGCAAAAACATGAAAATTTCCCATTAAAAAAAATAGGGAGCGGCGCACGCGCGTTTGCAATCAATACTCGTGATCGACAGAGACCGATGCTACGTCATCGGGTGCGTAGACGCATAGCTATCTATATTTATGTGCATGTCAGGTGAGAAATGTAGGTAAAGGATTGAGTAGCCGTTACAAGTGCAACAAAATAACAAATTAAAATTATTTCTAATAACGATAACCAACACAATTCTCATAATGACCAAGTCGCGAAATGACTAATTTTTTTTGTATGAAAACAGTATTTTTGTTATAAAATTAAAAAAAAAATGATTCGTTAATCATTAAATTGCATTTAATTTACCATATTCCTAAATTTCATAACAAAAATACTGTTTTCATACAATAAAAAAGATAGTCATTTCGCGAATTGGTCATTATGAAAATTGGTCATTTCGCGAATTGGTCAATTTGCGACTATGTAGTCATTTCGCGTCAATTTGCGTGCATGCATTATGCGACTAAACGTTTAATTTCTCGGGTAACAAACTTACCAAACATTTTACTTATTAGGGGCCTCTCACACTTTTTGTAGCGATGCTGTCGCTACAAAAAGTCGCCGTGGGCGAGGGCTCTTTTGTGTCGTTACTGAATCGTGTTTGCATCGCGACAGAAGCGCGATAGTTTCGCGTTTGCATCACGACAGAAGCAAGACAGTATCGCGTTTGCATCGCGCCTGAATCGTGGTTATGTGGGCGAACGCTCACAGCTAGCGACCGCATCGCGAAAGTATCGCTATTAACGCGCTACAGCATCGCTACTGCATCGCTACAAAAAGACGCCGTGGCGAGGGCTCTTAAAGAATTTGTAAAATTTCTTTCTTACTAGTACTTACTTTACATTCTCTTACATTAGTGGACTTTTCATTTCCTCATTTCCTCAATAAACTTGGTGTAGCTAAAACTCAATTAATAACACTTAATTAGGCAATTAATCAATGTCTTCGCAAATTATTCCTTGTTAATTTGCTTGCTAATTGAAAAATGGTGAAATAAAAAGTAATTGACATTATTCAGAGACGAATTACTTTTTAAATGTAATTTTCTGAATTTTCTTTCGACTTTTCCAAGTCATAATTGTTCGCTTCGGTCTAAAATTAACAAGCTTGGAAAAGAATATCAGTAACTTTCATTTATTTTTGGCGTTCGAGCAGAAATGATAAGAAAGTAAATTATTTTCTTTTAATACTACCGAGTATTGTTGGAAGAAATGAAAATAGTCCGTACATTGCACTTTTGTGTGGGAATTTTTCAGTTTTATCATTATTTTCAAAAATTATATTATAATTTAACGCTGCTTTGAGGACTTTGCCACTTGCCAGCTACGATATATCTGATGGCAGCTGGGTCGCTCTTACGCTATGCGTAAATAATTCTATTAATATAAGGATTTCCATTCGTTTTTATAACACATAAAAATTTCAGGTTTGTAATTTTTTTATTAGTTTGGTTTATGGTGCCGCCGTGGTGACAGAAAAAAAGTGTTTTAATACTATTATAATATCATTATAATAGTATTCATAAACGATTTATTTCTCTTTTCCTTATCAACAAAACTTCAGTAACCCACAAACTTTCAAAAGCTTTTCGTATGAAGCTAATAATACGGTATCGGGTAAGCCTCACAAATGGCCCAGCGGTCCTCAAAGTTTTGATGGGCCAGTTTCAAGTTTATGTTTATGTCGTAACTAGCTACGCCTCGCTGTTTTGCCTCCATGGTTCCCGTTTCCGTGAGATTACTTTGACAATAAAAATTGTCGACGTGCTATTCTAGTTTTCAAGTCTGTCACGAAATTAATGAATTAAACACGTTTACTGCGGCACTGATTTAGCTATACTGTCCGTCTACTGGTGCGGTACGCGGCGTTTTGGACCTCGTACTAATCCAGACATTGTGGCGGTACGAGGCATTTTCGACGCCACCCAGTCAAGAGACTAAAATTATTTTTTTAGCGTAAAAAAATGAGGATTTTGGTTTTCATAAAATATGAACAATGAATTGATTAACCTAAAGCTGCCGCCACAAGTGGTTAAAATTTGTAATCTGTAGGCAAAATAAAATGTGGGATCTTTTGTACCTCGTACCGCACTATTAAATAAATTAAAGTAATAAATTATTTAAAAAATGTATAACTTATTCTAAAAGGTCAGCTAATGCTAAATATGTTTTTAAAAGCAAAAACACATGCAAAGCTACATGGACAATAATAAAAAATGAAATTAACGATAACTACATTGGTAATTCTAGCATGAGGTGTATTAAAATCAACAATGAACTCGTGAATGACCCTCTGACCATAGCTTCGACGTTAATGATAATTTTTTGACAGAAACAGTATTATTGCCATCAAAGAAATGTGAAAATCCCTATAAATTGAAAAATAAAGTTCCAAACAGCATCTTTCTAAAACCAGTTGGTGCAAATCAAGTATGTAAAATTATAATGTCTCTTAAAAATTCACAGTCAGAAGGGTATGACTCCTTATGTACGAAGGTGTTAAAACTATGTAGAGATGAACTAGTTGAAGTTCTTGTCTATTTAGTTAATTTGTCTCTGCAAACGGGGAATTTTCCAGACAAACTGAAAGTATCTTTAGTAAAGCCACTTCATAAAAAGGGAGACAAAACTGACCTAAATAATTATCGACAAATAGCATTATTGTCTATACTATCGAAAATTTTTGAGAAGGTAATGCATGCAATATTAACTCACTTCTTTATTAAATATAATATAATCAAACCTAACCAGTACGGTTTTCAAAAAAATAAGTCGACTACACAAGCAGCATTTGATTTGATTAAAATTGTTATGCAACGTGTTAATGACAAAAACTACACTACTGTGTTACTACTAGATATGTCTAAAGCTTTTGATCACGTTTCTCATGATCTATTACTCAATAAGCTCGATCATAACGGAATAAGAGGACCTGCACTTAGCTGGCTAAAATCGTACTTAACAAATAGAACCCAATGTGTGGAAATATCACAAATAGACTCAAATAATACTGTCCAGACATACAGCTCTGATTTTAAATGTATAAAGTCAGGAGTTCCACAAGGTAGCGTATTAGGCCCTTTATTGTTCATCTTATACATTAATGACCTACCAGATGTATTTGATCACAATACAATTTTATTCGCAGATGATATATCAATTATAGTTTCAACTAATATGAACGTTTCATATGAACAACATATAATTGACATAAAAAATACAATGACTAAAGTGATCAAATGGCTAAATGACAATAATCTTCAAATTAATTTAACTAAGACAAATTTATTCAATTTTAATAATTTTAAAAATCAAAAAACAGATATTAACTTTAATGGACAAATTATGAAAAATGCTTTAAATGTGACATTCTTAGGTTTACTAATTGACTCTACACTTAGTTGGAAGAAGCAAATAAATAAAGTTTGTAATAAAATAAATAGATTTGCCTTTGCTCTTTACAAACTTACCAAGATTGCCAGTGTGAACGCAGCAATTATGGCATATTATGCATATGTCCAATCTGTCCTACGTTATGGTTTAGTGATTTGGGGGAATGGTACGGACATTAAAAAAGTATTCGTAGCTCAAAAGAGATGCATTAGAGCAATCTGTAATATTGCACCTGACGTATCTTGTGAACGGTACTTTAAATCACTCCGTATATTAACATTGCCATCTCTTTATATTTTGGAGATTGCGCTCTTTGTCAAACAAAATGGTGGTAAGTTTATAAAAATGAGTGATATATCACAAAGAACAATGCGATATCCCAATAGACTTGTACTCCAACTAGTCCCTAAAACTACGAGATTCTTAAATAATAGTTATGCTATGTGTAGGACCATCTACAATAGAATACCAAGTCGTTTAAGGAGCTTCCTCTAAATAGGTTCAAGAATTCGTTGCGGAATTGGTTAATAGAGAAAGCGTTTTATTCAATAGATGATTTTCTAAAACATAAAGACGTAATATAAAATTTATGAGATGCATCAATTTTTAATCTTGACATTAATTTTTATGACTTGCACTAGATTTTAATAAAATATTATTTTGTCATTTAGGTACATTGAATACTCTTGTGCCGTGTAGTGCCGGCACATAAATAGAATAGCACTACCCCCTCTCTTCCCGTGGGTGTCGTAAGAGGCGACAAAGGGAAAACTGCCATCAGGAGATGGGCAGCAGCGTCTCCAGGTTACAACAGGCCATACTGCGATCGCCAACCCGCCTGCCAAGCGTGGCGATTATGGCAAATCCCCCCCCCCCTAAATGGATACACACTTAAAAAATCGGCCCCCAGTCCCCGGCGGCCCCGCTATTCCTAGCTACGGTAGCGGCTATGGTAACGGCGGGGCAGGGGGTGCTAAGAATCCCCGGGTAGGTTCCGGCTACCAACACCGACGACTCGACCTGGCAACCTACAACACGCGCACATTGAGGCTTGACGCGAAGCTCGTAGAGTTGGAAGAGGCAATAAGTAAGTTACATTGGGATATCATTGGGTTATCTGAAGTCCGAAGAGAGGGGGAGGACTCGATAACCCTGCAATCCGGTAACTTACCTTACCACCGGGAGGGCGACCAACAGTCCATCGGTGGTGTCGGGTTCATCGTCCATAAATCCCTTGTCAACAACGTGATCACCATCGGAAGTGTCTCGAGCAGGGTAGCGTACCTGATACTCAGATTATCGAAACGATATTCGCTGAATGTTATCCAGGTCTACGCTCCGACCTCGAAACACGACGATGTCGAAGTGGAGGCTATGTATGAGGAGATCTCTAAAGCCATGCATAGCTATAAAACCCACTACACGGTTGTGATGGGGGATTTCAATGCAAAGTTGGGGCAACGTTGCGGTGATGAGCTGAGAGTGGGGCAATTTGGATTTGGGCAACGGAACGATAGAGGCCAGATGCTGGCAGACTTCATGGAGAGGGAGAACCTCTATATGATGAACTCCTTCTTTAGGAAGCCCGTAAGCCGCAAATGGACCTGGATCAGTCCGGACGGTAAAGTCAAAAACGAGATCGATTTTATCATGTCGACGAAGAAGCACATATTCAATGATGTCAGTGTGATCAACGCTGTTAAGACAGGAAGCGATCACCGTATGGTGAGAGGCACATTGAATATCGATGTCAAGCTCGAAAGATCACGACTGATAAAATCCACGCTCCGACCAATACCAGCTCAAATTCAAAACCCCGAGTGCTTTCAGCTCGAGCTTCAAAACCGCTTCGAAGCCCTTGAGAACAGCAAAGACGTGGACGATCTATACAACATGGTGGTGGATACTGTCCGCACGGTAGGGTCTAAGTACTATAAAACCCGCCGTCCCAAATTGAAGAAACTCTCCAGTCAGACTCTCCTACTCATGGATCAGAGACACGAAATGAAGCTGCAGAACTCAGCGGATGCCTATCGTTATCGGCAGCTCAATAGACAGATATCTAAGTCTTTGACGCGCGACCTTCGCCAATTTAATACCGAGCGTATTAAAGAAGCCATTGAGCGGAACAAAGGCTCCAAAGTGTTCGCGAGAGATCTGTCTATCGGGCAAAGTCAATTGACGAGGCTGAAAACTGAGCAAGGTAGCATCGTTTCGTCAACACCTGAAATCCTGAGGGAGATTGAGAGTTTCTATGGACAGCTGTATTCCACGCAAACACCTGTTGAAAGCAAGGCTAAAGACCCTAGAGCCAAGCTTACCCGACACTATACAGAAGATATCCCGGACGTCAGCCTGTACGAGATTAGAATGGCTCTCAAGCAGCTTAAAAACAACAAGGCGGCGGGCGATGACGGAATCACAACAGAGCTTCTGAGAGCGGGCGGTAAGCCGATACTTAAAGTCCTCCAGAAGCTTTTCAATTGAGTCATCCTTGAGGGCAAAACGCCAAAGGCATGGGGCAGAAGCGATGTGATGCTGTTTTTCAAGAAGGGTGATAAAACTCTCTTGAAGAACTATAGACCCATCTCGCTTCTGAGCCATATCTATAAGTTGTTTTCGAGAGTCATTACGAATCGTCTCGCTCGCAGGTTCGACGACTTCCAACCTCCCGAACAAGCCGGGTTCCGAAAAGGCTACAGTACCATAGACCACATTCATACGCTGCGGCAAGTTATACAGAAGACCGAAGAGTATAACTTGCCACTTTGCTTGGCGTTCGTGGACTATGAGAAAGCCTTTGATTCGATTGAGACTTGGGCGGTGCTGCAGTCTCTCCAGAGGTGCCAAATAGACTACAGGTACATCGAGGTGCTGAGGTACTTATACCAAAACGCCACCATGTCGGTCCGATTACAGAACCAAAGCTCTAATCCTATCCAACTACAGCGAGGTGTGAGACAGGGAGATGTCATCTCTCCCAAACTGTTCACAGCTGCGTTGGAGGATATTTTTAAGCTGCTGGATTGGAAAGGATGCGGCATCAACATTAATGGCGAGTACCTAACACACCTACGGTTTGCCGATGATGTAGTTCTTATGGCTGAGACCTTGGAAGACCTGAACACAATGCTCGAAGATCTCGGTAATGCTTCGCAAAGAGTGGGTCTTAAGATGAACATGGACAAGACGAAAATCATGTTCAATGCCCATGTTGCACCCGCTCCAGTTAATGTTGGGAACATTACACTCGAAGTTGTTGACCACTATGTCTACCTGGGACAGACAATCCAATTAGGTAAGTCCAACTTTGAGAAAGAGATCTCTCGTCGAATCCAGCTCGGATGGGCAGCGTTTGGGAAGCTCCGGCATATATTCGCGTCCGAAATACCTCAATGTCTCAAGACAAAAGTCTTTGACCAGTGTGTGTTGCCAGTAATGACCTATGGAAGTGAGACGTGGTCTTTTACTATGGGTCTCATAAGAAGGCTCAAAGTCACCCAGCGAGCAATGGAGAGAGCGATGCTTGGTATTTCCCTGCTCGATCGAATCAGAAATGATGAGATCCGCAGGAGAACTAAAACGACCGACATCGCTCGAAGGATTGCATCATTGAAGTGGCAGTGGGCGGGACACATAGCGCGGAGAACCGATGGCCGTTGGGGCGGAAAGGTTCTCGAATGGCGACCGCGTGCCGGACGACGTTCCGTGGGCAGGCCCCCTACAAGGTGGACCGACGATCTGGTCAAGGTCGCGGGAAGCCGCTGGATGCGGGCAGCGCAGGACCGATCGTTGTGGAGATCCTTGGGGGAGGCTTATGCCCAGCAGTGGGCGTCGTTCGGCTGACATGATGAATACTCTTGACATTTTAATTTTCATGACATGCAATTTAGGATATATTTAAATGTTATTAATTTTAAAGACATTATAATAATTGAATATTAATTTTGACATTTGATTTTTCTTTTTATTAGGCACATACACTATAAGTTAGGCATGCATTATTATTATAATTAAAATGTTATTACTTGCAATATTATAATTTGTCAGAATTGTTAATAATGTAATATTATTTGTTTGAATTGTATCCCTAAGGTTAAATTTGCATGCTATTAGACATGGCTAAATAGGTCTTAAGCACTAACTTATTATTTTTTAACATCACTGTAATGTACCCTATTTAACGCAAATAAATATTTGATTGATTGATTGATTGATTGCACTGTAATAGAGCAGTTTTTTACAGTTTAGTGATGGAAAATAATAATATGGACAAGTTTTATTTTCATCGTATTTATTTAAACAAAATATTAGTACTTTCCGATTTAAAATACGGCTTTGCCGTATAAGAGGACAAAAGGGGCCAAGTTAAGGGTAAATTTCTATTATATCGTATAAAAATTGTAATAGAAAAGAAACACTATTAAAATCGACCAGACTATACAATTTTTGGCATTTAATACATTGTGTCAGAACTTTGTTGACTTTTTTTATGACAATATCTCACCTTGACGCGTATGTAGTCTCGAATGCAATGCACAACACTGGCCACGTGAAGCTAACGCAAGGCGCGGTACGTACGAGGTTCGCGGGGCTAAGAGATATTTTCAACCTCATTGCTCACGCATTAAAATTGTATCACTCCAGTGCGGCACGTGGTTGAAAAGACCCGGTATTATGGTATGTATCTATACCACAGAATTAAGGATCAATAGCACAACTCAGATATCTCTTTCCTACACTCGACCAAATACACCCTCAGCATTACAGAGAAGTTTATGTTTTTCCTTGCGTTGCGGCAAGCTTGAGATGAAAAGTTTTTGGTCACCCATCCCGTGACCGACCATTTTAAAATTTGCTTAACCTGAACGATCGCAAGCCGAGTGCGCTAACCACTACTCCTCAGCTCCTCAATGCATGATATGCTCCTTTTATCCTCTTTCTTGTGTTCTGTAGGCAAGGCTTGAAAATGGCCCAGTGGTTCTCAAAGTTTTGATGGGCCAGTTCCAACTTTATGAAGTAATTGGGGGCGTATTATTTTATTAAGGGCGGTTAAGAGTTTATTACTGCGCAATAAAGGCTAAATAGTGGAAGGTCAAATGTGCTATCCTATGGGACTGGTTAAAACTCGTTAATTAATATGGCCGTAATTATAATTACGGTATTTAATAATTACTAGCTTTCCGCCCGCGCCTTCGCCCGCGTGGAGTACACGATGTTATCCTGCTGGAATGTGATATTTTTCCGGGATAAAAAGTAGCCTATGTTCCATTCCAGGCTACAAAGTATCTATGTCTCAAATTTCAGCCAAATCCGTTAAGCCGTTTTGGTGTGGTTGATTAACAAACATCCAAACACTAAACTTTCACACTTATAATATTAGTAGGATTAAGTTTTTGTAAGCGCTATTGGTAGTCTTTTACATTTTTTGTTCTCCTGGGTAAGCATGCCGCATTTTAGACCACATCATGTTACTAAACAATATGGTGGTCAGATGCTTGCCCAGTTTAAAAGAGAATAAAATATTATGCATGTGTCGTGACCACAACGTAGATTTGCTCACTTCATGAAATGATCGAGAATTTCATGAAATGTTTGCATTTCAAGAAATGACCAGTTTAAATTGACATTTTACCGTTGAATATTACGAAAAACGGAATTTTTACCATGTTTTGATTTGTTGTTGAGTATATTTACAGTGTTAATGACCATAAAAGTTTAAAAAGTTAATATCGTTGAATAGTCAACGTTTAATAATATTTTTAACAACGTTTGATCATATCATAAAATACGACTAACAATTTTATGAAATGACCAACCATATCACTTAATGTAAAACATCAAAGTTTTTATTTCTGAATTTGTACTCTAGCCTATTCTATTTCTTCGAATGCCATATTATCGAAAGAGAGTTTGCCTTGGAAGTCCCCTGTAGAACACGTGATAGGTTAGAAATTCGCTTCGCTGGGCTTCGGGATCGCCTTAAATTTCGTGTTTAAATTCCGGACTCATACACCCTGAAGGAGAATGGGCAGGAATGTATGGAGTTTGGTCTAACCCTTTTGTAGCAATACAATAATTAAAATTTAGTGGTGTATGTGAAATTAAGGCAGAATTCATCATCATTAGTAGTTTGATGTCCCCACTGCCAGACCTATTTCACTCCTCGTGTCGGCTCGAAAACGCGGCGGCAACGCCGGCGCCGGCGGTGTAAATCCATAGAAATTAGGTCCGCAAAAGAGCTAGAATATATGCGATAGAAAAAGATGCAACGACAACGAGTGGCCGTTCGTAATTTGCGCCGTACAAGCTGAATTCTTTTATTGCGTTATAGTTAGATCTTTAGGTTATACTAATATCTTTACATGTTACTGTTTTGTTACTGTAGGTACATGACTGTTTGTTGCCTTAAATAAATGAAATAAAAACGTCGTGTAGTACACGCGGGGGAAGCCACAGGCGGAAAGTAGGACATAATTTGAAAGTTCAAATCCCTTACAAATCTTTTAAAGATTTTTTCTTAATTTGTAAGACATCATTTTCCAATACAATTTTCTTTTAGCCATTGAAACTTTACCATGGGATTATCGAGAGCCATTTACGCCTTGTAACGTACCGTATAAAGCTCCACCCGAAACTTTTTCCGTTAGCCGAATAAAGTTGGCTTAGGAAAAGCAGAAAAGCTGATTAAGAGGGCAGGAGACCTTTTTGTGGCCACATTAAGGATTTTTTCACTTTGAAGCACTTTGATAATTTTAGATATTTAAGACAAAAATTATATCTTAAATTATAGAGAATACACCTTTAAACGTACATCTTTCATATAAAAAAATTTTGTATTTAGGTAACGTTAAATGTGCCATTTGCCCCGGATTTGGTCATTTATTGATAGCAAAACTTTTGTAAGAATAGCGAAAAATCAAAACCAAATCTGGGTTAAGTCAATATATTCTAATGTGATAGAAACTTATAAATTGCATCACAATAATTTAATTGTAAAAACAAAGGTTAGTAATAACCTTCAAACTTATTTGGGGGATTTTGGGGGATTTGTAAGGGGACCTCTTAGTAAATGGTGTGAAGAATATTTGGCAAATCGAGCATTTGTTGTAAAAGTATCTAACGATGTTAGTAGAAAAGTTGCTGTGTCCGATGGCACGGCGCAGGGTTCGGTGCTTGGCCCATTGCACTACATTACTTATGTAAACGATGCAGTTAATGTAGTCAAGAACTGCGAAATATTTCAATTCGCTGATGATACATGCCTCGTAGCAGCTAATAAGAACCTAGACACTGCCCTTTCTCATCTACAGAGTGATTTTACTTTACTATCCAAATGGTCTCATGATACGGGTCTTGTGATCAATACCGAAAAAACAAAATGCATGTACATAAGCTCGAGTCAAAATAGACTAAAAAGTAACATTAAGCTTATCGCACATGACCATCGATGCCTACACTCGAACCACCATAACTGCTCTTGTAGTGCGATTGAATTTGTTAATAAGCAAAAATATCTTGGCTTAGTAATCGATGACCGATTTAAGTGGTCGGAACATGTTAGCTATGTATGTGACAAATTGCGAGCAATACTGGCCAAATTCACTATAGTAAAGCACAAAATACCATACTCCATACTCTTGAGTCTATATAAGGCTCTGGGTGATACTATAATACAATATGGGCTCGGCAGCTATGGCAGAACGTGCAAAACACATCTTGATCCAATCTATAGGTTACAATTAAGAATCTTGAAGGCTATTGTTCCGTCTAAAGTTAAAACTCGTTTCCAAGATAATCACAGTGAGCTATTCCATCACTGTGCCGTGCTACCGATACATAGTCAGGTTAAATATATGTTGATAACAGATCATTTTTTCAACATCGATCTATGTAAGGTCATCCACCGTAATAAACAGACACGCAGTGCTGCTAAAATAACATTAATGGTTCCCAGATTTACTAATCTTTACGGCAAACAATTGCTACAATATCAAGTACCTAAATTAATAAATGATCTACCCATAACACTAAAACAAGAACTAAATAAAAGCAACATAAAAGTTAAACTTAAAAAATATTTCTTATCTACATTACTGCAAAATAAATAGTTACTGACTTATATCCGGTGTACTACTACTAAATTTTATTAAAAATAATAAATCTAAGAAATAAATATCTAATCATATATACTTAATAAAAAATAAAAAAATATAAGTACCAACCTAATTAGTTTAATTATTAACATTGAATAACAAGTATAATTATATAATTTGAATGCGTAATTTACACATTCATTAATGTCAATTTCTCAAATGTTTAATAAATTAATAAATCTAAAAAAAGACATTAAATATAATAAAATATTAATAAGTACCGAAATAGTTTAATTAGTAATATTGATTGTTATAATTATATAATTTGAACGAATAATATAAAATAATGTGAATAAAAATAAAATAAAAAAAAAACAATCACGTATGATGATAGAATGCTTAGAAATCCACCCGTGAGTACGCGCCGCTGCACCGCTCGTGCGTTGGTTGAACTAGGCAGGTAGAAGTTGCTTTGTGTTATAATAAAATAAGAAAATTTTTTATGCATACCCTACAAAAATGATTGTTATTTAAATTAAATTACTTACTTATAATAATGTATGATTGCACAAGACGACGAAGCCAAACAGTGTAAGGTCAAACCTAAACAGGTTTTTGTGACACTGTTTTCATGTAATATTATAATGTGTTAATAATGTTCGAATTTTAATAAATAATAATAATAATAATTTCTTAAAATTTTCGTAGTTTTTTTTTATAACAGAAATGTAGTTTAAGTAATTCTAACGATTATTATTATTACCTTAAAATAGACTTCTTAATTGCTTTTTGGCGAAGAATAAGAAAAAGTTATTTCTGATAACTTGTATAGCAAATAGTGACCAAAACTGGGGCCAGTGCCCTACAATACCCGGTCGACTACTTAAAGTCTATATTTGCCTGCGTTCCATTACGACTTCACTTACATATAGAACTGCGCGCGGAGATAATGTACCAGTGAATATAGACTTTATGTGTTCATCTGTGCATCGACGTACCTATTCAAGGTGTTTCTTTTGGTTACCCATTCCGTAATGGCTACAGGGATGAGTTCCGTTCCGATTGGATTCCAAGTTTTTTTTATGGTGCCAGTGGAAATAAAGAAGGATGGATGAAGTAATAATATGTTCTGATCTGGTAGGAAATGTTATGAGGTTAGAAATGCAGTTACATATATAGCCTCTGTGGCCTAGTGGTACACTCCACCGGTATCAGACCCAGAGGTCCCGGGTTGCATTCCCAGTGGGAGATGATAAATATTGTATTCAGTTGGTTGGCGGTAAGACTTGTGGGAAATGATGCAACTAGTACAGGAAGACTGATGGAATGTCTTCCATCCAGGCTAGGGTGTTGTTAGCCCGGGGACAACAGAACTGTCCCATGGTTGTATTGTATGTCGGAGTTCGTATATATGCTAAGTGTTTGAAGAACTTCATAAGCGCGAGCTAGTTTCTTCATACTATTCAGCGGCGTGCTTATCAGTTATGTGCGCGTCGTCTAGATGTCGCCACAGACTTGTTCTTAATACGCCTGGCGAGCTACCACCATTTTATTTAATTCTGACGCCATAACCATGATGTTTTAGCATTGTTGCGTTCCGGCAGTTGGAGATAAGACAGCCAGTTCCTCAGTGGTTGAGGATTCCGTAAGTAGTGCGCTTTCACCATCAGCCTTGTAACACATCACACTTTACATCAAGTGTGATGAAGGCTAAGTGCTACCCCGTTGAGGATAAAATTAGGCTCCTAGGTACTTATAACAAGTTTTTTGTAAAAATTTCATTTACATGACAACCTTTTTTGCTGACTGTACTTTAATATTGTATTGTCATCAAAACCAAACCTGTATACAAAATTTCAGCTCCATCGGACACTGGGAAGTGCGTCAAATTAAGCTTGCAAGATTTGTCCCCCACTAACTAACAAACTAACTAACTAACTATAACTAACATGGTAAGTTAATAAAAAGGATGTAAGAAATGGATACGATTGCTTGTTAGGTCAGTTAGGTACTTAATCCCGTCTTTACACGTAAACGGTTTAAGATGTAATTTTGTAAAGCGATAGGATAAATTTTGTCAAAATATTTCTCAGGACAAGGTATTCTTCAAATTTAAAAAGGAATGATTTGATTTTTTTGTTTGTTTGTTTGCAATGGCCTTATCAAAAACGACTGGACCGATTAAAAAAATCTTTCACCAGTAGAAAACATACTTTATTCCTGAGTGATATAGTTTATATTTTATCCCAATATTTCCATGGTGATGGGCACCACGCGGATAAATCCGCGTGAAGTCGATAGTTTTAAAAACAAATCTTAACGTTGTGAAAATATGGGATGAAATCTGTTTCAGGAAAATGGCTACACAGATCAAGAATTTATTAATCTTTACGCTTTTCAAATTTTGTCACGAAATCTATATTTCGTTCAAACAAAAACGTAAAATATTCACCGCAGCATTTTATGTTCATTTTAACTTCAAACAGCATAAAACAGATTGAGAGTCGCTGGATATTTTATGCACATCACATTATAAGTACCTACCTATTTTATAATACTATGTAAATATTACTATTTGTCTAAAGTTTTGCAGTTAATTGAAATTGCTAAGCGGGCGTGTGTTGTTTTTATGAAATAAAGTGTTTTATTATTATTTTTACTGTTTTGCATTCACAATTTTAACCGCCTCTGTGATCTAGTGGTTCACACGACCGATTTCAGAACAAGAGGTCCCATTCCCAGTGGGGGTACATATTGTATTCGGTTTGGTTGGTGGTAGGACTTGTTCTTAGTCTGCCTGGCTTGCTACAGTACTGCCGTCTTATCTAAGTCTGACGCCATAACAATGATGTTTGCATTATTGTGTTCCGGCAGTGAGAGATAAGATAGCCAGTTCCTCAGTGATTGAGGGTTCTGGGACTAGTGCGCTTCCACCATCAGCCTTATCACTACTTAACATCAGGTGTGCTGAAGACTAAGTGCTGCCCCGTGGTGGATTAAAAAACAATGCAATTTTCGTTACTGAAAAAGTTATAGGTACTAGAAAATGACATAAAAAAAGTAAGAAATAATCCATCACCAAATAACGTAAACAAGTACTTTGAAGTCGGGCGTGAAACATGTAGGTACAATTTTTTGTTGTTTTTGTTAAAACCCGCCCGACTTCAAATTACTTGTTTACGTTATTTGGTGATGGATTATTTCTTACTTTTTTGATGTAATTTTTTTGAAGGCGGTTTTATTTTTTTATAAAAATAATTTTTATTTCACTCTTTTTAGTGCATTATGCAGGTAATTTACGTGTATTCTGGTAAATAGGTATGTGAAAAAAACTGAGAACCTGCTTTTTTGAAGTCGGTTAAAATACCTTGAGGTATCTCCTTTCCAACAAAACAAGAATCATCTAAATCGGTTTATAAACAAAGGAGTTATGCCTAAAGATACGTTATAAAATAAATGAAACTTATATGTATGTAGGTATATTGTGTATTATTATATTTATGTGTATATATTTACCTATTTTTAGACAAATTATTATTTTATTTCCGTATTTTTTTTTTGTCTTCTTTGTTTGTACCGCATTCGCTGATTTCTTTTTCCTAAAGGTTGACTGGCAGAGAATGCTTTAAGCGTTAAGTCCGCCTATTGTACTTTACAGATGTATTTTGTGCAATAAAGTTATATAAAATAAAATAAAAAATAAATTCACATAAAACGGTAACGAAAACGACAGTATTTTCAAGATTTTCTGAAAACTACTGAACCGATTTCAAAATTTCAAAAAATGGGACCAACTTGGGAAAAAACCTGATGTTATAACGTTTGAATCATTCCAATCGGTTCAGCCGTCTTCGAGTAATCGGTGTACATACATATAAAAAAAAATATACGCGACGAATAGATAACCTCCTCCTTTTCAATTTTTGAAGTCGGTTAAAAAAGATCGACCCGCCTCACAACTAGCTCCGATGGGACCCAAACCCACGACCTTTCACTGTCCGGGCGAATGCCCACCGAGTCCAACTGTGATAACGACTCCGTAGCTCAGTGATAGAGCATTCGCCTGGACAGTGAAAGGTCGTGGGTTCGACTTTTTCTCATACTTCGTTTTCAAAGTTTTATTATTATTTTAAATTTATAAAGCGACTAAATTAGTTTTGCTCCAGCCAATATAAATCTGTATGTACGAGTATTTACCAATGTAATAATTTATCAAGTTTTAAATAAGTTTATCTTTTCTAATTGTTTAGTGTTTGCATACCTGCTTACTAAATTCTTTACATGAGATGACAAAAGGCGGTGCCTCTTGCGTCTCGCTCTCTTTTTACCGACCAAAGTCACGAGCCATGTCGGCTCCAAGTTATTATTATATTTAATGAGCCTAATTTTGTACCTAAACTTTGTTCAAAGTGAGCAATATACCTAGTGTCAAGTGCATAAGTGTATTATTGCAAACCCCACATTTCACTGAACACTAGCTTTTTCCCGTGACTTTGCCCGTGTGCGATTCGGGGGACGCATACCTTCGTTTCACATTGTTATAGGTTGAATTTTGCAAAATCCTTCCTTAGCGGACGCCACCGTATAATTGCCAACTAAGTGTCTGCGTGCCGAATTTCAGCTGGATTCGTCCAGTATTTTGCACTGGGCGTTGGTAGATCAGTTATTGGCCTTTCGTTTTTGTAGGTATTTCTTTAGACTAATTACAACGAAATTGTCATATATTTTAATTCAAAAACCTAGGTACATACACGTAGTTTCCAGACTAAGTATAGATAGTAAAAAATTTTGCTCTAGTTCAAACTGAGAGCCTGCGCGCACTTGTGATTATTAGTCGACCGATAGTTTAGTCGGTATCGTAAAACGGTCGTGATTAAACTGTCAGCCGATAGTTGGGCGATAGTTTAGTTGAATGCAGTGCGCGCGCTCACATCATGCACATTACCGACAGGCCGATAGTTGTGCTGTGCGATAGCTTGATCGAACAACTATCGGCCGATAGTTTGATCAGTCGATTTTTAACCGTCAGTGCGCGCACTGCCATTTAACTCTATACTGAATCCGAGAACGATCAAACTATCGCCCGGTTAAAAATCACAAGTGCGCGCTGGCTCTAAAACAGAAAAGAATTCGCCACAGCACTTTACGTACATTTTCACTCCAACAGCCGTAAAACAGTTTGAGAGTAGCTGGACATTTTTCACGTTGCAAGCCCCATTTCTAAAACGGCTCCATTTCCCTTTCATAATGTTGTCAGTCTTTCAAAAGGGTGCAAGGCTTTTTGAGCCTTAACACCTTGGAATAAAGACGAAAAAGTGAAAAGTGAAATAAGTTGAAAATTGTCTACTTTCTGATGAAATGTCCTCACTGGGAGCTAATTCTGAATTAGGTAGAATAAAGTTTTGGAATGATGGAATCGTCTTGGGTTTTGCTTTCATTGCTTTTGTGGGATTATGGGAAAAGGTGTGTGATAAAAAAATTGGCAAAAGTTTGGTGGACTAACTGTTTTTAGGGTTCCGTAGCCGAATGGCAAAAGACGGAACCCTTATAGATTCGTCATGTCCGTCTGTATGTCCTTCCGTCCGTCCGTATGTCACAGCCACTTTATTTCATAACTATTAAGTCTTGAGAGTCGAAACTTGGTAGGTAACTGGAGCCGTACTCTGAAACGCAAGTCCGAAACTTCGGTTAGCCCCGCCCCTTTCACTCGATTCTGTCATGACTGGAGTGTGAGAGGGACGGGTATAACGAAGTATAGGGTTTTGCGTTTCAGAGTAGGCCCTCTGTATCTTGTAAACCGCTTTACGATTACGGGCACAAATAAAAAAAATAAAAAATTAAGGGGGCTCCCCATACAGGACCTTGAAACTGAAAAATATTTTTTTCACCAAACATATTCGTGTGGGGTGTCTAATAGATACATATACATACCTATATTCAGTAATACCTAATATTGAATTCCGATGAATTTAACATTAATATCAATAGAAATCAAACGACACAGTTTATTATGGACGGAAATACAATCATTTATCAACATTGATGTAATAGTCTATTGTCGAACTGTCATCGCCAGAAATAAGGGTTCCTAATAGATTAATAACAGAGAAGCTCGTTGCGCAGTGGCTGGCGCGCTCGGCCTGCGATCGTTGAGGTTAAGCAACTTTCGCAATGGTCGGTCACGGGATGGCTGACCAAAAACTTTTCATCTCGAGCTCCTTCGTGTTTCGTACGGCACTTTAAGCCGTACCAATCCGCATTGGGCTCGCGTGGTGTGTCATGGCCCTTTCTCTTTATCCATCCATAAGGAAGGTCAGTGTCCCAGCAGTGGGGACATTCATCATCATCATCATCAGTGATGATGATGATGATGATACTTTAGTTTAAAGAAGGTTTACTACAATCAGCTCGTGTTACATAAAGGGGTTCGAAGACTTTGGCTTAGTAAGTTTTTATAACTCTGAAACGTAACGCTTTAGGACTATTAGTGATCTTATATTTTTTGTTTGCATAAATATCCCTAATCGATCTATGTAGGTTTTATAGTGCGCCGCTATTTTGTAAAAAAAATCAAAATGGCGGTGAGGCCACTAAGCCAGGCTTGGAACAAAAATCTTCGAAGCCATTTACTATAGAGTAACAAAGAATAATAATATGTCTTTGTTGTGATGTCATGTGAAACGCAAGTTGACCCGGCACCCGGCATGTCTTCAATAAATCATAGCAAGAACACTGTGCGGGTTGCGGTCAAAGCGTCTGCCGAAACCCTTTACTCACTATTTAGGTAAAGGGAATTCATGACGTAACATGAATAATATAGTGTCACTAATATTAGACGTGAATTCTGTTTGGATGTTGAGGTAGTTTTAGGTTATATCTTTAAGAACTTCTGAACCGCTTTTGCAAATTCTTTTAACAGTAATAAGTGTCATATCTTTTAACCGCCTTTGTGGTCTAGTGTTACAAACCACCGATATCAGATCCAGCGATCTCTGGTTCGATTCCCACCGGGGGTACATATTGTATTCGGTTTGGTTGATGGTGGGGTTGTTCAAAGTCCGCCTGGCTAAGCTACCACCATCTTATCTAAATGATATATTATATCGCCATAACAACGATGTTTTCAGCATTGTTGTGTTCCAAGTTTCCGACAGCTAGAGATAACATAACCAGTTCTACACTATTGGAGAATTCTGGGAGTAGTGCGCTTTCACTGTCAGCTTTATCATCACTTAATATGAGGTGTGCTAAGTGCTACCCCGTAGTAGATAAAAAAGAAAAAAAAAGCATTTTTTTTATCTCGACATTCCTTCTGGAAGGGGCAACACATGCAGGCAAAACCGCGGGGATCAGCTAATCCTTTCTATAATTCTTGTAATTTTTCAATTTTTTTGTAGATATTGATGTTTTCCAAAGTAAGATACTATGCCCACGTTAAAAATAAAAGCAGTCTTTTAATTAGAAAAGCCCCATAATAACGATGTTTTTACTATTGTTGTATTACAGCACTAAGAGAAAAGATAGCCATCTCCTCAGTAGTTGAGGATTCCGGGAGTAGTATACTTCCACGTTCAGCCTCATCTTCACTTCACTTAACATCCGCGGGCCTAAAGTACGTTTTATAATTCGGTGCAAAAAAAAAATGTCCCTTTCACTTTTGAGTTTGGCAACAGGGTGTCGTAAACCTTTTTCTTCATGTCTCTTTTAAACCAAATTTATTGTGAGGTTTTGCTTTTACAGATTTTGTTAAAATCTACTTGTAAGAACTATATCTTGGGTTAAAGCTCATAATATAATGCAAAATGGGTTAGATAGTAATCGTAGAGACACAATAGTAACAAGTAACAACGGTTCAAACTTAACAATAAACAAAAACAATAACAGAAACAACAAGAAATCTACAAAATAATGTAAAAGAAGCACTGTACGTGAAGCAGATATGAGCCCACGTAAAGTAAACAAAATACAAATCAAAATTAATCAAATAATCACACACATGTTAAAGTAGGTTTGTCACCCCTGTGTCATAAATATTTTGTGCGTGCGTGTTGCCAGTACGTGAAAAAAATATCCATCTAACATCACTTCGAAAAATTATTTTGTTGTTTACGTAAGAGTAATTTCCATTTTTTTACTTTTATTAATAATGTTATACAAATATCTATCCAGTCAAAGCATGTTTTGAATTAACGGCAATGTCGTTCACAAATAAAGAAATCTACAAAATGTAAATATAGAGTTTTAATGTGGTAATACTGTTTTTTTTTTGCACCCAATTATAAAACGTACTTTAGACAAGTGGCTTTCTATTATCGATATCGCCAGTAGAAGAGAAAGAAAATGTAGGTATAGGATTGATATTAGCGGTCACGTGACATTTCGATCGCTAATGTCAATACCATACATTAATTGTCTTTCTATCTACTGGCGATATCGATAATAGGAAAACCACTTGTCTACAGGGGCTGGTGTGTCTAAGTGCTACCTAGCCCGTTGTAGAAAAATGGTCCTTCGCAAATTTAAATATGGCGTCTCCAAATTCATTTGAAACTCTGACTCATACTTGTCACTATCTTTGGTCACCATTTCATGACCGAGTTTTGCTTAACTCTTGCAATCAGCTAATCAATCAATATTTTGCATATCAAACAGCTCTGATATGCAAAATAACTGCAACATTGAAGAAAACCTTACAACCCTATTATTTACCCTACCGTATTTAATGGGAATCACCTTGTTCAAAAGCTTTACCTTACCGAGTATCTACCTACATACCTATTTTTAAAAAAGTAAACAGATGACAATCTACGCCCCAATTGCCATTGGAACAGACAAAATATTACTTCGGCCCAATATATTCAGAGTTTATTTCCCTGCGGACCCAGTTCCAATGTATTTTGCCATTTTAAAGCACTCTTGGGAATGTTGTATTGCTACAGTAGCAAACTAGCGCCATCTATCCTGGAAGTTAAGAAACAAGTTTATAACAGCGCCATCTAGTACATCCATGGAAAAGCTTTAGTAAGCCCGTGCTTTATTTTAACCTACACGGACGGTAGGCGCTTTCTCCGAGTTTAGAGTTTATGTGTCCCGATAGATGTCGCTGTTTTGCAACACGTGTCACGAAATAGTTCACTTCTCTGTTACTAGGTGGCGCTATGCCTCGCTAAAACTGAATTTCAATAAACTTGCAAGGTCGTGGTTGGTCGTGGGATGGGTAATATCCAATACTGACAGCTTAATTAAAAAACTTGCACATATTGGAGGTTGAACTTTCCTAATCAGATTAAATTGTACACTTGTCGTTAGTGAATAATTCGAGACTTTTAAGCTTTTTTATGTCAAACATATCATTTGCAACTTGACTTCGATGGTCTACTTCCAAGAACAGAATGGCAGCTGCAGCTTATTCAAAATGCTTGTGCATACCACCGAGAAAACATTATGTCACACCATTTTTTAATAATGGAGTTATTAAAATGATGAATTTACGCAGAGCAAAATGAATTTACGCAGAGCACTCCACTTCGCCACTTTTCTTTTTGTCAATGTGCATTCCAAAACGTCTGAATATCTCTATTGCAAAATTCAACTGTGCAAAGGATAGAAATTCCTATCACACCAGGGCAGCCTCACACGATACAGACTACTCCCAAAACACCACCCATACTTTTGCATTCCATGGGTCTTTCAAAAACTCAGCATCAAAGTGTTGGAATAATTTACCGCCCCCGTATCGCGCGCTCAACACATGAAATATATTTAGAAAAACACATTACATTTATTTAACTCAGAAAAAACGTAAATACTTACTGTCTTCTTACTTATTTGGGATGACGCTGGCAATGGGGTGGTTTGATAACCGTAAAGTGTCAGCATCCGTAATTGTGTACACTCAGGGACAATTTCGGTGAACCATCTCTTGCTTCTTTTTATCTGGCTGGTGCCTCGCCATTGACGCGCAGACCATTTTACTATTTGGTTATGTATTAAACTAGGGTAGTACAATACATAAGTAATTAAGGTTAGGGATTGCAATGCAAGTGAACGGTGAGACGCCAGCCACACGAAAAGAAGTAAGAGGTGGTTCACCGAATTTGTCCCTGACTATACCTCCTGACGACCTGCAGTATTTTTCATTCTTGCTTCTCATTTGACTCACTTTGTTACTTATCTCTTTGATAGTACTTTGTGCACGGTGCTTAAATTTTAGAGATAAAAATCTTTATGTTAGCAGTGTTTTGTGATTGTGAGTGTTTAATAACTCGTTTCTTTACATCAATAAGAGAAAACGGGACATAATAATAACCAAGTTATTAAGATACTATTTTTTTCAAAACCCTTACAAGGCAAACAAAAGCACAGATGACTAATACTAAGTTGTCGTTATCACAGGTCACATAAACATTATGTTTTTTTTTGCTAGTGCTGTCATACAAGGTCTTCACAAGATTCCATTATGTTCAAAAATTGCAATGTATTCTTTTAAATGAGTGTGTTACCTATGGAGTTATTTATTGTATTGTATGTAGAATAGCAATGTGATTTACTTAATTTATTTTTTTCTTTCATTGTACACACGGCGGCACATCAGACTATACATGTTGACCTTGAGACCGCCTTTATGCCCTACGTTATAAAAGCTGTTATCGCAGTTCAACTGTTTAACTTGATGTGCTGCCGAGTGTACCATGTCCAGCCCCCTGATTCATGAACCGTCGGAAACCGCCTCTGTGGTCTAGTGGTTCACACCACCGATTTCAGACCAAAAGGTCCTGGGTTCGATTCCCAGTGGGGGTACATATTGTATTCGGTTTGGTTGGTGGTAGGACTTGTTCTTAGTCCGCCTGGCTAGCTACCACCATCATCTAAGTCTGTCGCCATAACAATGATGTTTTCAGCATTATTGTGTTCCGGAAGTTAGGGATAAGATAGCCAGTTCCTCAGTGTTGAGGATTCCGGGAGTAGTGCGCTGCCACCTTCAGCCTTATCACCACATAACATCACGTGTGATGAAGGCTAAGTGCTACCCCGTTGATGATAAAAAAAACGCTCCCGACAGCGGAATGTATGTCCTGTCTCTGTCACTCAATATACAATAGACAAAAACAAAGCACAGAATTCGAATAAGATTCAGTTTCCGACGGTATGTGAATCAGGGGGCAGATATCACTACTGTGTTCTGCAGATTACCAGTACAGCAGGCTTGCTACTTAAACTAAGCTGAGCACAGTTTTGACATCATACAACAACACATAACATTATTTTTAATACAGTTGCTCAAAAAGTGGCGTATTGCAGGGACGTATAGCGTTCGGGATGTGGGCTATTACACACTCGAACTTTTTCTTTACCTTTCCCGAACTCGTGCGTTTTCTTTCCCAACTGTCAAAATTAAAAAGTTATTAAAAAGAAAAAACTAACCACGAAGTTTTTACTAAAAAAAAATCATAGAAGTTTTTATGATTCATGCAAATATTTCTAAAAAGAAGCTACTAGGTAATTTGTTTCAATATCAGATTTAAAAGTAATTTTAATTATACATTAAATTAATATTAGTATCGGCCAAATTAAATTTATGAATATAAAAAATACATAAAATTGGCTGTATGACCACAGATTACTAAATATGGTATGACGTGCACTATTTACCATAGTATCTGCTTAAAGGAGTTTGCGCAAGTAGGTAAGTGAAAAGAAAATGAGGGACCTTATTTTTTAATTTTTTCAATTAGTTTTTTCTGGTTTTTATTGTGGTAGGTACTTCGTATGGTGGAATTAGTGCAATAATGTGGCTTTAATGGAAAACGATGTGGTAAAAGAGAGAAATAAGGAAAGGCGCTCCTGTAGGATTCGGATTGCTTTTGTTAGGTTTCATTTCATTTCATCTCATTTAATTTCATTTCATATCAATAAAAAAATTCTACTGAAGCCTTGGCTGTATGATCATAGTTTCCTTTGCCAACCCAGAATGGGTGAAGAAAACAAAAAAAAGTCTGCTTATATTCTTTTACGATTAGTTAGGTAGTTGAGTTTATTGTGTTTTATTATTTTATTAAATTGCTTAATTTTTTCGCAACTGTATTAAAAATAGTTGTTCAGTACACGTGCGGAACCGTCATTGCAACTTGTTCCGACTGTCAACCCTCACCTTCGGCTGCGCCTCGGCTCGGGTAGACATTTGTCGGAACTCTTTGCAATGACAGGCTTTCCGCACTTGTAATGAAATCTACTATTTTGTTTTGTACCCCAGAGGTAACCTGTGTAAGTAACAAATAATTTGTTTTACAGGAGAAGCAATTAAGAAAGGATTTTTATAAAGATTGTTACCATTTGGTTTGGTTTTTAGGAAGAACTGATTTAATGCTTGGTTTTTAAGCTTAAAATGTTTTACTGCTTTTACTACTTTCCATAAATTAGATGTTTATTGAACGATGGAAATTAAAGTAAGTAGGTATTTTAAAAAAATCGACCCATCTCACAATACTAGCTCCGATGGGACTCGAACCCACGACCTTCCGCTATCCGGGTGACTGCTCTAGGATAGGGAAAGGTCGTGGGTTTGAGTCCTATCGGAGCTAGTTGTGAGACGGGTCAATTCATTTTAAATATTTCATTTCCATTTTTCAATAATAAAAATTGCATTGTAAATGCAAAAAAGTAAAAATTTAAATAACTTAGATGCCCATGTCAAATTCATGACCAATGAAATAAGCTTCGAACTTATTTCTCATTCTAATTGACTCATGTCATGACGTTTATTTCTATCTGAAGAACTTCGAGCCTATTGAAGCTGTGCGGTGACTTAAAACACTTTACCGCTGGATCCAGCTCATCAAATTGGACTTAAATCACAAAAACAGCAAAAACTGAAAAAATGGTAATTTCATTTTTTCATTTTTTCACTTTTTCTTTTTTTGTGATCATGTGTGACTTATAGTTTACCTATGAGGTACAGTCACGTAATACAGTTTTGATTTCGTTGTATTTGGTTTCTATGTGTATTTTAACCGCTTCTGCTGTCTAGTGGTACACACCACCAATTCCAGACCCAGTGGTCCCTGGTTCGATTCCCAGTGGGAGTACATATTGTATTCGGTTTGGCTGGTGGTAGGACTTATTAGTCTACTACCGTCTTATCTAAATCTGACGCCATAACAATGATCTTTTCAGCATTATTATGTTCCGGCAGTTAGAGATAAGATAGCCATTTCCTCAGAGATTGAGGATTCCGGGAGTACTGCGCAGCGCACTACTCCCGGAAGCGCACTGTGCATTTCCACCTTCAGCCTTATCACCACTTAACATCAGTTGTGATGAAGGCTAAGTGCTACCCCGCTGTGGATAAAAGAAATAAAAAATACTCAATTAAGTATGTATTTTGTTCGATTTTTTCAACTGACCTATTGGTAGCCTAAATATAACTATAGAAAGTATGGCCATTTTTTACTTAATTACAAATAATACTGGTTTGAAACTACAATTATTAATAAATTATCAAAGTAGCCTCATTTTTTCCTAATGTAGCCCCAATCTACTACGGTAAGTACGTCAAGAGTCGTCATGTGAATGAGCCGTTATGCCTGCATAAAAAGCTTCGAGCAACGCGGGCCTTCCGGCGTTGCTTGAAGATAAAAAGTATTACTTACAGTATGTTTTTAATAAAGTATTTTTTTCTTGCTTCACCACGCGAACCTATCACGACTTTTAATATCCTCTCACCATTCATTAAGAAAATAAACGACGGAAACATTTTTCTCCACTAATTATTCGTTCACCATGCAGCACGCCATTCACGGAATGGCTTCCAACACAAAATGTCCGCCACCAGCTGTTGACAACGTTTCGCTTTCATAGAAACACTCGTAAATATAATTACCGGGCCGTTTGACCCAGTTGGGGTTAGCAGTTTGTTCGTGAAACACGTATTTTAACTTAAATTTATTATTACATCTGCTTACATGGTTACAAGGTTTATTAACGAACTACATCCCGAAATATAGGCACTATACACACGATCGCTTTTAACAGCTGTCAGTTTTCACTGAACAGTTTTAACTGACAGTGAAAACTGAACGTGTGTACGATGAAAACTGACTGTTTTTCATAGTAACACGTTCAGTTAAAACTAACAGTTAAAAGTGATCGTGTGTAGCGCCTTTTACGCGAAAATATTAATGATATTATTTTTAATTATGATATTTTTCTGTTAGCATTTCAATGGCATCTCGGTGTTGTTGATAAAACGAGTAAGTAACACTTTGTATAAATCTTTGTGATTTTAAAATGTTATTTTAAGTATTTATCTACATTACTTCACTAAAGTGGCTGAAAACTTAATCACACATTTAAATTTTAATCCGTCTAAAAACAAGAATTTATTGATAACATACTTCCTTCCTACCGTTTAGACTAATAGCCTGACACCACCTACCGAGTAGAGTGGCGAGACAGTGCTCGACCGAGTCAATGTTGTACCAAATCTACCGAGTAGTGTTTACATGTACCGAGTATTCGGCCGAGAGCACTGTCTCGCCACTCTACTCGGTAGGTGTAATCAGGCTATAGCCTGATTACACCTACACCTTACAATAAGCAACTTTCGCAATACTCAACCAAGGGATGGGTGATCAAAAATTTATATAACAAAGATGATGATACCATATACGCACGCACACGCTACTTTACGATCGCGAAGTTCCTTGTCTTGCTACGACCGTAGCAGTTACCTTGAAAAAGTCATGTGCTACGTGTTGCTACGAAGACTACGAGTTTGTTGTGATTAGTTGTGTTTGCTACGAAGTCTACGAGTTTATTGTGATTAGTTGTGTTGCTACGAAGACTACGAGTTTATTGTTTATTTTTTTATTATTTTATTTTATTTATTTATGCACAAAACAGAGTTACAGAATGATACATAATAGAACAACAATAAAATTAAAGCACAGTAAAGGCAAGCTGTAAATCCACTAGTATGTGCAAACAGCATGCGCAAAGGAAAGCAACACATAAGTACTTAACTAAATCAAAGTAAAGATATAATAATAGTTACAATAAAATAAAATAAAATAATAATGTCGCCGACATATCAAAGCATCCAATGGGTTTGGGAAAGGTATTTATATTTATTTATTTTTGAAATATATACATTTTAACTTAAAATATGGCATTAAATTTTTTTCCGTAGCCCTTCAAAATACTTTACAGTAAATTTTTAAAGATTCTTAAAAACCACCACGTGCTATTGTTTTCGTGACAGTCACAATGCGCCCGGAAGCCGCGCCGGCGCCGGCGGCGTGACGTTCGTAGAGCTCAATTATTTCGCTAGTTTCATACAATATTGTATTATTCGGGAAAATTATCAACATGTCTTCACAAAGTACCTACGGTACATAAATACGACGAATATAAATAAATACGACGAATACGACGAATTTGACGACCGATTTGGCGCAGGGGTAATCTACCTGCCTTCTGCGCCAGAGGTCTCGGGTTCGATTCCCGAACAAGACAAATATTTGTGTGCATGAACATGTCTATTTGTCTTGGTCTGGGTGTTTTCTATGTATATTAAGTATGTATTTACAAACAAAAAGTATTTAAGTAGGTATATATTTATCCGTTATCAAGTTCACGTAGACACAGTTTATTAAGAAATTAACTACGGGCTTAGATAATTGGTGTGATTGTAAGAAAATATTTATTTATTATTATTTATTATTTATACTGTATTGTGAATACTTCGACAAAACACCAAATAAAATTGTTATTCGTAAAAAATCAGTCTAAAAAATTAGTCTGTTTATGTTACGAGGTTTAGGTAAAATTTATAGGCGCCGGATGTGATGAGAGGAGTCAGCGAGCTCGGCCTGCGATCGGCGAGGTTAAAAATTAATTAATTAATTATTTTTTTTTCTTTTTTAAGCAAGTTTCGCAATGTTCAATCATTGAATGGGTGACCAAAAAATATTATTTTAGGCTCCACGCTTTGAAAGCTGTAGGTCCCGGTTGCGTTTGCAGCCGATCAGTCTTCAGTCGTAAAGCCGCATTGGGGTCGCATGGTGGGTTATGATGACTCATTGTATTATCCTAGCGACCCATACAACCATGCTGGGACTCAGGCCATCCTTATCCATCCCTAAGGAAGGCCTGAGCCCCCAGCTGTGTGGATTTTAAATGGCCGATGATAATGATGACATAATATTACCCAAACACCAAAAAAAGCTAAGTATGACATAGGTACTTACAGTGGCACAAGCTTTTCTGTTCCGGTGACAGCCGTGACAGAGGAGCCACTTGCAATACAAAATTAGCTGTCAAAATGGACTGTCGTATGAAAACTGTTTTAGTTACAAAGATAATCACCGGAACAGGAAAGCTTGTCGTACTATACTTAACGGCTCGTTCACAGGATGACGTTAGACGTTTCATCTTTTTAACCGACTTCTAAATCAAAAAAGAGGAGGTTCTCTATTCGTCTGTATGTATGTTTTTTTTTTTGTGTATGTCCACCGACTACTCGAAGACGGATGGACCGATTGAAATGGTTGAAACGTTATTACATCAGGTTGGTTTCCAAGTTGGTCTCATTTTTTGAAATTTTGAAATCGGTTCAGTAGTTTTCAGGAAATCTTGAAAATACTGTCGTTTTCGTTACCACTTTATTTGAATTTAATACGTATCTTTAGGCATAACTCCT
Source organism: Crambus lathoniellus (assembly GCA_949710035.1). NCBI lineage: Eukaryota > Metazoa > Arthropoda > Insecta > Lepidoptera > Crambidae > Crambus > Crambus lathoniellus. Next base: position 9,966,523 of record OX453324.1, on the reverse strand, counting down.
TTGTTTATAAACCGATTTAGATGATTCTTGTTTTGTTAAAAAGGGGATACCTCAAGGTATTTTAACCGACTTCAAAAAAGGAGGTTTTCAGTTTGATCACATACCTATTTACCAGAAAACATTTAAATTAAATAAATAAATATTCTCTTACAGTCACACCAATTATCTAAGCCCGTAGTTAATTTCTTAAGAAACTGTGTCGACGTGAACTTGATAACGGATAAATATATACTTAAATACTTTTTGTTTGTAAATACATACTTAATATACATAGAAAACACCCAGACCCAGACAAATAGACATGTTCATGCACACAAATATTTGACTTGTTCGGGAATCGAACCCGAGACCTCTGGCGCAGAAGGCAGGTAGTTTACCCCTGCGCCAAATTGGTCGTCAAATTGCCTGCACGATGCACTAAAAAGAGTGAAATAAAAATTATTTTTATAAAAAAATAAAACCGCCTTCAAAAAATCACATCAAAAAAGTAAGAAATAATTCCTCACCAAATAAATAACGTAAGTACTTTGAAGTCGGGCGTGAAACATGTACGATTTTTTGTGGTTTTTGTTAAAACCCGCCCGACTTCAAAGTACTTACGTTATTTATTTGGTGAGGAATTATTTCTTACTTTTTTTAAGAGACGGTACGTAGAACCGGGTTACTTTGACCCTAGGGGGTAACTTTGTCTCACATTTTAAAACACTATAAAACATATCGTCCTAGGGTATGAACTTTTATCTATCAGCTGCAGGCCATTGTCAAAGGATTAAGAGAGGTATTATTATGCTCGGTTGATTATAATATTGCAAAACAAAAAGTTAAAAAAATATTCTATTTTGGGTCAAAGTTACACCGTTAAGAACAAAGTTACGTTCAGGTTTTACGGTAATGCTTTGTCATTTCTGGGGCGTTGATCCTTCAACGCCCCAGAAATGACACACAATTGATTTTCCATTGTTCTCCGGCCTTATTTGGCCGGTCAGGCGTCATTGGGTGCAGGTGTTCGATCACGAGATCACAAATCTTGAAAAATTACGGATACATCATTCCTATACTTCACAACTCGTTCACACTAGACGATACCTATTTATATTTTTTAACGATTCATCTTATTTTTGATGGCGGTAATCCTTTTTAACGGACTTCTAAATCAAAAAGGAGGAGGTTCTCTATTCGTCTGTATGTATGTTTTTTTCTCTTTTTTTTTTTTTTTGTGTATGTCCACCGATTACTCGAAGACGGCTGAACCGATTGAAATGGTTCAAACGTTATTACATCAAGTTGGTTTCCAAGTTGGTCCCATTTTTTGAAATTTTGAAATCGGTTCAGTAGTTTTCAGGAAATCTTGAAAATACTGTCGTTTTCGTTACCACTTTATGTGAATTTAATACGTATCTTTAGGCATAACTCCTTTGTTTATAAACCGATTTAGATGATTCTTGTTTTGTTAAAAAGGGGATACCTCAAGGTATTTTAACCGACTTCGAAAAAGGAGGTTTTCAGTTTGATCACATACCTATTTACCATAAAACACGTAAATTGCCTGCACGATGCACTAAAAAGAGTGAAATAAAAATTATTTTTTATAAAAAAATAAAACCGCCTTCAAAAAAACCACATCAAAAAAGTAAGAAATAATTTCTCACCAAATAAATAACGTAAGTACTTTGAAGTCGGGTGGGTTTTAACAAAAACAACAAAAAATTGTTCATGTTTCACGCCCGACTTCAAAGTACTTACGTTATTTATTTGGTGAGAAATTATTTCTTACTTTTTTGATGTGGTTTTTTTGAAGGCGGTTTTATTTTTTTACATGGCGTTGTTCACACGATCACGAATTGTACAAAATTACGGATATTATGTCATTCCTACACTATTGAAGTTAGTGTTTTGTCGACGACATGTGCATGACAGATACTTGTAAATAGAGATGTGCCGAGTACAAAGTTTACCGAGTAACCGAGTACCGAGTAATACTCCGTTTTGTCTTTATCAAACCGAGTACTCGTTCGAGTAACTCGGTTCAGTTTATAAGTATAGGAATATGAGTAATACGCGAAAAACACGTTCAAACATGACCGCGGAGTGCAGCCGGCGAGCGAGCGGTACCTCGCCGCCCTCATCCCCTTCCTTCACCCAGTTGCGTCCAGGTACTTTTACTCCTAGTCAGTCATTTCTTTACAAATTGTGTACGGGTGATGCGTTTGGTGGTTTGGTTTGTAGAATTATTTTATGGTGCCAAAACAATTTTAGTGCTAAATTACATTTTATATCATAAATAATATTTTCCAGTGTCCTATTCTTAATTTTTTCTTCATGTGATTCAAACTTCGCAAATTAATAAATTTTAATGTTAAGTAATTACCCTAATTAAATATGCATAATACTACTATTATCCTATTATTAGGCCTATGCTTAGTAGTGGATGTCGTACTGCTGATGATGATGACTACTATTATCGCTCCCAAAATTAAAACCATTTTTTTCTAATGTTTGATTACTCGGCTTTTATAACGAGTTACTCGGCCGAATACGAGTACTATAAAAATTGCCGAGTACGCCGAGTAACGAGTAATAACTGAGTACTCGGCCCTTCTCTACTTGTAAATGAACCGACGTGAATCATTTGTGCGTCAGTATTTCTGCCATGATGTGTGACGAAACAGCGTAAATTAAAGTTTACGTCATCATTAATAACGAACGTAAACTGTTAATTAACATTAATGATGGAATTTTAAATTGAGGGAGCGCTTACAGGGGCAATATCTATTTGGCAACTGTAATAGTTCAATTTGGAGGAATCTGGAGCAATCACAATTGACAATTACGTTGACCGTGTAAGCGCACCTATATTTTTACTTTTGTTAGGACTAGCAACAATGTTTATCACGTTGTTGTGTTAAGGCAGTAAATAGTAATTTCGGGTTTTATTATTCCGGGAGTAGTGCACTTTTTTTATCCACAACGGTGTAGCACTTAGCCTTCATCACACCTGATGTTAAGTGGTGATAATGCTGAAGGTGGGAGTGCACTACTACTACTACTTCTATTAAGCATTAATGCTTAATAGAAGTGATCTTAAGTAATGATAAGGTTATTAACCTTGTCATCACTTAAGATCAGTTGTGATAAATTCTATCCTCTTACTGATAAAAAGAAGTTTTTTTTTACATTTACTGCGATCCTTACTATTAGCGCATCCCACTCGCACAAAGCGCAATAGAAGAGCGGACACCAAGTAACGAGGAATGCCTTGTTAGGTGTAGCGACAGCAAAACAATCTGAAAAATATACCAACCTTCCGAAGGAGGAGCTTGAAATACCAAATTTTTTTTCGTCACCCATCCCGTCAGGCCCTATATCTACATCGCGACGCGGCGAGCACTTTCAGTGTTCCATAATTTTGAACTTTATACACATACGTAATTGTTTGAAAAGACCGATACCGCGATACCTAGAGCAGTACTTTATCGCCAGAAACGTGAAATTTCTCTCCTGTGTTTTATTTTTCATGAGAAACTTCAGGTCGTGAAGTTTGTTGGTCCAGCTCTCTTGAGAGTTGACAACTTTAAAAAAAGTAGCTGTCCCAACATTTTGTTCAAATAGGTACTTTTCATGTATTTTTCTTAAATGTTATGCAATGTTGAGGGTTGCCCCTTAAAAAAAGATTATTATTGATAAAGTTTCACCGCTTAAATTGTTAAAAAGAATGGTTATGTTAAGTTAAGTTATAGAAGTGTAAAAAACTTAAAATTATCTTAACTTTTTTTGTATTCACAATGCATTTTTTATTATTAAAAATATTGAAAATGAAGGATTAGAAAAAATTGACTTGTCTTACAACAAGCTCCGATGGAGCCTTCGTGAAAGGTTGGGGGTCGAGTCCCATCGGAGTTAGTTGTGAGACGGGGTGATTTTTTCTAATACTTCATTTTCAATATAAAAAAAAACTTCAGAACCCACTTGAGGCCAGCGTCCTTTTAAAAGGACGCCACATTACAAAAAATATTGTAAAATTGAGATTTGATTTAACAATATTTTTTTCACTTCTCATGCTCGTAAAGTTCGTGTTTATGTTGGGTATAGGCTGCATAAAATAGCTTTTTATGATTCAAGATTCAAGATTCAAATTTGTTTATTCAATTTAGATTGTTAAATACAATACTTGTGAACGTCATAGAAGCTACGCCATCGGTTCGCAAACCCTACAGCGGGAGGCCTTGGAGAAGAACCGGCAAGAAACTCCAAGGGTTGTTTTTTTCTCCCTGTTTTATTTTATACAGAGTCGTCAAATTGAAAAATGACCTTAACATGGTATGACTAAGGTCAATTTCCATCACAATTACACAATGGGTTATGATAAATACAGTTAAGTATAGGCGAACAATGATCATAGCGGTGAACAATTTTCAATTATTAAGGAACTCTACTTAAAGCTTTAATATTAGTTAAAAACAAAAGACAAAAGACAAAACAAAATGCTCTAGTGCATAAAGTAAAATTTTCGTCTGAGGCTCAGACTCTAAGACAAAGGTCGTCAGGTAAACAGTCACACACGCAATAAAACTTCGTTAAATAAACTTGTTACTTCATTCTGTTTTTTCAATTTTGTACATATAACTAATATTAAATTACTAAATTAATAAAACTAGGCAATATTAATGAGTTTTCTAAGAAATGAGTATTTCAAAAGCATTATGGACTACGATCTATGCTAAAGTCACTATGCTGCACTGCCAAGTTTAAAAAAAAGAAAAAGAAAGTCTTGCCGCCAATATGGCGACGTGAGACGTCTTTTTTTTTTTCTTTTTTGCAATATTCCTATTTTTTCCTCACATTCGAAGTGAAAAGCAGAGTATATAACTCGTACATAAAACCCATTTTACCCTCGACTTGACTATCAACCCTTGGGTGGATATATATACGTCTCGGGTAAAATGGTACGTTTTATGCACTTGTTGTACAATCTACTATTGTTATGTGGCGTCCTTTTTAAAGGACGCTAGCCTCAAGTGGGTAAATCTTAATGATTGTTAGTTTGTAAAGGAGACGGTCTAGATTTCCATACAAGGTCTTCACTAAAATGCAGCTGCACCGAAATGAATGAAAATCGGGAGAATGCAATATCCAGAACTCGTATGAGTTGAAAAAAGAAGTCTAAGTCTAGCCAATTTTTCACAATGAATTTTTGAAAACTAAATATTTTTTTCATTTTTTTACATGGCCATGTTGTTTGTTTTAAATAGCAGCACTAGCACAAGCCGTAGAGAAGAGATGGAGTCAATCATTAACAGTGTGTCTCGATTTGATGTACAGTATCGATATGTATTGCGGGAAATAGTATCGATTTTAGATTTGTTGCATTGCAACACTTTTGTATTTCATTCGATATTTCGTTACGAGATTAAAAACAACGCGATAATATGCATGATGTTTCGAGTTATTAAAACTAAGTTAAGAGCATGAGTTTTTATGCGAATTAATATAATGTCACCGCATATCGGGCATGAATCGATACCCAATCGATAATTAATCGATACTCAACTCGAGTAATATGGATATATTTGACACATCTCTCACAAATTGTTCATTCAACTAAAGTGACATTGACATGTTATGTTGTCAATCACACTTGATTTGACACTCACTTTTTTAAAATAGGGTATGTTCTCATCTTCAAGCCAAGAATAGCTTCGTTCCCTAACGCAATTAGGAGTATTTTGAAAATTAAATAATAAATAATGGGCTAGCTTTATAATTTAAATAATAACGTAAGAACATTACGTTTTAAAGGCTTTATCGATTACAAGTCTCATTATGCCAGCTGCTTCTTAGGGGGGTTTTATTCCGTCTCCTTTACATATCATTTAGTTACCATTTTTATGTCTACAGAAAAATGAGAAAAGTCTTTTCGCTCACGTCACGGGTAATAAATATTGCCTACCTTCAAAAACAAAATTAATATTTTAACGTATTCCATTCAAGCACAAAATTAATCAAAACACGCGAAGCATTATTTTACAATGACAACAACATTGTTCTGAATTTAAATTGCTTAGGACGAGACACATTTGCTCATATATTGAAATTCATTTATTCGTCTAAGGGCTTTTCGAACGTTTTCAATGTAGATTAAATTTTATGTTCCTTTTAGGGGAAACTTTGTAATAAAAGCATTTGTGAAAATAAGCATACAGCGTAAATGTCCGAACCCTTTTTGTGTACTGTAACCGTAGCTTTAAAACAGTCATTATGATACCTAAAGCTAATATAACTCGGTTCAATTTCAGTTCAATATTGCTTTCAATTCCATTCCTGCAATGACATTGAAACGTCTCAACAACAGCATTGAAAGCTAAGATCTAGGAAATATGAAACTGCTGTCAATTTGATTGAATCGTGTAATATCGGCTAAACTGTGATACCGCCAAACGCTGTCAAAACTGTCAAATACCATGGCTCGCTATTATTTCTCGGCTGCTTGCAAGTGCAACGAGTGAGAAAGAAGATGGCTTTGCAAATACCTATCTCCTGAGTTTTAGTCAAAGTCAAAGTCAAAGTCAATAAATTTTTATTCATATAGATTAAATAAAATTATTGCTTATGAATCGTCCAACATTTTTTTACCTACCACCCGTTATGGACATTTTTTAACTGACAAGAAAAACAGGCGAAAAAAACTCATCAGCTTTAACAGAAGCAACGCATTTACAAAATAATTATGTCGATGCTAGACAAAATGGTACAATAATAAAATTTATACAAAAAGCTAATGCTGAAGGAAAGTTTTCACATACTTAAGTATAGGAATATAAGTATATAGTAAATATAATGAATAGTTTCTTTAATGACCTGTAGAGGCGCTGCTCCGGTTTTCATTTATTATAATACGTTCACGATTACGAAGCTTCAATGTGGGTGATGTGAGCCGAATTAGAGTTTTCGAAAATCCGCCATTTTGTTTTATCGTTTTTCATAAGTATTCAGTGTCACTCCTTCAAACTCCTTCAAACCGTTTATAGTGCGACAAGGTTTTCTGTTCCGGTGATAATCTTTGGAACTAAAACAGTTTTCAAACAACAGTCCATTTTGACAGCTAATTTCGTATTGCAAGTGGCTCCTCTGTCGAGGCTGTCACCGGAACAGACAGGAGTGTGGCACTATAGGTTGTAGTAGGGAACATAGTTTACATAATTATATACATACATACTCTCAAAAAGTATAACTCTCCTACTGCCGCAGTCGAAGGAGGGTAAAAATAGTAAGTTCTTTTTCTGCTGACTTTACCTCAGCAGACCCATTCCGTCCTGGAATGCACACTATTTTATAAGACTTGTAAAGGGCTTATGGGAAGTGTAATAAGACCCTTATTGCGAGATAGGTCATAGCAGTAATAAGATACCTATGAATTTGCCAGATTTCAGAGCTCGCGACTTCGTGTCGACCCACACGAACCACAACCACACCACATCGCATCGACAAAATGTGTTCCGTGTCAATAGTGTCGATGCAATTTTTGCAATTGCTTTGTGGTTGTGCGACAAAATGTTGCTGTCACTAGTAGAACGCCCGCACATTGAGCCACTATCGCGGCCACCTGGCGCAGCCACTGAGCCACTACCAAGGTATAACCATATTTCCATACAGTAGGCAGACGACGTAGACGTCTAGGTAGTATGATATATGATATATTTATAGTATGTATGAAGTCAACGTACTTATTTCGTTTTACTATGGCTCGTGGCTCGAACGCGGCCACTCCCTCGCTCGGTTTGCGCCGATGCTATACAAAATGTATGAAAATACTCGTCCGCAGCTTGTGGTCGCGTTTGGTGGCCGCGACTAGTGGCCCAATACGCGCCAAACGTAGCAGGCGTTGGAATCACCCATAGAATAGGTCAAAACTTAGTGGCCGGTAGCCCCGATACCCATTCATTGGCTATAATTAAGACCGCCATTTTGTTGGGGTGCCCCCATTGGCTAAAATTAAGGCTGTCACTTATTTCAAGAATTTCAAGATGACGTTTATTTATTTAGTTTGTTTTTTTTTCACTCATTTCGGTTTTCTAGTATTCTTTAGATGTTTTTCCACTTTTTCTCAGATATTTCTTTACAGAAATATGGATACATTATTCGAAGATGCCTTCGGTACACGTAAGTAAATCTATTTACGTAGTTTTATGTATCAATTATTTATTACATTAAGCTAAATTTGAGTTTTGTTGTTTTAGGTAATTCCAAGAGGCAACTTTGTATTTCTTAAAACTAACCAAAACAAAAGAAAATACAGTTCACAACTTAACCGGAGTAAAGAAGATTCGGTTTCTCAGAAAGTTATGAAATTTATCAAAGGCTAAAGAGTCGCAATAGTTTTTACAAGTGCGTCATGCCTGGTACCACAGAGGCCTCTTTAACCAAAGTTAAACTGTGGGAAAACTCTGCTACCCTTCACACCCATATGTGCTCATCCAGGAAAAGCTCCCTCCTGGCCTTGAACTTCCCAGATCATTATGGAGATCTTTAAATAGACTCCGTACCCAAGTTGGTCGAAGTAAAGACAACCTGTCCAGGTGGGGCTTCACCAGTAACACGGATCTCGCGTGCAGGTGTGGTTACACTCCACAGACCATGGCCCACCTCATTGATTGCTCTGCATGCATGCCCGGACACCTGCACGCGTGAGGACCTCATGTTGGCTGCAGATAATGCGGTGAGAGTGGCACAGTTTTGGGCCAACAACATATGATTTTGTACTTGTCATTGACATGTTGAAGAAGAAGTTATGAATGAAAGGTAGGTAATGTTTGTTTATTCTTTTTATATGAATGTAAGTAGGTATGTGTAATTAATTATTGATTAGTTTTGTTAAAAAATATACATTTTCAATATACATTTAGAAGTGATATCATATGGTGATAATGATAAAGCACAGTAGATTACTTGGGATTAAATTTAAATAATCAGTTGTCACATTTAACAAGTTTCAATTTAGTGAAGTTGTTAATACCAAGTCAAGAGAAAATAACAGTGTAAGTAATTCAATAACTTTGTCAAAACATTTAAAATGCCTTATCATCAAATTCATATTTCTGATTCTGACAAACAGAACAGAATTATAACAAATGTACCGGTGGGATAATATATGATTGTTGTCGGTACGAATGATGGTTTATTGTGATTGTCTTATGACTAGGTATGTTATTATAACTGTTACTGCTACCTACTATCTTAGATCTTACTTAATTATATATACTACCTCTCATCAGTCTATGTACAAAGCTTGTCTACTTAATAACAGTTATTAACTATAAACATTGATTATCTATAACTTGTGCATAGCGGCACAACAAACAAAATGTGCTTTATATGAAATATGAAATATACACACTACTCTTTCTTGATTTACAAACTTTTCAGTTCAACTATCACTTATTTGTTTATAAAATGTTATGGCAGATTATAGTAACAATATGTAGAATCTATACTAACCAAATCTAATCTTTTCAGATAACTTGAGTCTCAACGAGGTTCGTGGAGTGCTGCGAAGATGCCCGTGTCTGCCTATTCTTGCGGTTATAAGTTATCAAATCAGAATTATGGTGCAAATTACTGCTGTTAGTTGCTATATTGATTACTTACTGCATTAAATGTTTAACTATTAGAATTAGGTTATTGCGTCTTGCATTGAAACTAAAGTGATATTAACAGTGAATAATGAAATGGCAGATACTAAATAAAACTACTAGGAAAAATTGCATTAGCATTTGTGCATAATAAATATTTGCAAGCAGTTTAATTTTTCTTGTAGCTGATAAAGTATTTATATTTCTTAGTTTATCTATAAAGTCAATTTAGTAAGTAATTTCATTACTCTCATTCTTTGTCTTGTATAAATCTCAACTATACTTATGTACTTTGTATTTGATAAAATTATAATGTCAAGTAATAAATGCCTTCTTTCATCAAATGTGTTTTTTATTTGAGCAGAATTTAAAATAGTATAAATAGGGTATATATATATAGGGTTGTACCAAACGTCGATGATTTGCACAACTATCGATAACGAATCAAGGGTCGATAGTTCTGGCAGCACTATGTTGTCAAAATCTAATCGGGGTCCGTCATTCACTAACAAACGGCCGTTATAAGGCTTGATTCCTATCTGTACTAGTCTATATAATTTGTGAAACGTAGTTGTGATGTGGACGTGGCTGGCCGTTAGTTCGCAGCGTCGTCACTGGTGGTGCGTTGTGGCCGGTATCACCCACGCGGTCGATAATGACTGCAAAATGTGGTACGTGTGAATTGACTATTCATTTCCAATACAACATGCGCCCCACCCACGTGGTGTGGATGTGGAATTGGTTGTGGTTTGTGTGGGTTGAGCCTTCGTCTGTGTGGACCCCCTTTTTACCCCCTTAGAGAGGGAATTTCCAAAAATCCTCTCTTGGTGCTCCCTTACACTATCCAAGGAACATACATGCCAAATTTCAGCTCCTTGTGCCCAGTAGTTTCGGCGGCTATGCGTTGTCTGTCAGTCAGTCAGTAACGCATATTTAATAAAGATTAACATGGTAAGCATGGGAAAGTTCATCAACATTATTTCAGTAGAAACGAAACAGATAGGCAAACAGAGTAACATTATTGTTCTTTATTATTTCTCAGATTTTTTGGAAAACCAAAATAAATGGAGCGGCAAGGATTTTAAAAACAAATAATACAATTGATTAAATTCCAATAAATTGCTCTTTCGAGAGTGGTCACTCTAAAAATGCGATTTGTTTAGCAGAAAGCAATTCGAAATCCTGTAATTACATTTTCCCGCCAATTTGTGGTGAGTCGGCCATTTTCTTTCACGAAAGCTGATACTTTGGACTTCATAAAAAAGTAAATTAGTTTATAGCCACAGTAGAAGCAATTGCAGTATGTTATTTTTAATCTGGAAGGATGATCTGAAACCATACTATAATATTATAAATGTGAAAAATCGCAATTTAAGCCCTTCATTTTGTTACGCCACTACTCGATAGGCTTGGTAGAGAAAATAATGATATTGCAATATCAATCCATCCATCAAAAAACAGCCATTCTTTTTCTTATGAACCCAGTGTCACTTGCGCTATTAAGACGAATCAAACGACACCTCATACGTTAAAGTCCTTCAAACCGTTTAAGCTGTAGCAGGGAACATATAAATCTGCATACCTTCTACATAGGTACATAAAGTCCGTTCGGTTAGATAGTGTCAGTACACCCGCACGGCATTGTAGCTCTTGCTATAAAATGCAGATAAGTATAAATAATACACACAAGTTGGGTACCAAAGTCAATTTTAATAAAAATGTATATAAAAGGAATTTAAATAAGTGGTTTACAAATAATAATGATTATTATTAATTTTTTATATGATTATTATTATTACTCATCATCGCTCGAATTGTCACAAGTCACAACTGTCGTTACCACCTTTATTTATAGTAAATAATAGATTATTAAAAAAATATATAATTTAATAAATGTTGAAATCCCAAAATCCAATTTTATTTGCGGGCTACGCCGCACGCGGCTTCTTTTGTTTATGCGGCGGCATCCTTTGACAAGAAGCGGCACGTGCCAAGGCGGGGCGGCGCGATAAAAGGGCGACACTATCTAAGCGAATGGACATACTCTCGAAAAATATAACCCTCCTTTTATCACAGTCGGGTAATAACAACCATCCTTTTGTCGCACTCGGGTAATAAACAAAAACACTCTTACATTTAAAATATAGGTATGGATTAAAGAATAAACTGAAGATTCGAATACTGTACTATTTTAACTACATTCTTTGTTCATAAGAGCTAAAGAAAATTAAAGTTCTTTGACTCGACACAAAGGTAAATTAATGGCGTGAAAATGGAAAGTAGTAATTAAAGTTGTACTACAACTATAAAAGCGTTAGTTTGATAAATTATTCACAAAGGAAATGTATTAAAAGTAATGTGTACATGCAATAATATATTTTTGTCGCCTAATTTGTATTTTTTTAGAGTATACTGATTCGCTTACAATCAATTTTAATAATAAAAGTCACTGTCCATTTCCAATGAAAAAAGACAAAAGGACTAAACGCAATCGAAATAATAACCGCGAGAAAGGGACCCGGCTATCTACCGTAGCACAGGTGTGAAAGGGAGGCAGGGGGAGGCCGATCGATCGATCAGTGGCTATGGTAACAGGTTGTTTGGTGTCTTACTGGGGCTTTAGTGAAATTTGAACGTTTGTTTACAAAATATTTGACCAAAAACCTTCGAACAACAATAACAAACACCTAGGTAGCTGATCGAAACCAACAACCAAGTTATTAAACTTTAAGATACCTATAACAATCAATTCGGATTATTTTTATTTGCATTCACAGTGCAATTTTCATTATCTATACATACTACAAATAAATAAAATTAGAGTGTCTGTTTGTAACATTTAAATAACCGCTTTTTACAACATGCATAGGATTATATATACGGTACATATACCAAAATGACATGTTTTACAATTTTTGTCTGTCTGTCTGTCTGTCTGTTTGTTCCGGCTAATCTCTGAAACGGCTGGACCCATTTTGACGGGACTTTCACTGGCAGGTAGCTGATGTAACAAGGAGTAACGTAGGCTACTTTTTATCCCGGAAAAATATCACATTCCCTCGGGATAATTTTTATTGTATGGATGTTTGTTACTCTTTTACGCAAAACTACTGAACGGATCTGGATGAAATTCGCTACAGAGATAGATTATAGGCTGGAATAACACATAGGGTACTTTTTATCCCAATATTCCCACGGGAATGGGCACCACGCGGGTGAAACCGCGGGCTACACGACGTTATCCCGCGGGAATGTGATATTTTTTTCGAGATAAAAGTAGCTCCAGGCTACAAAATATCTGTCTTCGAAATTTCAGCCAAATCCGTTCAGCCGTTTTGGCGTGATTGAGTAACAAACATACAAACATCTTAACATCCAGACATCTAAGCTTTCACATTAAAATTTATAATATTAGTATAGTAGGTATGATGTATTAGAAAAAAATTACCCGTCTCTTAATTAGCTCCGATGGGACGCGATTGAAGCACATTGATGAAATAAATGTTGGCTATTAAAAGCGCATAAATTCAACCTGAACTCCGTAACTCAGTGGTTAGAGCATACGCCCGAACAATAAATATATAAATATATTTGTTGTTTATACTAAATACGCCCGGTCATAGGTTCGAGTCCCATCGGAGCTAGTTGTTGTGAGACAAGTCGATTTGTTCTTAAAACTTAATTTTCAATATTTTTTACAAACAATTTTATTTGTTTTCTTAATACTTTATTTTTATAAGATTCTGTGCTGAATAAATTTTTATTTTATTGCCGCCTTGATTTGTCTCTGACACACTTCCGGTTGACTTACCATAACGACAGCTTTTTTTCTGATGTTTTTTTTTTTCACAATAATAACATTAATAACATAAACATTATGATATCCAATACTATAAACCAGAATCAACATTAGTTATACAATGCCAAAAAGTTTTGGTAGGTAAATAAAGCCTACTATTTAAAAGACGTTTTTTTATGATTATCTGTAAGTACATTTAAATTTTCGATGCCCATGAGAGGCGTCTTATTTTTACAGCTTACTTTTTGTATTTCCTTTTAGCAACGAATAAATTTAAATTAATAATGAACATTTTTTTTATCAGTGAAGTATTTTATTAACTTCAGTCAAATCAATTAAGTCAGTGGCAAAAGCCAGTTTTATACAGCTACCAGAACAGAACACAACTATGCACCTCTGTTTCCAAGTCATTAGTAAGAGTTAACGAGTTCCTAATGAGGAGATGACAAAAAGTTCAGCTCAGCTTAAGAAGAAGGTTCGTTATATTTAGAACTAACTAGAATATTTAACCGCCTCTGTGGTCTAGTGGTTCATACCACCGATTTCAGATCCACAGGTCCCGGGATCGATTCCCAGTGGGGGTATACATATTGTATTCGGATTGGTTGGTGGTAGGACTTGTTCTTAGTCCGCCTGGCTAGCTACCACCATCTTATCTAAGTCTGAGGCCATAACAATGATGTGTTCAGCATTATTGTGTTCCGGCAGTATTAGAGATAAGATATTAGCCAGTTCCTCAGTGATTGAGGATTCCGGGAGTAGTGCGCTTCCACCTTCAGCCTTATCACCACATAACATGGTGTGATGAAGGCCAAGTGCTACCCCGTTGTGGATAAAAAAAAGCTAGTTGCTCCCCCGGATTGATCCGCGTAGCAACTGCTCCCGATTTTAGGACAAACTAGTTTTTCCTAGGCCAAATCAGTTCATCAGTTCATCTTTAGGCGATAGGATAATGAGGAATAGTTTCACAAAAAAATAAAAATGAAATTAAAGGCGATCGTTTCGCTGCGCTTCGCGATCACCTTATATTTCTACCTTTGCTCTCTGTATGCCTATAAAGCAGTGTGCCCAAGTCGCGTTATGCCTATATGTCATTTCAAATAAGCGTTTAGCCTATATCTCACACTGTCCATTTCGCGATACGACTAAGTCGCTATTGGACATTTTTTTTTACATTGGTTTTTACTTTCATTTACATTATAATATAACTTAACTAACCTTATTTAGCGACTACCCGAAAATCCTTAAGATAAATACATAACGGGTGTCCCAAAAGTAGGTATACGATGATATTTTACTTTTTATTTTTTATTTTATGATATGTCTCAATAAAACGCGAATGGATTGGAATTTCTTCGTAGTTTTAATTTATTTCAAAGAGGAGACTTTTACAATTTTATCTGAATAGAATATCTGCTAAATGGCCGCCACGGGCATTTTTGCTGTGTGCAAGTTTTTCATGACACTTTAACACATTTCGCTGCTAATTTCACACATTTCGCTACTTATTTCACAAACAACTCGGCGAATATTTTGTCTATATTGTCTATTTTTTGTGGATAGTTGGCGTAGACTTTATCTTCCACGTAGCCCCAAAGAAAGAAATCCAGTGGCATCAGATGGCAAGATCTCGGTGGCCATTTGACATCACCTCTTCTTGAAATTACGAGATTTTTCGACCTTTCGACGAGTGTTTGTAATTGATCGTGAATTTTCGTTAAATATTTGTATAACTTCTATGCGCTGTTTTATTGTGAAACGCTCCACGATTAATTTTACATGTGTCAAGATGACGTATGTCAAATTTCAACCCGCCATCTTGAATATTTCGGAAATAGCGCGAAATTCAAATCCTATACCTACTTTTGAGACATCCTTTATTTCGACTAAGTTAAAATTATTGTTTTCTTTTACTTGATGTACCTACGCTCATCATTGCTTCTTTCTAGATATAAGTGAAAAGTGTTTTTGTCTCAGTAAGTGAATTTGTATTATTCTTTATGAGATAAATAAAGTTCTTAAACCATAATCGGAAAATCCTACGTTTGATATCACATCGCATTGTATTAATCGAAACGAGAGTGTTTTTCTCTCCTCCTGTAGCAGTCGAGCAAAAAAGGTGCTTAAAAAAAAGGAAACAAATCAACATCTTAGTTGTCACCGTCTTAATCCAAAACTTTACACTTACAGCATTCTCTAGAGATTTAAGGACGTGAAACATTGAGAAAGTTTCTTCAAGTAGTTAACAACAACCTTGGGACGAGTCAGGCGTTTTAGATTACTCGTGCATAATATAGTATATGGTAGGCCTGGTTATAATTTGTGAGTGTGAAGCTAGTTTCAATCTAGGGAAGGGAAGTTTTAATAATTTTGTCAATATACGACCTCCGTGGCCGAGTGCTGTAGGTACTGTAGTGGCCACTGTGCCACTACGTTCTATTTGAGGGGCTGAATAAAAGAATATTTGCACTGCTAGGATAAATCTGGTATTTTTGCGAATCTGGTATCAAGCGAACAAAGGAATTATTCCTATAAAACGATTCTACTTTGTGTGGCGACATCTAGACGACGACGCAGATACAGTGCACAAAGCACGAAGACTCCGCCTACAGTCGACAGATGGCGCTACCTACTCATGACGCAACGTACTAATATGAGCGCTACCGCATTTATTCGGAGAACCTACATCACGCTAACAGAAAAATACTCATTCAATATATAGGATCTCCGACAAACAACCAATGGACAGTTGTCCCCGGGCTAACAACACATAGCCTGGAAGGAAGACATGACAGTAGTATTCCTTTCCCAGTTGCATCATTTCCACACTTTGAATTACATAGCTATATTTATAGACTAGGGATCGTGCCCTGTCGACGGGCTATCATTGAATACGTCAAACCACTCTTTCTTCTTAAAACTGTATTCTATTAAGTGGTTTGAAATCAACATCCTCCTAAGAGGCTTTTATAGTATACATCGTCACAGCCTATACATATCTCTTATCGGCTGCCCACAGACTATAAGCCCACTCTACAGTACTTACACACCGATCAAGATACCGCTATCTCTGAGGTCCCGGGTTCGATTCCTGGTTAGACGATTGTAATACCACATGTGATAAAAAAAGTTTAAATCTGTTTTTTAGCAAGCAAATTATGAGCTGTTTAATTTTGACAGTTGCTGTCTCTTACTATGTAACTAGTTAAAACTGCGCTAAAACGATTTTCAATATAGGTAACATAATATTTTTTTTTTTTTATAGTAAGGGCTTGCTCTTGGCTTCATACTGAACCTTAGGGTTGAGAAGAAGCCTAAGATGGGGCGAGCTTGCCCAGAAGCAGCCTATTCACTCTAGCTTTAAAAATAACAGGGTTGTAGTCATTCGGGAAAACAGACGCAGGCAGGGTATTCCATTCCTTGGCGGTGCGCATCACAAAGGAAGAAGAAAAGCGCTTGGTACGCATCCGCGGGATGTTGACCAAGTAAGGATGATAGCCCGCTGTGCGCCTAGATTCTCGGTGGTAGAACGGGGATGGCGGAATGAGCTCATGCAGCTCAGAAGCGCACTCTCCGAAGTACAGCCTGTAAAATACCGACAAGCAAGCCACTTTACGTCGATGGGTAAGACTATGTAGCTTGGTTTTTACCAGCACATCGTCTCCAATTAGTTTTCTGGCCCTGCGTTCCACTGAGTCGAGTGCAGCTAACTGGTACTTATTTATTTATTGAAGATATGTTATTTTTTTATGGAATTAGGTACATAGATACACTTTCAGCATACTTTTCTGTGAATTATTTAAAACTGATTGACTAACGTACTTTTTTTCTTTCAGGTAAGTAAACAAAACTCCGTTTCCTCTTCAAAACGGTAAGAATTAAGCAAATTTGATACAAAACGTCACAGTGATTGAGTCCAAAATTGCTTAACAAAACCTCTCAAAGATTCTGCTACAATATTATTGCGATACGATCTTCAACTTTAAATATATGTGCATAAAAGCGATCGAAGACTGGAAAAGTCAAATAAAAAGTGCTATTATAGCTTCTTGGTCGTTGTAGATAAAATCTTTTTAAATTGGATACTTTAGAGAATCTTCAAGTTTTGGAAAAAAGGTTTACTTGTAAATTAGCGTTTGCCCGTGACTTCTGCTACCAGTTCACCTTTTTTATAGTGATGAGCACAGATTTTGATTAACATAGATAACGCAAGTTTTGGATTGGGACCAAGCGTGCCGACGTTACCTATAGTGCGACAAGCTTTTCTGTTCCGGTGATAACTAAACTAAAACAGTTTTCATACGACAGTCCATTTTGATAGCTAATTTCGTATTGCAAGTGGCTCCTCTGTCATGGCTATCACCGGAACAGACAGGAGTGTGGGAATTTACCTACTCCAACGTCACAGCCGAAGTGACGTGAAATCCCAACCGAAACCATTTTGGTATATTGTAATGCGGGCAGCGCAGGACCGATCGTTTTGGAGATCCTTGGGGGAGGCCTATGCCCAGCAGTGGGCGTCGTTCGGCTGACATGATGATGATGATACACATTTTACATCAGATGGACAAATTACAGGTCCTCACTATTAGATACAAAAAGATCACTTAAATTATAGATAGGTACTGCCCCCTTAGACAAGTGGCTTTTATCGAATAGAAAGAAAATGTATGGGATTGACATTAGCGATCGAAATGTCACCGTGACCGCTAATGTCAATCCCATACATTTTCTTTCTATTCGACTGACGAATTCGATAATAGAAAGCCATTTGTCTAGGTGGCTTAATATATAAACAAAGCTTAACCCTTAATTACTCGCGTGGTGTATATATTCACCCCAAAGGGTATTCAAACATACATAATTGTTAAGGGCAATGTACTGTATAGATGTAATTATAGGTATAGGGGCTGATATAATAATGAAAGGGCAGAACTTTAGAATAAACGTGTATTCGTCTCAAGAGACACAAGAGAAGAGAGTCAATGACAATGACTGATTAAAGAGCATATATAATACTTATGCTAAAGAAATTATTAAATGCCAGCTATTTATGCTAGCTACAGAGTAAAAATGTTGGTATTCCAACATGCTGCCCATCTAGGACTTAACAACAAAGTATAATCTTTCAATATAACAGCTAATTTATAAAGAAAATTAAGTTTAACTATAATTAAATTAACTATGCTTACATTGAAAGTTAACTGCTACAATACAATGTTAAACAAACTTAAAAACAACAGTAGGTATTTGCATACAAAGCCTTAATGCAAACACAACCCTTATTCTATGGGTAACAAGCACACCTTTACAATAGAACGTCTGTGGCATTTGCCATTAGCAGTTTTGACTTCTACCACCCTAACTTTATTGTCAGAGCCTGGAAAAACATTAGTAACTCTAGCCATAGGCCAAAACATAGGCGCCACATCGTTTTCTTTTAAAATTACTAGTGAACCTACTTTTATATTAAGATGGGAGCCTTTCCATTTAGGACGTGACTGCAAAATATTCAAGTATTGCTTGTTCCACACTTTCCAAAAGGAATTCTTCATACTAGTACATACTTTCCAAAATTGAAGATTATTGGTAAGTTGTACTTCTGGCTCTGGAAAAGCATTTAAAGCTGACCCAATCAAAAAATGGCCAGGAGTAATACATGAAAAATCATTTACATCATTAGACAAAGGCATGAGAGGTCTACTGTTAAGTATAGACTCTATTTGACATAAGACAGTATTCATCTCTTCATAAGTGAGTAAAGATTTCTGAACCACTCTTTTCAGATGGAATTTCATGCTCTTAACGCCAGCCTCTGCTAAGCCTGCGAATATAGGAGAATAACAAGGAACAAAATGATAGTTAATACCCTTCTGTGACGAAAAGTCATGAACTTCCTTCTGATTTTCTTTACTATTATGTAATTTATATAATTCATTTAATTGGCTGTTAGCAGATTTGAAAGTAGAAGCGTTATCACTATATATATCAGTGGGAAGACCCCTACGTGATATAAATCTTTTCAAGCAAGCTAAAAATGTTACAGTTCTTAAATCTGAAACCAACTCAAAATGTATGGCCTTAGTAGCAAAACATACAAATATACATACATATGCCTTTGTTTGCAAGGCTTTTCTTATACGTGATTGTTTTATCATAATAGGTCCGGCAAAATCTATGCCAACCTTTTGAAATGGACGACAAACATTTATTCTATCATATGGCAATGAACCCATAAGTTGCTTGGCTGTATCAGCCTTAAGCCTAAAACAAATAACACATTTATAAATTATTTTCTTAATTTCTCTAATACCATGTACTATCCAAAATTTCTGATTGATGGTGGACATTACTAATCTTGGTCCAGCATGAAGATTCTTAACATGCTCACTTTTAATTATTAAAGATGTTATGCGAGAATCTTTAGGTAAGATTACTGGGTGCCTCTGATCATATGGAACTGATGCATTTTCTAAGCGACCACCAACCCTAAGCAGGCCCTTGCTATCAATAAATGGATACAGCGGCTTTAAATTCCCCTTAACAATCTCACTATTAGACTGTAAAACCAAAAACTCTGATTTAAAATACTTTTGTTGCTCATATTTCACAATAATAAACAATGACTCATTTAGTTCTTTAGATGTTAAATAGCTACAGTTATTTTTATCAGCTTTAGATTTCGCATTTTGCACAAAGCGCAAAACATATGCTAAAACCCGCTGCATTTTATTAATATTAGAATATTTATCGAGGAAATCTAAACATAAGCTTTGATCATACTGAACTTGACATACTAATGCGATTGACCCTGAAGCGACCTCACAGGAATCTAAAACAGGTGGCTCAGGTAAGCTTTGACATTTGTACTCACTAGTGTGCAGGAACTCTGGACCTCGCCACCACAAAGGATGATCCTGTAACTCATGTGGTAAAACACCTCTGCTTAAACAATCAGCAGGATTATTCTCAGAGCCTATGTATGACCAACAAAATTTATCAGTGAGTTCAGCTATGACTTTCACTCTATTCGCCACATAAGAATTAAGCGTGCTTATGTTTGATTTAATCCATGCTAAAGCTATTTGTGAGTCAGAATATAAAACAACATTGTCAACTTTTAAATGAAGCTGTGAAACGCTATGAATCCGTGCAACACACTTAGCTAAAAGCACCATAGCATTAAGTTCTAGCTTGGGCACGGATAATCTTTGCTTTAATGGATTAACACGTGACTTGGAACACAGTAAAGATACCTTAATAGTACCCGCAGAGTCAACTACTCGTAGGTAAACACAGCATCCATATGCTGTGGAACTTGCGGCGTCAGCAAAACCTATTATGTCAACACATACAGTATCACAAAAGTTAATATAACGCGGGATTGTTATAGGCGTCATGACACACAGACTATTATAAAACTCACGCCATGCACTTAAAATATCATGAGGAAGCTCTGCATCCCATCCGATATGCGCTTGCCATAATTGTTGCATTATAACCTTAGCCTTAAGCACTATAGGCCCAGCGAAACCAAGTGGGTCAAAGAACTGTCCTATAAAACTTAATATCTCGCGCTTAGTTACAGGCAAGCTTTTAATAGGCTTTGGAGAAAGTATGAATAAGTCTGTGTTAACATTATAATTAAGACCTAATGTTTTTAAAGAAAAATTACCTTTCTCTAAATCTATATCATCAAAATGTTGTTGTGACTTAGGTATTTTATCCAATAATTGAGGACAATTAGAATACCATTTGTGCAACAGGAAGCCACCTTTTTCTAAAAGACTACAAAGCTGCCTTTTAGACTCTATTAACAGCTCGGGTGACTCTTTAGAAACCAGCACATCGTCAACATATGTGCAATTTTCAATAATTACAGCTGCTAAGGGAAACTCATCCTTAAACCTATCAGCCAATTCTTTTAAACAGCGTGTAGCTAGATAAGAAGAGCATTTTAACCCGAAAATGACTGTATTTAGTTGTATACATTGGATATCCTCATCTATAGAATCTCTCCAGAGAATATTTTGTAATGATCTATATTTAGGATCTAATGAAATTCTTAAAAACATACTTTTTATATCAGTTATAAAAATATACTGATTAAATCTAAACTGAATCAAAATATCTATCAGTTCTTTTTGAACCACAGGCCCGTTCAATAACATGTCATTCAAAGAAACTTTCTTACCGGTCTTCATTGACCCATCAAAAACAACCCTACATTTACTGCTCTTTTTATCGAGCCTGAGCACAGGATGATGAGGCAAAAAGTAAACTGGATCAGTAGAAAGATCATATTGGCTAATGTCAATGATTGTACCGTAACCCTCTTTCAAATAATTATGAATAAATTCTTTATAAAGCTCATGAAGAAAGCTATCTTTCTGAAATCTAATTTCTAAGTTCTTAAACCTTTTTAAAGCTAAGTTAAATGAATTGCCAAGAACTTCATTAATTGACTCTAGTGGCAGCTTGAGAGGGAGAGCGACCTGAAGCTTGTTATTTTGAGCATCTAATGTTACTGTATCACAGTACGACTTTTCACAAGCCTCATGTTCTGATAGCCTTTCATTAAAAGTTTCAGGTATGCTCTCTACCTTCCAAAATTGCTCTAAAGTATTATTAAGTGTATTATCACACAATTTACAAAAATGCGAAGTTACTTGTAATGCATGCTGTTCCGTAGGTAGTGAACCTGCAATCACATAACCAAACTGAGTATTGAGTCCTGGAACGGTTGGCGCAGTATCTCTAAGGCCCTCATCTCGTACTCCACGAAGGGTCGATGGGGACTCAGTTGGCAGCAACACCTGAAAGAATATATTTGCACCTAATAAGATATGTATGACGCTAGGCTCATTGAAATTGTTGTCGGCTAGTGTGATATTAGGCGGCAAAACAATATCTTTCATATTAATCTTGGACTGTGGCAGTTTTGATGTAATGTTATCAAGCACATGACATGTTACAGAGATACTAAAATTGTTAATAATTGAGTGTAATTGTACACTAACACAATCTTTTATTTTATTTTTAATGTTGCCTATCCCAACAATGGGTGTGTTCGTTTGTATAGGCTGCAAATTTAATAATTGAGCAAGCTCTTTAGTTATGAATGAAGCCTGTGAACCACTGTCTAGAAGGGCTTTAACATGCACTTCAGTGCCATTGTTTGCTATGAGCTTAACACGTGCTGTAGGCAAAATGACTTGTGTAGCCCCAGACTCAAGAAACAGTGTCACCGGAGACTCGACTTTATCCTGGTGAAGCAACGTGTTGTGGCTTTGCTTACAAACTTCACACTTGAAATGGTATCTACATTTTTGAAAGTGGCTGTTAAAACAAATTCTGCAGAGCTTGTTGATATTGACAAGCTGCAACCTAGCTGCTGCAGTCATCAGTTTAAACTTTGGACAAGTATATAATTTGTGGGGCAACTTACATGCTATGCACACTGGAGGCGCCAGCGTTGACTCCTTAGACAAATCATATCCTGCAACACCTTTAGTTACCAAGTGTGCCCTTGGAGCTAGCTGTAGGTTTTCAGAAGCATTCTCAAGCGCACAGGCTCGGCACTCTAGAAAGGAAATCATGTTATTTACTGAGGGCACTTTAACATTGCCAGTGAGACTCAATTGAAACTCCCTGCTACAATATATGTCTAACTTTCGCGTTAGAATGGAAAGCACAATTGGGTCCCACTGTTGGACCTCATATCCTAAATTGCATAAGGCAGCTAAATGCTGTTTGATAGTTGAAACAAATTGTCTCAAATTGTGAGCAGTTGATTTGCTTATAGGTTGCAAATCTAACAATGCGCTGATGTGCTCGTTTGTAATCTTGTAAATATTATTGTACCTATCATCTAAAATCTTCTTGGCTGTCAAATAACTTTCAGCTACAATAGGTAGATTTTTTATCAATTCAAATGGTTCATTTTTTAAATAATTTCGGAGGTAAAACAGTTTTTGAATATCTAAAAGATTGCTATTAGAATGGATTAAGGCGTCGAAGAGACCAATAAAGGGCTTGTAGTCTGCATATTTTCCCGAAAACACAGTTATATCTATTTGAGGCAGCTTTGCTGCGGGAACAGTCTCTGGGAAACGCACTACGTTCCTCTTTTAGAGGAGTCTCAGACTCACTTAAACTTAGCTGTCTAATTCTAGATAATGCGTCCAAAAACTTACCTTCGGTCGATTCCATGTCGTCCGCATCAGGGTCCATCGCACATAACTCTAAGTTGAAAACCTCAAATTGAGCAAAAGACGCGCGAAGCCTTTCCTCTTTGACGGCAAGGGCGTGCGGGTTTATTTGGGCTGTTTCATCAAGTGAATTTATTAGTTTGGTGATCGAACTTTTAATAGCACCCCGCTTACGCACTAAAGCGAGCTTAGTATTTCGATCTAGATCAGAAATCTCAGGATTCGACATTTCTACTGCTTATTATAAATCTTAGCGTCCACAAAAACTACAAAAATAGAAACTGAATTAATGAAAACAGAAATGGCGACCGCGTCGCGTACACAAAAACACAACACACACAACGCACACAGACTGTTTCGTTTCGAATTTGATTGCTTCCGGAAACGGTGGCACCACGAAGGGCGACGCACAGCGGCGCGTAGCTAAAGCTCTCGCAGCACAGCTTCAAGTGGCGCTACTGCGGCAAGTAGCGGAACCAACTTTACCGGTTCGAGTGTTGGTAGCACTGTATCCTGTTGACTGCTGACTGACTTCACCACAAAGGCACAGACCATAGACAGCGAGTGACGGGCGATCGATTTTCTGATTAATGCGATGGCAAAATGGCGGCGGAATTTGAATAATTGAAACTAAATTTTGTTTGAAATTTTTTTTGAAGATGGCTCTCCCTTTTTTTTCTTGCAGCTTGAGCGAAATTTATTGTAGGCGGCTTAGTTGTATAACTGACGTCGTCCAGCGTACGAGTTTCGCGGCACTGAATTTTACTGAACAGCTAACACACTTCCTGCACTAATTAAATTTAAACTTGTTCTGACCCTTTTGTAAATAACGAAGGACCAATGTTAAGGGCAATGTACTGTATAGATGTAATTATAGGTATAGGGGCTGATATAATAATGAAAGGGCAGAACTTTAGAATAAACGTGTATTCGTCTCAAGAGACACAAGAGAAGAGCGTCAATGACAATGACTGATTAAAGAGCATATATAATACTTATGCTAAAGAAATTATTAAATGCCAGCTATTTATGCTAGCTACAGAGTAAAAATGTTGGTATTCCAACAATAATTATCGTCATACTTTTTGGCTTTTACCGTCACACTTTTCTAGTAGCTTCCTAGTTGTTGGCACTCCACCTGTCCGCACTAAACGCTTCGCAGATTCGTTTGTTATGCTCACCGCTAAGGAATGGAATGCGTTGCCTGCCTATGTGTTCCCCGATAACTACAACCTTGGTATCTTCAAGGCCAGAGTGAACAGGCATCTCCTGGACAAGCATGCAACATATAAGACCACATCCTGTTAAAAAACAAGATGGCGGTCAAATGCCTGCCCAGTTTTATATAAAAAAAGTTACTAAATTATAGTGCCGGGCATTAAATTATATTGGGGTAAAATCTTAATCGGTAATCACTACATAGTATAAAACAAAGTCGCTTTCTCTGTCCCTATGTCCCTTTGTATGCTTAAATCTTTGAAACTACGCAACGGATTTTGATGCGGTTTTTTTTAATAGATAGAGTGATTCAAGAGGAAGGTTTATATGTACTTTTTATCCCGATATTCCCACGGGAACGGGAACCACGCGGGTGAAACCGCGGGCGGCCGCTAGTGTATGATAATTTTAAATATAATGCTGTTGTTGTCATTGCTGTCATGGTTAAAATAATGCAAACTAAAACTGCGTGTTTTTTCTTTAAGTTGATTAATTTAAACAAAGTTAGGTAATAGTTTTTGATAAAGATTTTGTGCGTTTCATCATCTTTCCTAGTTAAAAGTCTGATTTAGCATGTACTTTTGCTTTTATTGCATAATGAAAGTTGGGGTAATTTTAACACGAGTAACCAAGGGTTAAGAAAATACTTAGTCCGTAACGTAAACATGTAACACAAACAACAACAGAAACCTTGAACTACAAATTATGTAACCATATTGTCACCTCACTATTAAGTAACATTATTTTATAACATAACTAAGTAAGCACTGCATATAAAAGAAAGTTTATATGCTGCGTACAGACCGGCCCAACGAACACATCAAGCATTGCCCGCTGCACGTTTCTCCGTTTCTGGCCTTCGAAGATCAATCTAAAGCTAGGTAAAGGATGGGAGCGATTCCAGTTCACATTCGGATTTCCAGATCATCTGATTGGGACAGCCTGAGTTGACTGAGTTAGCCTTCGTTGGTCATCACTACATAGTATAAAACAAAGTCGCTTTCTCTGTCCCTATGTCCCTTTGTATGCTTAAATCTTTGAAACTACGCAACGGATTTTGATGCGTTTTTTTTAATAGATAGAGTGATTCAAGAGGAAGGTTTATATGTACTTTTTATCCCGATATTCCCACGGGAACGGGAACCACGCGGGTGAAACCGCGGGCGGCCGCTAGTTATATATACATTATAATTTTATTAACTATAAAGTTTAGTTAAGTAACCAATACCTGAAATAAATGCAAACTGCGTCTTTTTGCAGCGCCGTAAAAAATCGCATCGCGATGGCACGCTTTTTTCTGCAGAGCAGTCGGTCTGTATTTTTATCATTACCTAGGTAAATATTATATACTAATTATATAGAAAAGGGGCCACAATGGGCTTTTTTTATACAAACGTGCTCACTTTAGCGTCTCATATCATTCTCATTTTTCCATCTCTGCAATGATTTTTACGTCAATGGAGAGACCCTTCGAGGAGAGACCAAAAGCCCAATTGTCAAATCTCGTTTTCTAAAATTGACAAAACCCGCTCAATATTCTCAAAAACCTCATCGATATGGCACATGAAGTTTGGTTTGACTTATTGTTATTGTGACTTACAAAATTAAATAGGATTTTACCATGATACACCTGGATACACCTTGCACCGTGCAAGGTGCGACGGTGCAAGGTGTATTGTTGTATATTGTGTTTTTTGCGCAAGTAAGCTACATTTATATTTCGTTTTTCATAATGGTTAGGGACTTCCGCCAAGTGACGCCTGATTCAATCAAATTCTTACATACATTAATTATCATACCTACATACATACATTACAAGGTACATGAAAGCTTGTAAAAATAGGTTTATTTGTACGATCGCGGAAATTTGATGTTTAGCATGTTGAGACATTACGTAAATTAGGAGTTTTTTCCCGGTATATCGGTTTTTCCCGGTATTTGTGGAAACACTCGCTCGCTAGCCTACAGGTACCTATTAGTTACGTCCCGCTACTGTTCATGATCTAATTCTAAACAGGGCCCGGACCTGATCGCGGTAATTCTATGACGCATTAGTCAAGTGTACGTGCAGTTGACGTGCAGTTCACGTGCAAAACCGTTTTTAATAACGCGCGGCTTTGACAGTACGACAACGTTTTCTGTTCCGGTGATATTTGGAACTAAAACAGTTTTCATACGACAGTCTATTTTGACAGCTAATTTCGTATTGCAAGTGGTTCCTCTGTCAAGGATGTCAACGGATCAGACAGGATTGTGGGACTTCAGGTTTGCGTGACGTGTGCGTCGTTACATAATATACACATGGCATATTGTCATTGTTTGTGATCGCTTGTGTGACGTTGAGAGTAACTCAACTACTCCAACAAAGTTTATTAAACTGCTAAACATTCAGATTCCGTGACAGTACGTATGTCTTCGTTCGTATTATTTGATTAATTACTCAAAAGATAAATGGACTAGCATTGCTGCTAGCTCAAACTGTCTAGGTAAACCTAGATCCTGGGTCATGATAATAAATGATTTAGGTTTGATTAATACAGACAGGCGAATTAAGGAGCTCGAGGCGCAGGGGTTAGCGCGTTCGGCCTGCGATCGTTGAGGTACTCAAACTCAAACTCAAACATTTTATTTGCTTCAAAAATTGTGTTTCACATTGAGGTGATCAACAATGGTATAGATGGATCAACAATAATTTACCCTAATTTAGTAGGCATGCAAATGTCAATTATATAATATTAAGAAGATGTCGATGTTTAATCAGTCAATTTAAAAATAATGAAAAAGGAACAAACTCTAATTAAAATTAATAGAAAAAATTAAATTAAATTAAAATGTCAATTTAGTATATCATTTTATGTCTTATCATCTTATGTCGCTGTATTATAAAAAATGTCAGATTAGTTAGTAATACAATTGTTCAAAATAGGTATATAAATCGTATCATGTCATTTTCTTTCCATGTATTCACGAATGGAGTAGAAGTTGAGGTTAAGCAACTTTCACAATGGTCGGTCATGGGATGGGTGACCAAAAACTTTCCCCCTCCGTGCTTCGGAAGGCACGTTAGGCCGTTGGTCCCGGCTGCATTTGCAGTCGTTAACCCGCATTGGGCTTGCGTGATGGGTCATGGCCCATTCTCCTTATCCATCCATAGGAAAAGCCAGTGCCCCAGCATTAGGGACTTATGATGGCTAATGATGATGAATGCTTCCTAGTTGTGTAATTTCAACATTTCCATTTAGTTTGAGAAATTTAGTTCGTATTTTTTAAGGTTTCTTGTAAACTAACGAGAGCCTCGAAAGATCTGGATGGATCTCAGAATGAAGTTCATACCGAGATCCTTCCAGCTCCCTGATTCACAAACCGTCGGAAACGGAATCGGATTCGAATTCTGCTCTGTCTTTGTCTATTTCATTATGAGTGACAGAGAAAGGATACAAAGGATACAAAATGCTTTATTTCGGTATCAAGTTAAGGTGATTACAATGTTGAGATGACATTCCTGGTAAGCAAGAAAATTATGCCTGTATCAGGAGGTCATCGCTCTTCCATTAGAATTAACAAATATTAAATAAGACTTAGGAACAAAGCGAAACAAAGCAATAGACAAAAGTGTCCATAAAACATTTAAACATAGTTAATTAATAACCACAGAATTTAAATGTAGTTTTCTTATTATAATTAATATTATTTTCATGCGTGAGTATGTAGTTATGTGTGTCAGTGTTGTGTGTTAGTGGGTGTGAGTGTGTGTGTGTGGAAGAATGTGAGTGTATGTTTTAAGGTAATATGTGTATATATATATATTTATAGCATTTAAAATTATGTGTATTTTACCATCTAATTAGATGTCTGCGTTCAAGTTTATTCACATTATTATTTAGATATATTCATTTCAAAAGATTTTCAGTTTCAATGTAATTTAGAGTCTTAAGCCAGGTTGTAACAGTTTTTTTACATTTAAAATAACTTAGGGTTAGAATATTTAACTTCTCATTGACCTAAATGTCATTGACATATGTGGGAATACCTTCCGTACAGACATAGTAAAAAATAATATGCAACTATCGTCGTTTAATTTCTTATTTACAGTGATATACAAAAAATTTGCTTGTTTTTCAAATTGTCTTCCAGCAAAGGCTGTCTTTACTGATTTCAGACAGAGACAGTGCATACATTTCGCTGTCAGAAGCGTTTCCGAGGTTTTGTGAATCAGGGACCGATTCCGAGGCGATGAGTCCATAACTCGTGTTCCAAGCGATAATATTATGAGGATAGAATACTGGGTGCCTACCATCAACTCTTATTGCGGTTTTGTTTAGGACCTAAACTGATCTGCTTCGCTTATTCGTACCACGACAGCTTAATATCAATGACAGCGATTCAGTGATCATTCAATGACATTTCACAGCCGATAAGCTGTCATGTAGTCTTATTTGACTTATAACTCGGCCAAGCTAACATGACACCTGCAGGTTATACCCGTCCCTTTCACTCTCCGGACATGAAAGAATCGAGTGAAAGAGACGGGTAGAAGAAATAAGGACACAAATCGTTCGGTCATTCACATTTAGCAATTTATTTGCGATCCAGTTTTTAGAAGGTCATAGTACGAAAGAAAGCAATTCATTTTAGGAACCTATTCTGCATCGCGCTATTTTTGAATCGCTGTCTTAAAGTTGATAGTAAGGCACCCTGGTAGTGTTTTGTTCTGTGCCCAAACTAACGCATACAACCAACAAAAAAAATAGAAATGAGGTTGTCAACAGTGTGTTCCGGCAGTTGGAGATAAGATAGCCAGTTCCTCAGTGATTGAGGATTCAGGAAGTAGTGCGCTTCCACCGCAATTAATAATATTTTCATGCGTGAGTATGTAGGATCAGTCTTGTCACCACTTAACATCAGGTGTGATGAAGGCTAAGTGCTACCCCGTTGTGGAAAAATGATATATAGATAACTAACTTACGGAACATTTTGTTTGCGTCGAGTCTGAGGGTGACTTTCACCACTGATATTTAAACCGTGATTAACGCTAAACGTGTTTTAAACAACGTTCCGTCTCTGTCACATTCAAACAGATGACAAAGACAGAACTATGTTTTAAACTCGTTAATAAAGTTAACGTTTAAATATCAGTGGTAAAAGTTACCCTAAGTCATTCTCCTGCATTTTATAATTTAACATAATATGCACAGGATCTAGCCAGGAAAACCATGTGCGATGTATCAATCTAGACATTATCTAGTATCTTGACTTCATTAGAATTAAATGACAGATGAGGGTAGAATTTCCTTCTCGTGTCTTTGACTATTGGCGGTGTTAAAAATATACAGACATACAACAGATAACAACAAGCATTTCAAATAGATTGGTATTACGTAAATAACATATAAATATTGTGATTATTATTGTTAGGCGATTATTAAATGTTTGGCTCATTAAAAATACAGTTTATCTTCTGACTTCTGTTAAAGTATCATAAATCAAATTAAAAAAAAACTCTAGATTCTAACAGATAGCTTTGTCAACCCAGTCACAGTCCACAGTTCAACAGGTTCGCTAAAAAGCGCGCATGTTTCAATTATTAAACCTATTCGAGTGTGCAAGCCAAACCAACTGTGGATTCCATGCCAGTCTATAATATACCTAGTCTGCACAATATCCAGCATACTTAGACCTTTGTAAGCTAAACAAAGCCGCCTCTCTTCCTATTGTTATTGGGCGCGAAGCGGGGTGTGGAAGATCTCAAACGCTGGTACTGGTCTACACAATTTCTCGACAGAGCATGCGCTTTGGTACCAGAGAATCCAGTGCCTGAAAGCCGCTGAGCTCAGAATATCGTGTATCCCGCGTTTTCGTGCGTTCGAATTTCGAAACGGTGTCACTTGAAAACAACAAAAGAGCTTTATTATAAAAAAGTAGAATTATTAAAAAGAAAACTGAAAGTTAAAACCTTATTGGAGAAATGTTCTAATTTTGAAATGTGAAAGAAATCAAAAAGTGACAATTACGTAGTTGGTTACATAATTTTTTTGTTTCTTTTTTTGAGATTTGTTTTTCAATGGGTTTGGGCATTTAGGTTTTGATTTTTTTTCTTTTAGTAACGGCATGTGTACATAGTATTTGCAGGCCGTTTACCTGTTGCCATAGTAAGGCGTAGGTGGCGTGCGTAGTAGAGTATAACCGGGCGAAGCGGATCAATTTTCCCGGCTCCTGCGAGTTTTCCCCACTAAATTTTACACATTTAAGGGCGATTCTCACTGAAATGCCAATGTAAACATGAATTTACGAGCCCTGTTCTCATTTTTATTATAAGCAAACAGGTTTTTTGTGCTTTTTAATAACATAAATACTTACGTTGCTTGTAATTTATGTTTTGTCAACACTGTCTTATGTTTGTTATATTAAAGTGATGAGTAAGGTTTTTAACTTTTTAATAGATTTTTTTATTAACAGCAAACAGGTTATTCTGCTGATTTTTAATCACTTACGAAGAGGTTTTTATTTGTTACGTCAACAACACAGTCTTTTGTTTGCAATATAAAAGTGATAAACAACGGCTTAGATTTTTTTTGTTTTAATGTTAGAAAGAAACAGAATGAGAGGTGCCCAACCTATTTGAATTAACATTCGAAAAACTTAATCAAGTATTTTTTATTTTAGAAAAGGTAAAGGTGTTTTTTACCCAACTTCAAAAAAGTGATTGGTGAGTGGATGGAGTGTAAATAAAGTGTGATAATGTGAATAAAAAACTTATAAATGTCGGAAGGCCCATCAAGGTTGCCATCGTTAATGCCATCAAAATGCAAATCGCAAGAAATGTGGGCTGCTATGACCAGATCCATTGAAATCCTCGTCGCTTTCTTCGAATACTATGCACAGAGGTAAGAATTGTATTTAAGCTATAGATTGGCCGGGAATTTGTCCACATTTTTTTTAGATCCTCGCTTTGAACTTGTGATTTTGTCATATTTTTTTTAAATCTTTTTTTAGAATCTTACGTTGTTATGTGACATAAAAAAATGCATTGTTACAGCAAAATATTTATTATAAGTAACTACCTATTATACACCAACCAAATTTTGTAATCAAGTTGTTATTATTTTTTAAGCATTAAATTCTATGAAATTATGGTATTTTACTGATATTTCTTTATTTACTTATTCAAAATACTTTTTGATATGTTAGCAACACAAAACAAGTAAGTACTTACCTACTTATTTAGAATTACTTATCTTGAATATTTTCAAAGTTAAACGGCATCAAACTTTCTAATTACACAAGGAGAGAACGACTGTCTTTGTGACGTCACCAAGTCAGATGACTCACGATAGAAGATTTTTAGAAAAAGACAGATATAATATTCAAAATTTAACAGCTCATAAATTAGCCTGTTTTATAACAGATTCAAATTTTTTTTTTTGACATTTGGTATTTTTAAATGTAAATATCTACATTTAAACAACAATGAAACACTGTACGATTGTATGACCCACTGAACTCATTTTGTAGCCGACATATATAGGCTGAAGAAACTAACCGCTATCAGCTGTAACAGAAGTGGCACCATAGAATCATGTCTCATTTTCTTACTTGATTATATTAAGGCGATACTCAGAAAAAATGTGCTGAAGCGAGATAGCAATGAGAAAACGACGCGCGCGGGAGCGAGACCGATTAGGCAAAAAAACACAAAATCACTTCGTATTAAAAAACTACAGCGATTTAAAAAAAATGCTTCTATACGATCCTCAATATTATTGGTGTCCACTAATTAAACCAATTTCCAATAGTGTAGGTAACCCCATTTAAGAATAACCTTGACTTTTCGTATTTTTTAGAGGTCTTTTCGAAAAAAAAAAGTGTCGAGGCAAAATCATGAAATCGTGTTTTTGAAACTATACGAATCTAGATAAAGGTATGAAGAAATATATATCTTATTACCACATTTGTAACAACTGTAACCGTCCTATAGTTTTAAATCAAAAAGTCCATATTTTTCCGAGTATCGCCTTAACCTCATAGCTGTATTCTTGATTAAGGTTGACTTCTCAACAAACATTTTAGTCGTAATTAGTGAAAGTTATGTGACTGAAAGTGCTAAAAACATCGAATTGAAGTCATTTACGTTACTGAAAGTGCTAAAGACATCGTTTTGAAGTAATTTAAACTACTTACTTACTTTTAATAACTTATTGCCCATTACCTTTATACAACCTCTAAACGACACTAAAATGGTCTATATTCTTGGTCTTTTATTGTTATACATTTTATAATCATTAAAATTAGAATTTTATGAATTTAATGTGATCGAATTTTGACATGTTGAACTTTTAGGATTTATTTTAATTTTACTTTAATGACTTCTTGCATTCGAATTTTACCTGTTGACATTTTTAACTTTTATTATATTTTTTTATAGTGTTATAAATTTATAATGGTTGAAATTAGACTTAATGAATTTAATGTGATTTAAACTAATTTTCCTTGTTAATAATTATGTTTTATACCATCTATGTATTTCCTACACAATTTTATTGTTAAATGGAATAAATGAAATTGAATTGAACATACGAACGCTACATGACTCTATTACGTCACTGAGTCGCATAAAGTGGGCCCTTTTGCCACATGTAGTATTTTTTTCCTCTGTGCTTTTGCCGTGATATAATCTATGGGCGACGTCACGGCAACCTACAAATGTCAGCAGGTTTCTTTGTATTTACAAATATATTTTATGTCTTGTGACAATTATGAGACTTATGCCCGAATTCTCGAACGCAAATCATCTTTGGGAGCGTCTCAAACATCATGGCATCTCTTTCATACGATTGACATTTAAAGTGACAGGGCGATGTGTGAGACGCTCCAAAGATAAGTAGCGTACGAGTATTCGGACATAAACGATTTAGAAAAATTTAGTTTCGATACAATTATGTCAACAAACTATTAAGAATTATGAAAAAACTTATATAAGTACCTATTTAAAAAAGATATTAAAGATAAAGGTAAAAAATTTAATGTATTAAAAATATGTAAGTTGCAGATAAAAATTGCGTACATCTCTTTAAAGAGTGCATAAGCTTGAGTTACGAACCAGCAAAGGTATTGTTCAAAGAAATATACCTTTAGATAATAAGATTATAATGTTGATATCACTGATAAATGTTTCTAATATGACAGCTAATTTTTAAAAGCTTTTGCCCGCAGCTTCGCCCGCGTCGTATTAGTGCAATTTTTTTGGCAATAGAAAGAGAAAGAAAGAAGAAAGAGAAAGAGAAACATTTATTGACTATACACACAAAATAATTACAGTAATATTCAAAGTAAAAAAAAAACCAGGTGTACAGCCAACTAGGCCCCCACCTCAGCATAGTATTGCAACAGTAAAAAAAGTATACTGTTGCAACGCTGATATTCTGGAGGAGCCTAATATTGGTGACTTAAATAAAACAAAACAAAAAATAATAATTAAGACTCATCACACATGTAGACACAAAAAATAAAAATAAAAGAAAAAACTGGATACATGCTAAATAAGGTATTAAACCAGTAACATAAAAAATTTACATCATTACAATTTATGATGAATGATAGGCCAAGGCCGGTAATTTATATATAAAAAAAAAGAACAACACTAGCTTTCTACTTAAAAGTCTAATCTGTGACTGTGAAACAAACAAGCAAAGAAGCCAGCCAGTGATTTACAAACATCATTTACAATTTTTACATTTTACAACGAAATAATTATATTAACGCAATAATTACCTAGCAACTGTGATGCATCTATCTGGAGCAATTAAGTGGAGCAATGTTGCTCCATATTTCGTGGTATTCTGAGCCCGTATCTCAGCAACAGGTTGCTACATTTTTCCATCGCCTTTAATAGCTTGATGTGGTCGTGACGTCATATTGACAAGAATTGCGCAATTTTAGTTGCACGTGTAAGCGCGCCCTTAGAGATCGAATGTTACAAAATCTTTTCTTAGCAGACGCTTACGTCATAAAACTTATGACGTAACTGTGACGTAGTTTAAGCTGTGCGTTGTTATTATTTTTACCTTTTTTTGCATTTAAAATGATTATTTGTTATTGGAAGAAAATGAAAATGAAGTATTAGAAGAATAAATTGACCCATCTCACAACTAGCTCCGATGGGACTCAAACCCGAGACCTTTTACCGTCCAGGTTTTTGGCTCGCGTTAAAAGTATCCCACCAAAAACATCCTGTAAAAAATCTAGCCAATTCTCGCTGGAGCTGCTTATTTCTTTAAAAAAAGCGATGAAATCTCTCAGTAAAGCCAAGCCAACTCTAATGTTCCTTACTGTGGTTCCTTTTTTTTCTTTATCTGACTTACGCCCGAATTCTCGAACGCTAATTATCTTTGGGAGCGTCTCAAACATCATGGCATCTCTTTCATACGTTTGACGTTAAAAGTGACAGGGCGATGTGTGAGACGCTCCCAAAGATAAGTAGCGTACGAGTATTCGGGCATTAGCCGTTAAACCTTTTTTTAGCATAATTGCGCGATGGCGGACACAAGTTAACGGTCTCAGGGTCATCAGGTACTCAGGATCTTCCATTATCTAAGTTTTGATAGTTTTTCCTTTATGTGAGCATTAAACCCAACCTCTGTACAAAATTTCAGGACTCTAGGTTTATGGGAAGTACTAGTTCTATTTTGATGATTCGTGGGTGTCGAATTAGGAATACATTGCTTTCGTTTAACTTCGGAAATAAATTAGCTACAAACTTGAAATTTTGGGGTCCTAGTGTGTGCATACAATTTATTATATGACGATAATTTCAGCGTAAATATTACGAAAAACGGGATTTTTACCATGTTTTGATTTGTTGTGGAAAAATCCCGTTTTCGTAATATTTACAGTGTTAATGACCATGAAAGTTTAAAAAGATAATTTTAGCGTTCTGAACATATCCTAAAGGTTGACTTCCGAGCATCGCGGCCGATCGCAGCCGCGCGCGATCGATCGCGTGCGACTGACGCGCGCGGCTGATGCGACAATAGTCAGTGTATGAAAATGTATGGCGCCGCTTCCGAGGTACGCGACAGACGCGTGCGGCCGACGACAGACGTCGGCCGCACGCGGCCGTAACTATAATGAAAACTTCTTTGTATTGTATAAATACTCACTTATCAAGACTAAAATCCATATTGTTTCTGACTTCACGCTTAGAAAAGAAATTTCAGTCTCTTAAATCTCGGTGGGGTCGAAAACGCTTCATACCGCCACAATGTCTGGTTTAGTAAGAGGTCTAAAACGCCGCGTACCGCACCAATAGGTAGAATAGCTAATTCAGTGCCGCAGTGAGCGTGTTACAGAAAGGGCGTTTGCGCACTACACTGAATTTTACCGTCCGGCGCGCGGCGGTCCGTTTTTCTACGGACCGGCCGCGTGGCATGAAAAACACGGATGATTGGCTTGTGCAGTTGTCCGTCTTTTTACTCGCTGGGGCAGCACAGTGATTACCCCCGAGGCGGGGGCCCCGCCCGCTCATGTCATGAATATCACGTTTTCAGTTCAA
This sequence comes from Crambus lathoniellus, assembly GCA_949710035.1. NCBI lineage: Eukaryota > Metazoa > Arthropoda > Insecta > Lepidoptera > Crambidae > Crambus > Crambus lathoniellus. Next base: position 9,930,121 of record OX453324.1, on the reverse strand, counting down.
TATCACAGTTTCAATGTTTCAAAGCCGAAACTACACGAAATAAATAAATTCTTACTATGTATTATAAATAATTTTATGATTAAAATACAACCATCCGTTTTTTTCCGGATGGTAACATTCAGTGAAGTGCATAAACGCCCAAAAGGAGAGTTTATAAAAATCATCTCAATCCAGCGTTGACACATGAATTTTCTAACAGTGACAGACAACCATAAATTAGGAGCCCGTGGCGCAGAGGAGTCCGTGGTGCAGTGGATAGCGCGCTTGGCCTGCGATCGTTGAGGTTAAGCAACGTTCGCAATGGTCGCTCACGGGATGGGTGACCAAAAACTTTCATCTCGAGCTCCTCCGTGCTTCGGAAGGCACGTTAAGCCGTTGGTCCCGGCTGCACTTGCAGTCGTTAATACCCACCAATGCGCACTGAGCCCGCGTGGTGGGTCATGGCTCATTCTCCTTATTCATCGATAAGGAAGGCCAGTGCCCCAGCAGTGGGGACATTAAATGGCTGATGATGATGATGATGACAGAAAAGTGAGTATCTATACAATACAAAGAAGTTTTCATTATAGTTACGGCCGCGTGCGGCCGACGTCTGACGTCGGCCGCACGCGTCTGTCGCATACCTCGGAAGCGGATCCATACATTTTCATAGACTGACTATTGTCGCATCAGCCGCACGCGTCAGTCGCACGCGATCAATCGCGCGCGGCTGCGATCGGCCGCGATGCTCGGAAGTCTACCTTAAGGTCTTCAAATACAGTCTTGAAAATACGCTGAAATGGTTTCAGTAAAGGATGGTACGGCAGTGTTTGCTTCGCGCTCGACTTGGCGTGGGCACTAGCGTGCCCGCAGATAAGATAAATTCGACGCTTCTCCAAGCGACTCCGTAGCTCAGTGGTCAGAGCATTCGCCCGGACTGTGCGTTGATAGATTAGTCATGGCCGTTTTCACCAAAACTTGTGAATCGTTTAACTACTACCCGAACAAGTTAACTTGACTGTAAGCACTTGTGTGTAAGCGACGTTTTTGAGCTATCTGATTCATATGTTTTGGTGAAAACGGCCTACAGTAGTACGGCCTAGTACCTTTCCTTTTGATTACCACACTTTTATTAGCTTCACCTGTAACTAACTAACTAAGTCACAATGTAGTAGTATGTACTAGGAAACCCCTCGAGTTTGGGCTCATTTGTTTTGTTCTGATGAGACCTATTCGCTACTCATGGTGTTGAGAGTCTGATGATGGAGCAGGGTGAAGTCAGTGGCACTCCTTAATGGCCGCTAAGAAACCCTTCGAGTTTGGGCTCATTTGTTTCGTTCGTTCAATGTTTAAGAGGTGGGCAGACACATGATTGGACTGTAAAATCCATTACCATCCACCCAAGCTTGCCATTTATTAAACTAAAAAGTAAAAAATAAATATGTAGTTTAAAAAACTAATAAAACCCACTTTTATAGGAACAGACTAAAAAGGAATAAAATAACCGTCTTTTCAGTAACTGAAATTAAAAAGTGTGGTGCGCCCTTTGCAAAGCATGCACTTCAAGTACTTACTTAATATTGACAACGCGCACCTCGCTTTTTAATTTCAGTTACTAAATAGACGGTTAATTTGTACTTTTTAGTCTGTTCCTATAAAAGTGGGTTTTATTAGTTTTTTAAACTACATATTTTTTTACATATATACAGATTGATGACCCCTAACTATCCGACTTAATTTATTTAGACTTGAATATTTATTTGCCTCGTTTCTATAAGAATCCAGGTGTTTCTAATAACTAAAAGTTAGCCACTAAAAAGGGATGTAGGGGAAGGCGAAAGGGAAGCTGTATCCTTTAATAAAATATTATGACTAATGCCCTCATTATCCCTTAGTACGAAGGGAAATGAAAATTCGCTTGAGATATGACTTTTATTGCTACTCAGTATATCATTTTCTTGGCTGGGTTGTTACGGTTTAATGTAATTAATAAATGTTCTACAATAGTAAATTGAATATAAGTAATATTATTAAAAAAGACTTGATCTGAGATTTTATATTATTTTTATGCATTCACAATGCAATTTTGTAAGTTTATGAAAAATGTGACAGGAAAAAACTACTAGCCCTATACTTTTTTATTGTTGATTGAAGGCCCTATAAGTACCTTTCAGGCGGGATTCAAACTCCATGGTCAGTGCATCAGGCCGGATCCCCGGAGGCGCGGGTTCGAACCCCGCCTGAAAGCTACTTATAGGGCTCGTGGTTTTTTACTACCACATCTAAGACTTGAACTGTGTAATAAGTTTACGTTCGCAATGGACTGGCCATTCAGTAGATGAGTGTCAATTTTTTTATATAAAAATCTCATAGGAAATGGATTTTCCTCGAAATACACTGTCTTCCGCCCGCGGCTTCGGCCGCGTGGAATGCACGACATTGTCTCGCGGAACTGTGATATTTTTCCGGGATAAAAATGTAGCCATTACAACTCTCCAGCACCCAAACTATTCCTGTACCAAAAATCACGTCTATCCGTTGCTCCGTGATGAAAGACGGAAAAATAAACAACCGAACACACTTTCACATAAAATATTAAAGTGGCTCCTCGCGATATTAACCGCGTGGAACAAGTCCCATGTCAATATCGAGATAGAATATAGCTTATGTCACTTGGGAAGAATGTAGCTTGTTACTGGTGAAAGAATTTTCAAAATCGGTCCAGTAGTTTTTGAGTTTATTCATTACAAACAAACAAATCTTCTCTCTCTATAATATTAGTATATAGATTTTAGAAGACGAGTTAAAATCCGAGAAATCTTATTTTTTACATGTTCAGGGGGGTAAAGTGTAGCATTGTAGTATGCGAGGTAGATTCATTCCGTACCCTCATAAGTCGTGTAACGAGGAATGCGTGCCCAGGTAGCGAGAGGGAACGCACTCATTTCTGGGTAATGTGGTGTAATGTGTTTAAGGATATGAGATTTCTGACGTATTTACTGGGGCCTCAATTCTGGTAATATTAACGTTGGAATCGTATAGCAATTGTTTTTATTATATTATTCTTATCGACGCATTTTTGAAGTGAAAACTTACCGGCGTTGTACACTTTTTGTGATGGGTAAAAAATGTTAAACTCGCGTCAGGATCACGTGACTGTCAGATCGTTAGATCGTAAGACGGACACGTGAGCGATCGAAAAACTGTTACAATGTCATTAGAATACGAAAGCAAATTTCGCCATCGCTTCCAAAGTCGTGATAACTCGTAAGAAAACAAGCGGCATTGAAGCCAGAAGACCTCGTAGTCCGTATTTTTTGTCAAACTCCTTTTTTTTGTGAAAAATTCTAGGGAGCCCTTTTCATTTCTGCCGGCACTCCCGGAGTGCAACCCTGTTTTTTTTTTGCACACAACGGGGTAGCATTTAGCTTTCATAATCACACCTGCTGTTAAGTGTTGATAAGGCTGAAGGTGGGAGCGCACTACTCCCGTAATCCTCAATCACTGAGGAACTGGCTATTTTATCTCTAGCTGCCGGAACACAATAATGCTGAAAACATCATTGTAATGGCGCCAGACTTGATAAGATGGTGGTAGCTAGCCATTCGGACTAAAAACAAGTCCTACCACCAACCAAACCGAGAACAATGTGTGCCCCCACTGGGAATCGAACCCGGGACCTCTGGGTCTGAAACCGGTTTGGTGCGAATCAGAAACCACTTTAGTTTACCATAAGTGTACCATTTTAGTTGCCCGTGTAAGCGTACCTATAGGCAGTAATTAACGCGCAACACGTGACTCGCAAAATATTCTGGAACGTTGCACTACATCGCGTGATGGCTTAAGCAAAAATCATTCAATTGTCATTATGTAAGTAATTTATATATATTATTTTTTTTATTTTAATGGGCTTGCTCTTGGCTTTACACTGAACCTTAGGGTTGAGATGGAGCAAGCTTACCCAGAAGCAGCCTATTCACTCTAGCTTTAAAAGTGATAGGGTTGTAGTCATTCGGGAAAATAGACACAGGCCCCTGCCTGCGTGGAATACCCTTATTCCATTCCTTGGCGGTGCGCATCACAAAGGATGAATAAAAGCGCTTGGTGTGAAAAACTCTTCACAAAGGTTCTCGTTTGGTTCTCTTGTGTCGATATAATAAAAGATTATAGGTATATAGTAAAGAATTATCCGTTCCACTGCACCATAAAGTCCATCAAAATAGAAGGATGTCAGCCTCAATATACTAAATAGAAATACGCAATTTATCAATCCTTTTATAAGCTCAGATTTGTTACGTAAGAACCCTTAATAAATTAAATAACGCTGGGTATACAAAAATTGGCAAACGCCACATAAAATCATCTTCTCGAAAATCCAATGAAAACGATCGAAAAGTAATTGACACGTTGAAATTGTACAGTAGAGGTAAAAAATCCTACATCAGTTGTCAAATCCCTTTTTTTATTAGGTCACTAGCTTTCCGCACGCGGCTTCACCCGCGTCCATTACAAGTAACTTATCCCACGGGAATGTGATATTCATCCGAGAAAAAGGTAAGCTATGTCACTCTCCAGCTCCTAAAATATCCGCATTCCAAAAATCAATTCGATCCGTTGCTCCGTTTTGACGTGAAAGACGGACAAAGAAACAAAAACGCTTTCACATTTAATACTAGTATGAACAGACTCTTAATACCCATTGAAATTGAATTACTAAGCAGACATCCTGCACATAAAATTATACTAACTTGGTTAATAAGGTTCAAAATAGTATAAGTACACCTTTGACCTACGTCTAGTTATATAAAGACATTTTAATAGCCTAGTCATTACTAAGTTCGAATCAGAACTTATATTCAATTTAATTGTCAGAGTCACATAATATTTTCTTTTATATTTTTTGCAATAAATAATTATCATAGCAATCATATCATGGCAGCCGGGTGTCCTTTAATCAAATTGATTGAAAAATCGAAGGCTTAACGTGTTGCATACAGGAATATGACATTGCGACGCAATATGACATAGGTACCCAGTCGGTTCGTTCGTACTTCGCAAACGAAAACAACACGCGTAGCATGACAAACCCGAGAAGAGTTTTGTCTACCTCGAAAGCCGCCTCTGTGGTCTAGTGGTTCACACCACCGATTTCAGACCCAGAGGTCCCGGGTTCGATTCCCAGTGGGGGTACATATTGTATTCGGTTTGGTTGGTGGTAGGGCTTGTTCTTAGTCCGCCTGGCTAGCTACCACCATCTTATCTAAGTCTAATGATGTTTTCAGTATTATTGTCTTCCGGCGGCAGTTAGAGATAAGATAGCCAGTTCCTCAGTGATTGAGGATTCCGGGAGTAGTGCGTTTCCAACTCAGACTTATCACCACTTAACATTAGGTGTGACGAAAGCTAAGTGCTAACCCGTTGTGAATAAAAAAAAGTCCATAAATGACAGCCGAACAATAGGTTTGTCTACGATGAAATGTCATTTTTAACGTTTTTACATAGACAAAACCTTTCTCGAGTTCATAATGCTACCTACCCGTGCAAATCTTAAGGTGGCCAACCTTTTCTTACTCCTATTTTACCTGTAGCCGTCGAGTCACTTGACATTGAAGGTCAAAGTTTGACGTTTTGCTAGTGACGCGAGAAATATTATCTCATAAATCTTGTCTATAACTGTCAAAAAGTTGTAACTCAGCAGTAAGTTATGTCTTTGAAGTATCGGATAATAGTCAGATGGACACTTTTTGATTTAGATGCTTTTGTTATTGAGGAGATAGGTTTAAATCGTTTGATAAATATTTATAATATCGAAATTAAATACCTATAAGTACATATATTTTTTTGTTACATTTTTGCATATACATTTTTTTTGGTTACTTTTTTGCATTCATTCATTCTGAATGCAATTTTTATTGTAGAAAACGAAATAATGTCTTAGAAAAAATCGACCCGTGTCACGAGTTCCAATGGGACTCGAACCCACAAACATGTATCGATTGTCAAATATCTGGAATGGGATTTCTTTCGAGTGTGAAGGTAGTAATTCCGTGTCTTACACATTGATGAAATTTACGCTGGCTAAACAGCGCTTATTAGAAGTATTGGACTACTTGTACTATTATTTATTCTGTGGTATTGGATAAATTCTACGCGTCTCCTAACGACTCCGTAGTTCAGTGTTTAGAGCATTCGCCCGGACAGTTAAAGGTCGTGGGTTTGAGCACAGATTACTAAATAGTTACTAGTAACAGATACTGCACTCCGCTAAGCCGTTTAAATAAATAGAAACTCTAACTATAACACAATAAAGTGGAATTCAGCTTGTACGGCGCAAATTACGAACGGCCGCTCGTTGCATCTCTTTCTATCGCATATATTCTAGCTCTTTTGCGGACCTAATTTCTATGGATTTTCACCGCCGGCGGTGAGGGCGAGATTTGCGCGCAAGTACATCGAGTGACAGACGCCTGGTTTGAGTCCCATCGGAGCTAGTTGTGAGACGAGTAGATTATTTTGTAATAGGTAATTCTTGTTCACTATTAAATACGCTGTTTAAAAATATGATACCTATTTATTAAAAACTAATGTTAAACTACCTACCTGCTGAAGTTGTTTTGCTTCCAGAATTAATACTTAATTAGTTACAATAATAACAGGGATAACGACTGATGAATAAAATAACAAAATACTAATATAAAAAGATAAAGATAAGATAAGATAAAAATATTCTTTATTCACTTAGACATAATAAATATGTACTTATGAATCGTCAATATTTTCCTACGACCCATTCAAGACTTTTTTAACTGACAAGAAGAATGGGCGCAAGAAACTTGCCAGCGTTTCTTAGTTAGGTAACGACATTTACAAAAAAAAAAAAACACATATCGTTACTAATACAACAATTGCTTAGTATAAAAAACGTAAACATATTCAACTTTAAAGTCGCTTGTTTACCTCTTGGTTTTATAAATTGCGTTTTATTAGTTTTATGCCCCTTCAAAGTTGGGTGGGCAAGTTCATTTAAGGCGATATTGTTGTTTATAAAAATTATGTTGCAAGCAATGAGAAAACGACGCGCGCGGGAGCGAGACTGATTTGCAGATTAGGCAAAAAAACCACAAAATCACTTCGTATTAAAAAATTACAGCGATTTTTTTAAAAATGCTTCTGTACGATCCGAAATATTATTGGTGTCCACTAATTAAACTAATTTCCAATAGTGTAAGTAACCCCATTTAAGAATAATCTTGAATTTTCGTATTTTTTAGAGGTCTTTTCGAAAAGAAAAAGTGTCGAGGCAAAATCATAAAATCGTGTTTTTTAAACTATACGAACCTAAATAAAGGTATGAAGAAATATATAGGTATCTTATTACCAGATTTGTAACAACTGTAACCGTCCTATAGTTTTAAATCAAGTCCATACTTTTTCCGAGTAGCGCCTTAGCCAAAGGCTAAGCTGTTGTTGGTCCACATACTATCTCTTCTTATCTTATTTTTTCCTCGTAATGTATTAATAGTAAGTAATTAGTTGACGTTTTATTTATTTTTTGTATGTACCTAAATTTTTTAACTGTCTGTTTTTTTATTTTTATATTTTGTGTGTGTGTGTCCAATAAGTGTTTTTCTTTCTATCTTTTTATCAAAGCATAGAATTCGGATCCAATTCCGTTTCCGACGGAAGAACAAAAGAAACTTCAGTTTCATACTCACTTTCCTAAAAAGCAACTAGTAGAACTTGTTGAATGCCCATAAAATAACTTTACAGAGACACTAAAAGTATATAATATTCTGCAGAGGGCGCCACTCTCTCCAGTAACTCGATACGCGGATTAGAACACTTGGCAAGTCCATAGTAACATTATTCTGGGCCTGATAGACAGTTTGTTTGTATTACATTACTCGAGAATTCTTATATTGCTCACACTTTTGCTAGAGATAAGTGGCATAGTGTATGTGTAGTGAAATATAGGCAGTAAGTTAAATAAATAAAACTAGCGCGATTTCTATTTTGGTCGAGTTTCGTTAGTGCTCTCGTCTTGCGATCGTTTAGGTTAAGCAAGTTTCGCAATGGTCAGTCACGAGATGGGTGACCAAAAAGTTTTCATTTCGAACTCCTCCAAGCTTCGGTAGGCATGCACGTTAGGCCGTTGGTCTCGGCTGCGTCTGCAACCGTTAAGAGCCATTTCGCAATTACAGCCATTTGGCAGTTGTCTCGCTCGCACAATGCAACATTTTCATAGATTGTAGAAAACACATTGTGTTTTTTAAAAAAGTGTTTCATTATGTCCCTACAACGCAATGTTAAGGATATTTTGTATAAGTTATTTTATTCCTTCAATTGAGTATTGGTTAGATCTAGGAAGTCAATTTTTGAAAACTTTAAGCTTGTAGATCTAGTATTATTGCAGTATTGACAATGTTGAAATATATTTAATAATGTATAACTAATTGCGTTGTAGGGACATAATGAAACACTTTTCTAAAAAACACAATGTGTTTTAAACAATCTATAAAAATGTTCATTGTGCGAGCGAGACAATTGCAAAGTGCGAAATGGCTCTTAATACCCACCAATCCGCACTGGGCCGGCGTGGTGGGACATGTCCCGTTCTCCTTATCCATCCACAAGGAAGATCAGTGCCCCAGCAGTGAGGACATTAAATGACTGATGATGATGAGTGTACGCAGCGGTTTCCAAGGTGCCATTATCTCAAAGGTCCCAGGTTCGATTCCCGACACGCGAAAACATGGAAATAAACTTTTCCATGTTTTCGCGTGTCGGGGTCGGGGTGTATGTGGTATTTACCCGTTGTTTTTTTTTCCATAAGGAAAACAACAACAACAAACAATAATTAAAATGGCACTTTGAATAAAAAAAAAGTATAAACAACAACTAATAGGTTGTTTTAGGTTAACTGCTCGTGGTTTTTTGCTATCACATTTTTCCTATACTTACAGAATTGCATTGTGAATGTATAAAAATAATATAAAATCTCAATATGGCTGTTTCATCTTAATCGATTGTTAAACATTTGTAAAAATGTTTCTTTCGGATGCGAGGGTTTCCTCACATTGATGAAGCAACGCTGGCCTACAGCGTAACAAGTGATAGCAAAATTCGACGAGTCGTGTAGGCCTTTCGGTAGCTTAGTTGGTCAGAGCATCGGGCCGGATTCCCGGAGGCGCGGGTTCGAATCCCGCCTGAAAGCTACTTATAGGGCTCGTGGTTTTTTGCTATCACATTTTTCCTATTGTTTTTATTTATTTATTTTTATGAATCATCATTATCAGCCATACGATGCCCACTGCTGGGCATGGGCCTCCCCCAAGGATCTTCACAGCGATTGATCCTGCGCTGCCCGCATCCAGCGGCTTCCCGCGCTTTTTTATCAATACACATAATTTATTGAGCTATTTATTGAAATTAATATATTGCTGCACGGTAGAACGATGACCTGGTGAAGGATGCGGGAAGCCGTTGGTTGCAAATAGCCCACAGCCGCTCTTTGTGGCGCTCAAAGGAGGAGGCCTATGTTCAGCAGTGGACTCAGATTGGCTGATGATGATGAAAAAGAAATGAAAATGAAAAATGAAAAATTATTTATTTCATAAAAAACAATTGGGTAATATAGGGTATGGTTGATTCCCCCTTTTAAGTGTAAAAAACACCTGTACCAAGAGAAAATCGCTCTCTCATAACAACATTCGTTTTTCGTGTTTTTAAAGAAATAAAATAAAATAAAACAACTTAAAAAATAACAACAGAAATATTAACTCTAAAATGTGCTTGTATGTGTGTGTGTGTGTTTGTGTGTGTGTTTGTGTCTGTGTGTTTATGCGTGTGTGGCCACGTATGCATTTGTATGTATTTAACTATGTTATATATTTTTATGTATAGATAGAAATAAAATAATGAATAAATAAAATAAAATAAAATTAAATAAGAAGCATCAAATCTTAAGAGATATCTCAGTTAAGTACCAATATGAACTATGATATTTTCTGTTTCCTCATAGTTCAGTTTCTTAACCCATTCTGTTACTAGCTGCTTGCACACGTGGTTGGTTTTTGTGTATATTTTAAGAATTTTATTAACATGGTTATATATAAAGGATGATTGGTAATTGTACTGGTGTTTGGCAAAGTAAGTTTTACATTTCCTTGTTTTAGCTACAGTGTCATTACGTCTTTTTGCTAAAATACTGTAGTCCATTGGTAGTGACTTGTGTTTTAATGAAATAGTGTGCAAGATATACATTTGTCGAATAGTCATTAAGTCTGTCATTGAATAAAGAGTATGTGTTGAGAATCTGTGTTTTTTAAAGAACATGACTTTCAAAAGTATCCTTTGTGCACGTTCTGCCTCCAGAAATTTTACTTTAGACGCGCCTCATACCTCAGAATTTTAAATATCCAAATCAGCTTCCTAATTCTGCTTGCAATCAGATCAATTTGATCATGCCAGGAGAGCTTTTCGTCGATCATAATACCGAGGTATTTTGTAGTGCTTACCTTATTTATATCAGGGCAGTTACAGGTGTTGTTACTTGATTGGTTGCAGCTATGTATTTTAAGACTATAACCAGCATGTGGTTGAGTTCTGGTGTTTATAGTGAAGCACATGAAATTAGTTTTGGCAGTGTTTAATGTAAGTAGGTTGTATCTGAGCCAAAGAGCAGTTGTAGCAAGTGCAGATTCCGCATCTCTTTTTATTGAGTCCCATGAATTACCAGTAATCACCAGGGCAGTGTCGTCAGCATAGGAAAAGATCCTGGTGTTGCTTAGGTTCATCTTGCAAAGGTCATTGATATATATTAAAAATAAGGTTGGTCCCAGGACTGAACCCTGGGGTATCCCGAAGGTCAGGCTTGCATCCCTGCTTACATATCGTCCCACCTTTACTCTCTGTGTCCTTCCACTCAGGTAGTCCCTGAATAAGTTCGATGATGATGATGATGATAATATTGCTGCAGCTGCGAAAACAACTTTTTATCCATACGTTATCCTACTAATATTATAAATGTGAAAGGTTAGATGTTTGTATGTTTGGATGTTTAGATGTTTAGATGTTTGGATGTTTAGATGTTTGGATGTTTGTTACTCAATCACGCCACAACGGCTGAACGGATTTCGCTGAAATTGGGGACACAGATACTTTGTAGCCTTGAGAGGAACATAGGCTACTTTTTATGGCGGAAAAATATCACATTTCCGCGGGATAACGTCGTGTAGTCCACGCGGGCGAAGCCGCGGGCGGAAAGCTAGTGTGTATAGTTGTAAAATAATTGCATAGTCGACTAATACAAGACTATTATACGCAAATTGCCATGTCGAAAGCAATTGTGTCGTAGAACGAAATTTAGGTCACTGCTTCCTCTTTAAAATTTTCATAATATGTTGAATTTAAGTCGTCAACGAAAGCATTACAAAGCATTTTACTAAAGACTTCGGAAAATGAACTTAATAACTATTTATGTAGAATCGGGAATTGTTTGAACTGAAGTTAGTATCGCGTTTAGACGCGTAATAAATTAATGACCTATTTAGGTGTAAAGTTAATTCTTCGTTGTTTGTTTGTGCTGACCTATTTTATTTCGTTGAATAATTTATTATCAGTACCCTTAGCACGTTATTGTCATCGCATTATTGTATTAAAACCTGTGTACTTAAGCCTAGCATGACCGCCCAAAACCGCCCAAAAAACAAAAAAAAAACACAAATATTTATTTTCCTTTAAAAGATAAAAACTTAACTACAAGTAGCAGGGGTCCTCTTTTAAGCATGACAACGCCTGTTACAGAGAGCCCCGCTCTCCTCCATTTGGACTTTAAGAATTTAAAAACTTACAATTTAATTCAATCAAAACGTGATATTTATCGCATGTTAAAGCGTTTATCGACACTTAAATGTCAAAACCCATTGTCTTTTGACAGTTAAACGCTATAAAGCGCTATTTCATATCGCGTTTTGTTGCTACCGGCTATATAGAAATATGAATTTTCGAATTCCATAAAAGGAGGTTACGAAAGTCATACCGTGAACATATAAAATATCACATAAGTAGAGTAATTGCGACGGCAACGTTACAGTGGCACAATCTTTTCTGTTCCGGTGACAGCGTCGGTATGTATTGTTTTTTAAGCGCTATGGTTGGACAAAAACTTGACATCAAAATGACATTGAAAAAAACACGTTTGTTCAAGTTTTTAGCCACCGGAACAGATAATGTTGTCGCACTGTACTATTAAGTATGGTACCCGTAACGACAGTGTTCGTGCTAAGGCTACTGATCTCTATTTAACTATGAAAATATGAGCTGTTTCCGTACAAGCATTCATTTTGACGAAAAAATATATCACATTTTTCTTTCTCCTTATTCTGGAAAGTCTATAATACGACTATGTAATATCACTTGAACAACATTTTAGAGTCGTATAACTCAAAATAATTTATAGAGCATTAGGCACTTATGCTTGAATAAATAAAATATCCATTCAAGAATTTTATAATTGGCAAAAAGGACATATTTTATAAATATCAACCTTTAGCCTACGGCTTCACTTGTGTTATATTCGGGGGTGAAAAAAGTTCACTTTATTATATATCGTTATAGACAATCTTTTACTATTTCTTCATACAAACTTTGGACTCATGGTCCATCCCCTTACCTATTCATCATGTCAGCCGAACGACGCCCACTGCTGGGCATAGGTCTCCCCCAAGGATCTCCACAACGATCGGTCCTGCGCTGCCCGCATCCAGCGGCTTCCCGCGACCTTTACCAGATCGTCGGTCCACCTTGTAGGGGGCCTGCCCACGGAACGTCGTCCGGCACGCGGTCGCCATTTGAGAACCTTTCCGATTAGCTTACCGATTAGAGGGTGAATTTTGAAAAATACACTTAGTAGTAGCACTTAGTCTTCATCTCACCTGATCTTAAGTGAAGATAAGGCTGATGGCGGAAACGCACTACTCCCGGAATCCTCAACACTGAGGAACTAGCTATGTTATCTCTAACTGCCGGAACACAAAAATGCTGAAAACATCATTGTTATGGCGTCAGACTTGGCGGGGTCGGCGTCTTCACATCTCATTCAATATTGTAGGTGGCACAAAAACAGCAACTTTTTAGGTAGTTAGTGACAGGTCGAGTGTTGGGCTAGTCGCCGACATAAAGGCACTTCTACGCCGGAGCCTAAGCCTAAATAAAAAATGACGCACGTTGTGGCAAGAGTCGTTCGGCATGGCAACACCTTGCGTCGGTCGTGTGGTAGACTGACGCAGCTTGTATCCAAACACGATGGATTCCATGCGATAATTTTGATATAGGCTGCCGCATGCCGCAAATGTTGGATATGTATCATCCCACAAGATGACGTACGTCACAATATGTAGCATACGGCAATGCCGCACATTGTTGCTCCGGCGTAAAAGAGCCTTAGGAGCCATTTCGCACTTTGCAATTTTCAGAGGAAATATATGTAAATTTTCAGTTATCACTCGTCTTGTTCAGGGTTTCGTTTGTCTGATATTTAATTAGGAATTTCTCTGAAAGAGTCGTTAATATTCCTCGAATACTTAATTAATTCAAGGAGAACAATTTTCATTTTTCTTATTAGGTTAGCGAGTAAGAAAAATAAAATGAAAAATTGTAATTGACTTTTTCGGGGCCCTTTTGATATAAAGGGTAAAAACTTTTTTCTTTATTTAGGTTTATTGTTTTGTAGATCAGTAGAAAAAAATATATAAAAATTCAATAAGTTATATTTCAATGCAAAATTATGTCTTACCAAGCTGTGCTTATTCGCATATTAATATGCGGGGGCGGAGGGAGAGGAATTGCGCATTTACTCACTAACCATCCTAGACAACATATCAAAAATTCCAGAACTACCGAACCGTTTGTAGGTTAACCATGCTCTTTTCACTGGACTAGTAACAACATAGAGCTTTGTCACATTGAAGCGTTCCAAAACAAAACTATCTGTGTTACAGAAGTCATACAATACTGTAATATGACATAGTTCTATCCGTCTTCGTCTTGGTATTTTCTATGTATATTATGTACCTATGTATTTACAAGCAAGAAGTATGTAATTTTGATCCGTTATCTAGTTTCTATAACACGGTTTCTTTGAAAACTACTTATAGGTGTGATTGTAAGAAATGAATTATTATAATTCCCTTTATTACATTTTAAATACTTAAAAAATTATATTTCAAAACATTAAATTTTTACAATGTATAACACCATAAAAAATATAACATTTAAAAACACAAAAATACAGTTCCCCAACGGTAGCAAGATCAGGGTCCCGGCTACCGATGGTTAAGGATCCAGAGACAGGAACCTTCTCACTATACGGGCCGTGTCCAGAAGTACTGCCTTCTGCATCTGACTCCCGATCCATCCACCTAACGCAAGCCTCTTAAGGTGTTTATAATAATAATTATTATTATTTATTATTATGTATCTCGGCTACGGGTTTCACGGGCGAAGCCCGATCCTTTTGCCAGGCTTGCGTGGGGACATGGGTCTAAAACGTAGAGGCTCTTTGACACAAGTAGGTATAATTTAATGTGGCATGTGTATTATTATTATTGTTTGTGTCTGTACATCAGGATTAAGAGGCCTGCGACGCGTCCGTCTCCCATATAAACGTAATACCAAAATGATTTGAAATTATTATTATTTATTAAAAGTAGGCACACTTAATTAGAACATTATTTTCTGTACTTGTGATAGTATTCGGATTAAGACAGTATTTATCTAGGTGTCCATTAAGAAAATTATTCTCAATACTTACCCAATTGTAAAATATACTCACAACATTTTATTTAATTTTAGAAATAAACACGCGTAGCTCACACACAAAGTACGACATTTGACGTTTTGAAGACCTCACGCAACACCAGCGCCTCTAGCGGCGAATTCATACGCGTTAGCCCTCATTAATATCACATGTACAGTCAATCATACTCAAATTTAAAATTATTCTGGTACTCCGTTTGTATGGGAGACTGACGCGTCGCCACGCGCGACCACTTAAGGTGCATGTAGTCGTGAAACGATGATTTTTGAGGCCCTAAAACTCATAAATTAGCCTACTGATGAATCCAGAATTAATATACAGGGTGTTTTTCTATAAGTGCAATACCTCTTAGGTGGTGATTGTACTCATGAATATGAACAACTTTTACTATGAGGCCAACTCTGCAACTGCACAAAAAAAAACAGCTGTTCCATACATTCTGGTCAGGTAGGTATTAACAAATTGTATGAAACAGCTGGTTTTTTTTTTGTTGAGTTGCAGAGTTGGCCCCATAGTAAAAGTTGTTCATATTCATGAGCACAATCACCACCTAAGAGGTATTGCACTTATAGAAAAACACCCTGTATATTAAATATTGATATATAAACTTCAATCTGAGCATTTAAAAAAAACATAGTCTTTAAGATACTATTTAAAAAAAATCATTGAATTAATGAAGCTGTTTTCAACTTGAAATACGCTACTGCTTCTAAACTACAAGTGATATTTTCACGTTTCTTTCAGGAAAACATTGCTAATTTGTTTAACTTAAAACTGAACATTTTTCGTTTTAAAATAATACATAGTTTTGACGAAACGTGTGTTTAAGCTGTTTTGGTGCGGGTAGCGGGCGGGAAAATTAGGCCACTTTTCTATGCCCAAGGTCGTTGGCATAGTAAAAGTATATTTTACTATGTCGTTGGCGATACCACGGGCCTTAACAATTTACACAAAAACGTAACATGAACAAAACAGCTACGCTCGTAGTCTCGTAGCAACACATGCTACAGTTTGACTTGTTCTTTACGGAAACTTCTACGACCGTAGCAAGACGTACACGCGGGCGATAATTAGCTTGCGCTTCATCCCAACTACGCGAACGTACAGTATCGTGCTCGTAGATCGCGTGTAAGCGAATATCGACTGTGAATGGTCTACAGGGAAGTTCTTCGATGGTCAATGCATGTATTTTTTTCGTTTGACTTTCATTTATTTTTATGATTTTGACATAAAGATTGTACTAGAAACAAAGCCATCTTCTATCTCGCTCGTTTAACGCGCAAGCAGCCGAGAAATAATAGCGGGCCATGACTAGAAACAATCTACCTCTTCTCAACTATTTTATGATAGGAATCAAACATGTGACTTTCACTCTGAATATTTCTAGTATACCTTTAACTAATATAAATTACCGTCACTACAGAATAAATTTGATATAAATAAACGAAAGCACCCCCTCCACTTTCTGGCAAAAAATTAAATGAAATAAAATGCCGTCTTTCACGAAAAACCCGATAATTTCGGAATTAGGCTATATTTTTTCATTATGTAAAGTGTGTTTATCTTATGAATGTTTTTGCCATTTTTAGGTACTAAGACCGAATACCAGAACTCTACAGTATAATAGTTCTACGTGGTCAAAGTGCAGCAATAAACTTCGCTAAATTTTTCAGAATTTTTCAGATTTTGAACGATTTTATTTCTATATATTCCTATGTAAAACACCAAACGAACACCTTTTATAACAGTAAAATGGAACTTATCTTGCTAAAAACTTGGAAACAACAGAAATTTTCACAATAAATTATTTACCACGATTAGCAAACACCGAGAAAATTTGTCGACTTTCTTTTTTTTATGTCAATTGGAAAACACAGAGCGGAAAAATATTTTTGTCACAGAGTAACTCAAATTTATCAAGCTTCTCAATGAAATAAAGTGTCCCATACACGAAAAGACGCTATCATAGAGAAAAAACCGATAATCTGTGCCAAGTCTGTGGAGGACGATATCGTCCTTACGGGCGTTGACAGTCGGGAGTATGTAGAGGACGATATCGTCCTTACGGCCGTATTTGGGTATATGTAAAGCTGTGAAATAAAAATTACAAATAAAAAGTAAGGGCAACTAAAAATGCGCAATTCTTGTCAATCCTCGCCTAATGACGTCAAAACCACATAAAACAAATAAATGTGCGATGGCAAAATGTCAAAATGAGGAAAATTGTTTCTGAGATACCACGAAATATGGAGCAACATCGCTCCACTTAATTGCTCTAGATTGATTCCTTACAGGCAATTATTAACCAAAAAATATTCCCTTAGAGCGTGGAGGTGGAGAATTTCGTACCACCTCAAGCGTGTAAGGTAAAAACCGGCGCGCAGCGGACATCTCACGCGGCGACATTTCATGTATTTTTCGAAGATTTTGTATGGCAGCTATATTATTATAATACCTCTCTAAAAAGCCTGATAAACTTCCTTTTTAAATGTGTATAATACTTTGCTAAAATATTGATAGTATACACGATAACAGCAGCTTAACTTCATAGTTAGGATTTTTTTCTGTTGTGTCAGGAACTTGGGTCAAATTCAGAATCTAAATCGATGAGTGCACATTTTTTAAATTTATTTACTATAGTAAGATAGTAGATATTCAAAACAAGATAAATGTATCATTTCTGATATCAAATAGACAAGTTATATCGATTTGAAATTTACTTCGCGAACAGCGAATTGAAAAACGACAATTTCAATGACTCTTGTTTATTTTTTCACTTGTGTGTGTGTGTGTGTGGTTTGAAAGTTGATATCACTAGCCTGCTTCATCAGCTTCAATTTGAAATACAAAAAAAGGATGGGTGTGTAATTTATGATATAACAACATTTCGTATAATACAACATATAACAACACATTACATAAAATCATTTCATATAACGTTCATTTTGTATTATCAACGAATGATATAAATTCAAAATATATAATTTTCAACCGTATAATGAACATTTGACATAAAAACGTTTCATATAATAAACATTTACTATAACACTTACATTGTATAATATTTAAAACACATAAGTAATGGTTATATAACATAAAATCATTTCATATAACATTCATTTAGTATAATCAACGAATAACTATTTCTGGCGCTTCGCCGGCCGCTGCCGCGCCACGCTCGCTTCGCTCGCTCGGCTCGCGCTTTGTTTTGTTCACAGTTCTAACCTAACCTAACCTATCATCAATTGTTTTGTCACCGTTGTGGCTTTTTATGGCGGGGGGCTTCGCCCCCGAGCCCCCCTTTCGAGGGCACTGTACCCCGTGGGCCCCCTGCTCCTTTGCCTACCCTATACATTTAATTGACTAATTGATGATTATATAAAACAAAATTATATCAAATGAAATTATTACATATGATGATTATATGAAACAAAATTATATCAAATGACCGTTATAGCAAATGTGTTTTATATAAAATATTTTTATATAAAATGAGCGTTATGTTAAATGAAATTATATAAAATGATGATTATATGAAATAAACATTATGTAAAATGAAATTAGTTGAAGTGTTGTTATGACAAACGTTTATTATGTCATATGAACGTTATTGAAATGAAATTACACAAAATGAAATTATATCATTCATTACGCACCCAAAAAGGATAGATACATTTATCACAGCTGAAATCATAAAAATATAAAAGTAAGCCATTACATCCGTCCCACGGACAAACGCGCGTGTGGCAAATCCGCTGCCGTCCGTTCAACGGCTAAACACGCGTGAAGGGTAGAATAGTATTTTGAATGCATAAAAACAACTTACAATCTAAAATGCAAAAAACGTTACAAAACAAATTAAACTAGGTTCTCTTAAAAACCTACCTATTTAATATTTTCACCGTTCCATAAAAACTGTCGCTCTAAATCTGTACCTAACAGCCTCCATTTGTTATCGTGTAAGTACCAGAGTGATGGACGTCAGGAGCCGCGAGGTTGTATCGTGACGTGACATTTGTGACGTGACCTAACGTCGGTGGTACCCGTACGTGGGACACACGGCACAGGCATGTTTGTCTTTTATTTTTTAGTGTTTTTTTATTAGTAAATCTATACAAATAAATAAAATTGGAGTGTCTGTTTGTAATATTAAAATAACCGCTTTTTACTACATGCATAATGATTATATATACGGTAGATACACCAAAACAACATTTTTTTCAATTTTTGTCTGTCTGTCTGTCTGTCGGTCTGTCTGTCTGTCTGTTTGTTCCGGCTAATCTCTGACACGGCTGGACCGATTTTGACAAGACTTTCACTGGCGGGTAGCTGATGTTATAAGGAATAACTTAGGCTACTTTTATCCCCATATTCCTACGGGAACAAGAACCACGCGGGTGAAACCGCGGGCGGCTGCTAGTATTATAATAAAGCTGGTTTGTTTGGTTGAACGTGCTAATCTCAGTAACTACTGCACTAATTTAGAAAATTCTTTCTTTTTAACCGACTTCTAAATCAAAAAGGAGGAGGTTCTCTATTCGTCTGTATGTATGTTTTTTTTTTTTTTTGTGTATGTCCACCGATTACTCGAAGACGGCTGAACCGATTGAAATAGTTCAAACGTTATTACATCAGGTTGGTTTCCAAGTTGGTCCCATTTCTTGAAATTTTGAAATCGGTTCAGTAGTTTTCAGGAAATCTTGAAAAGACTGTCGTTTTTGTTACCACTTTATGTGAATTTAATACTTATCTTTAGGCATAACTCCTTTGTTTATAAACCGATTTAGATGATTCTTGTTTTGTTAAAAAGGGGATACCTCAAGGTATTTTAACCGACTTCGAAAAAGGAGGTTTTGAGTTTGATCACATACCTAATTACCAGAAAACACGCAAATTGCCTGCACGATGCACTAAAAAGAGTGAAATAAAAATTATTTTTATAAAAAAAATAAAACCGCCTTCTAAAAAATCACATCAAAAAAGTAAGAAATAATTCCTCACCAAATAAATAACGTAAGTACTTTGAAGTCGGGCGGGTTTTAACAAAAACAACAAAAAATTGTACATGTTTCACGCCCGACTTCAAAGTACTTACGTTATTTATTTGGTGAGGAATTATTTCTTACTTTTTTGATGTGGTTTTTTAGAAGGCGGTTTTATTTTTTTATAAAAATATTTTTTATTAAAAAGTTACATCCTCCCCGAGTGACACAGGCTATTTTTTATCCCGGGGACGGGTACCAGGTAAAACCGCGAGGATCCGCTAGTAAATAAATAAATATTGGACGCCATCACATACATGTTCCAATACCAAAGTATAGTAGCTTAAGCACTAGTATTAGGGAAATTGGAAACAACGACGGGTATTACCACTTACACCCAGACCCGAGGAAATATTGAAAAGTTCGTTTTTCAACATTTACCCGACCGGGGATCGAACCCGGGACCTCTAGAGATAGCGGTACCTTGAAACCGGTGCGTACACCACTCGGCCAAGGAGATCGTCAAAACATGCGCGTTCAGAGCAACAAATATGAAATCTCTAGTGGATGGAGTGTAGAGAAGGTAAATATAAAGACTGTGGAAGAGGTAAGGATGACTGATTCTTATGGGAGGTAACTTGAAAGTGTCCAGCAGTGCGATTCTCTAAGCGCAAACATCGTACAGCCTTGGTGGCAGCGGCTGCAACAGCGGTGAACGTGTACATTGGTACTCTTTAAAATAATTTTCAACGCTGTTCGACACTAGCGCCTCACGGCTGTAAGCGGCGTGATAAGTAATCAATTATTTTCAATTTTTTGTATGAAATTGGTATTCTCTAAGTGAAACAGCCTCAGCTTCGACCGCAGCATCGACAATCGACATGGCCCGCTATTATTTCTCGGCTGCTTGCGCTCCCGTGAAACGAGCGAGATAGAAGATGGCTTTGCCATCGACGTACAGCCACGATTTCTAATGTCAAACCATTGTCAAACGTAAAAGCTTATATTTTGTGGATGTTGTCAAGGATTTCTAATAGTAATAGTGAAAATTCAAGTAGTAATATAGGATTATTTCCTTCAACGCCCCAGAAATGAGAGACAATAGATTTCCCATTGTTCTCCGGCCCTATTCGTCTGCTCAGGCATCAATGGGTCACAAAAATCTGTAAGTATCCGCCGCATACTGTTGACTTGTGATAAAATCTATTTTTTTACAAAATTTTCATAGGTCTGTACCTTAGCCCACTGCTTTCGCACTGCTGATATCTATGACACACCCCAGAGGCGTATTTACCTAAGGGCCAAGGGGGCCATGGCCCAGGGCGGCAGGCTGCTAGGGGCGGCGCAAGCCGCCCCGCTCAGCCTAGCGCGCCCACTTGTCATCGGAAGTAGGAAGAAAATCAAAAAGCTTACTAATAAATTATTGTCAACAACATCTAAAACTCATAGATCTAGTAATAAATAATCATTGTCTGGTTATACCAAGTAGGGCGATCGATCGCTTCGTAGGACGAGGCAGGGCGGCTCGGGCCGGCCGCCCCGCTCAGTTCAGCACGGCCACCTGTTTTTATATTTAACTACTTAAATTTTATCTCTCATTAATTTCTCTGATGAAATTCAAAAGTTTACCAGGGCGGCTCGGTCCGCCCCGCTCAGCTTTGGGTGCGCCTGTTATGATCTTTACCAATATTTTATTTCTTATTTGTCTAATGAAATTCAAAAAGTTTACCAGGCGGCTCGGGCTGCCCCGCTCAGCTTCTGGTGCCCCCCTGTTATGATTTTTACCTTTATTTTATTTCTTATTTGTCAGATGAAATTCAAAAAGTTTACCAGGGGGGCTACCGACTCTGTGCTACCGGCAAAATATATGGATATGGACATAGGGCTTCATTTGATATTTGAAGCCCATATAACGACAAAATATGGGCTTCAAATGCCAAATGAAGCCCATGTCCATATCTATATTTTTAAGCCGGTACAGGGGCAGGGCGGCTCGGGCCGCCCCGCTTAGCTTTGGGTACCCGCTTGTTATGATCTTTACCTATATTTTATTTCTTATTTGTCTAATGAAATTAAAAAAAAATACCAGGGTGCTTGGGTGCGGGCCTGTTATGATCGTTACCTATAATTTATTTCTCATTTATCTAATGAAATACTTACAAAGAGTTTACTATGGTGGTTCGGGCCGCCCCGCTTAGCTTTGCGTTTGAAATTTAGGCACCTGTTATGATCTTTACTTAAATTTTATTTCTTATTTGTATGATGAAAATCAAAAAGTTTTCCATGGTGGCTAGGGCCGCCCCGCTCAGCTTTGTGTGCCCGCCAGTTAAGATCTTTACCTTTATTTTATTTCTAATTTATCTGATTAAATTCAAAAAGTTTACCAGGGCGGCTCGGGTCGCTCCGCTCTGCTTTTGGTGCCGCCTGTTATGATATTTACCTATATTTTATTTCTCATTTGTCTGATGAAATTCAAAGTTTACCAGGATAGCTCGGGCTGCCCGTCCAACTCAGCTTTTTGTGCCCGCCTGTTATGATTTTACCTATATTTTATTTCTCATTTGTCTGATGAAATTGGTGGTTCGATCAGCTCAGTAGCGCCACCAATAGAAATAAATCATTTACGATTTATCAAGGGTTTATAAAAGTTTTGGTTATTTTGCGCAAATAGAAGCGTAAAGTGCAATTTTTAAGTATTTTTTCATGGCCTCAAATATGAGCATTAGGTTATGGATCTCGATATTGCTAAATGTGGCCACTTTTGGCACTATTGAGATTCACGACTTATTGCTTAAGTTTGAGTTCTTAAAAGTATATTTATAAAATGCATTTTACTATTTTATTTTGATTTTTAAATTATTTTTATGCATACACAATGCAATTCTGTAAGTATAGGAAAAATGTGAAAGTAAAAAGAGTAAAAGAGTAACGTGTAAAGCCCCCAGTACAAGTTGGCCGACCATGGTCGGCGACCATGACCAATACATCGTACATTGACACTTTTGAACGAACAAGTTTAAAAACGTTCTTTCAAAAGTGTCAATGTACGATGTATAGGTCATGGTCGCCGACCATGATCGGCCATCGTGTACTGGGGGCTTTGGCCTTTCGGTAGCTTAGTTGGTCAGAGCATCGGGCCGGATTCCCGGAGGCGCGGGTTTGAATCCCGCCTGAAAGCAACTTATAGGGCTCGTGGTTTTTTACTATCTCATTTTTCCTATACTCTTTTATTTGCGCAAAATTACCGAAACTTTTAATCTAAGCCTTTAATAAAACGTAATTGATTAATTTCCATTGGTGGCGCTACTGAGCTGATCGAACCACCTTAACCAGGGCGGCTCGGGCCTCCCCGCTCAGCATTAGGTGCCACCTCTTATGATATTTACCTATATTGTATTTCTCATTTGTCTGATAAAATTCTAGTTTACTAGGGTGGTTGGGTGTCCGCCTGTTAGGATCTTTACCTATATTTTGTTTCTCATTTGTCTGATGAAATTCAAAATCTTTACCAGTGCGGCTCGGGTCGCCCCGCTCAGCTTTGGGTGCCCGCATGTTATGATCTTTACTTTAATTTTATTTCTCATTTGTCTGAAGAAATTCAAAAAGTTTACCTACCTAATTGTCAACAACACCTAAAACTAATATTACTTATCTAGGTACATGTAAACAAAAAAAAAACAACTGCAATGATTGCAAAATGGAA
Organism: Crambus lathoniellus; assembly: GCA_949710035.1. NCBI lineage: Eukaryota > Metazoa > Arthropoda > Insecta > Lepidoptera > Crambidae > Crambus > Crambus lathoniellus. The sequence goes on along the minus strand of OX453324.1, from coordinate 9,906,639 downwards.
AATGAAGTATTTGAAGCTACGGAGTATGACTCCTTAGCTCAGTGGTTAGAGCAGTCGCCCGGAAAGCGAAAGGTCGTGGGTTCGAGTCCCATCGGAGCTGATTGTGAGATGGGCGATTTTTTCTAAATACTTCATTTTCCATTTTTCAGTAATAAAAATTGCATTGTGAATGCAAAAAACTAAAAATTAAAAATAAACTGCAATGATTGTTTGGTTGTTTTTTTTTTTGTTTTATCTTAGAGCGCGTGTGATGTTTATTCTTTTGAGCTTTTTTTTGTAACTTAAAAAATTTCTTTCTTGATTGATGTAAACAAAAAAAAAACAACTGCAATGATTGAAAAATGGAAAATGAAGTATTTGAAGCTACGGAGTATGACTCCGTAGCTCAGTGGTTAGAGCAGTTCGCCCGGAAAGCGAAAGGTCGTGGGTTCGAGTCCCATCGGAGCTGATTGTGAGATGGGTCGATTTTTTCTAAATACTTCATTTTCCATTTTTCAGTAATAAAAATTGCATTGTGAATGCAATTTTTATTTTTGGTTGTTTTTTTTTGTTTTATCTTAGAGCGCGTGTGATGTTTATTCTTTTGAGCTTTTTTTTTGTAACTTATTAAAAAATTTCTTTCTTGATTGTCTGGGGCGGCCCACGTAACTGGCCCAGGGCGCCAAATATCAAAATACGCCCCTGACACACCCGATGCCTTCCTGTTCAGACCCTAGCAATTTCTGTCCATCCATTACGCATTCGGCATTGGCTGTGCGAGCATGTCCAGTGGCAAGATGCGAGTTTGTTCTTTCTCCCAGCAGCCCAGCCAACTTTTCTGCTTGAGCTTAGATGGTCTGTGTTACGACGAGCCAATAAAAGTTAAGTGCCTAGTTTGGGTTATAAAACTTTTAGTAAGTACAATTATGGGCCACGCGGAGGGAGAAGGGGAGGGGAGTGGTAAGAGGGAGGGGGACAAGGAGTATTAGTGTTCTGTGGAGGGGGAGGAGGCTACCCCCCTGTTTAAACCCCAACTCTAGGAAATGTATAGTTTTCGAGTTACAGGCTGAGAGGCTTCGTGCGGTAAGATACTCTGGCGCTTCGCTCGCGCGGCTCGCGCTAATCCAATATTGTTTAAATATGAAATATCTTGAAACATTTGTTTATGAAAGCGAAAGTTTACAATATTGCTTAATTTTTCAGAAATGGTGACTTAAATCAATATTGTGAGGGCCCCCATGGATGAGTAACGGCCCACAACAAGTGGGTAGAACTCAAAAGTTTCCTTAATTTGGACACAACCGGCAGTTCCAAGCCGGTTAAAAAGTGGAAAAAGGTATATCTATGTATGGTTTTTATGTCAAAAACAAACATCATTGCATGTTAACACATTGTTTGATCCTACTAATATTATTAAAGTGAAAGTTTAGATGTTTGGATGTTTGTTACTCAATCACGCCAAAACGGCTGAACGGATTTAGCTGAAATTTGGGACACAGATACTTTGTAGCCTGGAGAGGAACATAGGCTACTTTTTATCCCGGAAAAACATCACATTCCCGCGGGATAACGTCGTGTAGACCACGCGGGCGAAGCCGCGGGCGGAAAGCTAGTTATTTATTAGTTTTTCTGTTTGCATGTAAAGGTGTGGAAATACAAAATGGAAGGCAGCCAAAATCCACCGCTCTATCAGTGGAACAGGTGGTGGCATGGCAGGCATCTACAGAACCTACGAAGCAAGGAATACCATATGAATTAAAAAATCTGAAATAAAGAAGATTAGGAACTAAGTTTGTTGCCTATAAAAATAAAAACATAAATTAAACAAAGTATATAAGTTTTTAAATTTACTTTTGTGTAAGTATTGGGAAATTTTATGTTAATGACTTGAGGGTGGGTAAGGGCTGTAGTTACCTCGCTGATAGATAAATCGACTTGTAGCATAGCTTCTAGCGTAAAGTGGTTGGCTACCCGAACCAGCCGTTTGGTACTTAGTCTCCGTTTGCATAAAACCATAACGCACACAGCACCTAAAAAGCAAAATTCTAAATAATGTAATACCTAGGTAAGACCTATTTTGCCTATAGTAGTTAAGATTCAAGATTCAAGATTCAAATTTGTTTATTCAATTTAGATTGTTATTTACAATACTTGTGAACGTCATAGAAGCTACGCCATCGGTTCGCAAACCCTACAGCGGGAGGCCTTGGAGAAGAACCGGCAAGAAACTCCAAGGGTTGTTTTTTTCTCCCTGTTTTATTTCATACAGAGTCGTCAAATTGAAAAATGACCTTAACATGGTATGACTAAGGTCAGTTTCCATCACAATTACACAATGGGTTATGATAAATACAGTTAAGTATAGGCGAACTAATGATCATAGCGGTGAACAATTTTCAATTACTTAGGAACTCTACTTAAAGAGGAAAGTCAATCAACAAAGATGTGAAATAAACATACCTTAGTCTCAAGTGGGACTCTTTGTGGGCTCCGAAGGTCGCTGTAACTCCTTAATGTGCTACGCTACATAGAAATGTGAAGGCCGCCTTTGAGAGTCGATAACGTTGCACAAAGTGTATATCCGAGATATGGCTGGGACAGAATAACTCACGCTGCTCAATATTGCTAATCTATTAGGTACCATAAGTGTTATTGTTGATCGAAGCCTTAACCTTAGAAAAAAAATATACTGTAACTAGCGCCAAAAACGCCCCAGTCGCGCGCAGTTACAGTGGCACAAACTTTTCTGTTCCGGTGACAGCGGCGCTATGTACGTTTTTCTTTTTTTTGTAGCAATTTACCCGGCCCGACTTCCAAGACCTTCAACCTCCAGCAGCGCTATGGTTTGACATCAGCTTGACAGCAGAATGACATTTAAAAAACATGATAGTTTCTCATTTTGGCCACCGGAACAGAATATTTTGTGGCACTGTATCTGACACTGACTCGAGGATAAAACTTAGCCGAATACAAGTGAAGGTATTGCTTTCTTTTCCAAGTCGTCGCAAAGGCAATGAACGCAAAGGCATAAAATTAAATAATATATACATACACTTCGATGAAATAATTATTTTTCACTTCTCATGCTCGTAAAGTTCGTGTTTATGTTGGATATAGGCGGCATAAAATCGCTTTTTATGCTCTAGTGCATAAAGTAAAATCTTTGTCTAAGTCTCAGACTTTAAGACAAAGGTCGTCAGGTAAACAGTCACACACGCAATGAGCGAGTTTCTGAGAGGCCATTTAAAAAAAAAAAGCTTCCAATTGCTTCACTAGATGGCGTTGAACGAAGTATGTACATGTCTATGGTATATTTTGGTATGAAACATATTTAAATTAATTACTTTTTAAAAACCCAAAGAAAACTAACAATATATTAAATAAGTACTACTGTGAGGAACAGAAACGAAATAGGTAAATTTAAAGATTAAGGTAAATAAATAACATCTGTCTGACGTTCCGTTTTACGTAAAAAAGTCGCGTCAAAGTAAAATTTATAACGTTCCGTTCCTTCTAACTGCATAGGTGGGACAACGCCATCTAGTGACTGAGCTTTCAGAAAATCGCCCATTAAACTTCGTTAAATAAACTTTATTAATACCTAACGTATTTCATTCTGTTTCTTAAATTTTGTACATAATCCATGTTAAATTATTAAATTTAATGAGTTTTCTAAGGAATAAGTATTTCAAGAGTATTATGGACTACGATCTATGCTAAAGTCACTGTGCTGCCAATGCCCGTATAAAAAAAAAGAAAAAGAAAGTCTTCCCGCCAATATGGCGAAGTCTTTATTTTTCTTTTTTGCAATATTGTTATTTATTTTCCTCACACTCTAAGTGAAAAGCAGAGTGTATAACTCGTACATAAAACCCATTTTACCCTCGAATTGACTATCCACCCTCGCCTACGGCTCGGATGGATATATACGTCTCGGGTAAAATGGTACCTTTTATGCACTTGTTGTACAATCTACTATTTTATTACAAAGAAATATCTAAATAGTATATTATGATACAAGTGAGCTTAGGTTGACTACTCACTAGACACTCGGCTGTTTTACGCCCTCGCCTGCGGCTCGGGCTGCAACCCACAGCCTCGTGTATAATGAGCAAGTTGCTCACGAGTTCCATACGCACTTTTTCAACACACTTGCGAGGAAAAACATTTATTGCATACATATTGCACATATATAATATTAATTATGGGAAAAAGCGCGCAAGTTTTTTTTTTTGCACGCGCCTAATGTGAGGTGATTGATTACATATAGCCATACAGCCTACTTCAAAATAATTAAGTATAATAATAGTGATAAAATGCAAATGTTTTATAACAAATTATTGTGAATTATAAATAATTTGGTAATAATATACTTAATTATGTTTTTTGTCTTAATTAGGGACACATTTATTTATTCTAAAAACGTAAATGGATTTTCAGCTGTATAAAACCTCTTTGTTGTTACAAAAAAAGAACTGTATCTATTACCCGCTGAAATTGAAAATGCTCTGTGACTCGCATATAGCTTGCAGTTAGGTACTAACTTAACTTTGTAGGGATACTGTATTACCCGGTTAAATTGAAAAGTCTCTGTTTACTCGCATATAATTTGCAGTTAGGTACTTACTTAACTTTGTAGGGATAATTCTATTACGCAACTAGTACTGTAATATTATTATGCACGCGTGGGTTATAGTTCGGTTTATGGCCCTAAGATCGATGTAATAAGGCTCACTTTATGAGCAAGTGTGTTGAAAATGTACTAGTGGCACTGACCTCTATTATTACACACTGAACAGGCTGTCTCCATACAAATGACAGCTAATTTTGTGTGGCAATTTGAAGCGCCACTACGATTGTCCCGAGAAGTAATTTTGACATAATCATTACTACAGTCACAGAGTTGACATAGGAACATCACTATTTTTAGTTACATGGACACTCGTATCTGCCTACAGCTTTGTTAGTCTACAGCGCCAAAATGGCGATACTCAAATAACCACAAAAATGATATGACACCAGCCAGTCCAGTGTGTAATAATAGAGGTCAGTGACATGAGGCTAGAGAGTAGACTTAAAGTATACCCTCTAGCACTACTTACTCTATGGTACATCCTTGCGATCAGCCTTGCGTTCATGCAGCCGAGAGATCGTCGGCGAGCTAGTAGAGCTTACAGAATACCAAAATGAAACGTCATGATTGCAGCGAACGATGTGACTGATGTAACAGCCATGATCTCAGCGCTGCGTGCAGCGTCGATGTGTTGCTTAGAGAATCGCATAGCAGCTATGACAGTTAAATAACATTTCAAAAATCCTCCGCGGCTTATTTATGTATTTTTTAAATATTAGTGTCATAAAAATTAAACAGGCGTTAAAGATGATGTATCTTCGTTTCTTATTTTGAATGTGCGCCATAAAGGCGGAAGTTGAAATTTAGTAGCTACTGTAGCGCCAGTTGCTATTTTATCGCAGTTTCACCGACATATTTCACTAAGAAGACAGTACCTACTTCTTTCCTTTACACTCTGTAATCTGTAGATAACAGCCTCAATTTGTCATCGTGTATAGTGATGAACTGGACGTCAGGAGCCGCTAGGTTGTATCGTGTCGTGACCTTATGTCGGAAGATGGGAACCCGTGCTGCGGGACACACGGGAGAAGTAATTTTGGGTTTTATTTAGTAGTATTTTTATATTCTGTACGGGTAAGTGCTTAGCCTTTATTACACCAGATATTAAATGATTTAATTCAATTTATTCTTTGGAAGATTTACGTGACATTTTGACATTTAGAGAGATTTAAATTATTACTATAGTCAGTAGTTTAAAACAATGACATTCACAAATGTCCACCAATAGGATAAGTGATGATAAAGTTTTAGGTGAAAGCACGCTTATCCCGAAATCTCCATTGCATCTTCTGAAGAACTGGCTCGATCCATACTAATTTTATATATGTGCAAGTAAGTTTATTTGTTTGTTTGTCCGTCTTTCGTGTCACAACGGAGCAACAGATCCACGTGATTCAGAATCGATCCCGCAAGGAATGTGAAATACACAACCGAAGTACAAAACAACGTCACACCATCAAAAAATTAGTCTCAATCCCCTTTTATTGCTTTCCCATTTAATTTATGAGTCGGGATGTCATCAGGCGTTAATTTATGGCAGTTTTATGGCAAGGATTTATAGGGAGGGGAAATGAAGAGCTTATCAAACGTAAGTGATTCAAGTGTGGGGATTTGGTAATTTTTAGTGAAGCAGGGTAAATCTTTTTGTGTTCTGTGGTAGCAATTGCAATATTAGAGAAAAGCACTCAAGAATATCAGCCTCAGACATTTTTTATGCAGCTTATTTATGCCAGAAACAACATTTGGCTTTGCACGAAACTGACCTGTCATAGGACCCATGCTATATTGAACAACGTATAGCTATCCGCCCGCGGCTTCGCCCGCGTGTACTAAACTACGTTATCACACAGGAATGTGATATTTTTCAAGAATAAAAGTAGCCCATATATGTCGCTCTCCAGCCCCCATCTATTTCTTTAGCCAAACATCACGTTGATCCAGTTCAGTTTTCAAAGACGGACAAACAAACTAGCACACTTTCACAATTATAATATCAACAAGTAGTATGGGTTTTTACGGGAAGGGGTATTAATTATTACATGTTTTTTTTTATTTTACTAAGTAGTATTTTTTATACATGGTCAATTCCACCCGTGTGTCCCCTTAACCCCAAGCCGCTCATTTTTTCCGCTCTCATAAATCCGGGTGTACATCCGCCATTAATCATTCGTGACGTCATACCTGAAAGTATCCCGATTCCCGTCCAAAGGGCATTACCGTAAATTTTTCATTGAAAACGGCCATTTTGTCAAATGAAATGGATTTTTGAAGGGGCCGTTGGTGCAGTGGTACAATTGTACCACCTGAGCAAGAGGTCGTTGGTTTGATCCCCACCCGGGACAAACAGTATTTTATTATGATGAGCAATTTGTGTTGGTTTCGTGTCTGGGTGTTAAATAAATATAAAAGGCATCGAACCTTATTGGCATACCTAAAGTGCAAGTATGAAATATGTGTACAACTATGAAACATGCGCCAGTCAACCGAAAAAATAATTACAAACGAAAAATAGTATAGACAAAATGTCGTAAATGATATAGGCACTTTTTGAAATATTTCAGTTCAAAGATGTAAAATAATTTTCTTTTATACATTCAAAGTGAAATATTTCAAAAAGTATATCATTTACGACATTTTGCCATAAGTATTTGTTGTTTGTAATTATTTTCTCGGTTGACTGGCGCATGTTTCGTAGGTGTACTCCAAAATATTTCATACTTGCACTTTAGGTATGCCAGGCTCCATATAAAAAAGTTCGAAGTCTTTTGTATAATGTATCTTGTTTCTGATATCCGTAACACATTTCGGAATCAGATCAATCAATCAAATAATATATAGGTCTTTACCTATGAAATTGCCGTTTTTTAACGTGTTCATTGATTTCAAATTTTTTTATTATTATCAATTTGTCAAAATTAATAGTCAGTTGCGAAAATAGAGTATGCCGTAATGTTTAAAATAAAGAAAGATTAATTAAACACGCGTTAATTTTTTTTATAATTGCTTCAAACTACCCCTCTTTGGTTGTCTGTTTGTCGTCAATTTGACTAAGTATAATACATCGAACAGATTTTTTTTAATCTAAGGCTGTTTTTTAAATGAGATTATAATACGCAATATCTAGATTAATGTTGTCTGATCTGCCCCCCTACCGCCCAACACTGATCTCTATTATAATAGAGGTCAGTGCCGCCCAAGCACCGTCGGCTTGAAGCCGATTAGGATGCATCGTGCCGTCCTTGTCATGCCATACCAAATGTGTTAAGACATGACAAGGATGGCACGATGCGCCGTAATCGTAATCAAGCCGACGGTGCTTAGGCGGTAGGGGGGCAGATCTCTAACATTTCGTTGAATTCGGAGTTCACACGTCCAAGAAATCCCCAAATGTCTTTTTTATGGAAATTCCAACTTCCTACAATTTCCCCAAGAAAACAGCAGGTAAAGATCTATTATTAATGTACCTTCCTTAGACATTACTGTAAGAATTTAATAGTAAACGGTAATTTTGTATAAATTTAAAGTATTTTTGAATTCTTTTTGGACATTTTTAGTGAAACAAAGGTGTACAGGAGCAAAACAAGGAATCTCTAAAACAGGGTTTTGTGTAATTAACATTTTAATGTATGAAAAATTATAACTTTGTCTTACATAATATTTTTTTTTAGAATTTACTGATAAGAACTTAAGTTTACCTTACAGAGATCAGCTGTAGATACAAATAAACATTTAACAAATATACATTAAAATGTTAATTACACAAAAACCTGTTTTGTGACATTCCTTGTTTTGCCCCTGTACCCTTCATTTGAGATGCCTTAATTGTAAATAACATAATATGTTATATTATAACATCCAGATACATAAAGCGCTGTGCAAACATAAACGCAAACGTAAACAACATTCAGCATTTGCAGGACGAGTGCGCTAACCACTGCGTCACGTGCTCCTCAAGTATGGATGTAATAAAACCTATTTCTGTACTCCAACTGCCAACCTTGCTTTTCCTTTAACTGTCGGTACTGGATAATTAACCTGGATGTTTTATCACCCCGCCTGTATAACGTGTTGCTCCGTAAGTTGTGAACGGATGAGCCTACGGGGCGACGGGACGGCATAAAGGTCTATTTATAGGATAAAGAGAGAGAGATCTTACCAAACATATTATTTATGTTGCTAGGCTTCGCCCGCGTTTAAGACGCGACGTTCCCGCGGGAATGTGATATTTCTCCGGGATAAAAAGTAGCCTATGTAACTCTCTATTTCAGAATCCAAGCTATCATCATACCAAAAATCACAACGATCCATTGCTCCGTTTTGACCGTGAAGGATGGACAAACAAACACACTTTCACATTTATAATATTAGTATGGATTTAACTAACCTATTTCGTTAGATATGTCTCGTTACTGAAGCCATGGCCTTCACGAGTCATGAGAGAAAGAAAGGCTGACTACTTTGTTTTCTCTAGAGAGACATGTATGTCTCCTAATGACAACATTACAACCTAGTATAAATAAGTTTAGAGCGCCCGCACATTGAGCCACAGTCGCGGCCACTAATCGTGACCACTGGTGGCTTAGTAGCGGCCACCTGTCGCAGCCACTGAGCCACTACCACAGTATAATCAATTTTTCCTTACAGTAGGCCGACGACGTAGACGTCCTAGATAGACGTAGACGTCTATGTATGAAGTCAACGTACTTATTTGGTTTTACTATGGCTTGTGGCTCGAACGCAGCCACTCGATCGCTCGGTTTGCGCCGATGCTATACAAAATGTATGAAAATACTTTTCCGTAGCTTGTGGTCGCGTTTGGTGGTCGCGACTAGTGGCCCAATGTGCGCCCGCACTTATGGTTAGGTACAACGTTACAGCAAATTTAGGATAGGCTATGACATGACCCACCATACGGGCCGAATGCAGATTGTTAGGTGTTTAAATAAGACGATTCGCCGGTGCATATCACCGATACATTTGTATACCTAGTGACTCACATACATACTACGCTAACAGTATCCGAAATTTGCCCCGGTGCATATCACAGATACATTTGTATACCTAGTGACTCGCATACGTATTACGCTACCAGTATCCAAAATCTCGCACAATACAACTGACCTGTCTCCAAGATTGGCTTGGGGTACCAGTCATTTCTAAATTTCGTAGTGTAAGAACGGGCTTACACTCATAATACATCAACGTTACAAGGCAACACAAAGGCGGCAGACGAAGTACTGATGACGTTTTTGTCTCTAAAGAGACATGTCTATTGTGACAAGATCTCACAAAGGCGACACATACATCGGCTAACAACACTAACGCTTTAATCTACTTTTAGTATGGGCTATGGCATGACCCACCACGGAGAACAGAATGCGGATGATTGAGACGAGTCGCCGATGCATATCTTCCGTACATTTGAATACTGTATCTCGCTGCCAGTATCCGACATGTCACACAATACCACTCTTTGCCTCCAGCACTAGCATAGGATCAGTCGTTTGTAAGTTTCGTAGTGTAAGAACAGGCTAAGGCTGGGAATACGTTTCCGATTTTTCTCTCCGATAGTCGGAGCCTATAGTCTGATCAGACTATCGGAAAGCACTCGTGCCATACATTTGTTTGAATAGTCTATACACGTCTGATCCGACTATCGGACTAGACGTGTGAAACAACAAATCAAACTAGCCAACCCTGGTCTGATCAGACTATCAGTTCCGACTATCGAAAAGAAAAATCGGAAATTTATTCCCAGCCTTACACTCAACATACATTAACGTTACAAAGTTGCATTAAGGACTGTACTCACCGGTTACTCACACACACATCACTCATTTGGTTAGCGAGCATTCGTTACGCGAGCGTTTTTCATTCTCTTCACGAGCACAACTTTCGATATTCGTTTTAACGTACTCACCAAAATGTTTGGTTCGCGATGGATATGCTCGAGTATGCTACAAACGCTCGTTCGTGAAACATAGTATTATATTATCTGTGGTGAAACGAATGCTCCCGGTGAGTACAGTCCTTTAAGGCCCGTGGTATTGCCAACGACCTTGGCCATAGAAAAGTGGCCTAATTTTCCCGCCCGCTACCCGCACAAAAACAGCTTAAACACACGTTTCGTCAAAACTATGTATTATTTAAAAACGAAAAATGCTCAGTTTTAAGTTAAACAAGTTAGCAATCTCTTCCTGAAAGAAACGTGAAAATATCACTTGTAGTTTAGAAGCAGTAGAGTATTTCAAGTTGAAAACAGCTTCATTTCAATGTTTTTTTTAATAGTATCTTAAAGACTATGTTTTTTTTAAATGCTCAGATTGAAGTTTATATATCAATATTTAATATATATTAATTCTGGATTCATCAGTAGGCTAATTTATGAGTTTTAGGGCCTCAAAAATGATCGTTTCACGACTACATGCACCTTAAGGCAACACACGCAGTACCTATACAATACCTACTGATGAAGTTGTTGTCTCTAAAGAGACATTTCTGTCTCTTAATGACAACGTTACATGGTTACACAAAGGCGACACACGTTACAAGGCTACACAAAACAGCTACACGCATCGGCAAATATCACTAATGGCTTTAATCTACTTTCGATGAAGGTAATTACGGCCGCCATGACAGAAATTAATTGAACCACTTTTGTTAACGACTGTCTGTTATACGATAGGGAGGAGCATATAAATATAAGTAGACGTACATAATCATATAGTATAGAATACAATAACCATATTTTTTTTATTATAACGAGAGATAATCTGTCTGTCATCTTGACATATTTAGATTTTCGTAGCATACTTACCTACTTCCAAACATTGTGGTTACTGGTTGTTAATACAGAGTATTTTGTTTACTGGGACAGTATGAGGAAATCGAATCCATAGAAGATAAAGGGAAACTGTCTTAAGAGTCGAGCGTGAATTGTCTGTAAAATTTTTATTTTTTATATATTACCTACCTAGATGTATATTTGTAATTTAAGTCAACCCAGTTTCATCTTGAATTACATGCCAATCTCGATACGTGCTAATGTATGGTATTTTAAAATTCAATTACTTAGGGAACAATATATTGGTGACACTAATAATTTATTGCACCTTTTCGAATTTAATAAAAATGTCAAAACAAACTCTTTATAAGGGATGTTTCACCCTCATGCGCGAAAGGCCGATAACAGTCAATTAAGGCGCTACTCGGAAAAAGTATGGACTCTTTGATATAAAACTATAGGACGGTTAGAGTTGTTATAAACCTGGTAATAAGATATATATTTCTTCATACCTTTATCTAGAATCGTATAGTTTCAGAAACACGTTTTTATGATTTTGGCTCGACACTTTTTATTTTCGAAAATACCTCTAAAAAATCCTACTAATATTATAAATGTGAAAGTTTAGATGTTTGGATGTTTGGATGTTTGGATGTTTGGATGTTTGTTACTCAATCACGCCAAAACGGCTGAACGGATTTGGCTGAAATTTGGAACACAGATACTTTGTAGCCTGGAGAGGAACATAGGCTACTTTTTATCCCGGAAAAATGTCACATTCCCGCGGGATAACGTCGTGTAGTCCACGCGGGCGAAGCCGCGGGCGGAAAGCTAGTAAGAAATATGAAGATTATTCTTAAATGGGGATACATATACTATTGAAAATTGGTTTAATTAGTGGACACCAATAATATTTAGGATCGTATAGAAGCATTTTTTTTAAATCGCTATAGTTTTTGAATACGAAGTGATTTTGTGTTTTTTTGCGTAATGGGCAAAACCGGTCTCGCTCCCGCGCGCGTCGTTTTCTCATTGCTATCTCGCTTTAGCATAATTTTTCCGAGTATCGCCTTAAGCGAATTTATAACTATCGCCATATAGAGGCTCATGGGCGTGTACCCAGGAAGGGGCACTTTAAGCTTAATCCTACTTTCTTACTTATATACTTATCCTACTAATATTATAAATGTGAAAGTTTAGATGTTTGGATGTTTGTATGTTTGTTACTCAATCACACCAAAACGGCTAAACGGATTTGACTGAAATTTGGGACACAGATGCTATGTAGCCTGGAGAGAAACATAGGCTACTTTTAATCCCGAAAATATATCACATTCCCCCGGGATAACGTCGTGTAGTCCACGGGGGTGAAGCCGCGGGCAGAAAGCTAATAGCTTATAAAGTGTGCTCAAAATATCGAGATTCCATACTTTTGCCCCACCCTGAAGTAAGTAAATGAAATAAACTCGCCCCACCCTGAAGTAAATGCTAGGTACGCCCACGCCCATGGGCTATCTTCATTCTAAATTTGAATAAGGTTGTAGTACATTTTATTCGTTGAACTTTATAATTGCATGAAATTATGTTTTTATTAAGGACCAACTTCTACGGTCTAGATTTTTTTATTTTTATACTTACAGTAAAATGATCCTTGTTACATGCAACTGGGTCGATTTACATAAACAAAAATTTATAAAAATACTATTTTTATGTGTTCATAAAAAGCTTGAGGTGAGGTATCCCTCACGCTTGACCAAAAAATTGACTATGCCAAATTGGTTTTTACAAAAACGACCTAGTTTCGACTAATATCTATAGAGATTTGTGACAAGCGTCTAGGTAGAGTTTAGGTAGAATGTTTTTGTTGTGAAGAGTTAGTATTTTAAGTTTTATGTTTATCTAGAGTACCACTTGTACTCGTATGTTCATGACATTTTTATAAAAAAAATTAAAATGAAGTAAGTGTTTTAGAAGAAATCGACCCGTCTCATAACAAGCTCCGATGGGACTCGAACCCACGACCTTTCGCTGTCCGGGCGACTGCTCTAACCTCTGAGCTACGGAGTCGTTACGAGAACCGTCGAATTTATGGAATACTTCTTACGCGCTGTATAGCCAGCGTTAATTTCATCAATGTGAAGATATTACTACCCTTACATTGTGAATGCAAAGAAGTAAAAAAAATTAAATGACTTTTTTATCTTGAAAGTAGGGAATTTACATAATTACATCATCTTTAGCTTTACCTAAGACAGGCTAGGACAGTTTCAAATGATAGAACACCTGATAATAATAGACAGGCTTCGAATCAAATTAACATGAAGTCGGAATTTCAATGGCTGACCTATTATAGGAGACCAGTAAAGAAAGTTAGGTAATCAAAATAAAAAAATATAAATCTTAGTTAACTTAAGATTTATATTTTTTTTATTTTGATTACCTAACTTTCTTTTTGTCTTAGATTTCATAAATGTTCAGAGACTCATAACTCCCACAGTCAAGCCGACTAGTCGGCTTTGTGGGCCAATATGTACATTAAAACCATTGTAACCCATGTGTTTAATAAATAAATATAAATAATAAAGTCAAGCGGTGCCATAACGGGTCAGTTCAGTTCCGATCGAATATCGATATGTATGATATGTCTCAACCGCCTCTGTGGTCTAGTGGTAAACACCACCGGCCGTCAGACCCAGAGAGACCCGGTGTGAGTCATGTCATCTATACAAATAAAATAATCTATACAAATAAATAAAATTGGAGTGTCTGTTTGTAATATTAAAATAACCGCTTTTACTACATGCATATGATATATACAGGGTTAATTTTTAAACACCATCCAAAATTAACCCTGTAATCACATACCAAAATAACTTTTTTTTTTTAATTTTTGTCTGTCTGTCTGTTTGTTCCGGCTAATCTCTGAAACGGCTGGACCGATTTTGACAGGTCTTTCACTGGCAGGTAGCTGATGTAATAAGGAATAACTTAGGCTACTTTTTATCCCGATATTCCCACGGGAACGAGAACCACGCGTGTGAAACCGCTGGCGGCCGCTAGTGTGCAATATTTATCGACGGATACTCTCGTGACGGACTGGTAGTGTAGTCAATGAAGCAAGTTGACCCCCACAGTAATTCCTCAGTCACAAAAAACTTTACAGCATGATAAAGTATCAATAAATTTATGGTATAAATTTCCAAAAAATAATAATAATAGAAGGTTAGGTATTTTTTAATGAAAGTCTTATTTCATTGATATCTTTTTTAGGAAAAATGCTCCGTCTAAACTTTCTTCACCGGACATATTCATGTAACGTATAAAAACAATAATATGAAATATCCAAGAAAATATCCCAGCAAAAACACCCAAATTTTACTAAAACAATTGGGGTGACTTGAACTGAAAAATGTCTCTGTCGAACTTTTTAACGGAATTATACCATTTTGCCAAGCATACTAATACTTGAAAAAAGTTTAGGATTTTTATCAAGTATCACATACTAGTTTAAATAGCTCATTTGGTAAAATAAATTTGGACTGAGAAATTACTCGGTTCAATATATAAACAGATTTGTATATTTAGGTATAAATACCTAACTTCCGTGTGAGTTTTTTTTTGGATAATCATTTAAGAGTTTATGGCTCATGCTATTTTATAACCCAGCAAAGTTTCATCGACTGAGGAATTAGTGTATGGGTCTCCATACAAAGAATCTGTTCATTGCCTACACTATGGTTAGCACGCCTTCAATCGCCTTCAATGAAGTTAAGCAACTTTCGCAATGGTCGGTCACGGGATGGGTGACCAAAAATTTACTATCTCGAGCTCCTCCGTGCTTCAGAAGGCACGTTAAGCCGTTCGTGGGTCCCGCATGCGTTTGCAGTCGTTAATACTCACGCAATAGTAATCCACATTGGGCCCGCGTGGTGGGTCCTGGAAGGCCAGTGTCCAGCAGTGGGAACTTATAATGGTTGTTGATGATGACAGTACTAATAGTTGTGAAAAAAAAAACACCGCTTTTATCGTGACCACGTCTTTATATACATATATACATAAACATGTCATAATAATGTATCGTTTTTGTTGCCTAGCAACATTACAGGTGGCTACATGTTTCGTAGGTAGTAATGTAATTTATGTAATGGCTAAGATATAATCTATTAGCTTTTCATCGACTATTATTACTATCGGAAAAAATAATATCCATTCAGTAATATTAGTAATAATGATAAAAATTGGATATCACAATAATAATATCATACGTTTGTTCTGGATACAAGACTTGTATCATAAGCACTTGTGTTAAGGATATTGGAACCAATAAAGGTATTATCTATCTGCTAGCCTTCCACCCGCGGCTTCGCCCGCGAGGACTACAAACAAACAACGTAAAAGACAAAATGCGAAAGATGGACGAACAAACAAACACACAGATGTCACTACTACTGTTATAAACAAGAGTAACGGGACTCAACGCGACATTTAATAAGAAGTACATATTATTATGTACTTACAGCTTGACGTTTCGGCTGTGTTGCTACAGTCGTTCGCCGCGCACCGCCAGTCTGCTTGTGACCACGGCTGTAGCAACACAGCCGAAACGTCAAGCTGTAAGTACATAATAATATGTACTTCATAATAAATGTCGCGTTGAGTCCCGTTACGCTTGTTTATAATTATAATGGAACGGGAAAGTTTAAAATCTTATATTTCACTACAACTGTGTTCAGCAGAATATCATTCTGTGCAGCATAATTTATACTGAGCTAAACACAGTTAACACGTCATGTACGTAAGGTTTTGAAATTCACATGACTTTAGTTTAAGAATTGCCATGTTTTTAGTTCATCATTTTATAATTAATAAAAAAAACCGAAAAGGTGCACACCGCGTCATGCGCAAACAAAAAGAAATAGAAAAAATTAAGTAATATTTATGCTTGGAGTTGAGTTGTTGGTACTGTCCATAAAGTTAATATATTCCGCTATGGTACTGTCACAAAGTCACTACGCGGGCGGTTGCGTAGAGAGAGATCGCAAGCAGGCCGATACACCGCCTTGCTGGCTAGTTTTGTTTGTTGAATAAATTAAGAAATAAGTTTTTAGTAAAAATTTCATTTTTATGACAAGCTTTTTTGCTGACTATACTTTAATATTGTATTGTCATCTGAACCAAACCTGTATACAAAATTTCAGCTCCATCGGACACTGGGAAGTGGGTCAAATTAAGCTTGCAAGATTTGTCCCCCACTAACTAACTAACTAACTAACATGGCAAGTTAATAAAAAGGTTGTAAAAAGCTTGTAAATGAGAGCCTTTCGTCAAATCTTGCAAGCTTAATTTGACCCACTTCCCAGTGTCGGATTGAGCTGAAATTTTGTATACAGATTTTGTTTAGATGGCAATACAATATTATACTACAGTCAGCAAAAAAGCTTGTCATTAAAATGAAATTTTTACTTCAAACTTATTCTGCAAATGGGTTTATTTACTACGTCCCAACCAAAGTTTCTAAAACTGTTTTCGACTACCCACTCTGCGCATTAAAATTCCCTCTTCGCCCTGAAATTGCTTATTGAATCTATCGCTACTCATTATCGCCACCAGGGGGCGTCGCGGGAATACTAACGAGACATTCAACATGGGTAGGGTTTTTTTAAATAAACGGTTAGTTTCTAGGATAAAGCAGTATTTTTCGAATCGTTTTTGAAGTGAATACTTCTTTGTCGGCGTTGTGCACTTTTTGTGATGGGTAAAAAAGGTTAAACTCGTGTCAGGGTCACGTGACCGTCAGATCGAAAATTCGTAAGTCGGCCCGAGAAAAAAATCTTTCCGTGTTCTGTGGTCGGCCCCCTGAACCAAGAACCGTCGGAAACGGAATCGGATTCGAATTCTGTGCTTTGTCTTTGTCTATTCTATAGTGAGTGACAGAGACAGGGCATACATTCCGTGGTCGGGAGCGTTTCCGACGGTTTGTGAATCAAGGGGCAGATCGAAAAACTTTTACAATGTCATTAAAATACGAAGGCAAATTTCGCCACCGTTTCAAAAATTGTAATAGCTCAGGTTAGAAAACGGGCAGCATTGAAGCCAGAAGACCTCGGTTCTAATCCAGTCTGTATTTTTTTTCTTTTTTTTTTGTCAATTCCTTTTTTTGTGAAAAGTCTAGGGAGCCCTTTTCACTTCCGCCGGCACTCCCAGAGTGCAATCTCGTTCTTTTTTCCACAACGGGGTAGCTCTTTCATCACACCTGATGTTAAGTGATGATAAGGTTGAAGGTGGAAGTGCACTACTCCCGGAATCCTCTATTGCTGAGAAACTGGCTATCTTATGTCTAACTGCCGGATCACAAGAATGCTGAAAACGTCGTTGTTATGGCGTCAGACTTAAGGGCCTTTTCAGGCGGTAAAATTGATTTGTTATCTGGACTGGGTTCACCCTCATTATATTCCAACACCTCCAAAATTTCATTCAAATTCAAGTATTTTTTAGCCCTTAAACAAAATCGATGACATATTATAATTGTTATGGCATCAGACTTAAGGGCCTTTTCAGGCGGTAAAATTGATTTGTTATCTGGGCTGGGTTCACCCTCATTATATTTCAACACCTCCAATATTTTATTCAAATTCAAGTATTTTTTAGCCCTTAAACAAAATCGATGACATATTATAATTGTTATGGCATCAGACTTAAGGGCCTTTTCATGCGGTAAAATTGATTTGTTATCTGGGCTGGGTTCACCCTCATTATATTCCAACACCTCCAATATTTCATTCAAATTCAAGTATTTTTAGCCCTTAAACAAAATCGATGACATATTATAATTGTTATGGCATCAGACTTAAGGGCCTTTTCAGGCGGTAAAATTGATTTGTTATCTGGACTGGGTTCACCCTCATTATATTCCAACACCTCCAATATTTCTAACAAATTCAAGTATTTTTTTAGCTCTAAAACAAAATCGATGACATATTATAATTTGATATATTATCATAGTAGTGCATTTACTATTGATCCTTATAAGGAACACTCATGAAGCTCGGCTGAGGTAACTGGAGTTCTCACCCTGAATAAAAAAGTGAACACCAGCAAATTTGACATTTAGTATGTATGTAGTGGCTGTCAGTTGTCTCATATGACCATACGTATTTTTTTAAAGTGTAGGTGAGACGGAAGACACTGTGTAATTTGTGGTCACAAAAAATTGTTCGTACTGCACTCTCCAGTTACCTCAGTATTAAGTCGAGCTTCATGGGAACACTGGTACCTATAAAATGTTTAATGACATTTAAAGACCATACCTCAGTATTAAGTCGAGCTTCATGGGAACACTGGTACCTATAAAATGTTTAATGACATTTAAAAGACCATAGTACTTTTACAACTAAAAAGAGTACTTACACCTTTCATAATGGAAATAAAAAATGTCTAGTGCCACAAGCTTTTCTGTTCCGGTGACAGCCGTGACAGAGGAGCCACTTGCAATACCAAATTAGCTGTCAAAATGGACTGTCGTATGAAAACTGTTTTAGTTCCAAAGATTATCACCGGAACAGAAAAGCTTGTCGCACTTTAATAAAAGGGTAACATACCCTGCGTTCACTTATGATGAAAATACTGAATTCATTCAAGTCCAATAAATCAGCACAAATCACATAAAATAATTAATTGCTTTCAAAACTGTTAACGACATTATAGCCATAACAAACAAGACGCAGCACGGTAAAAAACTACTACCCTCCTAAGATATATCATTTTTTATTTGTCATGGTCATAAAGGTTTGACTAATACTTACTATGCTAATACTGGGTAACTGGAGTTTTCACCCTGAATAAACCCTGAATAAAAAAAGCGTGCCCAGCAAATTTGACATTTAGTACGTAGTGGCTGTCAGTTGTCTCATATGACCATACGTATTTTTTCAAAGTGTAGGTGAGACGGAAGACAACCACAGTGCCACAAAAAAGTGTTAGTACTGCACTCTCCAGTTACCTCAGTATTTAGTCTAAGCTTTTTGGTTAAAGTCCTTAAGGAACGCTAAGTAATGACTGTGTTAAGTAGCTCATAATTTGCTTGTAAATTAACAGATTCAAATTAATTTTCACATTTAGTATTCTAAGGATGTTAAATATATTTTTAAACTTCATCTACATTTCAACAACAGTGAAATCTTACCCTATTATTAAAGCAAAATAAGTCTCGAACCGAAACAAAATTATTACAATATGCAAACCGAATAAATTTAAATGAATCTGTTGATTCAGTGAAAACGCAACTAAAAGCTTCGGTTTCCTACGTTTTTAAACCAGTGCACATGCACATGCATTTAATGGACAGATGCAATCGAAACGCTTTCTCTATTTCAGTGGATAAAATTCAGATGGATAAAACTCAGTCAAAATTCATTCAAGTGAAAAATTTATGTGTTTTAACAGGTTTTAAAACGAATACTCCAATGCAGTGCTTTATATTAAAGTTGGTCAAAAAAAAGATCATTTATTTTCTCATCTCATCAAACAAAGGAAAGGAAATAATATATTAAACTACAGGGTGGCGCAAAAGTACTAGCACTATTTGGTTCAGCTACAACTTTTTACAACTTTCGAACCCGGGATTTATAGATGTGATGATGAACAGACAACGTTGTCGCACTGTACTACACGATTACCTTCGACAGTTTTTCGTGCTAGAGCTACTGACAGCGGCCTAGAGTTTAATCAAGACTAGCTTTCCGCCCGCGGCTTCGCCCGCGTGGACTACACGACGTTATCCCGCGGGAATGTGATATTTTTCCGAGATAGCCTATGTTCCTCTCCAGGCTACAAAGTAACTGTGTCCCAAATTTCAGCCAAATCTGTTGAGCCGTTTTGTCGTGATTGAGTAACAGACATCCAAATCTAAATCTCCAAACATCTAAACTTTCACATTTATAATATTAGTAAGATTATCTTGAATATTTTCAAAGTTATAGGATATCAAGCTTTCTAATTAGACAAGGAGAGGACTATTCTAGTGACGTCACCAAGTCAGTAGCGTCATAATTTCGCCATAAAACATTTATTTTAAGAAAGAGACAGCTACAGTCAAAATTTAAAGACTTATAATTATTTCGCTTGTCATAACAACATTGTAATAATTTTCACCATTTTTTATGTTCCAGTATATGGAAATTGATGGCAGTTTCAATCTGAATTTGTAAAATAAGTAGGATACCTTGTAGCAAATCCAAATACTGCTTATGTTCAATGAAAATCCAAGGAGATTTTCACTTATCCGCGAATTTACTGCGCAAAAATTGTTTGTGGCCCGTTTTATTACTACGCAAAGTGAATGTAAAACTTTACTGCCCTGTAGAACCAGTGAATAAACAAAATATTATCCGGGTAAGTAAAGGCGCAGTAAATTATGTAAGTAAAGGGGATTTTAAGGAACAACAAAAAATACTTAGGTAGGTAAGTACCTAACTTTTAAATAAAAAAATCATAAAAAGATTATACCTCGATGCTACGTTACTTTCACACAAATATAAATCCATCAAAAAGAAAATAAGTGGGCTTTGGCAGAAGAATACAACAGTTTTGCTGATTGAGTGGAGACATAATTTACTGTAGGTAGGTAGGACTTAAAATGTTTTTTTGAAATATTAGCTTCACCAAACTTTTATTTTTATTTTGAATATTTATTTAAGTACTAGCTGACCCGGCAAACGTTGCTTTGCCATATAAATTTTATTGGACACCAACTTCGTATCACCTGCCTGACACAATGTCACTTATTAAAAAAAAAGAAATCCTGAGCGGCAAAAATGTCAGTGATTACAAACTCTTTGACATACCTTCTCTTTGAAAGCGGCTAAGAAATGACAGTTGTGTGAAGTATAACAGTTTAACGGTTTGCGAAGCGAAGCTGTTATTAATCTATGCGGTTTTCTATACAAAAATTAGCATTTTTATTTTATAATTTTCTTGGATAAAAAGTAGCCTATGTTATTCTCCAGCTCTCAAATTATCTCCATACCGAAAATCTTGTCGATCCGTTGCTCCGCTTTGACGTGAAAGACGGACAAACAAACAAACAAACACACTTTCACATTTATAATATTAGTATGGATACTTACTTATTATTTTATTTCAAAAAGCTTACCAACTTAATACATACAATATTTTTTATAAAATCTTTATAACTAATAACAGTGATAATATGCAATTAACTTTTATGTATGCACAACATTAATAAAAAAAATATTTACAACCAAAAAAGTAAACAAAAAAAACATACTAAAACAAGAAAAAAAATCAAGAGACAATTACACAGTGTGAGATGGCTCTTAAATATCTACATTTCAACAACAGTGAAGTACTCTACTCCCCATTGTCAAGCAAGCCCCAAATCCCACCCCAATATCGATCGTCAATCCCAAAAAATGTCGCAGCTAGTTAAATATTCAGCAAACGAAATTTGTTCTATTCATTCGTAAGCCCGCGTTATTGAATGTCCCAGTATTGTTGGAAATTTATGGCTGTTTCAATCTGAATTTGTAAAGCTCTCTGTTCACTGTTCACATTATACGTGAGAGAAAAGCGATCTATTATAATCCCCATTGAATGTAATTTGTTGCACAGTTTTGCTTAAAATAACGACAAGTAATTATACAGCTATTAGCCAACTAGCGCCGCCAATCGATTTTATTTTATTTATTCTAAAATGATAAACCCACGTTCTAAAAAAAGGTATGAAACAAAACAGGGAGAAAAATCTAACTTTGACAAGTTTCTTGCCGGTTCTTCTCTAAGGTCTTCCGCTGTAGGGTTTGCCAACAGAAGGCGTCTATTGAGTTTTATGATGTTCACTAATTATTAGTACTGTATAATCACAAAAAAAATAAAAAAAATCATTTTGACATTGAGGCAAGAATTTTTCTTGCCTTAAAATCAAACAAATATATTTTACATAAAAAATGAGAACATTTTTCTGATAACCCCAAAACTGCCGTCGAATGAATTAATTACTCACGAATTTTCTGGTGTGAAAATGGAACGTAATTTAAGAGATGTTCCTACATTTTTCTTTATTTAAAATTTGTGTAATTTATTACAAAGAAACTTGAATACAGGACGAAGTAAAATTTTCTTCTAAGAAAAACACAAAATGTCTTTCACAAATTAATTTAGAATCTTAGAGATCTTTGCTCTTTAGGTTCTAAATTGAGTGAAAAATTTTATGCTAAATATGTTTTGAGGAGCCCGTGGCGCAGTGATTAGCGCGCTCGGCCTGCGATCGGTGAGGTTAAGCAACTTTCGCAATGGTCGGTGACCAAAAACTTTCATTTTCTCCGTGTTTCGGAGGACACGTTAAGCCGTTGGTGTGGGTCCGCATGGTAGGTCATGCATGGCCCATTCTCCTTATCCATCCATAAGGAATGGCAGTGCCCCAGCAGTACGGATATTAAAGTTTGATGATGATGATGATGGTAATGTAGTAACCTAAAAAATTGTGGTAATATAAAGTTTCATAATAAGTATCTCACCGAATTTTAAAAGGAATTTAAAAGTTACTAAATTTACCGACTAAAATACTAGGTTTGGTTGCGAAAAAAGAGGTTAAGGATAGGTTACATTGGCGACTCAAGTCGCTCACCTAGTGTTTTTGTCGGTAAAAAAATATTTTAGTCAATCGGTTAATCTACCCATTTTAAAAGTGGCTTCACTAGTAGAAAGTAGCCTGTACTGTTTTTTTCTCCAGGGTACAAATGATATAAATGTATGCCAACACTAAGCAATCCTACTAGTATTGTAGTAAAAGTTTAGATGTTTGGATGTTTGTATGTTTGTTACTCAATCACGCCAAAGCGGCTGAACGGATTTGGCTGAAACTTGGGACACAGATACTATGTGTCCCGCAGAGGAACATAGGCTACTTTTTATCCCGGAAAAATATCACATTCCCGCGGGATAACGTCATGTAGTCCACGCAGGCGAAGCCGCGGGCGGAAAGCTAGTGTTTGATAATTGTTAGATGTGTAAAAGTAGCAGAAGAAGTTTCAGCCGTCTCTGTGGTCTAGTGGTACGTACACACCGCTGGTATCAGACCTAGAGGTCCCGGGTTTGATTCCCAGTGGGGGTACATAGTTGTATTCGGTTTCGTTGGTGGTGGGACTTGTTTAAGTCCACCTGGCTAGTTACCACCATCTTATCTAAGTCTGACTCTAAACAACAATGCTAATGTTGTGTTCCGGCAGTAAGAGATAAGATAGCCAGTTCCTCAGTGGTTGAGGATTCTGGGAGTAGTGCGCTTCCACCTTCAGCCGTATCATCGGTTTACACCAGGGGCGATGAAGGCTAAACCGCCTTCAAAAAATCACATCAAAAAGTAAGAAATAGTCCCTCACCAAATAAATAACGTAAGTACTTTGAAGTCAGGCGTGAAACATGTACAATTTTTTGTTGTTTTTGTTAAAACCCGCCCAACTTCAATGTAATTACGTTATTTATTTGGTGAGGGATTATTTCTTACTTTTGTGGTGTGATTTTTTTGAAGGCGGTTTGATTGTTTTATAAAAATAATTTTTATTTCACTCTTTTTAGTATACATCGCGCAGGCAATTTACGTGTATTCTGGTAAATAGGTATGTGATCAAACTGAAAACCTCCTTTTTTGAAGTCGGTTAAAATACCTTGAGGTGTCCCCTTTTTAACAAAACAAGAGTTATCTAAATCGGTTTATAAACAAAGGAGTTATGCCTAAAGATACGTATTAAATTCACATAACGTTTTAATCATTTCAATCGGTTTATCCGTCTTTGAGTAATCGGCGGACGTATACACAAAAAAAAAAACAATCATACAGACGAATAGAGAACCTCCTCCTTTTTGATTTAGAAGTCGGTTAAAAATAGTATCTATTTTAACTAAAGCATATTTATTTTAATTTTTAGTTTATTGCATTCACAATGCAATTTTTATGATTGAAAAATTGAAAATGAAGTAAGTATTTAGAAAAAATCGACCCGTCTCACAACCACCTCCGATGATCTAACCACTGAGCACGACTCCGTAGCTCAGTGGTTAGAGCAGTTGCCCGGAAAGCGAAAGGTCGTGGGTTTGAGTCCCATCGGAGCTGGTTGTGAGATAGGTCGATTTTTTCAATACTTCATTTTCAATTTTTCAATAATAAAGCATATTTTTTCCGGAAGTTCCCATTTTTTGAGAACATGACGTCTTTGGATAAAACTACATAACTTTTTCCTTTCTTGTTTCATAGAATTAGTTACATACAGCTCTTCATCCGAGTCTACCACCATAGAACAAAATGGGAATTTTATATTTTCCCAAAATACTCCATGACATGTTATATGCCACTAGCCTTCCGCCCGCGGCTTCGCCCGCGTGGACTACAGAGTACATGCATTCCCGGGATAAACATTTGCCTATGTTCTTTCCCTAGGTAGACTCTATCTCTGTATCAAATTTTATTAAAATCGGTTAAGTATGATGGTTAGGCATGAAAGCGTAGCAGACAGACAGACGGACAGAGTTAATTTCGCGTTTATAATATTAGTAGGAAAGTAGGGATTAATAATGAGATCTTTAAGGATTAACGATATAAGAGGTCTTATTTCATTTGTTCCATAGAACAATCTGAGAAATATGACAGAATGAATTCTAACGACTGTTATTATTACCATAAAGTACCTTATTTTTACCTTACGAAAAATTATTTAGAAAACTTTTAGAGCAAAAAGTGGCCAAAACTGGATACCACTGTACCGGTTAAAACCGGGGTTTCTGCCCTACCCGTATTAAACTTATCTAAAGGTTTTTGTAGCTGATTGTAGGTACATAAATAAATGATCGAGCGAGTTGACGACGATAAAAATAATTAAAATCAGAAGGTGCCAACTCGCGAATAAGTCAGTTTTACATGTTTAGTACAATATGAGAAAAAAATGTCTGCATGTTGCATGACAATGATGTCAAGTTCTATAAATAAAATGGGAACCACTGTTTTTACAAGCTATTTATTAACTAAAAAAATGGAAAATGAAGTATTTAGAAAAAATCGACCCGTCTCACAACTATTTCTCCATTTTTCTATTATAATAATTGCATTGTGAATGCAAAAAAACTAAAAATTAAAATAACTATTTATTAACTAGTTAGTTTGTTAGTTAGATAGTGGGGGGCGAATCTTGCAAGCTTAATTTGACCCTTGTCCCAGTGTCCAATGGAGCTGAAATTTTGTATACAGGTTTGGTTTAGATGACAATACAATATTAAAGCTTACAGTCAGCAAAAAAGCTTGTCATAGAAATGAAATTTTTACTAAAAACTTATTTCACTTGAAATACTGTATTATTTCAATAACAAGACATCTCTATCATTAAACTAAGCGTCTTCAACATTTTCTCTTTAACCTTCAACCATCACTTACCTTTGAGTTTCGATCCCGTAACGAGCTGTCAAAACTCAATTTTAACGCAAACTTTGCCGTTTGTTCCCTATAATTTATGTTCGTCCTTTCGTTATAAATGGAGGTGTGAATAAAGATTACCCTTTTTAAAATAAACGACCTGTTTGAGGGTAGGTAATTTATAAAGAGCGGCGTAGAAAAAAATCAGGACAATTTTGGTCTCTTTAAAATTTTAATTAAATTTAGTTAGACATTAGTCTAATCGCAGGCGTCAGTTCAGTCGCCTGTCAGTTTTCTGTCATTTGAAACGGACTGACAAATATTATTTTAAATATTTAATTTTCATGAGTCCAGCCAGACCATCAGTCTGTCAGTCTGAATGGTTCCACGATAATTCTCTCGTCATTCTGACCAGAATGATGGACTGAACTGACGACGCCAGAATTAGCGTGTAACCTTAAATGCAAGGCACACTGCCAGCTGGCAAGCGAGCTAACGAGCCGAGCGATGTGACTTCAAAATTTCACCTCTTTTCATACTGTAAGAGAGAGACAGAGAGAGAGAAAGAGGCGTGTGACGTTAAATTTTTACTTTTTTGCATTCACAATGCAATTTTTATAGTTGAAAAATGGAAAATGAAGTATTTAGAAAAAATCGACCCGTCTCACAACCAGCTCCGATGGGACTCGAACCCACGACCTTTCGATATCCGGGCGACTGCTCTAACCACTGAGCTACGGAGTCGTTACGAGAAGCGTCGAATTTATCAAATACTTCTTACACGCTGTATCGCCAGCGTTAATTTCATCAATGTGAAGATATTACTACCCCCACACGCGAAAGAAATACCTTTCCAGATATTTGACAGTCGCTAAAGAAGAAATTACTATGGCAAGTTATTTAAATTTTTACTTTTTTGCATTCACAATGCGATTTTTATGGTTGAAAAATGGAAAATGAAGTATTTAGAAAAAATCGACCCGTCTCACAACCAGCTCCGATGGGACTCGAACCCACGACCTTTCGCTATCTGGGCGACTGCTCTAACCACTGAGCTACGGAGTCGTTACGAGAAGCGTCGAATTTATCCAATACTTCTTACACGCTGTATAGCCAGCGTTAATTTCATCAATGTGCAGATATTACTACCCCCACAAGCGAAAGAAATACCTTTCCAGATATTTGACAATCGCTAAAGAAGAAATGACTATGGCAAGTTATTTAAATTTTTACTTTTTTGCATTCACAATGCAATTTTTATGGTTGAAAAATGGAAAATGAAGTATTTTGAAAAAATCGACCCGACTCACAACCAGCTCCGATGAAACAATTTATGAAAGAACATTTTCAGGGTTTTGCGCCCGAGTCGCGGGCATACAATTACTTGAGACACGAAAATATACAAAATCTATTGAGCCAGTAAATTGCTTGGGCAGTTCTGTTCTCTGCTATGTCTGATCTGAACCCTTACGGCGTGGCACACTCATCCCAAAACTTTGTTAATAACATTTCTATCACTTACTTTGACTAGCAATGAATAAATGAATACGAATACTAAAAGTGGCGTGGACAGTCTGTCTGTTAATTTCACGCTTATTGCACTGACTCAATTTAGAATAGAGAGAAAGAGGATTTTGTCGCAAAATTGAAGTGTCCTAAAGAAGTAGTCTACCTTTCTTTTGTATAAAATTATATTCTTTCAAGTGGGTGAAATAAAGTGGCTGGAAAAATCCATTCCTTCATCATGCGCACAGCAAGGACTAGAATGTTGGAAACCAGGGTTGTTCGTGTCTGTGTTTCCGAATACTTACGAGTATTACCCAAACCTCTTCAAGTAAGTACCTAAGCTCGCTCATCTTTGCCCTCAGGCAAGATTTAGGTCAAGAGTGAACCCATCCTTACAATACTAATCCTACTAATCCTACTTCCTACTAATATTATAAATGTAAAAGTATAGATGTTTGGATGTTTGAATGTTTGTTACTCAATCACGCCAAAACGGCTAAACGGATTTGGCTGAAATTTAGGACACAGATGCTTTGTGGCCTGGAGAGGAACCTAAGTTATTTTATCCCGGAAAAATCGTGTAGTACACGTGGGCAAAGCCGCGGGCGGAAAGCTAGTTAATATTATAAATGTGAAAGTGTATTTGTTTGTTTCACGTCAAAACGGAGCAACGGATTTTTTGTATAGGAACAGTTTCAGAGCTGGAGAGTGACATGGGCTTCTTTTTATCCTGGAAAAATATCACATTCCCGCAAGATAACAACTTGTAGTCACGCGGGCGGAGCTGCGGGCGAAAGGCTAGTTAAGTATAGAAAAAATTAGACGGATCTTCTGGCGATTACGGCTTACATCACACCGATTAACCTTCGACAAATGTGCCAGGAAATCCGATGACACGGTATCCAAAAGATTTGTAGCATCTCTTCAATATCGTAGCCTTCCACCCGTTTGCGAGAAAAATAGATAGGCCCAATTAATATCTTCGGAAAGCTCCTCTGTTTTAGGGTTAAAAGGAACAATTTTGTTTTAAGCTTTGCTGTTGAGGGTCGTATCAAATTACGCCGATTTGGGTCGGGTTAAAGATATTGTGTATCATGATGGGGTGCAATTAATTTTTTATTCAGTGCTCATGCTGTTGCCTGTAATTTTAATGAATATTGATATAGCGATAAACTGATTTCTGGTAAAGAATTCAAAAAATAATAATGTATTATATTAATAACTAGTTTTCCGCTCGCGGCTTCGCCCGCGTGGACTACACGACGTTATCCCGCAGGATTGTGACATTTTCCCGGGATAAAAAGCCTAGCCTATGTTCCTCTCCAGGCTACAAAGTATCTGTGTTCAAAATTTCAGCCAAATCCGTTCAGCCGTTTTGGCGTGATTGAGTAACAAACATCCAAACATCCAAACTTTCACATTTATAATATTAGTAGGATAATTACAACAAGAACCCCCCAGCGACAAATCCCCACCAATGAGATAGGTATTTTTTTTCAGAAATCCCCTATTAGTTAAAGAGAAATTATTAATTGAGCCACAAAAAAATTATAACTAAGCATCTACTTAACATAATATTGAAATGGACGCAAAGTGGTGGTTTAGTTTAGGTGCTAAGTACCTAAGTATTTTAGTGGGTTAGGTTAGGTTAGTTTGGTGATCAATTAATTACAAACTCAGCTTAGTGGGGATTTGAGTTTATTTGACTAGTAGGGATTTCCGAAAAAAAGAACCATTAATTTAAACTCCTTAAAAATTATTCACAATCATTTTTTTGCAACCAAAACAAACCGGCTATGAATTTTTTAGAACCTTACAACGGGCACACTTTTCTGTTTTATGGTACATGTTTTGGGAAACGGAATAAAATATGGAAAAGGTTTTCCTGGATCTATTATTAAAGATGCACAAGTAAAATAGTCAGCAATTGGATATATTGGGCACAGAGAACCTACACAAGATGAAAACACTTGGAAGTGGCATGTTTGCGGAGTACCAAACTGATGGCTTTGAAGCCATCATTCGTAAAAAGACCGCTTCCCTAGTCAGTAGAGTGAGAGATAGTCCCAACAGCATCTTAATGATTCTGGGTAATAGATTCACTTCCCCGCTATGGAAGTGTTTTATTAATAAGGTAATAGCCACGGGAACGTACCCCCTCCTTTGATGGCCTGTCTTAACTTTTAAATGATTTATATTTTTTACTAACAATAGTCGTAAGTTATTGTACTAACACATTTGTAATTATTCGAAATAATTTATTTAATTATTATTTTAAATTATGTTATTATTACTTATTATTCAATGATTTTATTTAATGAACTTATAAAATTTTAATTTAATATTTTTGATTCAATGTTATGTGTAAATTTCTTAAATCTTATGTTGTGTCTTGTGTGTTTATGGGTCGATCGGCCTGAAATAAATGTTTTTTTTTTATTTTATTTTTTTAAGGTTCGCTCACGTCAAATGTGGCAATTTTTAATTCAAATTTATATATGACTAGCTTTCCGGGCTTCGCCCGCGTGGACTACACGACGTTATCCCGCGGGATTATGTGCTATTCTTAAAGTGGCCGCTGGTCTTCCTTTCCGGCACCCTACAGTAGACCTCTACAGAGAGTGGAATGGAAAGTACTCACAGTCAGACAGACCTACATTCTGAACACCATCTTAAAAAAACACACTCAGTTAAACTATGTTCCTGATTTGTTAAAGGACAAGCGTAGAAAGGGCACCGTTTGTCCAACATTTTCTCTAAGGACAGCTACCTCGCACAACTTTTTTGTTTTTACGGGTACCTTTATAATAAGTTAAATGGGATTCTTAATATCTATCCCCTCCCCAGAGCCAGGTGTAAAGTAACGATCACAAACTACCAAAAGACTGAAAATTTACTAATTCCTCTAATATAAAAATTTAAATTGTAATAAATTATATAAATGTGTATATAAAAAAGAAATTATAAATAAAAACTTACTGAATAACATTGGCTTCTCCTTTCGACTCGAGTAATATCGGCAAATATAATAAAATTGGCTCATACACAATCACACATCACACTCACTCACACACACAAGCACTCATACACAACCACAAAATTCTGCTAATATTTAAATTGTTTAGTACTTACTAGTTCTATATTTATCTTTGTTAAGTTTTCATTTTAAGCAATAATTAATACCACCTTTGCTAGCTCTTCACATAGGTCTACAAATTAATTTTGTTAGGAACTCAATTGTATCCTTTAGCGGGGGTGGCCGTGACCTGTGTAACCGGTTTTCTTTTAAACCCTATTGCGGGCACCAGCTTCTCACACTTCAGGTGATAGGTTAAATAGTATTACACTCAAATATGTTCTAGAGTTAAGTAACCTAATTGTGTGATGAGGAAATAAATGATTTATTTATTTATTTATTATTTATTATCTTCCGGGATAAAAAGTAGCCAATATTCTTCTCCAGGCTACAAAGTATGAGTGTCCCAAATTTCAGTACCTACCTTATACAGTCTTTGTACCCCTGCGCAAAATCGTTCGTCAAAGATTGTGGTATAAACCGATGAAATTTATTTTAAACACCCAGCGCGTCGTTAAAAACCAATTCGTTTTTCTCAATGTTATTTGCACCCAACAATTTAATTAAGTAAAGTACATCCGTATTCTCCTATTGGTCAAAATATTGCTGTAACAAATTTCCGTAATGTTATTTCGCTGGCGGTACTCCACCCTACTAATTAGAATAACGTCTATGATAACATGTCAAGTGTTGTGTTATTTTAGGAGCTTTATTACATACAACGGAAAAGTTGTGATAGTAAGTAACTTCAGGCGGGATTCGAACCCGCGCCCCCGGGCATCGTTTGTTAATATGTTTGTCCGTCTTTTACTTCAAAACGGAGCAACAGATCGATGTGATTTTCACGTTGGGGATAGTTTGGGCGTTGGTGAGTGACATAGGCTACTTTTTATTCCGAAAAAACATCAAATTCCCGCGGGATAATGTCCTATATTCCACGCGGGTGAAGCCGCGAGCGGTTGGCTAGTATGGAATAAAGGAATTACTTTCCTCTCAATCGCTGCCAACCCTATGTTCTGCCAGGAAAACCAACCAACAGATTAACACGTTGGCTGCGGCAAGTAAAATCATAAACCTTCATCTGCCCGCCCCCAGCGATATTTCCGCCAGTGTGTGGCAGTTCTTTTTCGAGCCACCAGCACTAGGGTAGATTAAAATGCTATAACTTTGCGAAAACATGATGTATACATTTTTTTATATGTACTGTTAGAATAACCTTGAACCCATCTTAGTTAGGTTCGATTCGCCCCGAGATTTAACAAACAGGAAATAAGAAATAAACCAGGGAAAGTGGCAGGCCGATATCGACCTGCACCGTACTAGAAAGTATTTTTAGTAGTGATGCGTCACACAAAAAAAATATTTTTATAAAAAAATAAAACCGCCTTCAAAAAAATCACATCAAAAATTAAGAAATAATTCCTCACCAAATAAATAACGTAAGTACTTTGAAGTCGGGCGTAAAACATGTACGATTTTTGGTTGTTTTTGTTAAAACCCGCCCGATTTCAAAGTACTTACGTTATTTATTTGGTGAGGAATTATTTCTTACTTTTTTGATGTGATTTTTTTGAAGGCGGTTTTATTTTTTTATAAAAATAATTTTTATTTCACTCTTTTTAGTGCATCGTGCAGGCAATTTACTTGTATTCTGGTAAATTCACGCCGGGACAGCTTTCAACTCTTTATAAAGCTCAAGTCCGGTCTTGCATGGAATATTGCAGTCACCTTTGGGACGGCTCAGCGAAGTATCAACTAGCTACATTGGACACGATCCAACGCAGAGCTGAGAGGCTAATTGGCGACCCAAAACTGGTGAAGAGCAAGTTTCACACCCTAGCTCACCGCCGCAAAGTCGCTTGTCTGTCGGTCTTTTACAGATTATACTTCGGAGAGTGTGCTCAGGAGCTGCATGAGCTCATACCGCCATCCCCCTTCTTCCATCGGACATCCAGACGCACAGCGGGCTACCACCCTTTCTTGGTTGATATTCCCAAATGTCGCACCAAGCGCTACTCAGCATCTTTTATATTGCGCACAGCAAAGGAATGGAACTCCCTCCCTGCGTCTGTATTCCCGAGTACTTATAACCCGACCACATTCAAAGCAAGAGTGAATAGGCACCTTCTGGGTGAGCTCGCTCCATCGTAGATCTTGTTCTAGCCCATGGGCTTGATTGGGATCAAGAGCAAACCCATTAAAAGTAAAAAAAAAAAAAAAAAAAAAAAAAGGTATGTGATCAAACTGAAAACCTCCTTTTTTGAAGTCGGTTAAAATACCTTGAGTAAACTGAGTAAAGCGGGCGTCCGCGACGGGCACACGTCGCGGGTCTCCGTCCGACACGCGCGCGGGCCGCGTGGACACGCGCGCGGACTCCGTGGAACCGCATCACATAGCGCTATTGACTGAACAAGCCTGTGCGTGCTAGGGCTGGCCCGCTGGCGGGCCGCGGGCCCCGTCGTGAGCACCCGCGCGGGCGTCCGTCGCGGGAAAATGGGCCACAAGGCGCGGGTGCGGGGTTCGCCTCCCCGCGACTGGTGCCCGCGCGGGTGCCCGCGACGGGGCCCGCGACGGAGCACTTTTGTATGAAACCGTGCGGCGTCCGCGTGACGCAGTTTAGGCCCTGAGGTATCCCCTTTTTAACAAAACAAGAATCATTTAAATCGGTTTATGAACAAAGGAGTTATGCCTAAAGATACGTATTAAATTCACATAAAGTGGTAACGAAAACGACAGTATTTTTAAGATTTCCTGAAAACTACTGAACCTATTTCAAAATTTCAAAAACTGGGACCAACTTGGAAACCAACCTGATGTAATATCGTTTCAATCATTTCAATCGGTCCATCCGTCTTCGAGTAATCGATGGACATACACAAAAAAAACATACATACAGACGAATAGAGAACCTCCTCCTTTTTGATTTAGAAGTCGGTTAAAAATAAGGGGATATCAAAAAATAGAACAGAGTAATCGTAAAAGAAATGAAAAAGTTTTGTATTTACTTATGCCTGTCTTTAGAACATATCACGCAAAGGTTTTGTTTGCATTTCCTGCAATGTTTTCTATGCCGATTTGTTTCTAAATCCTTTTTATTTTGAGATTTTATATTATTTTTATGCATTCAGAATGCAATTTTTGTAAGTTTTTACTATCACATTTTTCCTATTCCTTTTTATTTTTCTTAGTGAAATATTTTTCTGTACTGCTGTCACTATCACTATCAATAACAGCAGTGCAAATTACTATATTATCCAAAATTTGTATTTATCTTTTATTGCTTGCCATCATTGATTATATCGAACGAACGCTACGTCAGATCAGTTAGATAGCACATCACTAACTCGCGGGGCGCGCGCTCTATGCGGCATTGGGTCGTCGGCAGCCTGTTGGGACAGCGGGCCGAAATAGACCCACTGCCGCACTGGGCGGATGTATTTCACCGTCAGTGCGTGGTAGGCCGATAAGGGCCTGCCATGATGTTTTGATGGGGAACACCTACAATTTTGACTACAAGCTGAAATATATATTTGTGTCTGTCGAACTTTTACAAACACCTGAGATAATCGTTCCGCACAAGCGAGAGGGACACTGTTTTATTCGACCGCACCAGCTGAAGTTCCGCGGCAGGCCGAAATAGGCCTGTTCCGTTCCGCAGTGAACGTGTAACATAATCTGGCCAGTAAAACTATTGCCAACCCATTCGCAATGTATTATACTATTTAACATACTTAGTTTGATATTAAAATACTTTTTAACCTTCTTTTTGTTATTTTAATTAAATGTTGCTATTTATGTTATACCAATCCTGTATTTATAGAGACAGATATTTATGATTCTATAATACCCTACGTTTGTAATTCCTGTGCATTTTTTTGAAATACAGCTTTAACACTTTATCTAGCTTAAAGGAAAACTTATGAATGCTTTGAATTGTATTTTGTTGCTTGCCTTATAAATAAAATAAAATCGGTAATCGTATAATTTTACGTGATAACAATATGCCGTAATATATAATCTACTCGGACGCATCGTCCAATGGAGTGGAAAAGAGATAGTGCATCACAAGCCAAACGATTAGGCAGATCATGCCTCTCTATCGCTTGTTCCGCACTCTCGCTTGCACGCTCGGCTCAGGCGGAATGTGACAGTGAGTCATGCTTTTTCATGCGTGCAGCCGGCGTTCATTGATTAAGACGTTATCACGTCAAAAAATAAAAAATAAATAAAATAACTATAACACAGATGGGTGAAAGTCGATCCCTATTCGTATCTCAGACTATAGCACTTTCGCTACTCACGCTCACCATCTTATCATAGACATTTACTTACCTGCCAATAAAACGAAACGCAAAGCTATATTATTTAAGTATTTACCTTTAACGTAAGCCATTTATTTGATTGGGTTACGTATTTACGTAAGAATTTACATGTTAACTTGGCCTTTATTTCGTAAGTATTATAGCTTAGAATTTAAGGCACAATATTGGTCCACTAGCGCCGCCAAATCATTTATTTTTATTATACGTAAGCTTTAAAATACATTTAAACCAAAAGTGGCCAAGGGATTTTAAAACTAATTAAAACTCTAAAAAAAAATATTAAAGAGTTATTGAATTTTAATGTCTGTTAGAAAATTAACTTAGTCACGATTCAATTGGTTCGCTTGTACTACTTTTATTAATTTAGAAATCATTTATTAATAATTATATTTTATTGTTACAGGTAAGTTTCTGAAGATCTAACGCCCGAATTCTCGAACGCTAATCATCTTTGGGAGCGTCTCAAACATCATGGCATCTCTTTCATGTCGTTTGACATTAAAAGTGACAGGGCGATGTGTGAGACGCTCCCAAGATAAGTAGCGTACGAGTATTCGAGCATAAGCTCCCGAAATTCAAGAACTGATAAGTATTTCATACTAAAGACTTAACAGCGAAACTTTAAACTTATTTAACTCTTTCGTTAAGTACTCTTACTTGAAGATTTTCTGGGAATTTCGTTAAGTTTGAAAAGACAAATTGTTATTCGGTGGAAAATATGAAGAACTTTAGTAATTTTAAGTTGCATAATTTGTTAACTTAAGTCGCAAGTAAATATCAAAATAAAGTGAAGTCATTATGAATTTGGTTTCTAATGTGTATGCTATTTATTGGTGTTCTAGAAAATATAATAAGTATTAAATAAATAACTACATAATATATTACCTATTTATGTTAGGTAGAACTTTAGAATGAAACAAAAACCTATAACTAGTTACCTACGAGTATATTATGCCGTTTTGAATACAGACAATGACAAATTAAGTTATTGTAGAGCTTTCGAAGATTTGCGTTTACAATGAGACTGTTATCACAGTGACCTAAAAGATCTTTTGTGACAAGCCTCCAAGTTGGAATGCCTGATTTAGCCGAGAGGCTTACGAGAAGTATAGAAACTTAGACACCGCAGATATGGATTTTCTAATGACGAAAGAATTTTTGAAATAGGTCCAGTAGTTTTTGAGTTTATCTATAACAAATATACATACAAACAAACCAACAAACAAAATTCAAATCTTTTCTCTTAAAGATCTATGTTTACAATTATCCCTGGAGCATTTTTTTTTTTTGCAAAAACTCTACTGCTTATTGGAATGTCCGGCTGTTTTACATTTTTTCGTAAATTGAGTTTTCAAATCAATAACGGGTGTCCCAAAAGTAGGTATAGGATGATTTGTCTCAATAAAACGCGAATGGATTGGAATTTCTTCGTAGTTTTATTTTATTTTAAAGAAGAGACTTGTACAATTTTATCTGAATAGAATATCTGCTAAATGGCCGCCACGGGCATTTTTTCTGTGTGCAAGTTTTTCAAGACACTTCCACACATTTGGCTGCTAATTTCACACATTTCGCTACTTATTTCACCAATAACTCGGCAAATACTTTGTCTATAATTTTCTATGTTTTGTGGATCGTTGGTGTAGGCTTTATCTTTGACGTAGCCCCAAAGAAAGAGATCCAGTTGCATCAGATGGCAAGATCTCGGAGGCCATTTGACATCACCTCTTCTTGAAATTACGAGATTTTTCGACCTTTCGACGAGTGATTGTAATTGATCGTGAATTTTCGTTAACTATGTGTATAACTTCTACGAGCTGTTTTTATGTGAAACGCTCCACGATTAATTTTACATGTGTCAAGATGACGTATGTCAAATTTCAACCCGCCATCTTGAATATTTCGGAAATAGCGCAAAATTCAAATCCTATACGTACTTTTGAGACACCCTATATTAACTTCCAAAAACTAGAAAATTGGTTAGAATTTTCCTTGTATCCAATCAAACGTCCGAAACAAAACAAACAAACAATCCGGTCGCGAATTTACTAAAGCTTTACCATTTCTTTCAGTCACGAGCCAAATTCTTTATAGATGAGCCTTTGTCCGTGCAAATTCGTTGACAATATCAAATCTTTTTCAATAAAAATCTATACTGTACAGTGCCACAATATTTTCTGTTCGGTGGTCAAAATGTGAAACGTATTTTTTTAATGTCATTTTGCTGTCAAGTTGATGTCCGACCATAGCGCTGCTGGCGGCTGAAGTTCTTAGAAGTCAGGGCCGGTTAAAAAAGAAAAAGGTACGTAACGCCGCTGTCACCGAAACAGAAAAGGTCGTGGCACTGTAATAGTAAATTTTGTAAATCTATTAGAGAGTTTTTGACTTTGTCTTTAAGTTAGTAAATGTTACAAGTAACTTTTCTAATACAAGAGCCTAACTAGAGTACTTGCACAGGCAAAAGTAGAATACTATATTGTATTTAAACATTGTACTCACGTTGAAAACTATTTGTAAGCTTCCCAACACGAATCCCAAGCCGTGAGCAAAATACAAAAAGTGGAAAAGAAATACCGGTGGCTACCTCTTCGCTTTGATTGGGCTTCTACAGAAACACACAACACTAAATACTTACTGTCTTTTGGGGGAAAAGGAGTGTTCGAGCTTCTCTTGGGAATAAATCCATACTTACTTACTAATATTATAAATGTGAAAGTTTAGATGTTTGGATGTTTAGATGTTTGGATATTTGAATGTTTGTTACTCAATCATCCTACTATCCTTACTTCACTATCACTACATAGTATAAAACAAAGTCGCTTTCTCTGTCCCTATGTCCCTTTGTATGCTTAAATCTTTGAAACTACGCAACGGATTTTGATGCGTTTTTTTTTAATAGATAGAGTGATTCAAGAGGAAGGTTTATATGTACTTTTTATCCCGATATTCCCACGGGAACGGGAACCACGCGGGTGAAACCGCGAGCGGGCGCTAGTATTATATTATAAATGCGAAAATGCGAATCTGTCTGTCTGTGTGTTACACAATCACGCCTAAACTACGGAACCGATTTGAATAAAAATTGGTACAGAGATAGTCTAGAGCCTGAGAAAGGACATAGGCTCCTTTTTTATGTGAACAAAGGGCTGTAAGGGGTTGAAATAGGGGATGAAAGTTTGTATGGAAATTACGTCATTTTTGAAGCTAGAAGCTTCAAAATTATTTTATAGGCTTTTGATAAGATAAATAAATACGACATTCAAAGTTTGTAAAAAAAACTACCCTAAAGAGGGTGAAAACAGGGGATGAATTTTTTCGTGTGATGACGTCGGCAAAAAAGTTTACGGAACGGATTTTGATGAAAGTTTTTTTGTTATACAGCTATTGGTCCTTGCCAACATATAGCTATAATTTATTTTGAAGATCGCAATTTCTGATGTGGAACCATAGCAGTCCAGCTAAACTCTGAGAGATATAAAAATACCGCTTTAAGGAAAATTGTTAAACGTGATGAGCACTTTCTATTGACGTACAAAGTTTGAAGGTCTGGTACACCTGATGTGGAACCCTAGCAGCCAGATTAAACTATATGAGATAGAAACATAGCGTCTTAAGAAATATTTGTTTAACGTCATGGACATTTTCTATTGACGGAAAAATATCGAAGGTATACTCCTGATTTGGAACCCTTGCAGCCCAGCTTAACTATAAGAGATACAAATACAGCATCTTAAGAGAAGTTGTTCAGCGTGATAAGTATTTTCTTTTGACATACAATATATACTAATATTATAAATGGGAAAGTGTGTTTGTTTATATGTCCGTCTTTCACGTCAAAACGGAGCAACGGATCGACCTGCTTTTTTAGTATGTGGATAGTTTAGGAGCTAGAGAGTCCCATAGGCTAATTTTATCCCGGAAAAATATCACATTCCCTCGGAAAAACGTCGTGTAGTACACGCGGCAAAACCGCGGGCGGAAGGCTATGTGATATAATTTTTTTATGTGTTAATACGTAGGTAAGTACTGTGTATGTAATATACACGGTATTTTTTTTTATCACCCCGGATATTTTTATTTATTTTACTCATGAAAACAAACAACTGTTATTATAGGACCAACACTGAAATCGCGAAAAAATATCAGCTGTTCCATACATTTTGATTAAATATTTTTGCACTATTGTATGGAATAGCTGTTTTTTTGCGATTTTAGTGTTGGTCCCATACTAAAAATTGTTTGTTTTCATGAGCAGAATAACCTTTTTAATTTTATCCGGGGTGATAAAAAAATTACCGTGTATATTAAGTAAATAAATAAAATAATTCATACTTATTATAAAACTGTATGCGATTCTATTCAGGGGGCTACCGGCTAAAAATTATGGGTATGGACATGGGCTTCATTTGACATTTGAAGCCCATATGATGCCCTTAAAGCACAAAATATGGGCATCAAATGTCAAATGAAGCCCAAGTCCATATCCATATTTTTTTGCCGGTACAGGGGCTGTATACATTGAAAAGAAATAGAAAAAAATACCACTAAGGGTCTTCTTAAACGGAACAGATACCAAAAATATAGTTTTTGGATTTTTTGTCTGTCTGTCTGTTGACCACGTTTCAGGCAAAAACTACTGAACGGATTTTAATGAAACTTTTTTTGTTATATAGCTATTAGTTGTCGCCAACTTATAGGTAGGCTATAATATATTTAGAAGATCGAAATGGCCGATGTGGAACCATAGCAGTCCAGCCAAACTATGAGAGTTTTAAAAATACCGTCTTATGGAAAATTGTTAAATGTGATGAGCATTTTCTATTGACGTACAAAGTTTGAAGGTCTTGGTACACCTGCCTGGCTAGCATTACCATCATTATATCACGCGATATGATATAGCGCGTCTTGCTGTCTTGCTTTCACCTTAGTGGGGTAGGTAAGCAAGACAGCATGACGTGCTATAAAATATCTCATGCCCGCGGGATAACGTCAACTGGCTGGATCAGTTCGGTAAATTTTTCTTTCATAATGTTCCTTCATTTTCACGGAAGGTTTTAATGGAGAGAAAACATATATCATATCGCATGATAAAAGCCGTTCATGCTAGGCCAGCTGATGTGGAACCCTAGCAGCCAGGTTAAACTATATATGAGATAGCATCTTAAGAGAAGTTGTTCAGCGTGATAAGTTCTTTCTTTACCACCTTTTTATCCCGGAAAAATATCTCATGCCCGCGGGATAACGTCAACTGGCTGGATCAGTTTGGTAAATTTTTCTTTCATAATGTTCCTTCATTTTCACGGAAGGTTTTAATGGAGAGAAAACATATAAAAATTGCGTGGAAAATAGTAAAAGCAACATTTTTCTTTTCCCACACAAACCAGCGGTTCTTCATTGTTTGAAATAACAAGATTTAATCGAATCTTACTTTTTCTAACTACGTTTAAAATAATAATCGTTTGGTATAAAATTGGCTAACATATTTTTTGTTTGACATAATATTAATTTGTTATAAACACGTTTGCGCTATAACTTACTTGAGATATTATTCATTTGATAAGGTATAAACTTTTGGCAGAAAAGTCCTATACTTACTCCTCCGAAGTCTTGTAGAACAAGTGATAGGAATTTGGTGGTTATTTTTTTTGTATCAATACAACCTATGGATTGTTTCACATAAAAAATAACCACGAAATTTCTATCTGAATTTGAGAAAAAATGGTTTGAAAAAATTTCCATTGAAAAATGGAAAATAAAGTATTTTAGAAAAAATCGACCCGTCTCATATTGTGAATGCAAAAAAGTAAAAATTTAAACCTTCCATAATGGTATGGTATAAAGTTCATACGATTTTTGTCATTTAATGACAAACAAAGAACAGAACAAGATCAAGAAACAGAACAAAGTAAATACCCATTATGCGTGTCAGAGCTCTACTGCAGCTCACTAAAAGAGCTGATGACCTTGAAATGGCTGAAAAGATCTTCACACATTATATTAATAGAATCACGTCAGCTTTCGAACAAAACTAACCGCATCAAAATCGGTCTATTCGTTCAGGAGCTACGATGCCACAGAGAGACAGATACACAGACACGTCAAACTTATAACACCCTCTTTTTACCACACTTTTATTAGCTTCACTTGTAACTAAGTCACAATGTAAGAAAATCTTGGAATTCAATTTTAACCTACTTCTAATTGTCGTATTGATTTGAAAGTTTGCAAGTCTATATGAATCCGATGACAATACAATAATTTGCAACTATCGAGCTGATCTGATGATGAAGTCAAGAGGTGGGCAATAGAACTCTTCAATGGCTGCTAGAAAACCCCTCGAGTTTAGGCTCATTTGTTTTGTTCTGATGAGACCTATTTGCTACACTTGGTGGTGAGGTCCTGATGATGGAGCAGGTAGAAAGTCAGTGGCACTCCTTAATGACAACTAGGAAACCCCTCGAGTTTGGGCTCATTTTTTTCGTTCTGATGAGACCTATTTGCTACACTTGGTGGTAAGGGTCTGATGATGGAGCAGGGAGGAAGTCAGTGGCACTCCCTAATGACCATTAGGAAACACCTCGAGTTTGGGCTCATTTGTTTCGTTCTGATGAGACCTATTTGCTACACTTGGTGGTGAGGGCCTGATGATGGAGCAGGGAGAAAGTCAGTGGCACTCCTTAATGACCACTAGGAAACCCCTCGAGTGTGGGCTCATTTTTTTTCGTTCTGATGAGACCTATTTGGTACAGTTGGTGGTAAGGGTCTGATGATGGAGCAGGGAGGAAGTCAGTGGCACTCCTTAATGACCACTAGGAAACACCTCAAGTTTGGGCACATTTGTTTCGTTTTGATGAGACCTATTCGCTACACTTGGTGGCGAGTGTCTGATGATGGAGCAGGGAGGAAGTAAGGGTTCGGTTCGCGCATCTGGTAACTAATAGACTCTACTCGAATTTGTAAAACTAAATACAATGACATACAATCGCGCCTTTGAGTTATAATGTTTACGGGGTCGGCAGACACATGAATGGACTGTGAAATCGATTACCATCTACCCATAGCTTTCCATTTATTAAACTAAAAAGTAAAAAATAAATATGTAGTTTAAAAACTAAAAACACACTTTTATAGGAACATACTATAAAGTACAAAATAACCGTCTATTCAGTAACTGAAATTAAAAAGCGTGGTGCGCCCTTTGCAAAGCATGCATTCAAGTAAGTACTTAATATTGACAACGCGCACCACGCTTTTTAATTTCCGTTACTGAATAGACGGTTATTTTGTACTTTATAGTATGTTCCTATAAAAGTGTGTTTTTAGTTTTTAAACTACATATTTATTTACAACCTTTTTACTACCTTGCCACGTTAGTTACTTAGTTTGTTAGTTAGTGGGGGGCAAATCTTGCAAGCTTAATTTGACCCACTTCCCAGTGTCCGATGGAGCTGAAATTTTGTATACAGGTTTGGTTTAGATAACAATACAATATTTATGTAC
Organism: Crambus lathoniellus; assembly: GCA_949710035.1. Classification (NCBI taxonomy): domain Eukaryota; kingdom Metazoa; phylum Arthropoda; class Insecta; order Lepidoptera; family Crambidae; genus Crambus; species Crambus lathoniellus. The sequence continues at coordinate 9,864,423 of OX453324.1, read as the reverse complement.
AGTCAGCAAAAAATCTGGTCATGGTTTTACTAAAAACTTATTTGTCATTTAATGACCAACAAACAACAGACCAAGAAACTAGACCAAACGACATAAATACCCATATAACACCCTCTTTTTTACAACCTTTTTATTAACTTGCCACGTTAGTTAGTTAGTTTGTTAGTTAGTGGGGGACAAATCTTGCAAGCTTAATTTGACCCACTTCCCAGTGTCCGATGGAGCTGAAACTTTGTACACAGGTTTGGTTCAGATGACAATATAATATTAGAGTAGAGTCAGCAAAAAAGCTTGTCATGAAAATGAAATTTTTACTAAAAACTTATTTCGACTGCAAAAGGGGTAAAAAAGAAGAAATAAAAAAAAAACTATATCTTTCCCCTATTTTAGTTAAAAAAGTCAACAAAATGCGAAGCGTCAACTGTTGCTTTTGTTCCCTTTAAATAAATTTAAGGGATTGTTGGAAAATCCAATAAAACTCGTTCATATCACAAAGCGGGTTGAACGTGCGAAATTAGGGTCAATTAAATTGTTTGGAATTCGTGCGATCACCGCTTTAATAAGGGATGTCACTCACATTGTTTACGGGTATTACAATGTGAGTTTATGTAACCGGTCGCCGCCGTCGATACTATGGGCTTGATAATAAAATTGGTGTAAACAAAAGTAAGAAAATGGTGAATAGAATAGAATAGAATATCGTAATATTGTGTACATAGATATAATCTACTTATGTAATCAATGGAATTAAGGAACCGTTTTTGAAGATTGAATCGTGTTTGACGTGGAATATCATTATGGTTTATCATCACTATCTGTGTTCATTGTTATTATTTATATATGTTTATATAAGTACTAGCTGACCCGGCAAACGTTGTTTTGCCATATTAATTATAGTGGACCCGGTAAACTTCGTATCACCAACATCTATTATAGATAGATGAAAATAAATGATCGCGAAGAAGTTTTATACACTGCCTGCAACAAATGTCACTTATTAAAAAGCAGGTAATCCAAAGCGGCTAAAACGTCAGTGATTACAATACTCTTTGACATACCTCTTTGGAAGCGGCTATGGAAGAAATGACAGTTTTGTATAGTACGACAGTTTATCGATTTTCTATACAAAATAATCATTTTTATTTTATAATTTTCCGGAATAAAAAGTAGCCTATATTACGCTCCAGCTCCCAAACTATCCCCATACCAAAAATCGAGTCGATCCGTTGCTCCGTTTTGACGTGAAAGACGGACAAACAAACAAACAAACAAACAAACAAACAAACACACTTTCACATTTATAATATTAGTATGGATATGTATATATTCAAAATATTTATATGTATGTAGGTATGTTGTGTATTATTATATTAAATTTATGTGTATGTATTTACCTATTTTTAGACAAATTATTATTTTATTTCATTAGTTTTTTTTTTTTCTTCTTCTTTGTTTGTACCGCATTCGCTGATTTCTTTTTCCTAAAGGTTGACTGGCATAGAATGCTTTAAGCGTTAAGTCCGCCTATTGTACTTTACAAATGTATTTTGTGCAATAAAGTTATATAAAATAAAATAAAGATTCTTTTACCATGTAATCAGCTATATTATTCCTGATTGATAATTTATATTCCTTATTTTATTCCGATATTTACACGGGAAGAAAAACTAAGCGGGTAAGTAATACCTCGCGGCTAGTCTAGCATAAAATATCACCTAAAATAACGCAGATAAATCTTAAACTCTCCACAATCATTGATAAAACAATGCCGGATTTATTCAGGACTTTCCGCGCTGAAAATGGCACAGCTGGGAGTAACAAAGAGGCCTTTTGGCAGTACTAATGAGAAGTACACAAAGCCTACCTGAAAAGCTGGCTATTTGAAAGGCCGAAATGGATTTCTTCGATATGGCTCTGCGCTTAAAATTTCTGTTTTACTATGCTTTTTATTTTACTATTTGAAAGTTACCACCGGTTGCACCAAGTTTTTACATTATACTTTTACTTTTACAGGGTTTATGGTTTAAAAATGTATGGGATTTGACAGTCTTGACAGCAAAATTCAGTAACAACAAAAAATTAATTTAAATTTTTTGCATTTACAATGATATTGCTAATAAATAAATTGCCAATATGTATATTGGATAACTATAAAAGAGAAATATTACATTCTTAAAAAATTCTAGCCCGTGGCGCCGTGGCACTCGGCCTGCGATCTTTGAGGTTAAGCAACTTTCGCATTGGTCCGTCACGGGATGGGTGACCAAAAACATTTCATTTCGAGCTCGTCCGTGCTAAGGCACGTTAAGCCGTCGTCGGTCCCGGCTGCATTTACAGTCGTTAATGCCCACCAATCCGCATTGGGCCCGCGTAGTGGGTAAAATTATACAATAACAAGTGGCTTTCCGCGGTTTTACCCGTTCCCCTGAGAATATCGGAATAATTTATATACCTAGCCTATGTTACTCGGGTATGATGTAACTTTATACTGGTGAAAGCATTTTTAAAATCAGTTCAGTAGTTTTTGATCTTATCCGTTACAAAAAATAAACAAAAATTTATTATTTACATAATACTAGCCTTCCGCCCGCGGCTTCACGCGCGTGGACTACACGACGTTATATAGCGGAAATCTGAGGTTTTCCGAGATTCCCCCAGGATAAAAAAAGGATAAAAAGTAGCCTATGTCACTCTCCAGCACCCAAACTATCCCTATACCAAAAATCACATCAATCCGTTGCTCTGTTTTGACGTGAAAGACGGATAAACAAACATACTAATAAACTAACACAGCTTCATATTTATTAAATAAGTATGGATATGAAATAATTAAAACAGCTGAAAGAGTTAAAACGCCTTTTCCCCCATTATGAGAAATTAATCACTCAGAACTGTAGATGGCTCAGACTTATTTCTTATAATGAATTCTCCCACTTCGAAGAAATTAAGACTTTCCTCCCATAAATTAAGGTTTAATTTGCAATAGCTGCACCTAATGATACATTTTTCTCGACGCTCGGTATTTCTCAAGTCTAATTAGTTGCCTTTGAGTTTATGAAAATTCTTTATAAGTCTGTGGTTAGTCGAGAGCATTATACGGGGTTATTTGTAACTAGCTTTCCACCCGCGGCTTCGCCCGCGTGGACTACACGACGTTATACCGCGGGAATGTGATATTCTTTCGGGATAAAAAATAGCATATGTTCCTTTCCAGGCTACAAAGTATCTGTGTCCCAAATTTCAGTCAAATCCGTCCAGCCGTTTCGGCGTGATTGAGTAACAAACATTCAAACATCCAAACATCTAAACATCCAAACATCTAAACTTTCACATTTATAATATTAGTAGGATTAGTAGGAAGTAGGATAGCCCTATAGATATACACACATCAAAGTGAGAGTATGGGTGAAAAAAATCCGTGTTTAAAAAGAAAAGACTGTAAGTTTAGATAACTAGAAAGTGTGTCAAAATATCAGTTTGCCAGTGATAGTATTAAACTCGTACATTATATTTTTATTTTTGACTATTACTCGCACTAATAGTACGTGAGCTATTCTTGTAATATGGAAGTGAGCACTAAGGATATTCGGGGACTCCCAGTTATTAAAATACTAGCCTTCCGCCTGCGGCTTCGCCTGCGTGCACACTACACAAGTTATCCCGCGGTACCTAACGTGATATTTTTCCGGGATAAAAGCAACATAATGTCACTCTCCAGCTCCCAGACTATCACCATACCAAAAGTCACGTCAATCCGTTGCTCCGTTTTGACGTGAAAGACGGACAAACACACAAACAAACACACTTTTACATTTAACTGTATTGATGATTGATTTCAATGAACACTAAAAATTTAAGCTGATATTATTTCTAACTCCCCTGTGAAAATAAGACATTTCATACCCGCTTTACGTCTAAAAAGATTTTCTGATCAACTTCATTTCTTCAGAATGAATGTTATTAAATTTCGCAAACGTACGAAACGAATGGAACATTATGCGAAATCAAAAGAGCCGATTCTTCATACCTACAAACGTAGTACCCTGTTTCCTATGATATATTAAAATGCCAGTAGAATAATTTATTTTTCCAAAAATCTAAGACCTATGTAATAATAAATAAATAATCATTTATTTACAACCCGACAGTAACAATAGGTACATAATTAGTACAAAACACAAATTAAATCTAGGGTTTTACATAAGTCGAGACAAGAATTAGTAGACCCCTGACCCTGAAACTAGTTGTGCTGTATTTTCAGGGTCAGTGATTCCTCGATAATTTTATATAATTTTACAGTAAAACACAGGTGTGTAATATGGACATGCACTAACAAAATCTGCACGGGAAGTTGAAATGAGGGATGAAAATTGTTTACATACATTAATGAGTGTTGTGAGAGAGTAAGGATGCTTGTTGTGTGTGTGTTTGTGTGTGTGTTTGGGTGTGTGTGAGTGTGTGTGTGTGTGGGTGTGTGTATAAATGCATGTGTGAGCGTGTGCACATGAGTATATGTGTACGAGCGAGTGTATTTAATTGGCATGTTTTGCTTCATAAATTTATTATTAAAAGATATATAAACCTTCTAAAATAAAAGAATACCACTTTCCGCTGTTTTCAAACATTAAATTTCAAAAACACAAAATAAATGTGACTAAATTAAGTAAGTATTTAAAAAAAAGAAAAACAGAAACACGGCCAAAGTATTCTATAACTTTTGTTTAAAAAAGTAATTAAATTAACTACGAAACGTTGATTTATTTGTAATGTTTGGTATTTGTGGTGAGCTTTGTCTCTATCGCGCTCTGAAAAATATTTAATCAAAACGTATGGAACATATTTTTTTCGCGATTTCAGTTTTGGTCCTATAATAAAAGTTGTTGTTTTCATAAGTAGAACCCTGAATTTATCCGGGATGGTAAAAATATAACCCTGTAAACTGTTGGAAAAAATTTAATGTCAAAGGTCAAACACATTTAATTCTCCCGTTATGTAGTACATTTTGAATGAGACGCAGTAAGCGCTAAAGCATTGATTTTTCAGCAATGATCAATGATGTTTTCAGCATTATTGTGTTCCGGCAGTTAGATATAAGATTTATAAGTTAGATATAAGATTGCTAGTTACTCAGTAATGAACAGATAATGAAGGATTCCGGGTGTGCACGACGCAAATCGCGTTTATAGATATTTAACCTTTTTATAGAAATATTGTTTATTACTAAGTTTGTCTATGGCTTTATTTTGATATTGCCATTGTATTTTCTATATTCTTTTGTCAATAGAAACAGTTGCACCGGAACCTACCTTTTACTTGTAGTATTAGCCAATAGCTTCTAAAACAGTTCACTTAAGCTAGCTAGTGAATACCGGGAGTAATGCGCTTCCACCATCAGCCTTATCATCACTTAACATCAGGTGTAATAAAGGCAGTACTACACAGTTTTGGATTAAAAAAATAGACAAAGGTAAGTTCTCTTTAACATTCATTTAAACATAACTTGTGTCAGACTATTATTCTCTGAAACACGCTACAGTGGCACAGTTCCTCTCAGCAATGTCTCGAGACAAAAGCTTCGTGGCTGCTGACATGTGAATGAGACAAAAGACGCCGCCTACTCTTTGAATATGCCGGTGGCTGCAAAGGTCATAGGTTCCGGCCTGAAGAAATGTTTGGGTATACCTATGTTTGACATTTGTACACACATTTGAAGTATTAAAAGGTTTGTCACCGTAAGGTCTATTTTCCTTTACTCAGCCTAAGCAATAAGTCTGCTTTACCGATTGCGCATGGCATATAACGTCACAATGTTAATTAGTCATTCTTTACGCCCTTTACGTAACACAAACATCAATTTTTTCAGTTTGTCACCAAATTTTTATTTTATTTTATTTTATTTATTGCGGGACAACAAACAGTTACAATATAAAATCTAAATTTAAAATTACATACCACATCAAGATGGACAATATTGTAACCCACGACATTATCCACAATTTAACAATAAAGAGTGTGCACCTGTGGATCTTGTGCCACTGGTAGTTATATGACATCGTATATAATTTACAACAATTCACAGCTTTGAAGAAACAAAAAAAACAAACAAATACTTATAATTAAAAGTAGGGTAGATAGTAAAATAAAAGAAAAAAAAATTTATTGATTGATTGACATCAAACATCGGTTACCATGATATAGTTGCTATTGTAATGTAAATATTTATTTCAAACTTCGTAACGAATATGAATATAGGCTACTAAAAAATTTTAATGTTTATATGAAATTAGACGTAGGTCAAAGGTGTATACAATTTTAAACCTTGTTTATTTCGACGGTCCCTACGTATAAATCGACATGTAGAAATCGTAGGTTTACAGGTAGCGGCGCATAATTAAAGTTCGAACGGGTCTAGAAATAATTATATGTATGTACAACTGTAAATTTACTTTTTCTGTATGTTTGTTATTTTTTATATTTATTATGAACTTTGTTTAAAAAATTATACATATTTTATTTCTTTCTATTTAGGTACCTGTAAAACTGGCAGATAGCCGTTTTTACATTAAAATCAGTAGATTTATATATGATATTATAAATCTACTGTTTTATCAACGCGTACTCAAACTAGAGTGCTGTTTGGTACGCTATACCTACTTAGTAACTTAACTTATATAACCGTGTCAATTTAAATTTGCCCGTGAAAAAAGTGCTAGAAACGGGAATTTTATTATTCATATGTGTACACATACGAGTACTTTACAAGAAAACGCCTTGATGTTACGTGGCTTTCGCGTGTAAATAACACCCTTGGGACGCAATAAAAGGTACAGGCAACGGCTCATCATAATTAACAATTGCTTTACTAAAAACCACTCTTATTCTGTAAGCATTAAGATTGCGTTTAAGGTGAACAAGTGTGTAAATAAGTCTGTGTACTCCTAGTTTGCGTGGAGTGACTAATGATGTAAACCTCTGGAGAATAATATTGAAATAATTATTTAAGTTAACTTTTTATAGAGGTGTTTTAAAGTAGTAACCAAGTCTAAATGACTTAGTAACCGGTTCAAAACAACAGGTTTTTTTATAGGAAAAATTCAGCTTCCCTACCCGCCTGAAAGCTACTTATAAGGCTCGTGGTTTTTTACTATCACATTTTTTCAATACTCACAGAATTGCATTGTGAATGCATAAAAATAATTTAAAAACTCTATTTTTTTTATTATAATATTTTTAGAAATTTCTTAAACCACCAATGAAATTAAAATTAAAGCCTGAATTAACACAAGCTTAAATTTTAATGTAATTGCCTAAGGTCAACACTACCCAAAACCCTCTTTAATATGCCAGCAAAAACACCTTCAATTCATACGATTGTTACCATAATGGTATAAACGTGTAAGGCGTTGGTTTGACATGGGTAACGGCAGCGAGGACAGCTTGGGATAGAACCTGTTAGACCTTGGACATGGGACCTTGGCGAAGTGAACTATTGAAATTGGTAGTACCAGTTGAGTGCCTAGGATTTGACATAATGACAAGTCTGAAGCCTAGGTCATGATGTACCTATAAAGGGTAGAAACTGCCTTAAAAAAGCTTATTTCAATAAAAGAAAGCATTCTTTTATTTAAAAAAAGACACAAAAATGCAATTTTAGATTTTTTTTTAAACCATAGAAAAGTACCTACTAGGTAGGTACATCGACTTGACTCATCATCAAATCCAACATCTTTTAATTGTTATCTTTTCATTTCATTAATATTTAAAATTATTTTTTATATTTGCATCCACAATGCAATTTTAAACATTGAAAATTAAGTAAGTATTTAAAAAGTCGACCCCACTCACAACTTGCTCCGATGGGACTCGAACTCACGACCTTTCAGTGTCTGGGCGAATGCTCCAACCACTGAGCTACAGAATCGCGGAGTCAGTGGTAAGAGCATTCGCCCGAACAGTGAAAGGTCGTGGGAACGCGACAAAACAAACCGCATCAAAATCGGTCCATTTTTTCAGGAGCTACGGTGCCACAGACAGATGTGGACACCTCTCTTTTTAGTCAGGCGTAAATAAGGTACCTAGATAGAAAGATGGACAAGTACCTACTTTAGATTAAAATTTAATCTAGACACTTAACAAAATTTAAACGAAGACAAAGAAAGAGAGAAAGTACCTATAAAAAAAGCATAAATATGAATGAAGGCGCTACTCGGAAAAAGTATGGACTTTTTGATATAAAACTATAGGACGGTTAGAGTTGTTATAAATCTGGTAATGAGATATATATTTCTTCATACCTTTATCTAGAATCGTAGGTATAGTTTAAAAAACACGATTTTACGATTTTGGCTCGACACTTTTTCTTTTCGAAAATACCTCTAAAAAATACGAAATATCAAGATTATTCTTAAATGGGTTTACATATACTATTGAAAATTGGTTTAATTAGTGGACACCAATAATATTTAGAATCGTATAGAATCATTTTTTAAAAATCGCTACAGTTTTTTAATACGAAGTGATTTTGTGTTTTTTTTTTTGCGTAATCGGCAAAAACGGTCTCGCTCCCGCGCGCGTCGTTTTCTCATTGCTATCTCGCTTTAGCATAATTTTTCCGAGTATCGCCTGAACGGCGTAATACTGCATAAAATAACTAACAAAAGTGCATTGGAAAAAAGATATTATATTGGTGATTGTATTGTCACTTATATAAAGGAGCGCTTTGTTTGATGGTATCGTATTTTGGTTTGGTTTGTTGGTAGCCTCTCAGTAATTGAGGATTCCGGAAGTAGTGCGCTTCCACCTTCAGCTTTATCTTCACTTACCACCAGCAGGGCTAACATGACAGCAACGAGATAGCACGAGATAGCTTGTCGCGCGCCTTCCAACCAATCAGCAGTCACGCGCGCTATCTACGAGCGATCTGATTGGTCAAAAGTAATGCGACAAACTATCTCGTGCTATCTCGTTGCTGTCATGTTAGCCCTACTGGTGTGATAAAGACACGTGCGTGGCGTGACACACGAATGCCTATATAATGCCGATTGGTCGATCTGGGAAGCATGGAGGAGCTCAAGAAATAGAAACTTTGATCATTTTGGTCTCGCAAACGGCTTTTGTGAAAAAGCCAGGCGCGCTAACCACTGCGCCACAAGCTCCTCTAACCACTTTAATACAGCAGAAAAAAACTCAAAGAGAATTCAAAATTAGCTGAAAGTAGGGGTACATTAAAGGGGATTTTTCATTCATGACACAAATTACTTTTAGCTACAGTAAATGCGTTAAATTTCAAAACGACTTTTTCTTCTATACCCTTATTCTAATGGAATAAGAGCTAAATTCGTTTGACAGATGTCTGCACTGGTTAACATTTTGATAGTCAAAACACGTCCCATACATAAATTAAGGTGTACAGGTGTTTGTAACGAGAAACATCCAATTGTTATAATGAGACTAAATCCATTCTTAATGCAAGGAAATGAATTTTTGAAAAATAATCCTTCCTTCTTGAGTAAAACTGGATTCAGAATATTTGAAACGATTTAATATTTTTATTCAAGTAAACTTTGAAAAAGTAATTTAACTGAAAATTGCTTATTACACTACCTGTGTGTCGTTCATCCATACTATAATAATATTATAAATTAATAAACTAGCTGTGCCTCGCAGCTTCTTTGAGGAAAATGAAAAAATCTAGTTTTTGCAAAATTTTTCATTAAGGGCAGGATCTTCCAAAAAACTCTGTCTTTGTCTTTTTCTTTATGTGTGAAGAGTAATGAAAATAACCTCACTTTTTCATTATTTTTTTCAATGATTTTGTTGTGATTTTGAGCATAAATTCACTTTTTGAAAAAGTAGCCTGAGAATAATCTACTATATGTCATTGCCTATTTTTCTATATATTATTCGTGAATTAGAGATTAATAATCTAAGTATAAAACCAAAAAAATATAAAAATAATAAAAAAAATTTTTGTTTTTTATTTTTTTTAAAGTCGAGATAAGGTACGAATATCGTTTTTCTAGCCACAAAATAATCAAGATCGTTTATTAAACTTCAACATATATTTTTATCTGCTCAAAATAAAGAATATTTTATTGTTTACTTTTGAATCAAAAATTGGTTGTTTTCGATAATTTGGAAGATCGTGCCCTTAATGCTCCGCTTCTGTTGGTCGTAGGGTGAGGTTATATAGCTTAAAGCCTTCCTCGATAAATGGACTATCCAACCCTAAAAGAATGTTTCAATTCTGTCCAGTAGTTTCTGAGATTAGCGCGTTCAAACCAACAAATAAACAAACTCTTCAGTTTTATTATATTTATACAAGCGGATCCTCACGGTTTTACCTGCGTGGTACCCGTTCCCGTTGGAATATCGGGATAGAATATAGCCTACTAGCTTTCCGCCCGCGTGGACTTCACGACGTTACCCCGCGGGAATGTGTCATTTTTCCGGGATAAAAAGTAGCCTATGTTCCTCTCCAAGCTACAAAGTATCTGTGTCCCAAATTTCAGCCAAATCCTTTCAGCCGTTTTGGCGTGATTGAGTAACAAACATCTAAACATCTAAACACCCAAACATCCAAACATCTAAACTTTTACATTTATCATATTAGTAGGATAGCCTCGACAAATGGACTATCAGACACAAAAAAAAATTCAATTCAGTCCAGTAGTTTCAACAAACAAACTCTTCAGCTTTATAATATTAGTATAGATAGATGTGAAAGTGTGTTTGTTTGTCTATCTTTCACGTCGAAACGGAGCAACGAATCGACGTAATTTTTGGTATGGGGGATAGTTTGGGTACTGGAGAGTGACAAAGGCTACTTTTTATCCCGGAAAAGTATCAGGTTCCCGCGGGATAACGTCGTGTAGTTCACGAAGGCTAGTAACTAAAAGTAAATAAAGGTAACGTTATTTTCGTTGTACATGGTAGTGTCATTAACAACACCTCAATAAAACCCAAAATGTCACTGTTAAAATTAGACAGCACACTGCAATTAGTTAAAAAGCTTTATAATTAGACGTCTGGGAGTGCGAACGACAATTATATGCTAATGTAGGTAGGTACGCTGGGTGTGGAACTGTGGAGTTACATTTTAGACCACGAGTTTCACCTATGCTACGTTTTATGCCACCGAAATTGTTACGAAAATGTATTTGAATGTAGCATGGGTCCTATGACAACTAATTAATAAATAAATATTCTATATTCTATTCTATTCTATTCGATCAACATGTGTTATTGTTGATCGAAGGTAAAAGCCTGTTGTAATAAACGGCAGAGTAGAGTCGAACAAACTTATGCGGTGGTCATTTTTGGAACTAAAACATTTTTTAAAGTGCTGACTATAACCAAACACCATACTTTTTTAATGCAAGTGGCTACTACTCCACCTCTGTTTTACAGGTCAGATAAATAGATACACTAGTATTTTTGTGTTTCTTTATCCTTTTTTTCAGCTGAGTTGATATAACATATTAGTCTTTAGGCAAACGTATAAAACCAAAGCACGTACTTAAGCTTTACATTTGTTGTCTATTTGCTGTCTAGATCTCTAGCTGTAATAAAAAAATCCTAGCCAGAACAGCCATAAAACGAATTCATATCATCCCTAAATGCCCTACTAACATACTACTATGTTCATTTGGGTTATTCCCATAAGACCTGCTACGTGAGGAATCTCACGCATGTCGAAATATAACAAATATAATACATACGACCTATTTTTACACGACTGCCCAAGGAGTGTATTGTGTTTTAGGTTATTCGTAATTCTTTTTCTCTCTCTCTCTCTCTCTCTCTTTGTTTATTTACAACAAGCTGACCGCTGCCCCCTGGTTTCACACGGGTGCAAATGGTGCAATGTACCCGTAAATGTATTGAATAATAATAATTATCAACACAATTCCACCATTTTTTATCCCAAACTTACTTTAAGGCGATACTCGAAAAAATTATGCTGAAGCGAGATAGCAATGAGAAAACGACGCGCGCGGCAGTGAGACCGATTTTGCAGATTAGCCATAAAAAACACAAAATCACATCGTATTAAAAAACTATAGCGATTTAAAAAAAATGGTTCTACACGATCTTAAATATTATTGGTGTCCACTAATTAAACCAATTTCCAATAGTATATGTAACCCCATTTGGGAATAATCTTGAATTTTCGTAATTACAAGGTCTTTTCGAAAAGAAAAGTAGAGGCAAAATCATAAAATTGTGTTTCTGAAACTATACGAATCTATATAAATTTATGAAGAAATATATTTATCTTATTACCAGATTTGTAACAACTCTAACCGTCCTATAGTTTTATATCAAAAAGTCCTTACTTTTTCCGAGTAGCGCCAAAAATAAACCTTTTTCACTTACCTTTTTTAATTCCTTGTAAGGGAGCGACACCAAAGAGTTTTTTAAACGTATTTACAATTTTGGCTTTAATAAAATAATACTGTACTTATATGAAAATATTTTAAATAATCAAATAACATTTTTAATCTATTAATTAATTTAGTATAAGCACTAAGTAATAATTTTAATATAGCTGAAAGTTCATGTTACAACAATTTTACTATTAGGTACTGAAACTTAGATTTAAAATAAAAAATATACTTAGGTATTATAATTATAATACCTAAGTATATTTTTAATCAATGAACCAAATATTGGATAATGTCCTATGAAACAATCAACGTTATTATTATGTGTACCTACCTAACATTATGTAGAGATTTCGTGAGAGTTAATTAGGCTAAAAAACCGCAGGAAATTGAGAAATTATTTAAAATATTAAAGTAAGAGTTTGTTTCTTGAGGAAGTTTTAATAAGTGTATGAACATCAGTTACTGTAATTTCTTCTAATATGAACTTATTAACTTATTACTGTTGTTTATGAAATAAGTACTATTACATAACAATAAATATTTCCGTTGCTATAAAAATGCACTTCATGCATTTTTTGATTATGAATTGTCAAAAGGCAAAAGTGAGAGCTGCCCAAATCGAGGTAATTTTTATAATATTTGGACCAAAAGATTGTAGTCCAGTTCGGAGTAACCCTTCATCACAAACATTCTACAGATGCTGTACGCATTCCTGTCCCTTCTCAGACGCTATTGTCCTTTTATACCAAGACAGGGTGACCTATTTTGCTATGTATGCAGATAAATAACACCTAAACACGGAACAAACACAATTGTTGACTACAACATATAATATGTTATTACTAGTGGCCGCCCGCGACTTCGTCCGCGAGTAATCCTAATAATCCTACTTAATATTATAAATGTGAAAGTTTAGATGTTTAGATGTTTGGATGTTTGTATGTTTGTTACTCAATCACGTTAAAACGCAGAACGGATTTAGCTGAAATTTGGAACACAGATACTTTGTAGCCCAGAGAGGAACATAGGCTACTTTTTATCCCGGAAAAATAACATATACCCGCGGGATAACGTCGTGAAGTCCACGCGGGCGAAGCTGCGGGCGTAAAGCTAGTAATATTATAAATGTGAAAGATTAGATGTTTGGATGTTTGCTTAATCACGCCAAAACGGCTAAACGGATTTGGCTGAAATTTGGCACACAGATACTTTGTAGCCTGGACAGCCGCGGGCGGAAAGCTAGTACAACATAATATGTTATTTATTACTAGCTGACCCGGAAAATGTTGTTTTGCCATATAAATTGTAGTGGACCCGGTGTGAACCGTATCACCAACATCATAGGGATAAAAATAAATTATCATAAAAGTAGGTAGGTAATCCAAAGCGGCTAAAACGCTAGTGATTACATAGGTCCTCTTTGAAAGTTGCCTTGGAAGAAATTACAGTTTTGTATAGTACGACAGTTAAACGATTTAGTGTAGGCAATGAACAGATTCTTTGTATGGAGACCCATACACTAATTCCTCAGTCGATGAAACTTTGCGAGGTTATAAAATAGCATGAGCCATAAACTTTTAAATGATTATCCAAAAAAAAATTAAACCGTAGTTAGGTATTTATACCTAAATAAACAAATCTGTTTATATATTGAACCGAGTAATTTCTCAGTCCAAATTTATTTTACCAAATGAGTTATTTATACTAGTATGTGATACTTGATAAAAATCTAAAACTTTTTTCAAGCATGAGTATGCTTGGCAAAATGGTACAATTCCGTTAAAAAGTTCGACAGAGACATTTTTCAGTTCAAGTCACCCCAATTGTTTTATTAAAATTTGGTGTTTCTGCTGGGACATTTTTTTGGATATTTCATATTATTGTTTTTATACGTTACATGAATATGTCCGGTGAAGAAAGTTTAGACGGAGCATTTTTCCTAAAAAAGATATCAATGAAATAAGACTTTCATTAAAAAATACCTAACCTTATATTATTATTATTTTTTGGAAATTTATACCATACTTTTAATTTATTGATACTTTATCATGCTGTAAAGTTTTCTGTGACTGAGGAATTACTGTGGGGGTCAACTAGCTTTATTGATTACACTAATTTGCTATACAAAATTACCATTTTATTTTATAATTTTCCGGAACAAAAAGTAGCCTAACTTCCAAACTATCCCCATACCAAAAATCACATCGATCCATTGCTCCCTTTTGACGTGAAAAGCGGACAAACAAACAGACACACTTTCACATTATTTTATTGTACCACAGCCTCCTATAGACAATAGAGAAGGCTGTGATTGAACCTATTACTTAGTATGGATTAGGAGGCCGTGGCGCAGTGGTTACACGGAATGAGTGACCAAAAGCGATTCATCTCGAGCTCCTCCGTGCTTCGGAAAGCACGTTAAAGCCGTTGGTCCCGGCTGCATTTGCAGTCGTTAATACCTACCAACTCGCATTAGGCCCGCAAAAAATCAGCTGTTCCATACAAAAGTACAACATCGACTCGACTGAAATGTATGGTGGAACAGCTGATTTTTTTGTGATTCCGTTTATGGCCCCATAGTAAAAGTTGTTCGTATTGATGGATACTATCATCCCCTAAAATCTTTGTACAAGTTTAAAAAGTGGTGTATGGTTATTTCGTGTTTACGTAAACTGAAAATTCTCAAAGGGTGAAAATGAGAAAACTGTCTTAAGTATATGGAGGTATTTTCTTATAATTACAAGCTTTTATTAAAAAAAAAATGGAAAATGAAGTATTTAGAAAAAATCGACCCGTCTCACAACCAGCTCCGATGGGACTCGAACCCACGACCTTTCGCTATCCGGGCGACTGCTCTAACCACTGAGCTACGGAGTCGTTACGAGAAGCGTCGAATTTATCAAATACTTCTTACACGCTGTATAGCCAGCGTTAATTTCATCAATGTGCTATTACTACCCCCACACGCGAAAGAAATACCTTTCCAGATATTTGACAATCGCAGAAGATGGCAAGTTATTTAAATTTTTACTTTTTTGCATTTACAGTGCAATTTTTATGGTTGAAAAATGGAAAATGAAGTATTTAGAAAAAATCGACCCGTCTCACAACCTATACAGCATGTAAGAAGTATTTGATAAATTCGACGCTTCTCGTAACAACTCCGTAGCTCAGTGGTTAGAGCAGTCGCCCGGATAGCGAAAGGTCGTGGGTTCGAGTCCCATCGGAGCTGGTTGTGAGACGGGTCGATTTTTTCTAAATACTTCATTTTCCATGTTTCAATCATAAAAATGTCATTGTGAATGCAAAAAAGTAAAAATTAAATAGCTTTTATTTAACTTACACTGTATGTATGTATGCATGTAGGTATACTTAGGAAAAAAATGTTTTTATTGAAAAATTATGTGATATTCAGTTTTTTATTGGCGTACAAATTACGAACATTTTCCGGCCATTACATTCGGGTCAAATCTTACAAGCCTTATTTGACCCACTTCCCAGTGTCGAATTGGGCTGAAATTGTGTATGCAAGTTTGGTATAGATGACGACAATACAATATTAAAGTACAGTCAGCAAAAAAGGTTGTCATAAAAATGAAATTTATATTTTTTATATATTTATGAAAAAAACTTATATTGTTTCAGCCCACAAGAGTGTAGTATCATGGATGTAACCCGTCATCTCCCACATTCTATAGAAACCATCTCTTCTTACGCCATTGTCCCTTTGTGCTCAGATGGGGTGACCTATTTTGCATTGAGGTTTCTTGACATAGAATGTATAATGTAATCTTTAAGTCCTTTCAGGTTGCAACCCTTTATTCTCTAAACTTTGTAGGAAACTAAAAAAAATGTCTAACGAAACTTAAACGTTATTAAATAGGCTATCAGACTATCTGCCGCACTCAGAGAGTTGACAATTTTTAAATCTATATCTGTCTCTTTTTTATGTCTAGTATTGAATAAAGTAGGAATAATAATTTAATGCCAATAAAAGTTAATTGACGTCTCTGAGTGCGGCAGTAAGTATTAAACTTTAATAATTAAAGTGTATATAGTTTTTAAAACAAAAGGTATTCGAATATGGAAGAGAAAGTCCAATAAATAGAAGGACTAAAGTATGTACGCGCCACATAACTTGGCGCGTGTCTATTCCTGGAACTAAATTATGACATGGGAATAAGGCCTATTTGTGATGACCAGCGCCTTCTATCAACTGCCAAGTTATTTGGCACGGATACTCTACAGATCGACAATCTTTTCTGTTCCGGTGACAGAGACGCTATGTTATTTTTTCTTCTTTTTGTAGCAATTGCACCAGCCCTGACTTCTAAGACTTTCTGTAGGCAGCAGCGCTATGGTTGGACAACCACTTGACAGCAACATGACATTAGAAAAAAACACGTTGATTCCAGTTTTTGGCCACCTGAACAGTAAACGATGTCGCACTGTATTGGAATATGTTATCTACTTCATAGATAAAAGTTGTTATTAGAAATGTAATCATGATTAAATGTATCAGTGATTTGCATATAATTTCACTCTAAAATTACGCTATTTCAAAGAAAAAGTCCCTATCTGTCCAAAGCTATAAAGTGGCCGAATTTAACTCCGTATTTAGCGCGAAAAAATAATTAAAGAAATGAAAACCTGGCTTTAGGCGCCACTTTCGCCTCTTCATCGTTTCAAATGTCAAATTGTATAGAAAAATTAAGTCACATTTCCGCAACATGGCAAGGCTTTTTAATTTTTCTAGCAGGCTAAGCGCTAAGACGCCGCTAAAAAAAAGGATTAACTACAATGAAAATGTTTTTGGTTAAATTATACTTTAAAGTGACATTAAACCTTAGATCATTAAGGCGATACTCGGAAAAAATGTGCTGAAGCGAGATAGCAATGAGAAAACGACGCGCGCGGGAGCGAGACCGATTTCGCAGATTAGGCAAAAGAAACACAAAATCACTTCGTATTAAAAAACTACAGCGATTTAAAAAAAATGCTTCTATACGATCCTCAATATTATTGGTGTCCACTAATTAAACCAATTTCCAATAGTGTAAGTAACCCCATTTAAGAATAATCCTCACTATTCGTATTTTTAGAGGTCTTTTCGAAAATAAAAAATTGTCGAGGCAAAATCATAAAATCGTGTTTTTGAAACTATACGATTCTAGATAAAGGTATGAAGAAATATATATCTTATTGCCAGATTTTTAACAACTGTAACCGTCCTATAGTTTTCAATCAAAAAGTCCATATTTTTCCGAGTAGCGCCTTAAGTACCCGGAGTGTAAATTTTTATGTCAAGCAAACGCAAACTATCGCGATTCCGTATTTATGTCAATTAGTATGAAAACTGTGTAAGCGCCTCTAGCGGCGAGTAGTGCGCTTAAATACAGTTTTCATATAAATTGACGCGTTTGCTTGACATACAAACTTACACTAGGGGTACAGTATACGTATTCAGCCCACAACTGCATACTATCGAGCTGATCTGATGATGGAGTCAAGAGGTGGGCAATAGAACTCTTAAATAATAGTAATAATAATAACTCTTTAATAGCTAGGAAACCCCTCGAGTTTAGACTCATTTGTTTTGTTCTGATGATACCTATTCGGTACACTTGGTGGTGAAGGTCTGATGATGGAGCAGGGAGGAAGCCACTGGCACTCCTTAATGACCACAAGTAAACCCCTCGAGTTTTGACTCATTTGTTTCGTTCTGATGAGACCCATTCGCTACACTTGGTGGTGAGGGTCTGATGATGGAGCAGGGAGGAAGCCAGTGGCACTCTTTAATGGCCAATAGGAAACCCTTTGAGTCTGACTCATTTGTTTCGTTCTAATGAGACCTATTCGTTACACTTGGTGATGAGGGTCTGATGATGGAGCAGGGAGAAAGCCAGTGGCACTCGTTAATGGCCAGTAGGAAACCCTTCGAGTTCTGGCTCATTTGTTTCTTTCTAATGAAACCTATTCGTTACACTTGGTGGTGAGGGTCTGATGATGGAGCAGGGAAGAAGCCAGTGGCACTTCTTAATGACCACTAGGAAACCCCTCGAGTTTAGGCTCATTCGTTTCGTTCTGATGAGACCCATTCGCTACACTTGGTGGTGAGGGTCTGATGATGGAGCAGGGAGGAAACCAGTGACACTTTTTAGTGACCACTAGGAAACCCCTCGAGTTTGGGCTCATTTGTTTCATTCAGATGAGACCTATTCGCTACACTTGGTGGTGAGGGTCTGATGATGGAGCAGGGAGGAAGCCATTAGCACTCCTTAATGACCACTAGGAAACCCCTCGAGTTTGAGCTCATTTGTTTTATTCAGATGAGACCTATTCGCTACACTTGGTGGTGAGGGTCTTATGTTAGAACACGGAGGAATAAATTAGTCTTATACTTTATTATATGTACCTAATTATGTAATTTACTGCATCTTATTAAGGAAGCCAGTGGCATTCATTAATGTTAATTGGGTTTGCCATTTATTAAACTAAAAAGAAATAAATAAATATATAAGTAGTTTAAAAAACTAAACAAACACACTTTTAATAGTAACAGACTAAAAAGTACAAAATAACCGTCTATTCAGTAACTGAAATTAAAAAGCGTGGTGCGCCCTTTGCAAAGCATGAATTTCAAGATTGACAACGCACACCACGCTTTTTAATTTCAGTTACTGAATAGACGGTTATTTTGTACTTTTTAGTCTGTTACTATTAAAAGTGTGTTTGTTTAGTTTTTTAAACTACTTATATGTTATATTGGCAGTCGTGTTTTTATTTTTTTTAATAATTAAGTAATTTTTGATTTATATCTTGTAGTGATTACGTACACAAATTACATATTTTTGAAATGTACTCGTCAAGGCTTATTATTTGATACCCTTGATTTGATTGCTATAATTAAAGAAAAGAATTAACTTTTTTATTAAACGAATAAATAGCTCCGCTCTCCGCTAGCTGGCTCTGTGTAATGGACAGGCAGCCTTACCAAAACGACAGCGTTTCGTGCTTGCGGTATTGTTTCTTGTCTACGAGTATACATCCTCAGAAACTTTGGGATTTTCAATATTAGTAATACTAATTGCAAAACCTAACCGTAAAGAAGCGTCCTCACTGAGAGCATTCTTTCGTGAGCATTTGTAAACAAGCAATCGTAGGCGAGCAACAAATGCTTTCCAGCGAGCCCAGCATTCACTTTCGAGCAAACTATGAACATTCGAGTCGAAAATTCCCTTGCGAGCTTGGAGCATTCAAATACGATCTCGTTGAATGTCATTTATTTCAAAATGTCGGATAGAGCGGTCGTGGCTGTTCCTTGCTTTATTACAAGTGGCCAGTTATATTTCTACAAACATACTCATTCATTTCAATAAGTGAGTACTCGCTTTCGAGCGTTTTATTTGCGTGATCATTCGTATGCGAGCCGTTTCTGCGAAAATCGTTGCGACGCGAGGTCCACACCGGCCGAAGTTCACGCCCGCGTGTAAGCTTTGTAACGCTCGGCTCAACGTCGAATGCTCATTACACGTGAATGCTCTCAGTGAGGACGCTCCTTAAGCTTAACGTATTTACCGAACACGTTACTGAAACACAATTAATTTCGTTACAGGAATAACTACTAAAACATAGGCTTAACTCAATTTCCTTGATTAGTTCTGCTAAAGTTTGACTTGTCTGTTCGAGCTGATAAGGTTTGCGAAGGTTAGGCCAATATTTAACTGTTCAAATTAATTTCGACGTTCATAATATTATTATTTGTTTGAAGTAGGTATTAAAAATTGGTTGCCTGTAAAGTCAGTTTACGGACGATGATAATTTTACGTGATAACGTCTTTCAGAAAACATTAATGAAAAATTATGTCTAATTACCAGCGACCTCTTTCGTCAACTTCTATCACCCATCTAATTTACATGCTTGTTGAAGCATTGTGTCACTGGTGACACTGAATTTTAAATAAAATAAATAAATAAATAACTTCTAACATTCACACCAATTATCTAAGCCCATGTTAATTCATTATTATTTTTATATATTATATATTATTATTATTATTCATTAAGAAACTGTATCATGGAAAACTTGATAACGGATAAATATATACTTAAATACTTTTTGTTTGTAAATACATATTTAATATACATAGAAAACACTCAGACCAAGACAAATAGACATGTTCATGCACACAAATATTTGTCTTGTTCGGGAATCGAACCCGAGACCTGCGCCAAATCGGTCGTCAAATTTTTGTTTCTAAATTTTTGATTTACAGGGTAGAATATTATGTTACCGATAATCTTTACAGTTAATTTGACAATTATTAAAACAAGTATAATGTTATCAATTACTAGCCTTCCGCCCGCGGCTTCGCCCGCGTGTACTACACGACGTTATCCCGCGGGAAGGTGATATTTTTCAGGAATAAAAAGTAGCCTATGTCCTTTCTCAGGCTCTAGACTATCTCTGTACCAAAATTCATTCAAATCGGTTCAGTAGTTTAGGTGTGATTGTGTAACACACAGACAGACAGAGACGCATTTATAATATAAGTAAGGATTAAAAATATGCCGCTGTCTCTCTTCTACTCGGACGCATAGCGCGAGTCAGCTGCGCATAGTGCCATCTAGTGATGTTAATTTGAGCTACATATTTGTGTGATTGTGAGAAAAGTTATATCCATGCAAATTACATTAGTTTGGATAGTTTGCCCTTTATGTGGTCTTAAACCCAACCCCTGTACCAAATTTCAGGACTCTAGTGCCCGTATTATAGAACGACACTCAAGTGGAGATCTCTTCTCAAGTATGGTTAGCAAGGGATGAATGTATTCGTTGCATGTATTTGCATCCCGTCCTAACTGTACTTGAAAAGAGATCTCCACTTGAGTAGTACTATTCTATAATATGGGCCTAGATGTATGGCAAGTACTAGTTCTATTTCGAACTCAGGCGGAACGTGACATTGCGTCATCCTTTTTCGTGTGTGCAGCCGACTTTCATCGATTCATAAGACGTGATCACGTCAAAAACATAAGTAGCTACAATGATTTTTATTGTAATATTTTTTTAGTACTTACTCATTATCAGCCATTATAGGTGCCCCCTGCTGGGGCACAGACCTTCCTCATGAATGGATGGGGAAAATGGGTCATATCCCTCCACGCGGGCCCAATGCAGATTGGTGGGTATTAACGATTGCAAACGCAGCCGGGACCAACGGCTTAACGTGCCTTCCGAAGCACGGAGGTGCTCGAAATAATTAATTTTTGGTCACCCATCCCGTGACCGACCACTGCAAAAGTTGCTTAACTTCAACGATTGCAGACCGAGCGCGTGTACCACTGTGTCACGGGCTCCTCTACTAGGAACAAGTCCTACCGCCAACCAAACCAAAAGAAATATAATAAAACCCCTACCTAATGGAATTCGAACCAGGCGATTCTCAAAAGTATTGACAAAAATCTAACACGACATAGGTCAAATTCGAATACGTACTAATCTATAATTCCATAAGTTTTTGAACAAAAAAATGTACTGTAACTAGCGCCAAAAACGTCCCAGTCGCGCGCAGAGTTATCTGATACTGAAAATGTCACAAAAATGACTAAAATACAACTTTACGCGCGATATAAATAAAACTAATGTTATTGTTACTCATTCATCATCAGCCATTATAAGTCCCCACAGGTTGCTGCTACTAAAACTAACTACTTACCACACGTTCGAAGTCGCGGGCAGCAACTAGACTATTTTATTTATAATTCAGAAAACATACCATCTTCCTTTATACACTCTTTTGTATTATTATTATAGGCCCGTGTCAGCAGGGCCTGGGAACGGTTCGAAAAATACTTACCGCTTAATTAAAATCTTAACATGAGGGCCTACTCTGAAACGCAAAAGCCGAAACTTTGGTATACCCGTCCTTTTCACTCTCTAGTCAGGACAGAATCGAGTGAAAGGGGCGGGGCTAACCGAAGTTTCGGATTTGCGTTTCAGAGTACGGTCCCAACAAAACTCTCGCAAGGAGTGTAACCGATTCGCGAGCGTTAGATACCCATTGGACCAGTCTTTCCCAAAGTGGGCAGGCCCCCTTGTGGGCACTGTATGCCTAAAGGGGACAGTAAGAGACCCAGAAAACAAATGGAGGCGTTGTAGAGGCTACCCGTGCTGAGCGCCTTTGTGTACTTGTACTACCTAACTGCGCTCAGGGTGCCTACCATCAACTTTAAGACAGCGATTCAAAAATAGCGCAATGCAGAATAGGTTCCTAAAATGAATTGCTTTCTTTCGTACTATGACCTTCTAAAAACTGGATCGCAAATGAATTGCTAAATGTGAATGACCGAACGATTTGTGTCCTTATTTCTTCTACTCGTTTCTTTCACTCGATTCTGTCATGCCCGGAGAGTGAGAGGGACGGGTATAACCTGCAGGTGTCATGTTAGCTTGGCTGAGTTATAAGTCAAATAAGAGTTCTTGACAGCTTAGCGGCTGTGAAATGTTATCGAATGATGACTGAATCGCTGTCATTGATATTAAGCTGTCGTGGTACGAATAAGTGAAGCAGATCAGTTTAGGTCCTAAACAAAATCGCAATAAGAGTTGATGGTCGGGACCCAGGTCTCAAACTAAAGTTAACTCTTGCGGGTTATAATAAAAGTGTCGTTTAGAATGAATGTTTAATCTCCGCTGATATAGCTCAATAATTATTAATTTCATTTGAAGTTTTAGTGGTTTTTAAGTAGGTGAAAAAAATGGGGGGCGCTAAAAAAATCATTTATTTCCAAAGTGGGCAGTAGACTAATAAGTTTGGGAACCTCTGCACTAGACGATAGGTTTTGCTGTCAGTTTGCTATCAGTCACAATTCTTTTAGCCAATCAAAATGAACCATTCATAACGCTGCCCGAAGTTCCTCTATACCGATTGGTTAGATAGTCATGAGTGATGGAATTGACTGATGGTTGCATGACCGTCTAATGTACGCCTTATAGCCGCTGCGTTAACCTGGGTAATCGAAATGGGCGGGGCGTTTTGGGGAGAATCGCCCCCCTGCCTGTCAGTACAAAATTTCAACCTGAGCCATAACCAGATGATTTGACGTCTAACCGTCAAAGTTACAAACTATCAATATTTACTTTGCAAACTTTGCATCAATATATTTTCATTTGAGCCCAACGTCAGTTCTATTGAACAACAGTATGCAAAGGAAAAACTTCTTTATCACTTTAGTATTAAAGTTCATATCCGCTCGCGTCAGAGTTTTAATATGAAAATCCATCAGTTATAAACGACCGATGGGTTGGGAACACACGGGACCATTTTGTGAACGTTCACGTTCGTTATTAGCAAAAGTTTTGGTTTATCTATATATATAAAATCGAGGGGACATAACTCACTCATCACGAAATCTCGAAAACTACTGGACTAACGAAGATGTAATTTGGCAGGAAGGTAGATTTTGCCTAGGAGACGTCCGCTAAGAACGGATTTTAGGATGGGGGGGTTAAGGTTATATGGAACTTCCTCATTTATGGATTTAGAAGCATGAAAATTAGTACGTCGGATACTGGTTACGACTGAAAATGATCTGAGTAAGCAAAGTAAAAAAAACTCCCCCTTAATAGGGTAAAATGGGTAGATAAAGTTTATATGGAACTTCTTCATTTCTGAACTTAGAAGTATGAAAATTGGTATGTTGAATACTGATTACGATTGAAAATTATCTGCGTAAGTGAAGTTAAAAAACTCCCCGGTAATGGGGTAAAACGGGCGGATTAAGCTTATATGGAACTTCCTCATTTCTAAACATAGAAGTATAAAAATTGGTATGTTGGATACTGGTCACGATTAAAAAAGGATCTGCGTATACGAAGTTATAAAAAAACCTTTAATAGGGTAGAAAGGGAGGATTAAGCCTTATATGAAAACTTCCTCATTTCTGGACTTAGGAGTATGGAAATTGGTATGAAGGATACTAGGTCATCATTAAAAATGATCTGCGTAGGCAAAATAAAAAAAAAACCTAATAGGGTAGAAAGGGGGTTAATGTTTATATAGGGTAGGTGGGGGTTATTAAAGATACGGAGTTTGGATGTTTATGGCTTAATCACAACTAAATGGCTAAATCGATCGGGATAATTGAATTCTGGCCGGCAAAATTTCATACGGTTTTTTTAACTCGGGAAAAAGTACAGTTCCCGTGTGATACAGTTTTTTTGTTCACTTTATATAATGACTAGCGGCCGCCCGCGGTTTCACCCGCGTGGTTCCCGTTCCCGTGGGAATATCGGGATAAAAAGTACATATAAACTTGCCTCTTGAATCACTCTATCTATTAAAAAAAAACGCATCAAAATCCGTTGCGTAGTTTCAAAGATTTAAGCATACAAAGGGACATAGGGACAGAGAAAGCGACTTTGTTTTATACTATGTAGTGAAGCATGACAGCTCATTTTCGTGCAAATCAAAAAAAAAATTATGCAATGGAATAAAACTCAAGAAAATCAGTATTACACATTATTTAGCAAAGTATTGACTTGATTTTTTGCATTTTGGTAGTTCAAGAGTAGGAGAATGTCCGAATATTATTCATACGATAGTACCTCCTGTTAGTCTAGGTATCGTTACCTTCTTATGCCTAAACCACGGGTAGCGTGCTCGGCCTACGATCGATGAGGTTATGTGACTTTTGCAATGGTCTATCATGGGATTGCTGTTAAAAAATATATCGTGCTTCAGAAGACATGTTTGCGGCTGCATTTGGATTGGTTAGTACACCACAACTTCAATGGTTCATTCTCCTTATCCATCTATATGAAGATGAGACCTTAGAGAATGCCTATCTACCTACTTTCTGACACAAAATTTTGCGATGTAGTACTCGCGGACGTAGTGGCGGCCGGCCATTCATATTCCTATTTCTACTATCCCTACTATTATTATACATGCGAAATTGTATATGCTCACGTCAAAACGGCTGAAAAAATTATGATGAAATTTCGAATGGAGATAGTTTGAGACAGTGCTTCCGGGTGCTCCTACTAATAACTTCTACTGATTGGAGCACCGCGACACTCATGTCTTGATGCTAGGAAGGACATAGACCAATTGTAACCGCGGGAATAAGGCTCATTCCCATGGTAAATTAAGTTTTAGCTCGGGCAAAGCTGTAGAATGGAATTGGTATTTAAGGCAATAGTTTGAGTTTAAGGGAAGGATGATATTTAGAATAGAGACACTTTTTACCGCGGGAAGTCTCATTGTATGGAAAAATCACTTTAAGCGCGGGCTAATTTGGGGGCAGAAATTGGTATTTAAGTAAATAATTTGAGACCAAGGACTTGAGCAAGGATAATAATAGGCTACTTTTACTTTTTACTACAGGATAGTATCATATTCCCACGGGAAAATCAATAAGTAGGTATTATTTGTTTGTCCGTCTTTCACGTCCAACCAAACTGAGTAACGGATCAATGTGATTTTTGGTACGGGGTAGATTGGGAGCTGGAGAATGACATAGTTTATCCCGGAAAATATTACATTCCATCAGAATAATGTCGTGTAGTAAACGCGTGCGAAGCCGCGGACGGAAAGCTAGTACTAATATAAAATAACGCCTTTTTCCCGTAAGGGTAGGCCATGGTTACTTTTTATTTTTGTTACCTACAATCATTACATATATCTCTTGTAACAAACTTTCCAGGAGATGAAAATATACACCAATTCGAATAACTTTTACTAAACTTTACGAACGTGGCGGATTTACCAGTAGGCAGAGTTAGGCTAAAGGCTATACATCAGATATTTGGGATACGGCAAATTTCGCGCATATTTCTTAATGTAACGTCACGTAAGTACCTCGAACTTATATGGTGAGAGCTCAATCCATTAAACTCAAGCTTGATTGCACCCCCAGCAGCTGCAGCCCTTGTTTAAGGGCTAAGTACGGTCGCGGAGCACGAAGAGTTCCGTACAATGACTTGTTATTACCTAACTGTCCCTGTCGCTTCCGCGTAAATATAGTGCATCGCGCTTGCACAGATCCATTGAGACTTTGAGTGCACTGTCGAAGCACCAACAAATTGTTCAAAGGATTTCTTGCGAAGCCGGGCCGGGTCGCTAGTTATAAATAAATCACAAAGAGGCAACCCTTCTGACGCAGAAAAGGAATACGAGTTATGCGATAGAAAGAGACGCAAATTGGAGGTGAATAAAATGCTAGGCATTTAGCGTGGTGCGACGTGAATTGCACTTTATTGCGTCGTAGAAGACTAGCTATTTGTTTGATTGGTGTTGCAGAGTGAACTTTCTGTACTTGTACTATTTAGTATTCTGTGACGGCAGTCATCGCATCTGTGCAAGCGTGACGCAACCATATTTAGGCGAGAGCCAGGGACAGGTAATAACAGGTAATTGTACGAGATTCTTCGTGCTCCGCGACCGTACCTACTTTACCTAGATTTATTTCTGAGCCACTTGCTTAAAAAAGTCTATTCGAGAAAATTCAGTACGTAAATGTATTTTAAAAATAATACAGAGAAACGGGGTAGGCTCTATTTTAGAAAAATTGAAAATGAAGTATTTTAGAAAAAATCGACCAGTCTCACAACCAGCTCTGATGGGACTCGAACCCACGACCTTTTGCTATCCGGGCGACTGCTCTAACCTCTGAGCTACGGAGTCGTTGGTCAATCAAGTCAAGAGGTGTTGAGTCAGAGGTTAGAGCAGTCGCCCGGATAGCGAAGTGGGTTCGAGTACCATCGGAGCTGGTTGTGAGATGGGTAGATTTTTTCTAAACACTTCATTCTAATTTTTCAATAATAAAAATTGGATTGTGAATGCAAAAAAGTAACAGTTTAAAATAACTTCTGAGCCACTTGCCTTAAAATGTCTATTCGAAGAAATTCAGTAAGTACTTACGTTAATTTGATTTTGAAATAATACGCAGAAACGGGGTAGGCCCTGTTTTGATGTGAGCAGTATACATAATATTAAAGTTAAAAAAAATACCGCCTTTAGATTGGCCAATAAAACTCAATTATTGTCGCAGCCATTTAACGGGGCCGCCCAAAACATAATCCCGTATTAACCTAAAGCATTATTTATTCATATTTACAAAGGATTAATGCTGTCGAATTAGCCTGGAACGAATCTCTTAAATTAACGACTTATTGTGCGCATTATTTTATTATCTTTATCCAATAGAATTGTGCTAATCTTTGGGCTATTCAAGGTCCTAATTATGAAAGAGAGATAATATTGGTTTTTTAAGTAATTTTTGTTTCCATTGGCAACACAAAACAGGAGACGAACATTGCCCTGCCAGGAAAAGTGCTGAAATAAGGGGTATGTGGTTTTCGAGATATTTTCATTTTTATAAAATTCATTTCTTGAAAATTTTACAAGTCCCCGCTCCATACTAAAACAGTCAAAAATTTTATGTTTGCGACACCCTAACCAAAAAAACAATCCAACGCGCCCAAATCCATTTAATAAACTTTCCAATTAATAAGCTTGTTGTAGGCGAGTCGTTCATAGTCGAAACAACCAGTAGATGACATGAACATTAGGCCAATTGTCCGTTAGTTGAATCAACCGTAGTTCAATCAACCGTAGGTGAAATGAACAGTAGTTGAGTCGTTCAATAGTCATTATGAAAATATGTGAATCGATCGTAGTTATTTCGACCATAGTCGAAACGACCGTAGTTATTATGATACATACCCGAAATAAGGTATAATAGTCTCATTGGCTACGGGAGCGTGTAGAGCCTTTCTTCGCCAAATTGACCTCAATTACTATAAGTACTTCGATCAACAATAATACCTAGGTCTACATACACAGTTGGAGTGACAAACATGGCCGAGCGATATATGCCCACTTGAGCGCATATTTTAAGTAGTTCCTGTCATTTTTGACCTTAGGATCGTAACATTATTAACCTTTTTTCTCCGTTTAAAGGTGCCATATAAAGTATTGATTTAGTTCGTGAGCCTTCATCTAGTACTATTGTTGATCGAAGCTTAAGGATATTACATAGGTCAAAAGCTTATCGTAGATGGGCACGACTTACGCAAGTCGGACCGGGCCGCGGCACTCTCGTAGACTGAGAAATACGAAGTAGTAGATGTGGCATGCAGCGAACATCCTATTTCCATCAAAATATCACCATTTCTTCGTTTTTTCAAAGGACACTTACAAGACGTGGAATTATTAATGTAACGTCGGTTCGTAAAATTCTGAGTGCCATCTAGTATCCCCTTAACCAAGTACTTAACTGATATGAAGAGGTAATTTTGAAATAATTCTATCTAATTAACCATGAATAAAATTAATGTTACTTTTAAAGTTCGATTAATATTAAGACTAAGTTAAATACAGCAATAAATGATCTACAACACAGGCACTACAATATATCTAGATGGGTCAATTTTATCGACATCTCGATATCAGCTATCAGTGAAAACTCGTATATTCAACTAGTAGTAGTATTGACACTTTTCCGCATTTAGACTCAAATTTGGTCCGTTGTGCGTGAGTTTATTCAACTATAAAATTTAAGTTTAGTAAGTTTTGACGACCAATGTCCAATATTTATTTATTTATTTTACAATTTTTTTTTTTGTGTAAAATAAATAGGGATTGTTGAAGTTCTATGTCTTAGCGCAATTGTTTAATTTATAACGGTAATTAGTGGATAATGAGGTTGGCTGTACAATGACTTAAGGCTATACTACATTTGAATTGTTAACCTTACACTTTATTGTACAACTGTTTTTTTTCCTTAATAAAATAAAAAAAAAAATAAAAAAAAATTTTACCTAAAAAAAACTGCAACGCACATAACATCTGCCAAATTATTTAAAATTTAATACTTTTATAATAAAAGTAGGTGTGTCAGAAGTTTCGCACTGTTTTTAGATCTGTTGTTTTTTTTTTCAATTATTTGCAGAAAACATGGTACATTAAAAGTAGGTTCATACATGTCTTACCGCGCTAGCGATATGCAACATTCTGTCGTCATTCAGATATTATTAATTATCCATTTTATTAAAACGTTTTAAATGTACATACTTAAGTAATCCTAAATCAAACAAACAAACGAGTTAAGTGCTTTTGACTCGATAGATTACCGAACCATTTATATCCAAAACTTTTTAAAATAAAAATAAAGCAATAAAATTTACTGAAAGAAACTTCTTATTGTAAAAGAAATGTATGATTATTAACTTGTACATTTCTTTGTTTCATGTGCTGTTACGTGTTGTGCAGAGCGCAGCTTGAGTGAGTATAATTTTATTATCATCATCATCAGCATCTTCAATCATCATCAACATCGTCATCAGCCTTACGACACCCACACTGCGCATATTTCCTCCCCCAAGGATCTCCACAGCGATCGGTCCTGCGCTGCCTGCATCCAGCAGCTTCCGCGCTTAACCAGCCCCCCTACCGCCAAAGCGCCGTCGTCGGCTTGATTACGATTACGACGCATCATGCCATCCTTGTCATGTCTTAAACATTTGGTATAGCATGACGAGGACGGCACGATGCGTCGTAATCGGCTTCAAGCCGACGAAGGTGCTTGGGCGGTAAGGCCCCAGATCGACGGTCAACCTTGTAAGCCTGCCCACAGAAATTCATTTGGTGTGCGGTCGCCAATCGAGAACCTTTCCGCTCCATTAGCTATCGGTTATATACTTAAATAAAAAACCGCTCAAGAGCGAGTCTTATTCGCGCACCGAGGGTTCCGTACCATCATAAATTTAAATAAAATATAACGTGAAAATGTTTCATCGGCGAGGCTAGATTCGTCAGAGTATTTGCGGTGTAGAATATAGCAGTAAGTATTAGGTCAGCGCCAGCTCTTGACCGATAGTGGAACAAATATAATTTAATTGTTGATTTCTGAAAAAAAAAATACTATTTAGAGACATCGTTTTATTTTTCCTGTAATCTTCACATAAACTTCTACTTATCACATAAAATAATTTCAGATTTGTCTCTATGCAATTTTATGAGTGGGGCTATAGCCCCACTTCGAATTTTTAAGGGGGTCCTTCAGTCTCTGTTGCAAAAAAAATATAAATATTTTCATACTTGAAAAATATTTATACGAATAGGTACATTTATTTCTCTCTTATTTGCAAAATAGTTGGGCAAACGTCACCTAAAACTATTCCAAATTTCAAGTTAGTAGTTATTGAGATGTCGATTTGTGACAGACAGACAAAGTCTCACCATAAGGGTTCCTTTTTACCACTTTGGTTCGGAACCCTAAAACCAGCCCGCACATTGAGCCACAGTCGCGGCCACTAATCGCGACCACTGGTGGCTCAGTAGCCGCGTAAGTGTATATATTCTTTGGTAGCGGCCACCTGTCGCAGCCACTGAGCCACTACCATAGTATAACCAATTTTTCCATACAGTAGGCCGACGACGTAGACGTCTAGGTAGTATAATTATAAATAATAAATAAATAAATAATTTCTTACATTCACACCAATTATCTAAGCCCATTTTAATTTTATTAAATAAATAAAATAAATAAATAAATAAATTTTTGTGTAAAATAAATAGGGTTTGTTGAAGTTCTATGTCTTAGCGCAATTGTTTAATTTATAACGGTAATTAGTGGATAATGAGGTTGGCTGTACAATGACTTAAGGCTATTTATCCTTAATAAAATAAAATAAAATAAAAATAAATTTTACCTAAAAAAACTGCAACGCACATAACATCTGCCAAATTATTTAAAATTTAATACTTTTATAATAAAATTAGGTGTGTCAGAAGATTCGCACTGTTTTTTTTTCAATTATTTGCAGAAAACATGGTACAATTGAAGTCTTAATTAAGGGCAGGATCTTCCAAAAACTCTGTCTTTGTCTTTTTCCTTACGTGTGAAGAGTAATGAAAATAACCTCACTTTTTCATTTTTTCAATGTTGTTGTTGTTATTTGTGTTATTTTGAGCACAAATTCACATTTTGAAAAAGTAGCCTGAGAATAGTCTACAATATGTCATTACCTATTTTTCTATATATTATTCGTGAATTAGAGATTAATAATCTAAGTATAAAACCAAAAAAATATAAAAATAAAGAAAATTTTCTTTGTTTTTGAATTTTTTTATTGTCGAGTTATTGGTGGCTTAGTAGCGGCCACCTGTCGCAGCCACTGAGCCACTACCACAGTATAACCAATTTTTCCATACAGTAGGCCGACGACGTAGACGTCTAGGTAGTATAATAATAAATAATAAATAAATAAATAACATCTTACATTCACACCAATTATCTAAGCCCATTTTAATTTCATTAAGAAACTGTATCATGGAAAACTTGATAACTGATAAATATATACTTAAATACTTTTTGTTTGTAAATACATACTTAATATACATAGTTAACACCCAGACCAAGACAAATAGACATGTTCATGCACACAAATATTTGTCTTGTTCGGGAATCGAACCCGAGACCACTGGCGCAGAAGGTGGGTAGCCTACCCCTACGCCAAATCGGTCGTCAAAGTATGATATATATAGTATGTACGAAGTCAACGTACTTATTTGGTTTTACTATGACTTGTGGCTCGAACGCGGCCACTCGATCTCTTGCTTTGCGCCGATGCTATACAAAATGTATGAAAATACTCGTCCGCAGCTTGTGGTCGCGTTTGGTGGCCGCGACTCGTGGCCCAATGTGCGCCCACACTAATATTTCACAACAGCATACTACTGGAGTTAAGTTACATAAATAAAACCCAAGCATGCGTCTCAAAGGCGTGCTACTTATACCTCGATAAGTTGAATATGGCAAGAGTTAAGGTTAAGGCGCTACTCGGAAAAATATGGACTTTTTGATTTAAAACTATAGGACGGTTACAGTTGTTACAAATCTGGTGATCCTACTAATATTATAAATGTGAAAGTTTAGATGTTTGGATGTTTGGATGTTTGTTACTCAATCACGCCAAAACGGCTGAACGGATTTGGCTGAAATTTGGAACACAGATACTTTGTAGCTTGGAGAGGAACATAGGCTACTTTTTACCCCGGAAAAAGTCACATTCCGGCGGGATAACGTCGTGTAGTCCACGCGGGCGAAGCCGCGGGCGGAAAGCTAGTAATATATATATTTCTTCATATCTTTATCTAGATTCGTATAGTTTCAAAAACACGTTTTTATGATTTTGCCTCGACACTTTTTCTTTTCGAAAAGACCTCTAAAAAATACGAAAAGTGAAGATTATTCTTAAATGGGGAATTACTTACACTGTTGGAAATTGGTTTAATTAGTGGCCACCAATAATATTGAGGATCGTATAGAAGCATTTTTTTTTTATCGCTGTAGTTTTTTAATACGAAGTGATTTTGTGTTTTTTTTGCCTAATCTGCAAAATCGGTCTCGCTCCCGCGCGCGTTTTCTCATTGCTATCTCGCTTCAGCACATTTTTTCCGAGTATCACTTTAACGACAAAGACACCGTCCGCTAGCTCCCGTCGTCGGTCACCGAGTTGGGTAAAAGTACAATACGCTAGCAAAGCTACTCGTAGCTTGTTGGTTTCTTTCTTACGGTTAAGAAACAAACAATTTTCGTTTTCGTGTACCTACGTCTCGCAGGCGTTGATTAGGCTTCTAGGGTTAAGACGCCGCCCGCCGTCGCCAAAACAAATATGACATACATAATACAAAAAATTCTTGGAAGCAAGCCTAGAAATGCACATTAAATCGATTTCTATGCATGTTTCAGTGTATTTAATTGCTGGCTTAGTATTTTTACAAGCTTTTTATTAACTTGCCATGCTAGTTAGTTAGTTAGTGGGGGACAAATCTTGCAAGCTTAATTTGACACACTTCCCAGTGTCCGATGGAGCTGTGTATACTTACAGGTTTGGTTTAGATGACAATACAATATTAAAGTGAACAAGTGACAAAAAAGCTTGTCATAAAAATGTACAGTGCCACAACCTTTTCTGTTCCGGTGACAGCGGCGCTACGTACGATTTTCTTTTTTTTTGTAACAATTTAACCGGCCCTGACTTCTAAGAACTTCAGCCGCTAGCAGCGCTATGGTTGGACATCAACTTGACAGCAAAATGACATTAAAAAAAACACGCTAGTTTCACATTTTGGCCACCGGCACAGCAAAGTTTGTGGCACTGTATATAAGGTTGAGTTACAGTGCCACAACCTTTTCTGTTCCGGTGACAGCGGCGCTACGTACGTTTTTCTTTTTTTTGTAGCAATTTAACCGGCCCTGAGTTCTAAGAATTTCAGCCGCCAGCAGCGCTATCATGAAGCTAAACTTAATACTGAGGTAACTGGAGTTCTCACCCTGAATAAAAAAGTGTATACCAGCAAATTTGACATTTAGTATGTAGTGGCTGTCAGTTGTCTCATATGACCATACGTATTTTTTTAAAGTGTAGGTGAGACGGAAGACAGCCACTGTGTAATTTGTGGTCACAAAAAATTTTTCGTAGGTACTGCACTCTCCAGTTACCTCAGTATTAAGTCGAGCTTCTACTCTACGCTCCTCTACTCCATACTGTTCCTTCCAACTTCTCCACCTTATCTTAAAACCTGTTTCTCCTTTCATTCCTCGTCTTCGCAGTGTATTTTACGTTCTGCGAGTAACCTTTCCCTAGAAGTTCCACAGCATTCTACTGACTTCTATTCATACTCCTTCTCTGTTCACGCTGTCCGTTTGTGGAACTCCCTACCCGAGAGCATCAGGAAGGCTCAAACTTTGAGGTCCTTTAGTGAGAAAGTACGTAGTTATTTCCTTTCTTCTGACTTACGTTAACTACTTATTTATTTTATTTTATTTTTTTATTTTATAATGTTTCCTATCCTTGTCTTACGTTGTTAATATTATACCTTTATTTTATACATATACTATATTTACATTTTTTAAAAGCGCACCCACTCCCCTTCTCTCCCTTATCTTTTTTATTCTTTCCCCCAAGGTTGCCTGGAAGAGATTGCTGCTTAGCAATAAGGCCGCCTTTTTTGTACCTTTCTGTATTGCTATTGTTTTTGTTTATGTATGCTTCTGTTTGTGTGCAATAAAGTATCTTTTATTATTATTATTATTAGCTTCATGAGCGCTATGGTTGGACATCAACTTGACAGCAAAATGACATTTAAAAAAACACGTTAGTTTCACATTTTGGCCACCGGCACAGCAAAGTTTGTGGCACTGTAACTCGATGATCAGTAGCACGACTCAACTTAAGCATAACGAAAAACTTCTATAATAGACTTCAAGACAAGGTGTGTAATCAAAGTTTACCAAAATCCACGCTGTCCACAGTACCCCTAGTTTATGTAGCTTAGCCTTCACGAAACAAAGTCACAACTTTGAATAAACGAGGGCCTTTATTAGAAGATCTTCAACTGAAAAGGGTCTTCCCAACTTGGGTACTGCGTAAACATTTTGTCAAGTTTACTTTGGGTACATTTTGGCTACGTTGATGATATCTGATTGAATTTGTAAACATTGCAATAGGTTTCGCGTTTCATGTGGACTTTATCGTGTCTTGTTTATTTTATTGTAAACACGTAGATGTTTTAAAAGGTGGGATTGGTAATTGTTTAATTTGATGTGGGTGAATATAAATGGAAGCTTTATAAAATCATCGGCATACCTAGGTAGTGAATAAGAGATTTTCATCCATAGATATAAAAATGCATCTCTAGTTCCCTTGAGCACTGCATCACGCGTGAAATATATTTGTGAATTTCATTGTCCGGAGAAGGATCTCATAAAAAAAAAATAAGATCGTTGTCCGTGGTCGTCGGCTGTGCGCGATAATCTGCAGAATCACGCACCGTGGGAAGCGAGCTTTATTCATCGACGTTTTCCTCAGATGGCTAAATTGCACCTAAATTGTCAACTCAATATCTAGAAGTACGCGCCACATAACTTGGCACGTGTCCATTTCTGGAACTAAATTATGACATGGGAATTAGGCTTGTTTTTTGACTATCAGCTCCCTTTCACACACGCCAAGTTATGTTGCGCAGACCGATCGCTTTCAGTTTGAAATCCATCACTTGACGAATTTTGTAACTCCTTTTTTTAGAAAACAAATCATCATCAACTACGATTTTCATTCAAAAGCGATGTGTTTCCATCATGGTTACGAACAGTCTAGAGGTTTTATATAATTTTCCCTCTTCTAGGAAAAATGTTATAGGGACCACAAGCCCTTGAAGTAGCTTTCAGCTATCTGGCCTGATGCTCTGACCAACTAAGCTACTGAAAGGCTTACACGATTCGTCGAATTTTGCTATCACTTTGATCAGAGCATCCGGCCGGATCCCCGAAGGCGCGGGTTTGAATCCCGCCTAAAAGCTACAGGGCTCGTGGTTTTTTAATATCACATTTTTCCAATATTTATAGAATTGCATTGTGAATGCATTACGATAATTTAAAATTCCCTATTCACATCAGTAGCCGTAGCATGGAAAACTGTCTTTATGGTAACCGTTATCTAGATCGTATTATTTTGTACGAAAACCAGAGCTTTTTCGGTCGTACAAGGAACAGGGGCCCAAGTCTGCTAATTTACAAATGGTTCAAGGATCTCAATAGCGGTTTTTGACATTTTTGGTATTCTGCTACTAACTTAAGACCAATGGTATACGACTGAACTGCCATTGAACTGCCATCGGAATATTTGCTAGTCTGCTCTTCAATCGTATTACAATCGTAGCTCGATGGTGGAGTTAATCGGTATTCTTGGGTATTCTACTCTCATTTGACATTTGTTTGACAGTACTCTCAATGACAATTGGGTTACAGCCACAGTATTTGAATAAAAGTGTTTTATTATCATTGTGTCATGTTTTACTAACAATGCCCTTCATCGCGGACAATTTTAATTCTATTTGATTATCTTAAATGATACAAAAACGTTTATTGTTATCAAAACTATCGGTCATTCATTAATTTAGTCTCTTAGTAGATTTTAGAAGGCAACACCATTAACTATCCAACTGAGACTCCATTACGATTCAATTACGATTCAATTGCGATTCTTTTGAGCTGACGTACAAGTTTTTACAGAATAATAATAATTAAAATTAGCAGACTTGGGGCCTTGAAATTCTATACATAGTTGACAGCAGCACTTTGACAGCGTTTGTAGGACGGTATAGGACTAATAATTATGTAGTTTACTATTTGATTACCATAACGATAGTTTTAAATGCTACGGCTATGAACTCCTTTTTTGGGTTGTACTATTATTTATTCTGTGGTAAAAGATAATCATCGTCATCTTTCAGCTTCATTCGGAATACCATCATCGTTATTAGCGGCTCGACTCAATGTTTCCCTCTTTCACAGGACTACATCCACCAGCTCCCCTCAATTCAAGTTACAATAACGATAGTTTTTCATGCTACGGCTATAGAACTCCTTTTTTGGCTAAAAGATCATCATCATCATCTTTCAGCTTCATTCAGAATCCTGAATCATCATCGTTATTAAGGGTTTGACTCAATGTTTCCCTTGATGATCTCATGTTTTCTTCTTCCGCAGGACTACATCCACCAACTCCCCTCAAGCCAAGTTACCATAACGATAGTTTTTCATGCTACGGCTACAGAACTCCTATTTTTTGTAAAAGATCATTATCTTCATCTTTCAGCTTCATTCAGAATCCCATCATGGTTTTAGCCGCTTGACTCAATGTTTCGCTTTTCTCTAGGACTACATCCACCAGCTTCCTTCAAGCCAAGTTACCACAACTACTTTTTTGGGTAAAAGATCATCATCTTTCAGCTTCATTCGGAATCCTATAATCGTTATTAGCGGCTTCATGATCAATGTTTTCTTCTTCCCCAGGACTACATCCACCAGCTCCCCTCAAGCCAAGTCCCCGGCCGGCAGCAGCGCTGGCGCCGCGGCTGGTGCGTCCACCGCCGCTGGAGATCGGACACCGACTGCGCAGAACAAGCAACTGCAGAATGTCAAGGGGCAGGAGCACCCGCCGCATCCTTCTGTAAGTAGAAATAAGGGTTAAATTTGAATGGCAATTGAAATTCGAGAGACATACCATACGCCCGAATACTCGAAAGCGACTCATTTTTGGCAGCGTCTGAAACATCATGGCGTCTCTTTCGGATCTTTGACATTTAATGCGACATGGCGATGTTTGAGACGCTCCCAAACTTGAGTTGAAGAAGACAATTGAAAAGAAAATAAAGTACTATGAAGGATAGTAATAAAATCGATCAGCAAATATGGAACACAACAAAAAAATTGCTTTCAACAAATTCTTCTACTTTAAAAATATAGGAGGGGGCTACCGGCAAAAAAAATAGGAATATGTCCATAGGCTTCATTTTTTATTTGAAGACCATAATATTATAGACGTAATATGGACTTCAAATGATAAAGAAGCCCAAGCTCAAGCTCATATCCCTCTTTCTTAGCCAGTAGACCCCCATATCTTACTTTAGGTAACTTCAATTTATTAGACTTGACAAATAGTGCTAAAACAATTCCACGATATCAAAATAATTTACTAAAACATCTAAAATGCTTTATACAGCCGATTCGTATAAGAGTTTTTAAATTTTATCCTCAAAAATTCCTAATAGATTATCGTCTTTGTAAAGTAATAGAATCGATTAAATAATTGGTCTCGGAAAGTGGTCCAAGGTGACAGGTAAATTATTCATAATCCATTTGGTTCGTAGGAATTTTATATAAGGGTAAGCTCACATTGAGCAGAATGACGCTCGAGATTTTTTTTATACTAGCGATTTTAGTCTGACAGCATTTAGCTGAACTTAGTATGCAAAACGATGACAATATATTTTGAATAACCAATTTTGTTTGGTAACGCACATTTAATGTTTTTAGCGACATTATTATCAAGTAAATAAATATCAGACAGCAATAAACACTGCTGTTATTCCAACACGTTAGTGCTTGCTGTAGCATTAACTATAGTTCTATCTAAATGTCACTTTTTTATCGGGACTATCGGTATCATTATAATCATTTTCTTCTTATCATAATTCTATTTGGGTTCGGGTGGGACCATTTGATCGGAGTCAATTTTGGGTCATAACTAGAGATCGGATAATCGGATGCATATTTACCTAAAGTTAATATTGGGCTAAGAAATTATGGAAGCGGCTTCTTAAAACATTTTTTTTTAATATAAATCCCTGGATTCCAGGAATTTCGCGAATTCGCGAATGCAAAATTAGTTAGTAACATGATGTGGAAACGACGTCTTTAGCATAAGGTATTTATACGACCGATTTGGCGCAGGGGTAGACCACCTTCCTTCTGCGCCAGAGGTCTCGGGTTCGATTTCCGAACAAGACAAATATTTGTGTGCATGAACATGTCTATTTGTCTTGGTCTGGATGTTTACTATGTATATTAAGTATGTATTTACAAACAAAAAGTATTTAAGTATATATTTATCCGTTATCAAGTTTTCCATGACACAGTTTCTTAATGAAATTAACATGGGCTTAGATAATTGGTGTGATTGTAAAAAGTTATTTATTATTTGTTTATTTATTGATTTAAAAATTTTGATACAAAAGTGCATTCCATAACAGCTAACACCTCAACTTTAGGTAAATATGCATCCGATTATCCGATCACTGGTCATAACATAACCTTCTCATATAATTTAGTAGCCGGAAATTCAAATCATGATTATTTTGTCTTGGAAACTAATTACAGGACACTATTCTAAACACAAACAGTTGAAGTGTGTACCTTTTTTAACTGCCAAGCGTTCCGACCGCTCAATGTGCGCTTGCCCTAATATTGAACAGTAAGTATAAATAGGTTATGTCAATGTCTAGCTATTGATTGCGAGCTCCAAATGTTCAATTTAGTCAATGTTTTGGTGGATACGGTGTCTCGTATTAATGTTATTGGTTTTCCGATGATTAATATTAGAATATTAAATCATTTGTTAATTAATTTGAAAGTTCCGTTGAATTACATAGGACTTCGTTTGATCCGAATTCGTCGTTATATCATAATTATGTCCTTTGCTCTAAAAACTTAAATCTTTTTAAATTGCGGGAAAAAAGCTGTTTCGCTCAATATTTTCTTTTAACTTTGATAAAATGTATGAAACAGCTGATGTTTTTCAAATTGATTCAAAATTGTTTTCATAAAAAATTGATTTTAAAAATGAGCTCTGCAAATAGGTAGTTTTAAAGTTTATAGTCTTTCAACAAGTACAGAGTATACTGTACAGACTGATGATTTAATATTTTATATGAATGTATTTTTTTTTCAGATTTTATATTCAATGTTAGGTACTATGTGTTGTTGTATCTAAGACAATGAGGAAAAACACGTGTTTTTTAAGATAAT
The DNA here is from genome assembly GCA_949710035.1 of Crambus lathoniellus. NCBI lineage: Eukaryota > Metazoa > Arthropoda > Insecta > Lepidoptera > Crambidae > Crambus > Crambus lathoniellus. Next base: position 9,824,651 of record OX453324.1, on the reverse strand, counting down.
GTATGGTAGTGTTTAGATGTTGGTTTTTCCTATCATTGTCTTAGTATTTCGCTATATGTGGATATGTGGACTGTAAGAATATGGTAGGTTATTTATTAATATATATCTTATGTGTAGTTTTATGTCGTATTCTCTACTATCTGTGCGAAAAGGACAGTTCTTTATATAAAAAAACTAAAAATAACACGTGTATGCAAAATAAATGAAATTAAAAGTATGTCGCTGAAGTTTCAAAAAAACAATGAAAAAACACAACAAAAACAGTAAAAAACCAACTATTATGATTATTTGCAAACAAGTTTTTGCTTTTTCAAACAGAAATCATTATATTATAATAATTAATTATGTGTAAGATTGTATCCACTTCTCACGACTTTTCCACTAATTAAACATTATATTACCTCACTAACCACACAAACAATACCTTTAATAACCTAAATCACATATTATTATTATATATCCCATTATACTGTTTCTCATTTTACGCAAAGCAACGGCAATAATAAACTTCACAAAATGAATGTTCATAATCATTCCTATTTCCACACGACTGCTTCGCTCGCTCCGCTCATAAGCGAATAAGTCCGGTAACAAAAGGATAACATCCCAAGTTATATTACTATATCCCTTTCGATTAGAATGTTAATATTAGGGTTTATGTTTTGGGGAATATGAACTACCTATCATAAATTTTGTTATTTATGTTTCTACGAGCTATGCTCTTTAAATATATCCCCCTATTCCCAGTAGTCCTATCGAGTAGTGTTACCAGGGATAATTACCAGAACTAATGGGGTTTTCTTTCCCAATAGAGTTACTATAAAGCCAAATGGGAATTTTGTCCCTGGTAGACTTACTTAGAATATTTTTTTTTAATAATATTTTCAATCACTTAGGGTATACTTTTTAAAATATTTATTTTGTGTTATTACGCGCCAGCCCCCCTGGCATGAGCAACAAAAGTCGATATGAGAAGTTATCCGGTTTAACTGTCAAGACTACGTTTGAATGTCGATAAGTTTACCGCCTCTGTGGTCTAGTGGTTCATACCACCGATTTCAGACCAAGAGGTCCCGGGCTCGATTCCCAGTGGGGGTATATATTGTATTCAGTTTGGTTGGTGGTAGGACTTGTTCTTAGTCCGCCTGGCTAGCTACCACCATCTTATCTAAGTCTGACGCCATAAAAATGATGTTTTCAGCATTATTGTATTCCGGCAGTTAAGAGATAAGATAGCCAGTTCCTCAGTGATTGAGGATTCCGGGAGTAGTACGCTTCCACCTTCAGCCTTATCACCACTTATCATCAGTGTGATGAAGGCTAAGTGTTACCCCGTTGTGGATAAAAAAAAAGTCGCTCTATCATGCGATACATATCACCACAGAACACGGAAAGATTTTTTCGTGCATATCACGTTTTGAGTGGTCATGCTAGGCTTAGGTCCGGTTGCTCGTACATTTAACTTTTGTCAAAATTGACAAAAGTTAAAATTTAACTGATGTCAATTTTGACATCGGTAAAAGAAAAATACGTTGGTTATCTTAGGATTAATAGTGTTGTCTGTACTATTTTATTAACCTTCCCTTAATTACTAATGTCAAAATTTAAACCACCCCCACCCTGTCGGTTATTTTGACCGCCGTTAAATCTGTAATTTGACTGCTCGTTAAAGTAACCGCTGCTTCAACAACGCTTTTTAAATTTGACCGCCGGTTAATTTTACTTTAACCATAATTTAACCCTATAGTTAACGTAACCAAGCTTCGAGCAACCGGACCTTAGGGCCGTACTTTGAAACGCAAATCCTTTATCAGCAAATCAAAAACTTCGGCTAGCCCCGCCCCTTTCAGTCGACTCTCTCATGACTCAAGAGTGAGAGGGACGGGTATAACGAAGTTTCAGGTTTTGCGTTTCTGAGTTTCTGTTTCCAATTTCTGTGTCAATATTGAGATAAATAGTAGTGTTGTCTGTAATGTACACTTCTCTACTAAAAAAGAAAGATTTGACAAATAGAAAATGAAGTATAAATTTAGAAAAAATCGACCCGTCTCACAACCAGCTCCGATGGGACTCCGCTCAGCTGGTTGTGAGACGGGTCGATTTTTTCGAAATACTTCGTTTTCCATTTTTCAGTAATAAAAATGGCATTGTGAAAGCAAAAAACTAAATATTAAAATAAAGAAAGATTTGATTTTTTGTTTGTTTATAATGGCAATTTAAAAAAAACTACTAGACTGATAATAAAACTTATTTCACCAATAGAAAGCTATATTTTTCCGAGTAAGAACAGGTTTAAACCGCGGGAAAGTCACTAGGAAGACTAAGTACTTATATTAAGTACTAGCCTTCCGCCCGCGGCTTCGCCCGCGTGTACTACACGACGTTATCCCGCGGGAAGGTGATATTTTTCAGGAATAATAAGTAGCTTATGTCCTTTCTCAGGCTCTAGACTATCTCTGTACCAAAATTCATTCAAACCGGTTCAGTAGTTTAGGTGTGATTGTGTAAAACACAGACAGACAGAGACGCATTTATAATATAAGTAAGGAAGGATAAAAGAAATTTGTAAAAACTTAACAGAATATTATAAAACTATCATCATGTCAGCCGAACGACGCCCAATGCTGGACGTAGGCCTCCCCCAAGGATCTCCACAACGATCGATCCTGTGCCGCCCGCATCCAGCGGCTTCCCGCGACCTTGACTAGATGGTCGGCTTGCCCACGGAACGTCATCCGGTACACGGTCGCCATTCGAGAATCTTCCGCCCCAACGGCAATCGTTTCTCCGCGTTATCGCCGATACTAGTATGCTAGTACCTAGTTAAATATTACGCTAGGCAGAATAGGATTCAAACTGTTTGCTCTAACCACCAGCTGAGTGCAGTACAAACTGCGTGTTCGTTTTAATTGATCTGGTATTAGGTTTCAATGGAATCGCTACTCTCTGAGTTGGTTAGAAGGAATATTTAATATGATTCACCGAGACATATTACTTATTTAGTCATTTACTTTCGACTGTGAATTGTTTATTACTATTAAACGATGTAATTTTTATTTGATTCGCTGAAACGTGGAGATTTTAATACGAGTATTAAGTCACATTTGAATTTCTAGCTTAGGTACTACTATTTTTGGTGCGTAATCATTTAACGCAGCGACTAATAAAACTTCGGGGTAGCAAGAATAATAGTGATTGAGGATTCCGTGAGCAGTGTCATTCCACGTTCAGCCGTATCTTTACTTCACTAACATCAGGTGCGTTGAAGGCTAAGTGCAATGCAACCCCTTTGTGGATTAAAAAAAATATGTTATCATACTACTTCGATGAATTACAACGCGTTTATAGAGGAGCCCGTGGTGTAGAGCTTCGAAAGATTCACTTTTTTTAGAAATTGGGGTTATTTAGAAGAAATAAAATACAATCCATTTGCGGCGCTAGTTGGCTCATGTCAGCCCCTTAATAATAATAATAATAAATCATTTATTTCAGGCAACACAATGAAATTTTACAAAATCAGGCCCATACAATAAATACCTTACAGACTAACATACATACATTTAATAAAAATACTACTTTACCATCCTAATGTTTGTTTTCACTGTAACTAATAGGTACTCCTTTTTTGCTGACTTACCCGTACCTTGGCCTACAGCCAGCTGTAGACCTTACCACAGAATAAATACTACCAGTATTCCAACTTCGTATAATAGGTCTTTACATATGAAATTGCCGTTTTTTTCTTTTGTACATATAACTTAACAACTTTTATAATATTAGAAATATATAATTTCTTTAATATTGCGTTACATTAAGACCGTATCGAGCAACTTTTGATAATTTAATAACCACGATATTTGATTATTTACATAGAAAAAACTTATTCCGAAAGTTACGACTATTTTTGTTTCCAGAATTTCGTACTTTATTAGTTGTAACTTAGTGAAAAAAAATTTTTTTTCTCTTAACGAATGTGTCATTTAGTAGTTAAAATATCCATAAATACGTGTGTAAAATTTTGTAAATTTACATAATATTAGTCGTTAAATAATAACAAAAACGTTAGTATGGAAAAAAAATAATTACAGAAATCTCCATACAAAACGGCAATTTCATAGGTAAAGACCTATTATAAAGGTCGGAACGCGAGTTAAGAGCCATCGGCATAATGGTATGATCTTGGAAGGATCTCGGCATTCACTTCATATAAGACTCAACTTACACTGGGGCAGAAACAAAGCGAAGCGAGCGACGTGTCAATTGTTTACGTGTCAATTCCGCCTTTTATACTAGAGCGCGCGCAGTCCTCGTCGATGCGCGTTTTTGCGCGTCTTTGAGGTTGTCATTGTGGTAGACGTCTGACGCGTCACTAGATTCCGTGCCACATAGCAGAACTTGGCGTGTGCCAAAGGGCGCTGTTCGACAAAAATATGCCTAATTCGCATTTCATAATTTAGTAATTGACACGCGCCAAGTTATGTGGCGCGTACTTACTCTACATCTAGATGACGTGCATCGACGCGCGTCTGCGCGCAAAGCCGCTCGACTCCAGTCGCGAGACGACGCACGCTCTTTAATAATGGAAAAAAGAATAATGGAGAAAACCATGACACGTTGCATAGCTTCGACGCTGCGCCAGTGTGAGGTGAGCCTAAATCTTTCCAATATCATACCGAGATCGAGACGATGAGTCATGACTCGCGTTCGACCTTTTATACGAAGTTGGAATACTGTTAGTATTTATTCTGTGACCTTACCTCTGTATCAATTACGTAAGAAATGCTTACGTGTCCCTTTTGATTTGTTGCTTGAAAGGCGGTTTTGTGTCTTTATTTATTTTGGGGATTTGATGCAATTTATATTGTCTACCTAATACATAAACTACTAGACTTTCGCCCGTAGCTTTATCTGCGTGGACTACAGGATGTTATCCCGCGGGAATGTAATATTTTTCCGGAATAAAAATTGGAGTCAACAAATAGATATCAAACACAATTTCACATCCATACTAATTTATATAAGTAATATTATAAATGTTAAAGTGTTTTGTTTGTTTGTTTGTCCATCTTTCACGTCAAAACAGAGCAACGGATTGACGTGATTTTTGGTATGGCGTTATGTTGTTTGGGAGCTGAAGAGTGACTTATGCTACTTTTATCCTGGAAAAACATTACATTCCCGCGGGATAACGTCGTGTAGTCCACGCAGGCGAAGCCGCGGGTTCAAGGCTATTTTAGTATATAGATACTGTTTAAGTTCTACCCAGTTGGTGCCAAAATCAAAACATCTAGAATTCGACGACTTTGTAAGAAACGCAGAAGCCTCAAGTAGTATGAATTGAACTCCGATCAACAATAATAAATAAATAATAAATAAATAAATAAATATTTTCTTACAATCACACCAATTATCTAAGCCCATAGTAAATTTCTTAAGAAACTGTGTCTACGTGAACTTGATAACGGATAAATATATACTTAAATACTTTTTTTTTGTAAATACATACTTAATATACATAGAAAACACCCAGACCAAGACATATAGACATGTTCATGCACACAAATATTTGTCTTGTTCGGGAATCGAACCCGAGACCTCTGGTGCAGAAGGCAGGTAGCTGACCCCTGCGCCAAATCGGTCGTCAAACAATAACACCTAGTTCTAGATACATACTTGGAGTGACAGATCTGTCCAAGCCTCATAAGCCCACTTGAGAGTTAAATTATAAGTAGATTATTTTGACAGTGTCAATAATACTAAGGTATTTCAAACTTGGAACTCATCTTGACATTTATAATGTAAGATCGTAACATTCGTAACCTTTTTTCTCCGTTTAAAAAAAGTCAGTCTGGCCATATAAAGTTTTCATTTAGTTCGTGACCCTTCATCTAGTACTATTGTTGATCGAAGGAATTGAAGTAATAATGTTAACGATCATAATATCTTCTCGACCGATTCCCGATTCCGAAGTTGTATCTAACTTCATCGGCAGTGGCCACAAAACTAGGTCTAGACTCAGATCTAGACTTCTAAAGCAAGAACTGATTGAGTAACAAGTTCTATAGGTTACGGCCTGCTTTAGTTATAATGGAATGGAATGACGTGTGACAGGGTTGGAAGATGTAGAATTAACTGCCTGTGTAGTGGTGCCTGTATGGCGTCAGACTTAGATAAGATGGTGATAGCTAGCCAAGCGGACTATAAGAACAAGTCCATGCACCAGCCAAACCGAGTACAATATGTACCCCCACTCGGAATCGAACCCGGGACCTCTGAGTCTGAAATCGGTGGTGTGAACCACAGACCTCAGAGACGGTTTGGAGATAACCAACTTAGTTCAACGAGAATATATGTATTAAGAGGATATAATATTGCATTTACTTTAAATCCGGCTGAAGGACCAAATCTGATCGAAGGTTTCAATTACGAGGTTGAACTTTTGACCGACCCGTAGAAGCTTAGCTTCGGGCAAGTGTGAGTAGGGATATTATATCGAAGATTATACATTTAAAGTAAGTGGTTGAGATTTTATTATTAATGATTTATTACATATGGCGTCAGACTTAGATAAGATGATAGTAGCTAGTCAGGCGGACTTAAAACAAGCCCTAACACCAACCAAACCGAATACAATATGTAACCCCACTGGGAATCGAACTCGGGACCTCTGGGTCTGAAGTCGGTGGTGTGAACCATTAGACCTCAGAGGTGGTTAAATTGAAGATAATCAACTTAGTTGAACGAGAAAATGTTATTATGTATTAAGAGGATATAATATAGCATTTACTTTAAATCCGGCTTAAGCACCAAATCTGATGGAAGGTTTCAATTACGAGGTTGAACTTTTGACCGACCCGTATAGGAGCTTAGCTTCGGGCAAGTGTGAGTAGGGATATTATATCGAAGATTATACATTTAAAGTAAGTGGTTGAGATTTTATTATTAACGATTTTTCCTTTCCTTTATTAACGATTTATTACATATGGCGTCAGATTCAGATAAGATGATGGTAGCTAGCCAGGCGGACTTAGAACAAGCCCTAACACCAACCAAACCGAATACAATATCTATCCCCTCTAGTGATCGAACCCGGGACCTCTGTGTCTGATACCGGTGGTGTGAACCACTAGACCTCAGAGGTGGTTAAATCGAAGATAATCAACTTAGTTCAACGAGAATATACAGGGCGTCCCAAAATTAACTCACATGGAGGGAAAGTACCTTAAATACTGAAGATATAAAATTTTACTGAAAGGAGACTTCATTTTTATTTTAAAAAGAAGACGAACTGCATTCACTGAATTTTGAATAATCACTTGTCTGAACTGGGAATCGAACCCGCTGAATGTAAAAAAAATATTTCTCTAATTTAATTGTACCGATCGAAAGACTCGATTATACCTAAGCATTTCTTCTAAATAACATAGCATCTTAAATAAAAGGAAGACTACGAAATTTAACATTTAATGTTGAATAACAAGTTTGTGCAGCGTTATGGATAGCCTTTCCTGTGACTGTCGTTCTCAAAACTTTAACATTTCAATGTATTACTAATGAGTGAAGATTGGAGCAATTATCATAAAGTGTTTGATAAAGTTATAATGTGTTAAGTAACACCAGCTCGATTGGTTTAAAAATGTTTGAATAGTTACTTTGGTGCGGTCTATTCCAACATATGCCATAGTCGTGGGACGCCCCCAGGGCTTCCAATGACTATGTCACATGGTGGCATAGACCACACCAAATACTGTAGATAGAAAGTTTTATTGAAATTTATTTTTATTTAAATAACAATAGAACTGCATTCAATTTTTTTTTTTAATAATGGCATGTCCAAACCGAGAATCGAACCCGCACGAAATTATTCAAACTTTTTAAAACCAATCGAGGTGGTGTTACTTATCACATTATCAAACACTTATGATAGGGAATTAGGTATAATTGCTCCAATCTTCACTCATTACTAATACCTACATTGAAATGTTAAAGTCTGTATTGAGCACGACAGTCACAGAAAAGGCTATTCATAACGCTGCACAAACTTGTTCATCATGTCAGCCGAACGACGCCCACTGCTGGGCATAGGCCTCCCCCAAGGATCTCCACAACGATCGGTCCTGCGCTGCCCGCATCCAGCGGCTTCCCGCGACCTTGACCAGATCGTCGGTCTACCTTGTAGGGGGCCTGCCCACGGAACGTCGTCCGGTACGCGGTCGCCATTCGAGAACCTTTCCGCCCCAACGGCCATCGGTTCTCCGCGCTATGTGTCCCGCCCACTGCCACTTCAATGATGCAATCCTTCGAGCTATGTCGGTTGTTTTAGTTCTCCTGCGGATCTCATCATTTCTGATTCGATCGAGCAGGGAAATACCAAGCATCGCTCTCTCCATTGCTCGCTGGGTGACTTTGAGCCTTCTTATGAGACCCATAGTAAAAGACCACGTCTCACTTCCATAGGTCATTACTGGCAACACACACTGGTCAAAGACTTTCGTCTTGAGACATTGAGGTATTTCGGACGCGAATATATGCCGGAGCTTCCCAAACGCTGCCCATCCGAGCTGGATTCGACGAGAGATCTCTTTCTCAAAGTTGGACTTACCTAACTGGACCGTCTGTCCTAGGTAAACATAGTGGTCAACAACTTCGAGTGTAATGTTCCCAACATTAACTGGAGCGGGTGCAACATGGGCATTGAACATGATTTTCGTCTTGTCCATGTTCATCTTAAGACCCACTCTTTGCGAAGCATTACCGAGATCTTCGAGCATTGTGTTCAGGTCTTCCAAGGTCTCAGCCATAAGAACTACATCATCAGCAAACCGTAGGTGCGTTAGGTACTCGCCATTAATGTTGATGCCGCATCCTTTCCAATCCAGCAGCTTAAAAATATCCTCCAACGCAGCTGTGAACAGTTTGGGAGAGATGACATCTCCCTGTCTCACACCTCGCTGTAGTTGGATAGGATTAGAGCTCTGGTTCTGTAATCGGACCGACATGGTGGCGTTTTGGTATAAGTACCTCAGCATCTCGATGTACCTGTAGTCTATTTGGCACCTCTGGAGAGACTGCAGCACCGCCCAAGTCTCAATCGAATCGAAAACAAACTTGTTATTCACCATTAAATGTTAAATTTCGTAGTCTTCCTTTTATTTAAGATGCTATGTTATTTAGAAGAAATGCTTAGGTATAATCGAGTCTTTCGATCGGTACAATTAAATTAGAGAAATATTTTTTTTACATTCAGCGGGTTCGATTCCCAGTTCAGACAAGTGATTATTCAAAATTCAGTGAATGCAGTTCGTCTTCTTTTTAAAATAAAAATGAAGTCTCCTTTCAGTAAAATTTTATATCTTCAGTATTTAAGGTACTTTCCCTCCATGTGAGTTAATTTTGGGACGCCCTGTATATTGTATTAAGAGGATATAATATTGCATTTACTTTAAATCCGGCTTAAGGACCAAATCTGATCAAAGGTTTCAATTACGAGGTTGAACTTTTGACCGACCCATAGGAGCTTAACTTCGGGCAAGTGTGAGTAGGGATACAAGTGGACCTAAATGTCAATAATTTAACTAACATTTTTGATAGCTGGCTTTTACATGACCTTATGATTTCAGTATTGTAATCAATTGAGCTTTTCATAAATAAACGAGAGTTTTAAACTCTACTAATATACAAAATATTTGTAATTAGTAGAGTTTAATAATTTTAAGCCGCCTCTGTGGTCTAGTGGTTCACACCACCGATTTCAGACCAAGAGGTGCCGGGTTCGATTCCCAGTGGGGGTATATAATTGTATTCGGTATGGTTGGTGGTAGGGCTTGTTCTTAGTCCGCCTGGCTAGCTACCACCATCTTATCTAAGTCTGACGCCATACCAATGATGTTTTCAGCATTCTTGTGTTCCGGCAGTTAGAGATAAGATAACCAGTTCCTCAGTGATTGAGGATTCCGGAAGTAGTGCGATTCCACTTTCAGCCTTATCATCACTTAACATCAGGCGTTATGAAGACTAAGTGCTACCCCGTTGTGGATTTATAAAGATAAACCCGTTTATTTTATTGAATTTCATTGTCAGAGACATCTCTATCGGTAGCACAGGTGCTCATATGCCTTCCGCCCGCATGGACCATTGGACGTCATTCCAGGGGAACGTGATATATTCCGGGAAAAAAATGTAGCCTATGGCACTCTCCAGCTCCCAAACTATTCTCATACCAAAAATCAAGTCGATCCTTTGCTCCGTTTTGACGGGAAAATTAAGTATTTTAGAAAAAATCGACCCGTCTTACAACCCGGAGCCATCGGAGCTGAAGGCCTACTCTGAAACGCAAAATCCGAAACTTCGGCATACCCGTCCCTCTCACTCTCTAGTCGGGACAGAATCGAGTGATAAGGGCGGGGCTAACCGAAATTTCGGATTAGCGTTTCAGAGTACGGTCCCTGGTTGTGAGAAAGGGTCGATTTTTTCTAAAATACTTCATTTTAAATTTTTCTCAGATTAATTTCTTTCTTTTACTTCCGACATCAAACTTGTCTATGAATCTGCCTGACTTTTATTTACCTACTTACTGCTTTTTTTTTATCAAAGAACCCTACTTTTTAACAATCGCAGAAACCAATATCCTTTGTTTAAAGAAAAAGCGGCTCCAATAAAGACGATATAAACCTGTGTACATTGTCCTTTGGGCTTAAGGAATACCCTGAAGGGCTGATGAATAATTCATAATATGCGAACGGAAGAAATAAATTTATATTTACCTATGTGAAATTGGCTGATCAAATCAATTTTGTTACAGTCGGTTGAAAAAGGGTGTTCAATAGCGGTTGAGTTATAGAAATAAATGTTAAGGCGATACTCGGAAAAATTATGCTGAAGCGAGATAGCAATGAGAAAACGACGCGCGCGAGAGCGAGACCGATTTTGCAGATTAGGCAAAAAAAAAACACAAAATCACTTCGGATTAAAAAACTACAGCGCTTTTTAAAAAATGCTTCTATACGATCCTAAATATTATTGGTGTCCACTAATTAAACCAATTTCCAATAGTGTAAGTAACCCCATTTAAGAATAATCATGAATATGCGTATTTTTTGAGGTCTTTTCGAAAAGAAAAAGTGTCGAGGCAAAATCATAAAATCGTATTTTTGAAACTATACGATTCTAGATAAAGGTATGAAGAAATATATATCTTATTACCAGTTTTGTAACAACTGTAACCGTCCTATAGTTTTAAATCAAAAAGTCCATACTTTTTCCGAGTAGCGCCTTATATAAAACTTTTGCGTCACTGACTGACTGACAGACAACGCACAGCCGAAACTACTGGGCGCTAGAAGCCTGGCATGTATGTTCCTTGGGGAGTTTAGGGGAGCACTAAGAGAGGATTTTTAGAATTTCGCCCTCTAGGGGGATCTTCTTCTTCTTGTCGAGTCTTTGGTTCGTAGATTTATTTCACCTATAAATATGATTCGCCCAGTACGCAGCCAGGTCAATCGCTGCATCAGATGCCGCCATTATTTCATCCATGTTGCACGCATTTGGGGCCAGCGGGCAAGAGAGCAAGTGCTCCATAGTTGGCTCAGCGGTTCCGCAATTACACGGGACCTGGGACTCGTTGGCGTAACCCCATTTGAATTTGTTACGCCCACAGCGGCCCATTTGGGTCCGGAGTCTATTTAAGGACTTCCATGTGGACCATGGAAGGTCATGACCAGCGGGAAGCTCTTGTGCGGGCTTAACAAATCCAGGAGGGGGCTTATATTTATTCTGCCACACCCTGATTCTGGCGTCGCGAGGTTGTGAGGACAAAGCTTTTGTTGAGGCGATAAAGCTGTGGCGACTTTTCAGTCGAGCAATATGAGGAGTGTGGCCGTAGAGAGGATGTTTATTATCATTCTCTTGTTTGGATTTCTCTACGGCACATGCTATCTCTCGGCGAACTGCGGGAGGAGCTTTGCCCGCAAGCGGGGGGCATCTAGGGGGATAAAAAGTCGGTCCACGCAGCGAAGTCGTGGGCGGAGCGCTAGTCGTTTATATAATAACTAGCCTTCCGCCCGCGGCTTCGCCCGCGTGAACTAGATGACGTTATCCCGCCGGAACCTGATGTTTTTCCGATAAAATGCAGCCTAAGTCGCTATGCGCTACAAAACTCCTTAAAATTAGAGGTTTTTTATTATTCACAATGGGGTAGCACTTAGCCTTCATCACACCTGACCTGATGATAAGTGGTGATAAGGCTGAAGGTGGAAGCGCACTACTTCCGGAGTCCTCAATCACTGAGGAACTGGCTATCTTATCTAACTGCCGGAACACAATAATATTGAAAACATCATTGATATGACGTCAGACTAAGATAAGGTGGTGGTAGCTAGCCAGGCGGACTAAGAACAAGTCCTACCACCAACCAAACCGAATACAACATGTACCCCCACTGGGAATCGAACCCGGGACCTCTGGGTCTGAAATCGATAATCGGTCTAGTGGTATGAACCACTAGACCACAGAGGCGGTTAAATCTGACGTTTCGTTTTATACTGCCTTTCTTCTTCATAGTTCACTTCCCAAATATCTTCTTCCCGTAATAGATGCATAGATCTTACCCTCACCGCATATGAGCCACAAACGCAGCCACTTGTAGCTAGAAGAAGAAACAAGTTACGACTACTTACTGTGCGGCGAGTTCATATAATACTAGCGGCCGCCCGCAGTTTAAAATAAAAGCCGCCGGATAAAAGAATCCTATGTATTATTCCAGCCTATAATCTATCTCTGTTGCAAATTTCATCCAGATCCGTTCAGTAGTTTTTGCGTGAAAGAGTAACAAACATCCATAGGTACATCCATACCATACTCACAAACTTTCGCATTTATAATATTAGTAGGATGTATGAAAACTACCGATGGCCGTTCCGGCGGGAAGGTTCTCGAATGGCGACCGCGTACCGGACGACGTTCCGTGCGTGGGCAGGCCCCCTACAAGGCGAACCGACGATCAGGTGAAAGGGCGCGGGAAGCCGCTGGATGCGGGCAGCGCAGGACTGACCGTTGTGGAGATCCTTGGGTCGTTCGGCTGACATGATGATGAAAACTACAGGATAATAGGTCGGTGGCAGCGGTTTGCGGTTGTGGTTCGTGTGTGGCCCGGGCGTAACTTGTGTAGAACCACGTCGACTCATCAAGGATCATGTCATATTAATAAAACTCTTGTTTGAGGCCAAAGGGGCCAAAGGGTATCTATGAATTATTCAAACGCCTAGCAGTCGTGTAAAGGAGTTAATTTGTGGGTCAAGTCGTAGGAGACAGCGATTTAGGTTAATAATAATTGGTATGGTCAAACTTTACGGGAAAATCTGTGGCAGTGAATGTAAAGCCTAAGTAAATCTAATCTAATAGCCCTAATGCTAATGATGATCTGATGAATGTAGGTTGGATAGCTAGAAATAACTCTTTATAAAACCATAGTAGTTCGCAGTATCTTCCAAACACTGATTGTGTCTTATGCTACTCTAGCTTATACAACAGCTTCTACTAATACTGTTTATGACAAAATAAGTGTATTTTTTGTGTTAAAGTCGACCTTTTTAGTTCGCCTTTTCGCCGAACATACTGTAATACCTATTTAATGTGTGCACTAGAGAATATTATAATAAATTAAAAAAAAATATTTTCATCACTAACTAGGCTTTAAACTGAACGGATTAAAGTTTACAAGATAAACATAATTTAATTTTCATTTCGACGTCCCAAATCCCACACCGTTTTACTGAACATAATAAAGTTAAAGCACTTACTAACCAAATAAGCGATCTTAACCACATAACTCGAGCAAAATGCCTCTTAACGAACTGATAAATTGCGTAACCAAAGTAAGCTTTCGAAGGCCCTTTACACGCTATATGAATTTTTTCAGCGACTCAAAATCGCATTTGGAAGTCGCGCGACTGCATTGAGATTATACCGCTGTGCTAATGAAGTAGCCTAAGCATTTTGTTTTATTGTAAATGGCTCTCCGCGGTTTCGCCCTGCGTGGTACTCATTCCCATGGGAATATCGGTATCAAATATAGCCCATGTTAGTCAGGAAGAATGATGCTTTCTAATAGTGAAAGAATTTTCAAAATTGGTCCAGTTTGCAGTCGTTAATACCCACCACTCAGCATTTAGATCGGTGGGTCACAGCACAGCCTATTTCTCCTATTCGTCCTTTATGTACTTTATGGACCCATACCACAGCCAATGCCTCAGCCATTATCATCCACTCCAGATGCAACCTTGATGCTGGCCTCGATCTTCAGACATAACATAAGGAACCGACCCTAGACGGAAAACATGTCGCGAATGTCGCGATTCTGTCGTAAACCCGTTAACTACGCGTTTGTATGACAAAGTCTCGCAGTGTATAAAGGCCCAAACAGTTTTAGTACAATCTTGTAATCTAGTTGACTCATCAGGGCTCGTCACGTTAATAAAACTTAGGTTTCAGCCGATGGGTGCCTTTGAATAATTCATAAACCACAGCGTTGCTGTAAATGATTTAGTTTTGGTACAAGTTGTTAGTGGAAGAGATTTTATAATTTTCCAAACTGAACTGTTTTAGTGGTTTAACTATTCTGATAATTATTTTACACTCCCAGTCTCCTGAGTTCGAGTTCAGTTGTGAACCGCAATTTATTAAAAGGTATCCTTACAACAGTCAGCATGTACTTGTCTGAAAGCTTCTAACACTTAACTACGTGATGGTGTTAGCCACAGAAAAATATCTTTCCGTGTTCTGTGGTGTTAGCTGTCTGCCCTCCTTATAGTTCATTTATTGCGCTTGACACCCGTAGAAACTGTTTTCATTGTCGCACTCAACCTTAACTTGTCCGCGATAAACAAAACTGACAGTATCACTCCGCGAAACACTTTCATGATTTTTGCTGTTTTTACACAGCAGAATCACTGGATTCCAGTGATTTGACAGTTTAAACCCATCTACACGATTGAAATTATTCTTTTTTTTATTCCAATCACTTCTCTGACCAGTCTTGGGAGATAGTCGCGTTCTGACGAAATGATTTGAGGGTTATAAAACTCAATGCAGTAATAAAATAGTTGGAACTTTGTAACAGAGTTATAGATAGATAGATGTCTATATTAACATAGAATATAAGCTGGATTAGTATCGGTTATATCGGTTATATTAATAGCATAGGCTACTTTTACCCCGGGAAAATATCTCATTAGGCGGAAACATCTTGTAGTTCACACGGGTTGAGCCGCAAGCGGCAAGCTAGTCTTTTATAAATTGTACCACACGACAAAATGAGAAGTTTCGCAGTCAGAATATTTACCCCGGCCGACCGCTACGTAATTGCTGTTACCACTACAATCCTCTTTTTGTTGTTATAAATGTAGGTTTTGGTACACAATATGTATCTTTCGTGCAGAAAGCATATAGCGCTCCGTACCTTCTCGCGCCTCACGAACTAAAACAATAGCCACATATGGCACCGACTGTTTTTTTAAACGGAAATAAGGTTACGAATGTAACGATTTTACGCCATAAATGACAGAAGTCACTCTTGAAGTGCTCTCTTATTTCTTATCGCTTATAACTTATAACAAATAAATACCTGAACCAAAATACCGCAACACTCCAAAATATCGTTCTAAAAAACCCTAACCCTAAAAGCCTCTGAAAGAAGTTGGTACATTTCGATCCATTTGACCCTTATTGACAACCAGTTGAATAATTTATATAGGCGAATGTTAGAGGGTTGAAGGACCCAATGGACCGGAAATGGAAAAGGTGCTTTGTAGCTTAATAATGGACGTTATAAAAGCCTGTGGCGCAGTGGTAAGGTTAGCTTACGATAGTTGAGGTTAAGCCACTTTCGCAGTGGTCGGTCACGGGATGGGTGACCAAAAATGTACTACCTCGAGCTTCCTGCGTGCTTCGGAAGGCACGCAAATTCACTAATCCGCATTGGGCTCGCGTGGTGGTCATGATCCCATTCTCCTTATCCATCCATAAGGAAGGCCAGTGCCCCAGCAGTGGAGGCATTAAATAGCATCGAAGTTAAATGTTTACTAGTTGCCGGTGACATCGCTAGTCTAACAAACAAACATATAACGTTCTGATACCAAATTAGATGGAACCCATATTATGGGTACAACAGCCTAGAAAATACATCAAAGAGTTAAATTCAAGATCCAGTTTAAATGAGAAATATATTATTTATGACGAGACGGAGACGACCTCCTTGGCCGAGTGGTGTGTGCAAGTTTTTCAAGGTACCGCTGTGGTACCGCTACCTCTGGAGGCCCCGGGTTCGATTCCCGGTCGGGTAAATATTGAAAAATGAACTTTTCAATATTTTTTTAAAATTTTTACTTTTTTGCATTCAGAATGCAATTTTTACGGTTGAAAAATGGAAAATGAAGTATTTATAAAAAATTTACCCGTCTCACAACCAGCTCCGATGGGACTCGGCCTTAGTAATTTCTTCTTTAGCGATTGTCAAATATCTGGAAAGGTATTTCTTTCGCCTCGCGTGTGGGGGTAGTAATATCTTCACATTGATGAAATTAACGCTGGCTATACGAATAATGTATCTTAGGTATATATGTAAGAAGTATTTGATAAATTCGACGCTTCTCGTAACGACTCCGTAGCTCAGTGGTTAGAGCAGTCGCCCGGATAGCGAAAGGTCGTGGGTTCGAGTCCCATCGGAGCTGGTTGTGAGACGGGTCGATTTTTTCTAAATACTTCATTTTCCATTTTTCAATATTTCCTTGGGTCTGGGTGTAATACCCGTCGTTGTTTCCAATTTCCATAACACTAGTACGTGCTAGTACTCAAGCCACTAAAGTTTGGTATTGGACCTATTGTGATGGTGTCCGATATTTATTTATAAAATTAGAAACATTGGATATTTAAATGACAATAATACATTAAATTATATAAAAAAACTATTTCATCGCATCAAATAAGCTTAAAAAATAATCATGACATTGAAAAATTTAAAATGAAGTATTTAGAAAAAATCGACTCACCCGTCTCACCGTCGATATTTCTAAATACTTACTTCATTTTCAATTTTTCAATAATAAAAATTGCATTGTAAATTCTAAAAAGTAACAATTTAAATAATCATGACATTGTCAAAACCATTCGTCTAAATTCTTTAACAATAAGATACTGAATCAGGTAAGTACTAACAATATCTACAGTCAGTTCTAACAATTAGCAAAGCTGTCAAAATCATAAAATCACGTAAAACAAATACTTTTGTAACAACATCATGATGATAATTCAACGCAAACTGAGAAAATTATCTCACAAAGAAGTGTAGTCGTAAATCTAGTTGGAAACAAAATGGTTGACAAATAAAAAAATATTGTGCGTCAATAAATGGAATAAAAACTCTTTGACGTTTTCCAAAAAAATAAAGAAGTGAACTCCATGAATTTCATAAAAAGAAGTGTCGTTTAACGATAAAAAAGTGAACATCAAAAGTTTTAAATAAAGAACTGTCCTTTTTTTCAATGTTTAATTAGTTTTTTTTATTTTCATTCTTCTCGGTGATATCTCTAAACTATGGACTCTTTTTCCATGCTTTCTCCTTCAAAAATGGTAGGTAGAAGAGGTTGTATATGAACAGAATAGAAAATATATAAAAAATATAGACCAAAGCTTAAAATAAGTTTTTAATTCAGCTTAAGACTTTTTGATTATTTATTTTTAAAATAAACGCTTCAATTTTTGATTCAGCCAGCTTTCTAGTAAATAATAATTATTACGGTTTGTAATAATTATTAAATAAGTAATGCCATTAAGTTCCGTAAGTTTTTTAGAAGCGTTTGTAAATAATATTTTGAATAAGTAATTTTTGAAAGCTTTTCAAAAATAGTATTTTTTTATTTTATCGCCACATTCAACTGGAGTGATTTTTGCCTCACGTTTTTGATAAAAAAAATATAAACACGGTTTTAACACTAAAAAATAGAAATAGATACTAGATCAATTAACACTCTAAATAATTTAGATTATAACCAAGCACCATTCATCAGCAAATTATTTATTTTATTTATTGTATTAAATAATGCATCATTTTTCTATGTGGAATAAAATGTGATTAGTTTTTCAGTAAGTACTTAAAAAAACAATTATGTACATACATAAGTCACATGAAAAAAAATCGACCCGTCTCATAACTAGCTCCGATGGAATTACTATTCATTTTCAATAATAAAAATTGCACTGTGAATGCAAAAAGGTCAAAATGATAAAAAATCACATGTTTTACCACATAATTATATTTTTATTAAGTATATTATTTACTTTTATTATATCGTGTGACTATAGTAGCTATAGTTTTCATACTTTTTAATAAAAAAAACGGCGTGAGGATTTTTGCTTTTCTGCAGTATTTAATTTTAATGATAGAAAAGTTTTTTAGCGTGTATATTTATAAAATTGGTTTCTACAAGTTATTTTTTTTTCTCTTTATTTGAATTTGTTATGTTATTTTAATAAACATAATAATATGACACGTAAGTATAACCAGGTGATTTTTAAGCAATTTGATTGAATTTTATTCTGAAATATGCAAAGTAAAATTATATTTTTTTGATACTTACAAAATGTCATCTTTTTTACTTTGCATGCTGGAGAGTAAGATATAAAAAAATCTCTCTGAGAACGATACTAACACAAAACACATGGTTTTTGATTGCATTGAAATCAAGTATTATATTTGATGTCAATTTTGACTGCAAAATCTTTTAATTAGTAATATTAAAATATTATTTTATGTGGCAGTTATTTCAAAATTGCAGAATTTAAGTGATTAATAATTATGTGAATAAAAAATCTATATTTTAAAATTCCTTATAAAAAATGTTTATTGTTCAATCGAATCCATTGAATCATGACCTATTTTTACCCAAGCCCATTTCAAATATCTAGAAAGCATGGATATTATTCAGAATTCATTTAATATACTAGAAGCTATAAAAGCAGGATTTTCTCTCTGACGTCGCTAACTTTAAAAATGTGCAGTGAAAAATGTCCTTCTCAGTAATTGAACGGAAATTCTGTAGATTTAAAATTTATAAATAAGCTTTGAGTTAACTTTTCGATAGAAGTGTGTTTAAAACTCTGAGAAAATAATATGACTATTAGTTTATCGGCAATATTTTGTATTTTTGTTGTAAGTTTTCATATCTTTTTGTGCAACTATTATCAATATTATTCAAAGAATAGGAGAGAGTGGGAGGATAAATTGTCTAACATAATGTCGATCGATCGATTTAGATCCCACATTTGTTGTTAAAGACAGTTAACAAAGATATTTTGGCAATATATCGCGGTCGTATGTTCGTTTGGCCGTAGTGGGTATATCTTTTAAACTGAAAGATATACTTAAAAAATAAATATTATAACCTTGTTGAATTTCTTATAAAGATATTAAAAACAAAAAAGTATTATTTATTTTGAAACAACTGTCTCATAGAAAAAATTGACATCAAATTGGATTTTTTTCCACAGATTTTAGTGCACGTGTACAAAACTTTTTTTCACGGAGTTGCGTTTGGTGACGGCGAAAATGGCGAAAACATCATGTTTATTTAATACTTACATTATTTATTTTAATTTTTAGTTTTTTGCATTCACAATGCAATTTTTATTACAGAAAAATGGAAAATGAAGTATTTAGAAAAATCGACCCGTCTCACAACTAGCTCCGATGGGACTCGAACCCACGACCTTTCGCTTTCCGGGCGACTGCTCTAACCACTGAGCTGAACTGAACGACTCCGTAGCTCAGTGGTTAGAGCAGTCGCCCGGAAAGCGAAAGGTCGTGGGTTCGAGTCCCATCGGAGCTAGTTGTGAGACGGGTCGATTTTTTCTAAATACTTCATTTTCCATTTTTCTACTTACATTATTTATTAATTAATTGTTATTTAGAATTTCATAAACTTGGGCAGAGTTGTAAAGTGCTCTTTAAACGGTGCGATCGAACGGTCGTTACGATATTTTGTCGTTTCAGACTAATCGTCGACAGGCGAAACGACAAATTAGCCCCCTGATTCACTCACAACCGTTTGACAACGGAATCAGATTAGAATTTTGTGTTTTGTCTTTGTCTATTTTGAAGTAAAGTCAGTGCCAAACAGAGGATGACTCACGCTAGACCATGTCGGGTCCGAGCCGAGCGTCGGCTGGCTGACTAATATTTACATATACGTTGCTCGGGTGTCACTCGACTGCCGCTCGGTAAAGCGTGGAGCGTTTCCATACATGTAATATAAGTTGACCCATGCTACGGCTGACGAACGCTCAGCCCCATCACGGTCTAGCTTGAGTCATACTTAGAGGTTTGACGCTTTCAACAAATTATTAGCAAAGTGTGTCATGATTCTATTGGTTCGACTTTCTATCGATCCTCACGATATCGTTTCAGTTAATCGTAACGACACAGATCGCACCGTTTATAGAGCCCTTTAACATGGTAATTTAAGACTTTAATCCTCTTTAGACAAATTAAGCTGTGTTAACCATTAAGTGTTTAATTTAACATTGAATGAACGCAAATTTTAGTCTAGAGTCTTTATGGTATTAAATTTTGTCAACTAATGTGCGCTGGATATTGCGGCAAACACATTTAAAGTTAAGCAATTAAAACTTATAAGTTTTGCTTTCTCTTAATCAAGATTTCCATTCATAATTATGATTGCATAAAAATAAATGTACATTTATGAAATGTCTGTAGATTTTTTTTAATGCTGTATTTAATAATTTTTAAGAAGGCTGTTTCGCGCATTGTTTAGAAATCGTCTAAATCAATTACTCTTATAATAGGATTCACCTTTCAGTCGTTCATACAACCTTTTGAAAATTTTATACTGAGTCGAATTCAAGGAGATTTCCTTTACTTTGGTCATGGAATAACTAGCAAAATATCTAAGTAAATAAAAATTTATTTAATATACAGTGAGTGTTAAATTCTTAAAAGATATACTTACACCGTTTTGGTTAAGTAAAGTGAGTGCCAAACAGAGGATGACTCACGCTAGACCGTGTCGGGTCCGTGATAAGTCGATTGAAAGCTAGATATTACAGAGCTTAATTATAGTATTTAGACACCAAAAAGTACCTACCTATAATTCTGATCATTTTAATTACAACTGTAAGTAACCCGAAGCAAAACTTGATGATATTTAGTCACCTAAAGTCACTAAAAATTTGCCCAGAGTCTTTACAATTTCGCCCAGTACTCCAATCTCACCCAACTTCGCCCAAACTCGCCGTCACCAAACTTCACTAGTCGCTTTTGCCGACAAGTTGGCACAACTTTAAAGTGTCACCACTTGCTGACAGATGGCGTTTCTTCAGAACCGCTCCATCTCGCTGGTGGACATGTACATCGACAGCTCGGAGCCGTCGGAGAATGTCGGACAGATACACTTCTCGTTGGAGTATGACTTCCAGAACACTACTTTGATATTGAGGATCATTCAGGTATGTAAACTTAATCATTAAGGTACGAGTTGGAACTGCGGGCCAATCGCCGTAATTCTATGCAGCGCGTCTTCATCGCATTTGGGTCTTGACGTTTGACTTCGTATTGCCGTAATGACATAACGACGCACACGTCACGCAAACCTATAGTCCTACAATCCTGTCTGATCCGGTGACATCCGTGACAGAGGAACCACTTGCATTGCAATACGAAATTAGCTGTCAAAATAGACTGTCGTATGAAAACAGTTTTAGTTTCAAAGATTATCACCGGAACAGAAAACGTTGTCGCACTGCCAAAGCCGCGCGTTATCATAAACGGTTTTGCACGTCAACTGCACTTCAACTGCACGTACACTTGACTAATGCGTCATAGAATTACCGCGATCGGGGCCCTGGGCGTCGAACCGCAACTGCAAGCGGCATATCGCCGCGCCATACTAGTTTCTAGTTGATGTTTCTTTGTTTTGTAAGAAATCGAGCGACAACGCTTGCAGTTGTCGTCCGACGCCCGGTTCGAATCCTACTTTTATTATTATAAATGTGAAAATTTAGATGTTTGGATATTTAGATGTTTGTATGTTTGTTACTCAATCACGCCAAAACGGCTGAACAGATTTGACTGAAATTTGGGACACAGATACTTTGTAGCCTGGAGAAGAACAAAAGCTACTTTTTATCCCGGAAACATATCACATTCCCGCGGTATAACGTCGTGTAGTCCACGCGGGCGAAGCCGCGAGCGAAAAGCAATTTGAAAATAAACCAGTTAACGTTCGTTTCACGTTAAGAGGGTTCTTAACGTACCTACCGATTGCCTATACCTAGCCAAAATTCCTCTATTAAGTACTTTTCGTCAGCAAAATATCACTTTTTTTATAGTGTTCAGGTAAGTATATAAATAACAAAATTACATTTGCGGTTTTTGAAAATGTGTTATATCTCAAAAAGTGCTTACTATAGTAAGCTCTCTCGTTCATATCAATTTTCGTTGAAAGTTACATTAAGATCTACAGCATATATTTTTTCTAGATTTAATTTAATACAATAAGGCCAAGAAGCAACTCAACATTATAATTTGTCGTTCGTTTAACAGAACAATCGTAATGGAAACAAGATTATTTGAAATGCTCACAAAACGATAACAGATTATAAATTGCTTGTTCACGAAACAAAAACGATTTGTTCAAACAATCATATTTTATGAATTATTGACGAACGATTTGAGCAAATATTTAAACCGAAATAATATAATGAATTATGTAAAGTAGAAATTAATTGTTATGGCGATGTTGACGAAAATTTTACAGATTAGATAATTCTCTATGTTGAAAAATTATTACTTTTTACCTACCTATTTTTGTTTACCTTTTACTCGAAAGTAGATATTGTTATTGTTGTAAACACATCTTAGATTTTAGCGAGAGCTGTTCATTGAAATAAAACCACATATTTACGGATTTAGATCCTGTAGTTGTGGTACTGTTACAATAAAAAATTGCGTTAGAACTTTTTACGTAGGTACCTATAATGTGTTTTTACCGTAAATAAGTTTTTAGTAAAAATTTCATTTTCATAACAAGTGTTTTGCTGACTGTACTTAAGTATTGTATTGTCATCTAAACCAAACCTGTATACAAAATTTCAGCTCCATCGGACACTGTGGGTCAAATTAAGCTTGCAAGATTTGTCCCCCACTAACTAACTAACTAACATGGCAAGTTAATAAAAGCTTGAAAAAAATCGAATGGTTGAGAATGTCCTTTAATTTCAAGTTTCTTTCAAACAAAACACAATTTTATTGATTCTGCTCATTTCTATATGTGAACTTTATCGCACACTCTTCCGTACGTGAAATCCGGTAATTCATACGAAATGTGTTTTTACAAACAAATGTTAATGAAATGTTGGTATAATACTTATAGAAATGTTATCACCTTTGAAATACTTAAAATTTAAATGTATGTTTATTACAAATAAAAATAATTGTTACATAGGGTAGGTAGGTACTAAAACTTCAGCCATATCACTACTTAACATCAGGTGTGATGAAGGCTAAGTGCTAACCCGTTGTGAATTAAAAAAATCAGCCACATGACTTACACAAAAATTAGATTATCCAAAATTTACCTGACCATAGTTATCACCTGTATTTTTAATTGTAAAATCTTCTTCCAGGGCAAGGAACTCCCCGCCAAGGATCTGAGTGGCACCTCCGACCCTTACGTGAGGGTGACCCTCCTCCCGGACAAGAAGCACCGGTTGGAGACCAAGATCAAGAGGAGGACCTTAAACCCGAGGTGGAACGAGACGTTTTACTTCGAAGGGTTCCCTATTCAGAAGCTGCAAAGTCGGGTGAGTGGTCATAGTAGCTTTGTTTTCTCCGCTATCAACATCGTCAGAATCATTACCATTACCACTAATAGCATCATCATCATCGTCATCATCAAACCAGCTGGAAACCAAGATCATGCGAAGGACATTGAATCTGATATGGAACGAAACGTTTTACTTTGAAGAGTTCCCCATTCAGAAACTGCAGAGTCGGGTGAGTGATGATAGTCGCTTTGTTGTCTCCACTATCAGTATCGTCAGAATCATTACCATTACCACCAATAGCATCATCATCATCATCGTCATCATCAAACCAGCTGGAAACCAAGATCATGCGAAGGACATTGAATCTGATATGGAACGAAACGTTTTACTTTGAAGGGTTCCCCATTCTGAAACTGCAGAGTCGGGTTAGTGATGATAGTAGCTTCGTGGTCTCCATTATCAACTTTGTCAGAATCATTACCATTACTCCACACCATTATTATCATCGTCACCGTCACCATCATCATCAGACGAGCTGGAACCCAAGATCAAGCGGAGCACCCTTAACCAGTAGGGCCAGCACAACTTAGCGCGACTCTTTGTAGCGCTCCTTCCAACCAATCAGCACATCGATCGCCTTAAGTCACGCGTCTACGAGCGTTCTGATTGGTCGAAAGTGCCCACGACTCTTTCTCACTAGAATCGCGCGCAAGTTGTGCTAGCACTACTGAGGTGGAACGAGACGTTTTACTTCGAAGGGTTCCCTATTCAGAAGCTGCAAAGTCGGGTGAGAGGTCATAGCTTTGTTGTCTCCACTATCAACATCGTCAGAATCATTACCATTACCACCAATAGCATCATCATCATCATCGTCATCATCAAACCAGCTGGAAACCAAGATCATGTGGAGGACCTTGAATCTGAGATGGAATAAAACGTTTTACTTTGAAGGGTACCCTATTCAGAAGCTGCAGAGTCGGGTGAGTGATGATAGTCACTTTGTTGTCTCCATTATCAACATCATCAGAATCATTACCATTACCACCATTATCATCATCGTCATCGTCACCATCATCGTCAGACCAGCTGGAACCCAAGATCAAGCGGAGGACCATCAACCTAAGGTGGAAGGAAATGTTTTACTTTGAAGGGTACCCTATTCAGAAGCTGCAGAGACGGGCGAGTGATGATAGTAGCTTTGTTGTCTCCATCATCAACATCGTCAGAATCATTACCATCATTATCATCATTGTCATCGTTACCATCATCATCAGACTGGCTGGAACCCAAACGTTCCGAGACGTACGGAACGAGACGATTTACTTCGAAGGGTCCCTATTCAGAAGCTGCAGAGTCGTTAATGGAATTATCATAGTTATATGGTGCGGAATTGTAGATACAAGGGGGTGGGGGGGCAATTGGGCAATCGCAACACATACATCTTTTTATTCATTGTTATTTTACCACGTGAAATAAGCTAAGGGAATACGGGCACTTGCCTTATTTTTATACAAACATGCATGAATAAAACTTTTAGTTTATTTCTACAATGATTTCTTTGCCTGATAATTTGG
The DNA here is from genome assembly GCA_949710035.1 of Crambus lathoniellus. Classification (NCBI taxonomy): domain Eukaryota; kingdom Metazoa; phylum Arthropoda; class Insecta; order Lepidoptera; family Crambidae; genus Crambus; species Crambus lathoniellus. The sequence continues at coordinate 9,799,245 of OX453324.1, read as the reverse complement.
ATAAACGTTTGTGTTTCCAATACGCATTCCAAATAACTTTGTAAGTCTCTCCGTTTCCCCACAGAGAAAAACTTTGTAATTTTGTTCACGCTCCATACGTTGTTCTATGAAATTCAACTAAAGCTCTACATTTTTTGCAGTTTGAGGATGTGGAGAGATTCCCAAACTTATTTCAAATGAATTTCTGAAAGACGAACATTTATCCAACACATTTGATACAAAAGTTGTTGTAGAAATAAACTGAGAGTTTTATTAAAATTACCACGAAGTGTGCATGTTTGTATGAAAAAATGCAAGTTTCCGTTTTTTCTGCAAAGGGGTATATTATTAGTCTTCGTTGAAATTGGTCATGTAGGTACATGCGTATTTATTTTTCTTATTATATTTCAGGTGCTACATCTCCACGTGTTTGACTACGATCGATTTTCGAGAGATGACTCCATTGGAGAAGTGTTTCTACCACTTTGCCAGGTAAACAAAGTGGTTTATTGAATATGCATGACTGTTAATCCAAACTTCTATTCTACATTATTAATACTAATATTAGGAAGAGGAAGGATTTGTAAAGTATGTATGTAATGAATAAATTCAAAAACTACTGGACCGGTTTAAAAAATTCTTTCACTTTTAGAATGCTACATTATCCCTGATTAACATAGGTTATATTTTATCCCTATAATCCCACGGTAACGGATACCACGCAGGTTAAGGATCAGCTAGTATATTATAAATGTGATAGTGTGTTTGTTTATTTGTTTTATTTGTGTGTAATAACATATTTTATTGCTCTATAATCTATACGATTTCTAAGCTATGCTTGGTATTGGGCATGTTATGACAAGGGATGATAGAATGATAAAATTTGGATGGATGGACAAGGAGGGCAAGACCGCTTTAAAAAGATGGATCGATTCAGTTGGTAATGATATGAATGAAAAAGAAGTAAATAAAGAGAGAGACGTACCGCCCGACCTCAAATAAATAAATAAATATTGGACACCATCACATTTACATTGTTCCAATACCAAACTGTAGTAGCTTGAGCACTTGTGTTATGGAAATTGGAAACAACGACGGTAAGGGTATTACCACATACATCTACACCCGAGGAAATATTGAAAAGTTTGTTGTCAATATTCACCAGATACATCTAGAGATAATAATATCGGTATCTTGAAAACCGGTGCGGCCACTTGGCCACGGATGTCGTCTGAGAATGAAGATAACAGTGCTTCCGCGTGCTCCTACTAATTACTCCTACTGATAGGAGCACCAGGGCACCCATGTCCTGATGCTCCTACTGCTAAAGGAAATTGTTAAATATCAAGTAGGAGCATTAAGACATTACAAAAATAGCTTCCTGGTGCTCCTACTAATTACTCCTACTGGTAGGAGCACCAGGATACCAATGTCCTGATGCTCCTAAACTGCTAAAATAAATTGTGAAATGTCAAGTATGAGCATTAAGACAAGGAGAGGATAATGATGAAAATTTCTAAGCTCAGAAACTAGTACCTAATTATAGAATAGAATAGAATAGAATAGAAAATTATTTATTCCACACACTGTAACACATTACAATCAAAAACACAAGCAGGATAAAGATACATTGAACAACATAAAAAAGAAAAATAAAACACACATACATTATCTAGAAATATACAGAGCACATTGTATCTAAGTGAGCAACGCCACAGCGGTGGAAAAGTCCCCGGCTCAGCATATGTCAGAGCGAAAACAAAATGTTCGCTTTGACGCTGTTTTTCAGACGGAGGCTAGGGGGGTACGAGTATGTATACACATATAATTACAGAAATCAGATGTGTACACATACATCATACGTCTTCGAGTCACACTTTCTCGTCAGAGTATGTACTGAAATGCAAAAGATGTAAACTGTTAACAAGATAAAATAAATAATGTCAAAGATTAATATTGAATATATTACAATTGTATAACAAATGAATAAAATAATGTCAAGATAATTTTAATTAATATAATATTGCAACTAAAAATATATATAATTATGTGTCAAATTCAATAATCATCCCATCAGAAGCTAGATAAAAGAAAAGCCATCGGCACATGCAACATTACGGTCTATCAAACTGGATGGACAACAAATATTTTTTTGTTTAATATTTAACAATAATTGACTCGTACGTACCTAGTCACAGCAAAATTAATTAATTTATTCAGTTGAGGCTGGTACAAGGACTTGTGAAACAGAAAGAAGCTAACCGCTTCTGTGGTCTAGTGGAACACTCCACTGATATCAGACCCAGAGGTCCCGGGTTCGATTCCCATTTCATTTCGGTTTGTTTGGTGGTAGGACTTGTTTAACGTCTGCCTGGCAAGCTACCACCATCTTATCTAAGTCTGACGCCATAACAATATGTTTTCAGCATTATTGTGTTACGGCAGTTAGAGATAAGATAGCCAGTTCCTTAGTGATTAAGGATTCCGGGAGTAGTGCGCTTGCATTCAGCCTTATCACCACGTAACATCAGCTGGTGTGATGAAGGCTAAGTGCTACCCCGTTGTGGATAAAAAAGCCCGAAGGCGGGCGCAGCGAGAGACCTTTGCTGTTTTTAGGGTTCCCGAGCCGAATAGCATAAAACGGAAACACTTAAGGATTCGTCATGTTTGTCTGTCTGTCTGTCTGTTCGTCCGTCCGTCCGTCCGTATGTCACACAGCCACTTTATTCCGAAACTATTAGTATTAGACAGTTGGAATTTTATAGGTAGATGTATTCAGTGAACGGTTTTACGATTTTTTTGCAAAAAATAAAAAAATAAAAATTAAGGGGGGCTGGCCATACAAGGGACAGAAATTAAAACGAAACTATATACAAGAGGGGTATATAGAAAAGTCTTTAAAAATGACTTTGAGGTCCACTTACCTACCTATTAAACATTATTAGAGCAAGAATTGACAGCGTCTGTAAAACGCATTAATAAAAATGTGTTATTCACAAAGGCTTTTTCCTTAAATTAATTTTCAGCCATTCAAATGAAAATACGCAAAATGAAATACGAAATTGGCTCTCAAATTAATTAAAATCTTAAGTAAATTAAACTCGATTAATGTACTGAAATTAATGTTTGATCACCAAACTTGAATAAACAACAAAACAGACGTTATTACGCACCTAGCAGTATTAATTAAAACAACATAGAAATCTAAATTATTTAGGAAACGCGAAAGGAAGTATTAAGCGCCTACGAAAGGCGAAATTACACAAGTTGTAGATACAAACTTTTGCTAAGTTATTTTGCACAGGCGTTCACATAAACTCTCAGTAAGGTTATTTACATCAATTTGAAATGTTAAATGACTTTCTGTTGTTTTAGTTTTAATTTGTTTAAATAAGCTTTTATTGAGGAAAGGAGCCAATTATCATTATTGTTTGGATAAAATTCCTTCGAAGAATTTGGTTCGTTCGTATGTTAAAAAGCAGTAGGTACCCAAAATCAACACTGATTTATTTTTAAATGACATTGATTCCGTGAAAAGTAGCTATTAACCATTTTTATCAGTGTTTACGACTCCATGAAGTCATTACGGACCATGCAATAATACTAATCACATAAACGTTTTTCTCAGGCAAAGTATGAACCTTCGATCTTTGGGTTACCATACATATTATTCTGTGACCATACCTACCAGTCCTAACTGGTATCACTACGCCATCGGATCCGACAAAGGTTTGTAAGTGGACTTGAAAGCTACTTAAAGGGCTCTTTTTTCTATAACCAACAATTTTTCCTATAATTTGGTAAAGAAATAAAATCTTAAATCAATGTTGTTGACTTAATTCTCAACCATCAAAGTCCTAGTTATTATTCTCATCCCTGTCTTTCACTCTGAATATGAGCGAGAAGCCACAGCAAGAGCACCAAGATCTCATTCTCCATCTCTCTCTTTCCAGGTGGACCTGAGCGAGAAGCCCTCTTTCTGGAAGGCCCTGAAACCACCAGCGAAGGACAAGTGTGGGGAACTGCTGACGTCACTCTGCTACCATCCTAGCAACAGTGTGCTCACGCTGACCCTGCTGAAGGCGAGAAACTTGAAGGCTAAGGATATTAATGGGAAATCAGGTGAGCTATCATTGTGTTATGTTACATTATGTATTTATGTCGCAGGCGGATAGTTGAATCCGCCGGATAGTTAAGTATGGCAGCATGTACTCCTCGGAAGTCCTGTAGAACACGTGATAGGTTAGAAGATTTAGTGGCAATTTTTTTTGTAGCTCCGACAACTTATGGAAAGATAAAATAGCTTACGGAAAAAATTATCATAAGCAGCATGTTTTATTTTATTAGTTCCATTAACGACCACTTTGTATAAACTAACAAATTAGGTAGGTACCTATAGTATATGTAATAGTATAGTATAGTATAGTATATGTAAGTTACAGTCAGCGTCAAAATGATCTAAGCGTTCAAACCTACCAAAAGTGTCTGAAGATTGAAGATGGAGTTTAATTTAATATAAAATAAGTAAATTAGTTGGGGTGTACGGTGTATCCAACAAATTTATTTTAAATTAAATTGAATTCCATTGAAAAAATTATTTTAAAGAAACTTCCAATATATTCGTGCTCATAGGTCTCCGTGACTTTCTGACATTCTATGACGTAAGAGAGCACGTGACGGGTCGCGCGCGCATTGAATAAATAGGCAGCAGACACATCATTTCTAGAAGCGGCAAAAAAAGAAAACAATTTTTTGAAAAATTTAACCCCTTTAAAAAATGATTCTACTCTCGATTCTGAACAAACAATTTTCTCAGTTTCGCTAAAAGTTTCGTTACTTAACACGTTGTATATCTTGTCAATGTAAGTATAGTGACACAAGCTTTTCTGTTCCGGTGACAGCCGTGACAGAGGAGCCACTTGCAATACGAAATTAGCTGTCAAAATGGACTGTCGTATGAAAACTGTTTTAGTTTCAAAGATAATCACCGGAACAGAAAAGCTTGTGGCACTTGTAGTACCTATAGCCATATTTAGACTTGCACCGTAACAGACCGTAACTTACAGTTACGCTTTGCAACATGACGTATGTCGCTGAATGAATGACCTACTAATATAGTTCTGTATATTTAAATATAATGTATTTAAATTAAATCGTGCTCTTGTGTTGTGACCCTAGACAATACAACATGTTACTACAAACATCTGGTTTTACTTAAAACGCACCCACGTTTCATCTACTTCAACATATTTCACCAACGTGTTTTCATAAAACCCAGACTTGACAAACGAACTGATTACAGCGAAAATGAAAATGAAAAATGGAAGTGGAACCGGAACCCGACCAATATAACTTGGACCAACTAAGTAATTAAACTTTGTGAGTTAGTAAAAAATTGGACCGCCAGTAATTATCATATTTATGAGTCGTTTTGATGGTTCGAAAAAATATAGGGTTACTGGATATAAGTTTCTTGTAAAAATGTAATTTTAATGACAAACTTTTTTGCTGTACCTATTTAATTGTATTGTCATCCAAACTAAACTATTATGCAAAATACTAGCGCAATTGGATACTGGGAAGTAGGTAACATTTGACCAAAATTTTACCTAAACTGACATATAGGAAAAATGTGATAGTAAAAAACCACGAGCCCTATAAGTAGCTTTCAGGCGGGATAAGCTACTTATAGGGCTCGTGGTTTTTTACTATCACATTTTTCCTATACTTACAAAAATTGCATTGTAAATGCATAAAAATAATATAAAATCTAAACTGACATACATACATAGCTACTTATAAGCTAGTAAAACTGACCTAGGTACCTAGATAGAAATTACATATTGTGATAAAAATATTGAGAAGGATATTTTTTTACGAACTCGATTATTCTGTTAAAATCACAGGTTAAAATTATACTCTTTACGTCAATAAAATAGGATTAATGAATCGCCAAATGTTTTTCGAAGCGCAAAGCTCGAGAATGGTTAAACGAATTTAGATGAAATTTTACATACATAGGTATAGCGGTCTATATGACCATATTAATTTGACAGTTCATATCGTATTCAATCGGCTGCAATTTGTATGGAATGACATTTATTATGTACTAGCTGACCCAGCGCGACTTCGTTCCCGTGGCCCTACCCCCTGCTCCACCCTACCCTACCCGTACTCTACCCCCTACCCTACCCCTACCCTACTCCTACCTCTACCCCTACCCTACTCTACCCCTACTCTACCCCTACCCTACTCCTACCCCTACCCTATCCCTACCCTACCCCTACCCCTACCCTATCCCTACCCTACCTTTACCCTACCCTACTTCTACTCTACCCCTACTTACCCCTCCTTCCCCTATTTTCTCACCCTTAAAACCTTCCTTGGACTTCCACGAACATTTCAAGACCAAAATTAGCCAAATCGGTCCAGCCGTTCATGCGTGATGTCGTGACCAAGGGAAATAGGGATTCATTTTTATATATTAATGTATGATACAATATGAACTGTCAAATTAATACGATTGACTTTACGCAATTCCATAGCTGGTATTGGATGCATTTTATCCCGATATTCTTACAGATATGGGAATCGCGGGTAAAAACTAAATAATAAATATAAATAATAAATAATAGGTCTTTGCTTGAAGTAAAGTACAAACTAATGAAAATTAGATCAACTTCGATACAGACTATTAGCAAATATTATTCTAATAAATAGGTACGTCTTATAAGTATTATACCTACCTAGATATCTATGCAAAATTTCTCGATTTCGAGATATTGTGGTAATAACATATTACAGGCATAAATTCATAGATATGTGTTTTATTTAGGTAGAGACTGCAGCTGACAATTTGAAAGTTAATAAAACTTTCATAATATTATCATAATGAGTAACTATTGATTGTGTAAGGTGTTGATTGATGATGCTTGATTAAAATAGATCTGATCACGTATTAGAAGTGCCAAGTTATGTGGCGCGGCGCGGACTCTATCTGGAAAATTTGACTTTTGTCGTCAATCCAAGGTCAAAGATTGAAAGTTACGTTACTTATGCCCGAATACTCGTACCTACGCTACTTATCTTTGGGAGCGTCTCACACATCGCCCTGTCACTTTAAATGTCAAACGTATGAAAGAGATGCCATGATGTTTGAGACGCTCCCAAAGATAAGTAGCGTACGAGTATTCGGGCATTACTCATCCAATTATTTTTAAATTATACTTGCAATGAATCGCGTACGCAATTCTAATTCTTATTAATAGAGTAATAAAGCATAAAAATGAGTCGTTTTGCTGAATTAATGGCTGGATCACAACAAATGAAGAACGTTTTAAAACAACGTCTTACGGAAAATTGTTTTCTTTTAAATTTGTTGGAAGATAAATTTGGTATTTAAGTCTTTATTTATTGCAAATTGGTTACATTATTAATTTCAAGTTGGTTTGTTTAAGAGGGGACAAAAGTTTTATGACGATGTTGCTGTGATTAGGTACGACGGCTATGCGACTTTCAGAATGGTGATATATGGGATGGGTCACAATTCTACATAATCTATACTAATATTATAAAGAGGAAAGATTTGATTGTTTGTTTGTTTGCATCGAATAGGCTCCGAAACTACTGGACCGATTTAGAAAATTCTTTCACCATTAGAAAGCTACATTCTTCCCGAGTGACATAGGCTATATTTTATCCCGATATTCCCACGGGAACGAGTACCACGCGGGTGAAACCGCGAAGATCCGCTAGTATATTATAAAAGCGAAAGTTTGTGACGAAGGATATTTGTTACTCTCCCACGCAAATACTACTGAACGGATTTAGATGAAACTTAACAGTCATATAGCTTATACATATCAGAATAACACATAGGCGGTTAACCGTAACCGCACGGAGCTCAACTGGATCTAAATGGCCGAAGATTACGCGACTTCAGTGCTGAAGGAAATTACGTAGATTTTTTTCTTATTTTGATAAAAATTTAAAATAACATTTAAATCAATGGGCATTTATAAGAAAACATAGTACCGATTAGTTAAAAAAAATTTGAAATACATTTTTTTTTTTTTTGGTTTTAACTCTTTTCCATTTCAAGATTTTTTATTCTCGTTTGTAGTACCTTTGTTGACGCCACGTATTTTAAATCTGTAATAGCTTAAGAAAAGCATAAAATAATTATTCAAAAGCTCATTTTCTTGATTTTGTCTCCCATTTCATGTAACCGGAAGTTGATTAATTTCCTTAATTTAATATCTCCTCGTAAATCCTAATGACGCATTTGTTAACGTCCAATTATAAAAGATTGATTTCCCGGAATAATTTTGTTTATTTAATTGTATACAACGTGTAAATACTTTTAGTGAAACTGAGAAAATAGTTTGTTCATAAAGCATAGTTTACATTAGTCGAGCAGCTCGGCCCTAGAACTGGGCCGAGTAACTGAGGTACTACTCGACTCGGCTTCCACCGTTTACATTAGTCAAGTAATTGGGCCCAGCAGGGTTGCCAGATGTACGATTTAAATCGTATTTGTACGATTATTTACAACATTGTTCGATTCCAAATTTTCAGAAATTTTTGGATTTTGTATGAAGTACGATTATTATACATATATTATATACTTAAACAATTTTTTTTGTGTTTAACGTACGGTTCTCGATTTTTTGCACCTGGCAACCCTGGCCCAGGAAATAACTCGGCCGAGCAACTATGCTCCGCGCGAGACCACTCGACTCGCTCAGTACCCCTAGTGTAAGTTTTTATGTCAAGCAAACGCAAACTATTTCGATTCCGTATTTATGTCAATTTGTATGAAAACTATATAAGCGCGCTACTCGCCGCTAGAGGCGCTAATACAGTTTTCATACAAATTGACATAAATACGGAATCGAAATAGTTTGCGTTTTTTGACATAAAAACTTACACTACAGGCACAGTACTCCGCCCAGTTTACTCGCCCTATCGTTTACATTGGTCGAGTTAGCCTGCTTTTTGTCCCTCGCTACTCGACTCGGCCGCCTACTCGACCAATGTAAACTATGGTTAACGACGCTAAAAAGCGGAACTGCTGTAACCCACAAAATGAAAAATGTTCACCAGAGCCGAAATACTTTTTAGATTTCAGAAATTCTTTTTAGGAAATAGGGCTGTACCTTTTGGTTTTTTTTTATATTTATCATACTTATAGATATTTTGAAATATTATGTGATCACTTATAGTGATTTCATAAAACAAAAAAATCGCCAATATTACCTATCAAATCTACAATGAATATTTAAAAAGAACAAAACGTACAGCACAATGAATAAATGAATATGAACATGAATATGACTACCTAGTTCTTCTTTATTTCAACAACAAAATACCGAAAATTCATTGATGTAGGTATGTTAAGGCCCGTGGTATCGCCAACGACCTTGGGCATAGAAGCGTGGCCTAATTTTCCCGCCCGCTACCCGCACCAAAACAGGTTAAACACACGTTTCGTCAAAACTATGTATTATTTTAGAACGAAAAATGCTCAGTTTTAGTTAAACAAGTTAGCAATCTTTTCCTGAAAGAAACGTGAAAATATCACTTGTAATTTAGAAGCAGTAGCGTATTTCAAGTTGAAAAGAGCTTCATTTCAATGTTATTTTTTAATAGTATCTTAAATGCTCAGATTGAAGTTTATATACCAATATTTAATATATATTCATTCTGGATTCATCAGTAGGCTAATTTATGAGTTTTAAGGCCTCAAAAATGATCGTTTCACGACTTCATGCGCCTTAAGGTTTAGAGGGTGGAAAACGTTATCTTAAATCCTTTAGTTAGCTAATTTTACTGAAAGGAAACGGAAAGGAAGGACGAAAAGGAAGTCCGGCCGGAGCGACTCCGTAGTTCAGTGGTTAAGAGCATTCACCCAGACAGTGAAAGGTCGTGTGTTCGAGTCCCATCGGAGCTAATTGTGAGACGGGTCGATTTTTTCTAAAAGGTACTTCTGTTTCAATATTTTCCATAATAAATAAAATGCATTGTGACTGTAAAAAGTAAAAATAGTAGATTGTATTACAAGGGACCAAAATAATATATTTACGGCGAGGGCGTTATTTTGAATCCAGAGCGCAGTGAAGGATTCTAGAGTAGAATCTCGAGCGCAGCGAGGGATTCTAAAGTAGAATCCTGAACGCAGCGAGGGATTCAACATACGCCGCCCGAGGTGAAAATAATTTTGCGGCCGAGTAATACACTCTGCTTTTCATCCCCCTCTATAAGAAAAGCAGTAAAGACAACTCAAACTACCTACTTTTCTTTGTCGTTCGGATACATCATAGCGCTAGTCGGCCAAGAAAAAAAAATTGAGTTTTGAAATAAAAAAAAAATTAAATAAAAAAAAATATTTCCATCAGATTCCTTATAAGTATCTTCGGGGATGCCGTAGGGGAGTTGACAATTTTGATAGATTTTAGCTACGTTTCACCGTTTACGAGATATTCTCAATTTTATAAAATTCCGTTTTTGAAAATTTCTCGGTCCCGAAAAAAGTCCCGGCCCCATACAAAATCAGTTGATTTTTTTTTAAAGTACTGCACACCCTTCGCTACACTCCAACCAATGCTTCTTTTGAAAAAAATTTGAAAAAATGTTTTCATCCCATCGATTCGAAAAGCGATGATTGTTTATCTAATAACAGGGTCCAAAACGATTCATTGTTTACCTGTTATGACAAGAGGGTATAAATGAGATTTGAATTTTGAACAGCTTTATAACAGGGTCCAAAACGATGAGATTTGAATTTAGAACATAATTAAAGAAGCATTGGTTGGAGTGTAGCAAAGGGTGTGCAATACTAAAAAAAATCAACTGATTTTGTATGGGGCCGGGACCGAGAAATTTTCAAAAACGGAATTTTATAAAATTGAGAATATCTCGTTAACGGTGAGTCGTAGCTAAAATCTAACAAAATTTTCAACCCCCGTACGGCATCCCTGGAGATACTTATAAGGAATCTGATGGACATATTTTTTTTTATTTAAATTTTGTTTTTATTCCCATACTCAAATTTTTTTTCTTGCCCGTCTAGCGCTATGATGAATCCGAACGACAAAGAAAGGTAGGTAGTTTGAGTTGTCTTTACTGCTTTTCTTATAGAGGGGGATGAAAAGCAGAGTGTATTACTCGGCCGCAAAATTATTTTCACCTCGGGCGGCGTATATTGAATCCCTCGCTGCGTTCAGGATTCTACTTTAGAATCCTTCGCTGCGCTCGAGATTCTACTCTAGAATCCTTCACTGCGCTCTGGATTCAAAATAGCGCCCTCGCCGTAAATATATTATTTTGCTCCCTTGTAATACAATCAACTATTGTTTCACATACAGAAACTTCTTCAAATCACACTTTGACACGAAGTATAATTAACGATATTATAAGGCTACAAGAATCAAAATGGGATGATTATTTAGTTTTTAACTTGGCGCAATTATTAAATTAATTCTAGCACAGCCTTCGATCAACAATAGTACTAGATGAAGGCTCACCAACTAAATGAAAACTTCATGGCACAGACTGAATTTTTTTAAACGCAGAAAAAAGGTATACTTACTATATAATTATATATTATAGGTAAACTATATAATTTGTACCGCTTTCATTGTTTTCTGTTTCCCAAAGGTTGACTGGCAGAGAATACTTTTAGTATTAAGTCCGCCTTAAATATTACATTAAGTATGTATTTTGTACAAAAGTTTAATAAATAAATAAAAAATAAAAATTATTAGTTATCGTCTTCATATTAAAGTCGTGGCGTGTAGGACACAAAAACCTTTTTTTTTCTATAGAAGACATGGCCAATGACGGTCAAAAGTTAAAACTAGGTCTAAAGTCTAGACACAGAAACTCGATAAACTCAAGCCCAGTTTACTCAATTTGTAACTACTTAGTTACATATCTACTAAACTTAGGGGAAATATGAGAAGTATGGATGCCTTTGAAAATCTCAACTTTAACGAGCATTAGTTTCAGCTATTAATACTTAGTTGAAATTCGAGACTCGAGAGTTCATTCGAGACTGAAGAGTACCTAATGGACGGACGGATACGAACTTGAGAAACGCCTGAACTAAATATTGTATCAAGTATCATCGTTGGAACTTTGCTAGTAATTATCAAACATGCGTAATTTCGTCGTTAAGTTCGTTAATACACGGTAATTTTTTTGTCACCCTGGATAATTTTAGGGATTATTCTACTCATGAAAATAAATGGGACCAACGCTGAAATCACGAAATAAAATCAGCTGTTCCATACATTTTGATTAAATATATTTTTGCACTTTTGTATGGAACAGCTGATTTGTTTCAGCAATTTTGTGAATGCAAAGGGTTAAAGTCTTTCTAAACATTGATATAAATTCATTCTTAACATTGTCTTAAATTCTGTGCTTTTTTTACTTATTTTAGCTTGAGGGGTATCTCTACGAGACGGATATCTTGAGGGAAAAATTCGCTTTTTTACAATATTGTTTTTATTGACTACGGGGTAGCACTTAGTCTTCATAACACCTAATGTTGAGTGATGATTAGGCTGAAGGTGGAAGCCCACTACTCTCGCAATCCTCAAATACTGAGGAACTGGCTACCTTATGTCTAACTGCCAGAACATAACAATGCTAAAAAAATATCGTTGTTATGGCGTCCGACTTAAATAAGATGGTGGTAGCTAGCCAAGCGGACTTTGAACAAGTTCTACCAGCAATCGAACATCCAGACAAACGATAAACGGCGCAACGAAGATCTTTGGACTTTGGAGTTTACTAACTTCCCTTTCCCGCAAATTTTACAAAGTCGTTACACAAAACTCATCAAAACAAATATCTTTTTCCAGATCCCTACGTTAAAGTGTGGCTCCAGTTTGGCGACAAACGCATAGAGAAACGCAAGACGGCCATCTTTAAGTGCACGCTGAATCCAGTGTTCAATGACTCCTTCTCCTTCAACGTGCCGTGGGAGAAGATCAGGGAGTGCTCCTTGGACGTCCAGGTCATGGACTTCGACAATATTGGCCGGAACGAGCTCATTGGCAGGATACTCTTGGCTGGTAAGCCTATTTTTAATACACAATTTTATTCCTCTTTAATTTTCATTTACCATCTTGCTTTATGGAAAGCTAGCTGTGGACTACTGTGGAACATGTTTGCCTAGAAAACTCCTGTAGAATCTTGTTTGGAAGATTCCCAGATAATAGCGTTCTTGGAAGCAGCACTCCACTCCTAAGATGCTTGCTCAATGAAAGAGGACTCTTAAGGTAGGTACACGTTTCGTGTCGGTTCTTTGGATTTCAAGTTATCCCGTAGGTAGGATTTTTCTTATTAGCTTCTTCATATAAGTAGGTATACTAAACCCTGCTTCAATGACTCCTCCTCCTTCCTTCAACGTGCCATGGGAGAAGATCAGGGAGTGCTTCTTGGACGTCCAGGTCATGGACTTCGACAATATAGGCCGAAACGAGCTCATCGGCAGGATACTCTTGGCTGGTAAGCCAATTTTTTTATCACAATTTTATTCCTGGTTATTTTTTATTTACCAACTTGCTTGATGGAAAGCTAGCTGTGGACTACGGTAAAAAATACTTGACCAGAAAACTCCTGTAGAACCTTGTTTGGAAGAGGCCCATATAATAGCATTTTTGGAATCAGCAGTCCACTTCTAAGATGCTTGCTCAATGAAAGTGCACTCCTATGGCACACGTTTCGTGTTAGCTCCTCAGATTACAAGATTTTTCTTATTGGCTTCCTCAAATATACTGAGCCCTGTGTTCAACGACTCCTTCTTGAACATGGGAGAAGATCGGGAAGTGCAAGCGTTGCATGACAAACCCGAAAAGTGTTTTGTCTAACCTCGAAAGTCTATAATTGACAACTGACCAATAGGTTTGTCTACGATGAAATGTCATTTTTGACGTTTCCATATAGACAAAACCTTTATCTTGTTCATCATGCTACCCGTGTTGGACGTGCAGGTTATGGACTTTGACAGTATTGGCTGGTAAGCTACAGTTTCTCGTTATATTTCTCTTGCCAGCTAGCCTGATGAAAAGCAAGCTGTAGACTAAGAAGGAACATACTAGTCCTGAAAATTTTGGTAGGTAATTGGCACTCCACTCCTGAGATGCTTGCGCAAGAAAAAAAGCTCTCCTATGGTAGACGTTTCAAGTCGGTCTGACAAGGTCTCTCGTAAGATCGTCCTAGTAGACTCTTCAAATATGCTGAACCCTGTCTTCAATATTATGCTCACCATGTGTTCTTCTGTCTGGGGGCAGAGTTGGACCTAGTGTTGTAAAAGAACTGAGTTTTTAGTCCTAATATTAAGGCTCGAGTCTTTTTTTGAAGACTCAAGTCAAAAAAGAGTAAGTAAAAACTCAAGCCTCTCTGAGTTTTTAGTCTTCTTAAAATAGACTCCAGTCTTGCCAAAGAGAACTCAAGACTGAGTCTTTTAAAAAAGCTCACTCTTTACAAAAAGAACTCAAGACTAAGTCCTTTAAATGAAAACTTAGCTTTTCTAAAAAGAACTAGCGACTGAGTAATTTCTTTCAAAGAGCTCTGAACTGGATTCTCAAACGTACTCGTACAATGTATAAGATCAATGAACGTCCACCTAGAATGGAATTCGCATTAGCGCCTTGTAAATGGAGCACAAAATCCTGTGCTTCATGCTCACTTTTGCTTTTAGTCACGCGATTGTCAAGTACCTACGTTTTCATAAACATGAACTTTAAATTCATGGTCATAAATTACTTTTCTAATTGTCAAGATGTCTTTTTGATTGGGCTGCAGTCCTCTACTTTATAGTTTCACGACTCAAAGAACTCAAAGGCTTCATGACACGAGTCTTTTTGATTGGACTGCAGTCCTGCTGTATAATTCACGACTCATAAGACTTAAAAGAACTTAAAGAACTCAAAGAGCTCAAAGGACTGAAAAAATAACGAAAAGACTTAGAATAAATCTAACGACTCGAAAAATTTAAGGACTGAAAAAACTGAAAAGACTCAAAAGAACTCAAGACTCGGAACTCAGAAGACTAATTAGTCGTGAGTTCTGCAAAAAGAACTCATAGCTGCAAAATAAGGACTAAAAGACTCAGTTCTTTTACAACACTAGTTGGACCCATAGTAAAAGTTGTTCGTATTCATGAGCACAATCACCAGCTAAGAGGGTTCACGCGTATTCATTAACACGTTGTATATAATTCAAGTCATCATGATAAATAAATAATAAATAAATAAATTTTACAATCACACCAATTATCTAAGACCATGTAAATTTCATTAAGAAACTGTGTCATGGAAAACTTGATAACGGATAAATATTCACTTAAATACTTTTTTTTTTAATACATACTTAATATACATAGAAAACACCAAGACCAAGACAAATAGACATGCACACAAATATTTCTCTAGTTCGGGGATCGAACCCGAGACCTCTGGCGCAGAAGGCGTGTCCTACCCCTGCGCCTAATCGTTCGCCATGATGAGCAAAGGTTGATGATAAGAACCGAGTTGGTAGCAGAAACAAATCCGGCTTCGCAACATCAGTCAGTCTAGCATCGCCAAAAACAAGGAAATATTTCGTAAACAGCAAGTTTCACTAGCTGTGAGGCACAGCAGTTTTTATCCCGTGTATTAAAAGCTTGCCAGATTCATGTATTCTAGCCTTCCAACAGAGGAGACCCTGGTGGGAATTTGGTTGGACTCAACGGATTACATCCATGCGCCAAAACGCCCGCGACACCCACCAAGGTTGTGGAAATACAAATCAGAATGTGGATTACATCTGTTGGAAGGCAAGATTACATCCATCTGGCCTGCCTTTCATAGTGCCTTTAATAATTTCTGATTTAATTTTCTTGTTATAATACTTACAGGGTGTTCGGCAGAATCTTGAACATACGAAAATAGGGGGTAGGTGGGGTGGTCTGCTACCTAACCAGCCTCAAAGATTTTACCTAGGCCCAAAGTTTTCTTTTTATTTTAGGTATTTAAGTTTTTGGAATTTCGTCTCTTATATATTTAAACCCATGTTACTTTTTTTCTTTATGGACAGATCTGTTTTTTTTAGCATCTTAATGATTGGCAAGTCCTTTTAAAAGTGATACTTGGTGCACGTTGTTGATAGAATCAAACTTATGGACTCTCAAACATAAAAAAAGTTTTAAAATAAATTTTAAATTTGTCATCTCTGTATTGCATTAAAAAAATATATTAATGGCTTCTGATTTTTTAAAAACATATCTGTAGCATGAACTTACTAAAGATACATAGCTTACTGTGATTTCTTTTTCGCTACCAGAGTTATTTGATGTTTAAACCTAGTCGGACCATGAAGACGAAATTCTATTTATTAAATAAAGTTAAATGTTTTGCAAAATTGATAGCAACTGCAAAGGTTAAAGTAATGAAACCGCTTACTATTATGGTGCGTTTACATGTTGGACGAGCCTAGGCGAGAAAGAAAGAGAGAAAGAAAAGTAGGATTTTACGAACTAGGTATTATGTAGATAGATCATATTACTAAAATGTTTAAAAAAAACTTGTTACAGGTAAAAATGGCTCAGGCGCTACAGAGACTAAGCACTGGCAAGACATGATCACGAAACCAAGGCAGACCATCGTCCAGTGGCATCGCTTGAAGCCTGAGTAAAAAGTTGTTATTTAAAAAAGAAAAAGCAACAAAAAAAAGTTAATACAAAACGTCATAAGACTGAGCGGTTAACAAAAAAAATCGGCACCGAAAAAAAAAGAATCTCTAACTCTCCGCTATCGATGCATGACTTTTTAATCGAATTTAATCTGAAAAAGTAAAAAAAGTTTTTCGGATTAAATTAACGATTTAATAACTTCAAAACTCTGACGATGCGCACGTTTCAATATATTTTTAATTGTTCATATTTTAAATACTTTTTTTAATTCTGAAAATAACGGTACAAACCCGAGAATGACCTAAGGAATAAAATCGGTCAAGCAAAATCAATTTGCAAACAACACCACAGTACCTAAATTCTATCAATTTTAACATTTTGACATCGACGTATTTTAAGGTTCTATAAAATATCAAAATAATGTCGTTTTACAAATAAAAACAATATTTGAAACTGAATAATTTTATTAATATTTTTCTCATTTTTTAGACCAAATAGGTTTATTAATAAATTTTACTACTGAAACTCAAAATTATACCAAAGGACTTGCAACCAAAATATCAAAAACTTTTTTTTAAAAATCACCAATTGAAGTTTTTTCCTATGTTTTATTTATGGCGCATGATCTTCAACATACTTTCTAACATTTCTCCTTTTAAAAACCCTAAAAATAAGATTGATCGGTTCTGTTTTATCCTATCATTCTAATGCCAAAATAAAATTGAATTTAAGGTTAAATAATTATTGTATCAATTATTCGAAAAACTTGATGTAATTAATATATAACTTACTTTTTATTTTAAAATATTTAACAATTATATTTACTTAGACGTCATTATCTATGTGTAATACTTATTTCTTTTTGTTGTAATTTTTTAATCACCTAGGAATTCAATTTTATTCGGCATTTTGTAACCTTATCGTCGTGTAACAAATAAATTATTGACGTTTTTGATGTTTGAATGATCAATGTTAAGAATTTTAATAAGTAAAGTAAAAAATAATAGATTTAATGAAATTAGTTAATTGTTAAATGATGTAGAAATATGAAAAATGTCGAGTTCACATCGCACAAAATGTGTAAAGAAATTTCATTTTAAACGTTTTTTATCTGTGTAGTATTAAATATTTTAAATCATGTATTTTAGTCATTGCTCAAACTATCACACAAAATATCCATGATTGTTTTATATTAATTTAACCCTTTACCTACCTTATTGAATCGATTATTATAATTGACATTATATTATAACTGCCAAATTGTTATCGGAAAAAAATCTTAACCAAACGTAAATGTGTGTCAAAATGCATTATAACTTAATTTTCAATGTTCGTTATGCTTAAATATTAAGATATAACATTCTAAATTGATTGTTAAAGCTTAAGATATTATGAAAATTGGGAAGTGTATTTGGCTGGTCAATTTTAGGTGGAAGAAATTTTTAATACATTAAAAAAATTGGGGGCGGTTGAAAGAAGTTTTTACTTTAACATGTGATAACGAATTGGGCAAAAGAATAAATTGACATTTAGGCTACCACATACCTAGTAAGATTGCGAAAAATAAACGTTTAAAAACGCTTTATATGTAGCAAGTATGTAATAAAAGCCGAATATTATTTTTCGCAATTTTACAACTGAAAATTCAGTACCCAGCAGATATTTTTTGTTGGTAATAAACATTAAAAACTTAGTATCAATAGGCTTGTTGTTAAATGTTAAAAAGCTTACATTCCGTAAAAGTAGTTCGTTCGATGTTAAAGATGATTTAAAAAATGTCACCAGAATCAAGTAAAAATATTGTATACATTTATAAAAGGTTTTATAGCGAAATGTAGTGTATTTATAGAAGTACTTATCAGGTAGCTTGTTGTATGTATTAGATGTTAGAGTGAGTTCAATCAATGTTTATGTAAATCTGTTGCAAAAGAGGTCTATAGATATCCAATTGAGAAAAAAATAAAATAGTTTTTTTTATTAAACATCTAACAGAGCTTGGGAAACCGATGATTTTAGGATGCCAACAATACTTAAGGTAAATCTTTAGAGTTTTAAACAATATCCCTAGATATAAAGTAACTACATTTGATGTAAATGTTAAAAAATGTCATTATAGCTTTTTGTCATTATTAAACTGCCTAAGTTTCAAAAAGGTTTTCCGCGATAGTACTGTTTTTTTTAATACGGGTTGTATTATAAGTATTAATAAATATTTTATTTACACAAAGCAATTAATTTTATATGGCGTGCATATGTAAGTATTTGAGTTTTTTTCTTAAAGAAGGTGCAAAAAACACTTATTCGAAAAATATTAAACGAGCTGATTTTTTTTTGTAGGTATAATAGAAATATTAAATTCTTAAAATAAAATCGTTTTCTCATACTGAACGGCTGGCAAAAACGATGACTGGTTTTAAGATTTTAAAATAATAATTGATCAAAAAATAAAATAATGAATAAATAAATAAATAAAAGTTATTGTTTAGTTAAAATGCAGCATATTTTGCATTTCTCTAGCACCTTCTTTAAAATGTTTTTTTTTTTCTTTTTAAAAAGATGGTAGCGAGCGTAGTAAATAAAAAGAGAAAACTATATTTTTTACTCTCGTATTTCGAAAAGCAAAATATTTTATTAAATATCAGTGATGGAAGCCTCTAAGACCTGCTTATTACTTTATTTTTGCTAAGCATTTTAACGTATTTTTTTAATCAATATTCATCGCTTCTAGTTGTAATTTTATCGATAATTTTGCAATTTTTAAATCAAACAAAGCATATCCTGACGTATTAGGAGAGTTTTAAATTAAAAAAATGTAATTATATAATGAAAGGTCAAAATGAGAGGAATAATTCTAATAAATGTACATAAATAGATATATACATATATAACATGCGATGTCATGTATGTTTGAGCTCTGGACAGATATAAATATATGTATATTACCTATGTTTTTTAGCTCTATACTATTCTTCCACTTATACTACCTCTCTCGCTTATTATATTATTTAATAAAATATATTCCTAAACAATCTGTAACGCAATTTCAAGCATATTTTAAATTTTTAAGTAAGAACATACCTAATTTTTATCTTTACCAAGTGGTTTTTCAATTTTTACTTTAAAAATAATTGTGATGTACAACAATCTGACATATCAAGTCATGTTTATTTTTGAAAAAAAAACGCTTTCTATATAAAATATATTTTCGTGAAAAATATGTCCTATGACAAGAGATATATATTTTTTGCAACACTTAACGTTATTTTTAACTGTTTAAATATATTCTTAGATATATCTAAATAATAATTATTTTTGCGATAGATAATAAATCAAACATTTACAATACTGGAGTATAGTATGTTTCAAATATTATCGAATTAATTTAAGTTTCAATAATCACTATCAGACAGACCAGATGTTTCAATACTTTCTTAATAATGTATGTATTTATATAATAATTAGTATGACTCCGCTCACAGAGCTCTCATAACATTATATATTTCTGAAATATTTTCGTTCAACTGTAAAAATACCTTATTAACAACCGATAAAGTGTAGAGTATGTAAATAAACATATTTATTATTTTTATAGGGTAGTATTTAATCACAAACCAAACCCAACCTTCAAAAATATTGAAATGCACACTAAACTACATTTTGTGTGCATTTCGGTATTTAAGTGTGCAACTCGGTATTTTTGTGGTTCGATTGAATATTTTCCTTTCTTGTGTAATAAATAAAAAAAAGTTTGTTTATCTATTCGTTGAAATACCCGATAAAATACAATTCAAATAATGGAACCACGCGTCTAAAACCGTGTGGCAAAGTAGCACGTAATTGGGATTATATTTAATTGATCACCCATCTAATCCAACCAAATTTACCAAAATACTACTTAGCCCCTAAAAATTATTAAATGCTCAGAAAACTAAATTTTGTGTTTCTCGCTTAAATTATTACTGTTTTCCCTTTTCATCAGTTTTGAGAGTCATGTAAGTGGAGTATAAAAAAAGTTGTCGTGAAATTTTCCGTTTTTTCGCGCGCTTTTGTCGCTCGCCATTTTGAATTTTCGACAGCTTATAGATATTCGGATATTTCCGTGGTTCTATTAGCTAATTTGCAACTTTAATTCGACTCTAAAATAAGTTTTAATCGAAAAAATGAAATGTCGATAAGTTGCATAATAGGTAATAGTCCCGCTGCTCAAACGATATAATCTTTAATAACCTGTCAGTGTCTATTTTGTGCAATATAATAAATGTAATAAATGTTATAATTAGGAGAATTGTGATTTTAACAATATAGTTGATTATATTTTATCGTATAGTTTAAAAAAATAATAACATTTTAAAAATATTATGTAATATTATCATAATTAAGATCAGTGTTTAGATATATAGTTGAAAAAAAATTAAAGTGTATTTATAGACTGTTAAGTTTAAAAAAAGTAAGTACCTAAATGTTAAACAAAAATTTAATTGATTTGTCGTATTTATTTGAAATGAAAATGTGTAAATTAATTTGTATCAACGTGTATAACAATGAAATAGTGTTGATCTTTTAATAATATTAATCTTTACTATATACGTACGTATGTAAGTACGTGGTATGTAAATGCAAACAATAATTTGTATGTTTTAGGCAATTTAGCTGTATGTTTATATTATACACGTATTTTAAAGTGTTGAAGGTCATAAATAACTGTAATGTGTATTACTGAAATTAATTACTTATTCCTGAATAAACTATTGAGTTAAGATATGTTATTTCAGTTTTTGATATTGCATTATAATAATATTCATTATATAATTTTCTTAAAATAAATTTTCAGTAGTTAGGAAATAGGATGAATAAAAAGGCGGCTTTAGAAATTTTGTGTTTTTTTATTGAATAACTTTTTTATATATATTTTTTATCAATATCACAAACATACTATATTAGGCAGGTATTCAAGTAAAAAAGCCGATAAACTTCTAAAAATACGTTCACAAAATAGCATTGTGTTGCAAGCATTCTTACCCAACAAAACGAATGCATAAGTACAAATAACAATACATCAGGTTTACAAGTTACTTCTTAACGCATTTTTAATAAAAGCTATTTTCGCAGTACAACTTTCAATCCTGATATGCTGTCGGTTGTACATAGGACAATAAACGCCCTATTTGTCACAGATATCTTTTTTGAATCAATATAATTCTATAGACAGGAAGTAGGAAGTTGTATTGTATTTCGTTATTGTAATTTCATTGTTAGAGTTTTTTTTAATACAATTTGAGAAAGTACCGTTTTGATACCGTATTAGAATGACAAAGGAAAAAAATTGTCAAAACCAACCTTGTTTTTGAGACCAATAATTTTTTACCCACAGATAAGGTATTCGCGCAATTTGTGCACGTCAATTTAAAGTTTGGAACCTTCTTAAAAATAATAAACTTTGGCGTTCGGATACGCTTTTAAAAGCCTGTGGGCGAAGTTTTTCTTTTAAATTTGTAGTTTAGGCTTTAGGTTTTTCTTCCTCTTTCTTTTCTTCTTCTTCTGGGGGAGGAGTGGGGAGCTCGGGGTATTCGAGCTTGGCACCATCCTCGCAAGTGAAGATCGGACAGCAGGCGGGGAAAGGCGCCGTCTTGTTGGTCTTGTCTGGAAAGAATAACATTTTGTTTATTTTCTTTGTTTGGTATAAACCTATAGAACAATGATAAATGTCATGGACATACACTCAAGACTCATTTGTTAACTATTAAACAGTTTTCTTTTCCTGTTTTTAAACTGCTCATAAAATTCTAGTGTTGTATTGTTGTAAGGTAAGTGTTGTAATAATAATTTATGTAACGAGATTAAAAGGAAATTTAAGAACTCTCAGTGCCATGTCATCGCTATCTAGTTTACCATCATTCCTTACTAACTAGCTAACTCTAGATTAAGTTAAATGGAAAATAAAGTATTTAGAAAAAATCGACCCGTCTCACAACCAGCTCCGATTAAGTTGATAAAGTGTATAGTGAAGTGACGACGCACGTCGTGCTACGCCCGTAGAACTGAGCGAGGTCCCAAATAGAAGGCTCCACTGTTACAGTAGCCAGGCTTTCAGCTAGACTATATGACTGAGTAACTTTGCAATGCATTGTGCCATCGTACCTTACTAACTAAACTGTCTCTAGTTGCGTGAGTAGAGCGCCTTCACTGACTAACGTGTCATTGGACTAGTCATAACTTCATTACCGTCACCATTTACGTTCATCTACAGACGTCCGACTTCCAAAATTCGAGAAGTTTTGGTGGAGAGTAAGTTTTGACCATTGTGTGATCAGGCCAGTCATTACTCACTTTCTGTAATCGCTTACGTCCATCTTTAGAATACGTCTGTGCCCCACAGGTGGAGACTTTGAACAAAACTAATTATAATGAAAGAGACTGAGAATGATTAGGTAGGTACGATGAAAAGTGGTTCTTTGAGGGTTACCAGTATCAAGCTTGCACTTGGGGTTTGCCAGAGGCAGAGGCCCGCAGTCTTCTAACAGCTCGAGCAGCCTCGCTGACGACGCACGTGCTAGGCCCGCAGAACGAAGCGAGGTCCCAAGTGTGAGGCTCCACTGTTGCAGTAGTCAGACATTCAGCAAGACTAGATGACTGGGAGCCTTCTCTAAAACGTGTCCCATCGTACCTTACTTTAGAAGCATTGGTGGAGTGTCTTAGCTGATCTCTGCGTCAATTTACTAGACCACTCACTTACCGTCACTTTTTATGTCCATATATCTATAGCAAAGGTCTGTATTTATCCCAGAAATTGGGAGGATGAAAAGCCAGGCTTTCTGGAAGCTTTGGTGGAGTGACCTTGGCAAGTTATGATAGCTCACTTACTGCCACTGTTCACGTCCATGTATAGAAAAGGTCCATGCTCCAAAACGTGGACGTTAAATCATGCATAGGTGATTAAAGTAAAAAGAGACTATCACTGATGACGAAAGGAATAATGAAAAGTGGTCCATTGAGGCTTACCGGTATCAAGCTTGCACTTGGGGTTTGCCAGAGGCAGAGGCCCGCAGTCTTCTAACAGCTCGAGCAGCCTCGCTGACGACGCACGTGCTAGGCCCGCAGAACGAAGCGAGGTCCCAAGTGTGAGGCTCCACTGTTGCAGTAGTCAGACATTCAGCAAGAGTAGATGACTGGGAGTCTTCTCTATAACTTGTCCCATCGTACCTTACTTTAGAAACATTGGTGGAGTGTCTTAGCTGATCTCTGCGTCAATTTACTAGACATCACTACTTACCGTCACGTTTTATGTCCATCTATAGCGAAGGTATGTGTATATTCCAGAAGTTGGGAGGATCAAGAGCTAGGGTTTCTGGAAGCATTGGTGGAGTTTCTTGGCTGATCTCTACTTCAATAATATCTAGACATCACTCACTTACCGTCAATTTTTATGTCCATCTATGGCGAAGGTCTGTATGTATCCCAGAAGTTGGGAGAATGAAGAGCCAGGCTTTCTGGAAGCTTTAGTGGAGTGACCTTGGCAAGTTATGATAGCTCACTTACTGCCACTGTTCACGTCCATCCATGTATAGAAAAGGTCGATGCTCCAAAACGTGGACGTTGAATCATGCAAGGGTGATTAAAGTGGAAAGAGACTACTATCAGTAATGACGATAGGAATAATGGTCCATTGAGGCTTACCGGTATCAAGCTTGCACTTGGGGTTAGCCAAAGGCAGAGGTCCGCAGTCCTCTACCAGCTCGAGTAGCCTTGGTGGCGTGTCCTCGCTGACGACGCACGTGCTACGCCCGCAGAACGGAGCGAGGTCCCACGTGTTGCCGGGTTCGACGGTCGCGCAACGGGTCGACGCGAAGCACATGCCGGGGAAATCTGGAAATAAGGAGAATTACTCGTTAAAAAACGTTTATTATCAACAACATAGCTGCTGCTCAAAACAAGCGGTCTCTTTTTATATATCTTTTTTCAAAATACAAACAATGATGACTGGCGCCATAGCAATGATGTTTTGTAAGATAGCCAGTTCCTCAATTATTGATGATTTTGAGACTATTGCGTGTCCACCTTCAGCCTTATCACCACTTAGATGGTGTGATGAACGCTAACTGCTAACTCGAAAAAAGAAATAATATTTTAAATGATAAAATTTAAAGTCATTGATAAATCATTAGTGTAAAAATACTTTTATTTCTAAACTATTGTCAAAACTTAGTGAATAATACGAGTCTTTAGTGTATTTATTGTTAAACAAAACCTAAACATGCATTCCCACGGTTGTTATACGTGATTGGATAATGGCTGAATAATCAAACATTATTTACACAATTAGGTATGTGGCGCTAATTGGCAGAAAACTACCTTCACGATGTAAATCTACCTGTCTCTTACTTCTTCATTCCTAACGGAAAAACCTCGGAGGTCAAACAATGTAGGTAAGTAATGTTGACTGCAGGACGATACGATACACAGCGTATAGCTCGTATATCTCACTTACACTACAAGTAGCGGCATGAATCTCTAGCGCTGACCGTTATTGCGCAGAAGTCAAAAATAAGGTATTTTGGGCCTTGCGCCATACCATAAACATGCGCAGCTATGCCTTCCACCTCACGCTCAGCGCTACACCTTCATTGTTTGACAGTTCTTAATAAGGCCCCAGATGTAGTCATACATATAGCCATAGTCATATAGCCATATTATAGCCTTGGAGATGGACTTAAGGTACTTTTGATAAATAAACACACATTGGTTAAGGACTGAAAGAACATTTGGATGACCTCCTTGGCCGAGTTGTGTACGCATCGGTTATCAAGGTGCCGCTATCTCCGAGGTTCTAGGTGTGATTCCTGGTCGGGTAAAGAGCTTAATAAGCTCTATAATAATATTTATCTATATATATATCTAATCTATAATAAGTAAAAATATTACCCTTGGCTAAATTCAGCATCTAATTAAACATACATTGCTTTCTTTGAGCTCATTTGTAGCAAGTGATGCAATCAAAACAAGCAATGTATGCTTAATTAGATGCTGAATTTAGCCAAGTGTAATAAGCCCTTAAAAATGAAAACCAACTTTTCAATATTTTCTCTAGTCTGGGTGTATGTATAAAACCCGTCGTTGTTTCCAATTGCCCACAGGCATAAGCTACTTAGCTTGGGATTGCAGCAATATGCAATAGCGTCCAAATAAAAAAAACTGGATTCCGTGATATGTAGCTAAAATACTTGTGTGAGTGTTGCCGCACACGATCCACAAATGCCGAAGCTAGAAGTGACTATAAAGGTAGCTGAACCACATGCCAGACACTTGTGGCCAGTACGTAGTAAGTAGACACTTGCGCTACTTTTTCTAACCCATTTGCTTGCAGTGTTCTGATGTCGGCGTTTGTGGCCGTTGGCGGCCTCAAGAAGCGAGTGGCGGCGATTTGTAGCATGTTGCGACCACGGGCGTCATCGTGTGCGGTGAATTCATACAGGGTAATTTTTTTATCAGTGCACAAATTTTTAAGATCAACTCAGAATCGGTAAGTGAACAACTTTCTCTTAGACACATGGGTCGAAATACGACAAAAAATTTTGGACTTCCCATACAAATCGATCACGTGATCAGTCCGATTCCAAAAATTTTTTTCATATTTCGACCTATGTTTCTAGGAGAGAGTTGTTGAGAAACTTACCGATTCTGAGTAGATCCTAAAAATTTGTGCACTGATAAAAAAAATATCCTGTATGAAAAGTATGAAAACTACAGGAAAGAGGTCGTTGGCGGAATTTTGTGGTTGTGGTTGGTGTCAACAATGATCAATGATCATTTGTTGCAAAAGAAAAATTTGGAGATCCGGAAGTACTATATATCCAGGAAAGTGATATTATGTATTCTACGCCTAGTAGCAAACGGGCAAACGCTAGCTCATTTACTCATGAATATTCAAATTAGTTGTAAGCTAAGAAGAGCCTAACACTAAACACTTTCATTTCTGTCAACAAAGTAATAAGTTACATAATTTCAAATGACCTAAGCGAAACCAATTTCAGATAGAGTACACAGGCTTTTGATGTGTGCATTAAAAGCCTTTATTACGTACGCGGTAAGAGTGATTTTCGCAAAACAATTGTTAAGCTTTATGTGCTTATGAAAGAACATTCGAACATTACTGTTAACTGTATGTAACATAATACTGACAATAGTAAAAGCAAAAGCCATAGTCATAATGGTTATAAGTTACCGCTACAAAAGCCGTTTCTGTTTCTTGCTCATCTCTTTTCTCTATTGCTTGAAAATGACCATCAATTACCAAGTCTGAAAAAGTTATTTGTGATCACTCCTCTAATGTCACTCTTCGATTTTTTTATAATAAATGTTCTGTTCCAAATAGTCTGTTAATTTAAAAAACAGAATGTCTATTTCTTTAATATAAACCTCGTGATAGAAATCTCGACCAACTTTCCAGTCTAGACTTTCTTTCTTGTAAAAAGTATCATTACCTATCTTATTTCTATTTCTAAATATCAATTTATTTTCGACGACGTAATGTTATAGTACATTCTCTTGCGTTCCTTTACATTTACTTATTGACATCAACATTTATTTTACTGTCCTATCAAATTCATGAGCTTAAGTTAAAGAAAATACGAAAATAAGAAGTCTACATACAACAAGTTTGATTTTTTTATCGCCAATATTAAATAACTTTTACTCACAATTTGGTATTTGAAAGAATTGTGTAATATCAATAACACTCAATAGTAAATAAAAGATGAAACCGTTTTGCAAATAATTTGGTTCTATTCGGGCTCAAAAAGATCTTCAAAATAATGTAAAATATTATCAAAACATCATCCAAATACACCATCATGTAAATGGTATTGTCGCAAAAACACTTCAACTTAACTGGACCAAGGCCGAGCAAACCCCGGTGCGAATCATTGTATACGAGCACAGCATTAAATGTTGCTAAACTATGTTGTAATGCATCCGCCAAATGTGTTTTGGTTCAGCAGTGGTACTTGATAGACACACTTTGTTAGATCAAGATATTTACTTTGATGGCCTCTTTATCCCAGATTGGATTGTAGGTATAATTAGACGGTAATTTTTTCATCCCCCCGGATAATTTCAGGGTTTATCTACTCAGAAAAACAAACAACCTTATTATGGGCCAAAGCTGAAATTGCGAAAAAAATATCAGCTGTTCCATACAAAAGTGCAAAAATATTTAATCAAAATGTATGGAACAGCTAATATTTTATTATGATATCTTTTTCGCGATTTCTGTTTTGGTTCCAATATAAAAGTTGTTTATTTTCATGAGTAAATAATCCCTGAAATTATCCGGGGAGATGAAAAAAATACCATGTAATTATTATAAAACTTTTACTTTGGTAGTCTAACGCAGATCCAGACTTACATATTCTAATCATTCAAATATATTCTTTTCAATTACCTTGCCATGAATGAGTATACTGTTAGCAACGATAGTAAAACTTTTTCTTTAACCTTTTACATTGACATTGAATTTACGATTTGCAATTTTCTCGGTCACGGCTGTGACGGTATAAATAAATATGACCTTTGTTATAAGTAAATTAAACTCATTAACGTTTTTGCTTTCAATATCATTGCTGTTTTAATTACTAATAATTTCAGTAAGCAACGTTTTTTCTCAACATTCAATGTTATTGACGTCCAGTCTAAAGATGATTATATTATCATAATGTATTGGATAAACACGAAAACTGTTAGTCTGATTTTCAAAATTATTCACCATTAGAAAGCTACATTCAGCCTAAGTGGCATAAGCTAAATTTTATCCCGATACTCCCACGGGAACGGGTACCACGCTCGTAAAACCGGGGGGAGCCACCATTTATATATTACATCTGCTATACAGCCAGACGTTTATTTATGCGATTCAGAGACCTAGTTTACGACAACTCAACATCTGACATTTGATTTTACCACGCTGCAAGTCTTGGCATTAACCACACCCAAACTGGTTTTATATCGTTCATGCAATCTATATAAACTGTAAAGAAATTTCGATCAAAACTGTTATTTTTAAGGGCTATCTAGATTTTGTACTAATTTTTAAGAGGGTGATGGCTGAAAATTTGTGTTTTTGCATCCGGCAAAAAATTACACTCGGTTTTGACCTTACTTGCCTCACACACGTACCATTCATAGTTTTTTTTAACCCCTGACAGCAAAAAGTGTTATAAAATTAGACGTCTCTGTGTATTTTTTTACAAATTTACTACAGTCTCACATAAACTTAAAGTAACTCAAATGTGACATATTTAAGCTTTCCACTGTATGTTTAAGTTTGTGATGAGAAATAAACTATTTTTATATTTTTATTTTTTATCATTTTACTTTATCTAGGTGTTTTAACGTTCTTCTTACCGTTTCCTTAATGTTTCAATGTTTGTTATTCAGTAATAAACGATTTACTTACCTAAGTATCTGTTTGTAGAAAAGTAAAATTTGCAAGTCTTATGTAGCAAACAGCAAACCATATTAATGGAATTTCAAGCCATTTGTTGTGCCAGTCCCGACAGCGAGGCTGAAAACTTTCCTGAAGGAGGACTTCTGGCCGCAGGGCGTGGTTTACCGACGCATTTGAGGGACGCTGCCAAATGCCACCGATCCGATGCCGAAAGTAATTAATTAATGTAATATATATGTATGTTAGTCTATAAGGTACTTATTGTTTGGCCATGAGAAACCTGATTTTAATCAAATATTAAAATTACGAATGCAAATGTAACTTTGTTTGTGAGATTGTATTGTACCTACCTGACATAAGTAATAGTGAAAATAATAGGCACAATGATTAGTTTTAAGTTTTGGGCAATATAATATTAACCCCTTATTTTCTTTTTTTTCATATGTTCGATAGATCTATTTCTTTCTACAAAAGCGACATAGATTATAAACTACTTACCCGTTTGTGCGTTGGCCAGTTTAGAGTCACAATTATTGTCTAAAACGTGTCTAGCTCGCGTAACAGCTTGTTTACCTAATTCGCTAGTTTCGTTTGGACTAGTTTTAACCTAGTTGGTTATTATAATCAGTTGAACTAACGGTAAGAGTGAATTACTATTATAATGTGGTTACGCACTACTTACTTTTATGTACGTACTGTTATTTTTATTCGGACAGTGTAAAATGTAAAATTCGTTAGTAAGTTTAAATGTTGTAATGTTGCTATTTCAGACTGTGATTTATTTATTTTTAAATACCTAATGTTATTATGATCCTCTTCTTTCTAAAGAAAAACTGACTTTTTTTTTTTTGTTTTTTTTGTTCGTAATAATAACAACAGTTAAAATCAAAATATATTATGTTACATATTTATGTGGAAATAAGAAGCAAACAGTTACGTTTGCTTCTTTCCACAAAAAGCAGAAGAAATGGAAAAAGTATTAAAAATGAAGTAATTACCTAATGTTTACTAAACTTTACTAAACCTAATGACCTAACCCGACCCACAACTAGCTCCGATGGGACGGAACGCACTGGTCGATTTTTTTTAATAGGTAGGTACCTAAGTACTTACTTCAGTTCCATATTTTCAATAATAAAAATAGCATTGTTGTGAATGCTAAAAAAGTAAAAATAATCGAAAAAGTATCTTTTGTAAGAGAATAGAAGAGAGATTGGATTTAAAAAAAAAACTATTTAACATCTATAATAGTCAGAATAATCCTTCGTAGTTCAAGTGTGAATTAAGGCACAGTTAACAAATTGAATAAACGAGGAAAAAAACATAACAATGGAATCTTTATTTTACAAAAAAAAATAACCCCAAAACAATGCCAAGGCGTGTTTATTGAAACAATTATGTTAGGTAGGTACCTCAGCGCTTTAACCGTAAAAACAAAGGTTGTTCACATAATTAGCAGGAAATCCTAACTAATTTAGACGTTATGGTGATTACAACCGCAAAACCTTTACAACAATGAAACCTATTTGGGTAATGACATTAAAAAAAAACAGGTAAATAATGTTAGCGGAAAAATAACCTAAATATGAAAAAGGATGTTTTCGTACTCGGTAAGGCAATTATGAGATTGCGATATATTATGATCGAAGGATTGCGTAGACGTTTCAGTATAGGTAGTATAGTTTTAGTCTCTTTGAAAGAAATATCGTTCTTATATACAATCAAAAATATTTAATAAAAGGTTTAATTTTCTTTTACTAATAATTACTTTGTTTTTTTTGCCTAGATATATCACTAATATTTTTTCCAAACACACATAGCTGTACAATTTTTTTGAAAAAGTTAATACCAAATCAATTAACTGATTTAGATCAACAGTCGAAAAAAGGTGGATTAGCAATCTGTAAGTGTTAGATATCTGATTTAAATGTTAAGTACTAGTAGATGTTTGTGACTTCTTCCGCGTTTTAACTAGTTTAATCATCTGTGCTCCATTTTGAGACTTTAAAAACAATCCGAGAACCAGGATTTTAGGTCTTAAACTCGCTTCTCTAAATGTACGCCATTGAAACTCTTCGACAAATAGATTAATTAATAATTTATATAGAGATTGTTACTATAGGAAAAAATGTGATATTAAAAAACTACAAATAAACTTACAAAAATTGCATTGTTAATGCATCAAAATAATTTAAAATCTCAAGATTGTTACTAGACAAGTTATGTAACTCCAATAAATTTAAAAGAAGGATGTCCAAACAAATTATCCTTCGAAGAGCGTGCAGACCCCAAAATATTACGAAATGTATTACAAAATTATGTTTCACTGAATTAATGCCGGCCTACATTCGAGCACACTTTCACTAAACGCCTTAAAAGTCTACCGTGCGTTGCGCCGTCGAATGATTCTAGAACTTTCGACGGCCACCCATCTTTTCCAAACCGTACTAAAGATTGCTGCACTTTGGTTATCGAGTTTTTTTTTTACTTTTGATATGTATTACAAAAACTAAAATCCTATCTCTCTTGTAGATGTTTTTATTTAAATATGAAAATACTTAATGAAGTCCATTCTAATGCAGGTTTACAGTTTAAAATACTATTTGAAAAACTAAGTTTAGTTAAAAAATATTATAAAGTTAAATAATTGAACAATATTCACATAACACAACAACGAACGCTTAAACATGAAAAAAATTACCATAAAAAAGTTTTCGTTACAGATCGGCAAAGAATTGAAAAATAAAAATATCACATCAATTTTCTCGCTAAAATTTCAGACAGACCAAAAACTTCTTTACTTCGGTATTTAGTTTTTAACAAGTGACATTTTAAGTTATCTTCGCGATCGAGTTTCACTTTCAATAATAACCCGAGCGTGAAGTGACGAACACTTAATACTTTCCGATTATACACTTGCAGTTTCCTTATTAAACAATCAATTACGTTTATAGGCATAACACCACTTTTTGCGGCAAAAAACGTCATTGAATTACATTTCAATTTATTTTGGCGAAGTGTAAATGGAACGACTTACCAAAAAAGTAGGTAGGTAGGTAGGTATATACCTACACGGTATTTTTGTCTTTTGTTCAATAGAAATCGATTCATTGACAAAATTCATTGCGGGACCGAATGAAACCCGACAACTTTTATGGGAACGTAAGTAAATGTGTTCTACAGTAAGATCACTCAGCGCCCGGGGTATGAAAATTATTTGATCTACCGTTGCTTCAAGAAGCGCTCCACGGGTTACGAAGCAGCTGGAGAAGCTTTTTAAAGATGGCAGCGTTTAGGACATATAGAAAACTAGCCTTCGGCCCGCAGCCTCGCTCACGTGGGTTAAACGATGCTTTCCCGCGGGAATGTGACACTTTTTCCGGGATAAAAAGCGGCCTGTCACTCTGTGACCCGAAAATGTATGTCAAACTATCCCCATACTAAAAATCATGTCGATCCGTAGCTCCGTTTTGACGTGTAAGACAGACAAACAAACGAACACACATTCACATAAATATTACTAGTATGGATTTCATATTAACTCTCGCCATTCAGGAAGTCAATTTGAACCAAGCTAGCATTGTGCACGTTGCAATACTTGATAAACCACTCTCTCATATAGCAGGAAATGACAATGAAAATGTTCTAGACATTTCTGCACTTACTGTAAGTTTGTCTGTCTGGATCGAAAAAAAAATGTTTTTTTTTATTACTTTTTGATAAAAGATAAATTACATAAAATATATAGTATTTTATGTAATTATTATTAATATTATTATATTAATTATAATTTTTTTACTATCACATTTTTCCTATAAATATTAAGTAGGTACTTATATTTTATTTCAGTTGCCTCTGTGGTCTAGTAGTACACACCACTGGTATCAGACCCAGAGGTTCCGGGTTCGATTCCGAGTGGGGGTATACACCGTAATTTTTTTATCACCCTGGATAATTTTAACGATTATTGTACCTACTCATGAAAACAAACAACTTTTGATATGGGACCAAAACTGAAATCGCGAAAAAAAAATCTTCTGTTTGCTGTTTTATACAAAAGTGCAAAAATATTTTATCAAAATGAATGGAACACCAGATTTTTTTTTTCATTTTCATTTAATTTTATTTTTCATTTCATTTCATCCAAACCAAATCTTTATGCAAAGTTTCAGCTCAATCGGACACTGGGAAGTGGGTCAAAAGCTAGCAAGATTTGCGAACGACATACATGCATACATCATTCCTTCCACTCTGCACTACCGGTAGTGCAGATTGGAAGTTTTTGTCCTATCTGCACTACTGTACTACCAGCTGTCAAACCGGTAGTGTCGTTAGGAATTATTTCTTCCCTTTTGCACTACTGTGTAGTAGTGCACAATGGAATTATAAAGAGCATTACTTTTTCATTTCCAACAACACTACCAAACAATTGTGTATGCGAACTCTTAGTTTCTACGGTTTTACATTATTCATGAAATGTCATGGAGAATTTATGAAATAAAATTGTATTCAGTTAACATTAATTAATATGTTTATTAATTTATTTTACTTTAAAAACTATCATTTCAATTTGTCGACGATTATTATTCCTCGTTGTTCTATGTCGAATAATGTGCAAGATGCTTTGGGCGGAGAGTCGAATAATGTTATAATAGTAATACATGTAACAGTATATGTTATTAATACATTATGTTACTTGTCAATATTAAAAACAAATAAATGACTCAATGTGTTTGAGAATATAATTTGTTTTTATATTTTAATCATATTCATCAGTACTTAGTGCAGAAAGGATAAAAAATCCAAATAACGTAAAACCGTAGAAGCTAAGAGTTCGCATACACAATTGTTTGGTAGTGCGGTTGGGAATGAAAAAGTAATGCTCTTTATAATTCCATTGTGCACTACTACACAGTAGTGCAAAAGGGAAGAAATAATTCCTAAAGACACTACCGGTTTGACAGCTGGTAGTACAGTAGTGCAGATAGGACAAAAAAATCCAATCTGCACTA
This sequence comes from Crambus lathoniellus, assembly GCA_949710035.1. Lineage (NCBI taxonomy): Eukaryota > Metazoa > Arthropoda > Insecta > Lepidoptera > Crambidae > Crambus > Crambus lathoniellus. Next base: position 9,765,131 of record OX453324.1, on the reverse strand, counting down.
CCGGTACATACACTGCAAGTTAAATAAAAGCTTGTAAAAACAAAAACAGTCGCGGGCGTCCACTTGTGTGACATAAAAATTATGCTTCCATTAGTTCCATTATACAAGTCTCGTAATACATTATGTAAAAAAACGTGTTTGCACTAATATTAATGAATCTAGACTTCTACGCCTTCTGACTATTAATTTTATTATTAGTAGACTAGTTCAATAAGATTATGCATTCACAATGACTACCGACTGGCGCATATTTGACGACCGATTTGGCGCAGGGGTAGGCTACCTGCCTTCTGCGCCAGAGGTCTCGGGTTCGATTCCCGAACAAGACAAATATTTGTGTGCATGAACATGTCTATTTGTCTTGGTCTGGGTGTTTTCTATGTATATTAAGTATGTATTTACAAACAAAGAGTATTTAAGTATATATTTATCCGTTATCAAGTTTTCCATGACACAATTTCTTAATGAAATTTACATATTGGTGTGGTGTGATTGTAAAAAGTTATTTTATTTTTTATTTTTTTTACAATGCAATTCTGTAATTATAGGAAAAATTGTGATAGAAGAAAAACCTCCAGCCCTGTAAGTAGCTTTCAGGCGGGATTCGAACTCGCGCTCCTGGGAATTCGGCCCAAAATGCTCTGACTAACTAAGCTACCGAAAGGCTTATCGAATTAAACTACTTATCACTTTTGACGTTGTCGCAATCGTGTAATTAATTATATTCATTTGTCCGTCTTTCACGTCGAAATGGAGCAACGAATCACTTGATTTTTGGTATGGAGATAGTTTGAACGCTAGAGATTGACATATGATAGGCTAGGCATACTTTTTATCCCGGATAAAATATCAGGTTCACATAACATTTTGCCGATGAACGTTTCGCCAGCGATCGTTTTGCCCGAGTAATATTTTGACAATGATCTTGTCATCGGCAGACATAACAATATAAAATTTATAATGTTGTTTGCGTCTGCCGATGACATAACAAAACATACCTAAAGGAAAGAAGAGTAGGTAGAGCGGTAGAGTACTAAACTAACTAGGTATACTAATGTAGTACTTATAGTTACTTTAGCACTCTACCGCTCTACTCTAACTCTACCCATGTACAGCAGCTTTAATACAGAATAAAAATTCATAGCTGTGAAAGATATTCAAGATTAACATTCGCCGATAAAAAGTTTTGTTGATAAAAACTTGAATGGTGTATATTAGTCGTATTCTTAATTGACATCTGAAAATAAACTTTTTTTATACAACCATTGTGAAAACATTAAATATTTTCTTCTAGCCATCCGCCCGCGGCTTCATCCGCGTGAACTACATGACATTATCCCGCAGGATGTGGTATTTTTCCGGGATGAAAAGTAGCATAGGTATGTCCCTCGCTAAGGTCTAATCTATCAGTATGTTTGTTCAATTGTTTGTGACTTTTAAGTACAAAGATGGAAAGTATGTGGTATGACTTCTTGGCCAGTCTTGGCTCGTGACATTGCTTAAAAATAGAACCTCATTTTTAACAAACCGCAAAAAGGCGCGAATTAAAAAAAACAAAATGTCAATTAAATAAGTTCCTCATTTAAAAAGGTTTCATTTCCTGATGTCCTTATTTATAGTGAATGTTATTAAACTGACTGTAAAAACTGTGACTCACATTATTGTTAATAAATTGGAACGACAAGTGAATGGTGAACAGCCTTGGAATGTTCTAGATCTTGGCCTGTAAGCTTTAATGGCTTAGTTAGAGCTTAGATATATTCGCCTTGTGTCCGTTTCATCAAGTTTAAAAAGCAAACCTCTTTTGAACGAAGGCGATCGCTCAAGTTAAAAGTTATTTGAAACCTCTTTAACACTAAGGCCAAACCTATTTTGTTTTTTTTATTTTAAGATTAGCAGTAGGTTCTTTATGTTTAAGTAACTCTGGTTTGACAAATTTAATGTTTTGATCATGTTTTGGTGAACAGAACATGGTTTGTGTTACATTTCATACGGTCAATTTATTTTCCTTAAAAATTTAAATCGTATTTGGATTTGGACTAGTTTTTGTCCTGTTCGTTAAAAATCTTTAAAAATGTTTACTTGTGGCTCAGTCAAATTGTAACCATTCTTGTGTAGGATAAGTACCTATGTAAACATGGGTAGATAGAACGCTTGCCCCTTTTGATATTTTGAACAAAACATAAGAAAATGTTTGTTTTTTGGAGCAACAAATTAAATCAGGTTTTGAAATCTAAGGTCCGTATTCTAGAACGACAGATCTCTTCTCAAGTATAGTTAGCAAAGGATGAATGTATTCGTTGCATGTATTTGCATCTCTTTCTAACTGTACTTAGGAAGAAATCTCCACTTAAGTGTCTTTCTAGAATATGGGCCTGAAATACTAATAATATTAGGTCATCGCTTTTACGTAAGTACATAAAGCTTAGATTAGATTAGGTAATAAGCAAAAACTATCGCACAAAGAACTTATTCTATTAGTCACAATCTTAAGTCTACCTTTCAAGCTACAATTTTAAACACTTATGTAACATTAACTTTAATATCTCTATAATATTTCTTGTCTTTTTTTCGTAATACTTATCTTATGGCAGTATGTGCCAATGACTTTTCGCAGAAGACTTTATTCGATGCAAAACTGGTTTTAAAATTGGCCGACGAAACCTTAAACTTTTTAGTGGAACACGGCCGCATCATCGGCATTAAATTAAAAAAAAAGTTGATGACCTGTATTGGCGCGGCCACGCCACACTATCGACGAATCGCAAGGAAAGCGTCGAGCAAAGTGGCATGGGTTTTAAACCGCCTCGTAGTCTTTAGGTAGGTTCACACCACACCACTTGTTAGATACAGACCCAGAGGTCCCACGTTCGATTCCCAGTGGGTACTTACATATTGTATTCAGTTTGGTTGGTGGTAGGATTTGTTCTTAGTCCGCCTGGCTAGCTACCACTATCTTATCTATGACGGTTAACTGCCGCCAGTTTTCGCTCCGGTGGTGGACTGAGATGCAGCGTGATTGTGTTATACACTGTGTGTTTTGTATGCAAATCAAGATTCTACAGCCAAAGTTAAGAAACGCACCACTGCAAACCGGAGCGGTGTGCGGTGCAGTGTGAGAATCACCTAAGTCTGAAGCCATTACAATGATATTTTCAGCATTATTGTGTTCCGGCAGTTATAGATAAGATAGCCAGTTCCTCAGGGATTGAGGATTCTGGGAGTAGTGCGCTTCCACCTTCAGCCTAATACCACTTAATGATTTATCGGGTGCGATGAAAGCTGTGCTTGCTACCCCGTCGTGACTCGCCCATGAAGGGTTCCGTACCCACTTAACGTACCTATTGCTTAAACCTAGCCAAAATTCGACTATAATTTTTCGTCAGCAAAATATAACTTTGTTTTTCATAGAGTTTGTATGAATGACAAAGTTACATATGCAGTTTTTGAAAATGTGTTATATCTCAAAAAGTACACACTATATCTCATTTAAACCAATTTTCGTTAAAAGTTTTTATTAAGATCTACAGCATATATTTTTTCTAGATTTTTCACTGTTTTATTTCAAAAGTTAGAGGGGGGGGGACACACATTTTACCTCTTTGGAAGGCTCTATCTTTCAAAATATCAACTTTGAGGAAAAATTGTTTGATAAACCTTCATGTAATTTTTAAAGACCTATATATAAATACCCCACACGAATATATTTGATTAAAAAAATATTTTTCAGTTTCAGTTCCATGTATAGAGACCCCCTTAATTTTAAAAAAAATCGTAAAGCGGTTTATAGAATACATCTGTCTACCAAGTTCCAACTGTGTAGTCTTAATAGTTTTAGAATAAAGTGGCTGTGACATACGGACGGACGGACGGACAGACAGACAGACAGACATACTTGACGAATCTATAAGGGTTCCATTTTTTGCCATTCGGCTACGGAACTCTAAAAAGGGTCGTCGTGTGGCCGCACATTCGCCTTGTTCGAGTGAGTAAGACTGCCGATGCGCCATCGCCACGATGTTAGCTCGAGTGAAGTGAGAGGACAAACATTTAGTAAATGTTTGCGGTAATGCGAACGCGAACGCGAGGAAAAGAGTGTAGCCGCCCCATATGGTGCAGAGGTATTTCGCTTGTAGCTCAGAGATTTCAGACTTGAATATCTATATCGTACAGCCCGTTTTTACAGTACAAAACTTGCACGTGAAGACGAGTCATTTGTATTGTGTGACATGTCGAATACTGTGCGAGCAACTACACATACAAATATACGGGAGATACGTCTGTCGCCTAGGCGATTTGTCTCCGACTGGCGTACGATACCAGTCGACAGTCGTAAGTATCGTAATCGTAATCAGGCTAAGTGCTTACAAAAAAGGTTTTCCTGAATCTACAATACACGTTTAATCTCTTTAAACAAACTCTTAACCTACAGTCATCTACAGTGCGACAACGTGTTTTTTATGTCATTTTGCTGTCAAGTTATTGTCCAACCATACCGTTGCTGCCAGCGGAAGGTCTTAAAAGTTAGGGCCGATTAAATTGCTATAGAAAGAAGAAAAAAACATTGTCGATCTGTTTATAGGTATTTCTTTATCATTTCTTAGTAATATAAAAGCGTTGCTTGAGCTGTCACTGTCAGATGCATGAGGAAAAAGTTTTGTTTATTATTAGAATGCTTCTTTTATTTTGGTTAACGAACCAATCACGTTTGAAATTACTATTTCTAAGTAAAAGTTTAAACCTTATAGAGAGTGTTCTTTTATACTAATATTATAAAGAGGAAAGATTTGATTGTTTGTTTGTTTGTTTGCGTCGAATAGGCTCCGAAACTACAGGACCGATTTAGAAAATTCTTTCACCATTAGAAAGCTACATTTTACTACGGGAACGGGTACCACGCGGGTGAAACCGCGAGGATCCTCTAGTTTGTTATAATTTATTTATTTATTTATATTTATTTGGGAAACAAACAATAGAAAGGGGTTTCTTTAAATTACTCTTGATGCCGAAAATCTTCGACCGAAGCACAGAATATATATTAGTACCTTACGGACCGAAGTTAGCGTGATTAGGTAGGTACGCGTGCAAATTGCAACGCGCCGTGCGCCCGTTCTTCTCGTCAGTTAAAAGAGTTCCTGAATGGGTGGTAACTGGTAGGGCAATACTGACGATACGAAAATACATTTAAATATGTTTATTTGAATAAAGGATATTTCTATTTCTATAACGCTATTTTAATTATTTGATTGAATCAGGCGTCACCTGGCAAATATATGTAGCTTTCTTCCGCAAAAAAACAACGTTTGCTGATTTGCACCTTCACCGATTAGACTACTCTACACGTTTTTCGCCCCAACCCAGGGCATCTTCAGGAGATACAAAGCTACATACCTACCTATATTATTTTTTTAACAATGCTGTTTTAATTTCTGACACATTAAATGACCGGAATTCCGACAACATAGCATACACTAAAATCAAGTCAATTATTATTGGCATAGTGTGTTCGAAATTCGAGTAGGTACTTATACTTACTTACATGTTCTACAAATAGTAAAGGCATTGGCTATGATAAACATCAATTAATTATTGAAACCTTTTTTTGTTTCAGGAAGATTTTTAACAGCACTATTAGCGTCTAAGATCTTATTTTCAAACACCTCTTCTGCCAATGTCAGGAGTATTATACTAACCCCTGATTCACAAACCATCGGAAATCGGAATCGGATCAAATTATATGTGCTTTTTCTTTGTCTATTCTATTGAGTGACCTGTCTCTAGACAGGACATGCATTTCGCTGTCGGGAGCGTTTCCACCGGTTCGTGAATCAAGGGGTTGCTCTTACAAAAAAAAACTAGGATTTGTAAATAAAAAACAAAAAAACAACGTAATCTTTTACGAAATCATGACATCCTATCATGGAAGCCACGATGGGCATCATTAATTCCGCATTGATTGCGAATACGCACTAATGAGTGCGACCGTTGCATTGCAATACATCCGTCGAGTGAAGCAACGGTGTGGTGTGGCCCTATTATACGAAGCGTAAATGGTAATAAATGTTGCTTTTTAGGCCTGCGCAGACGAGGAACTTTTGTCCGCCGACATAACCTAAAGTGCCCCGGTAACGATCATTCGCAATTGACAATGTTTACGTCATTGAAGGACCAAATGATCGTCTACAGAGGCAATTGAAGCGATTGTCATTCGAAACTACGTGATTGGTGCGAATGATGGAAAGCCCATTGACAATCGCGAATGACGCTACCAATTGAACGTCTCGTTGTGCGATTGACAGATTTTTCGGTGATCGGTTGATTCGTCAATAGTTACGTGATTGACCGTTTCAATTGAAGGTGCGAATGATGGAGCTTCATTCCATGCGTCAATTGCTCGCGCCATGTTTCTCACCGAAAAATCTGTCAATCGCACAACGAGACGTTCAATTGGTATTGTCATTCGCGATTGTCAATGGGCTTTCCATCATTCGCATCAATCACGTAGTTTCGAATGACAATCGCTTCAATTGCCTCTGTAGACGATCATTTGGTCCTTCAATGACGTAAACATTGTCAATTGCGAATGATCGTTACCGGGGCACTTAAAAGTCGCTGCGTTTTTTTTATCCACAACGGGGTAGCACATAACCTTTATCACACCTGATGTTAATTGGTGATAAGGCTGAAGGTGGAATCGCACTACTCAAGGAATTCTCAAACACTGAGGAACTGGCTATCTCAATCTACAAACAAACACACTTTTACATTTAAAATAGTAAGTATGGATGGAATGGATAGTATTAATTAATTCCAATAGAAAAAAACAAATTATGCTGTCGCATACAAATAAGTTGGTACGAACTATAACCTTAACGGATAATATGCGGCCATTATAATAATACAGTTTTTTTCACTAATTATTTAAAAACAGTGAATGAATTAAACACGACTGTGAAATTGTGTGAAAGTAACACTTTGAAAGTGTGAGAAGATGAATTAAAATTGGGGTTCTTGTGTCGCTTCTCAGATTAAAACTATTTTTCACGGTAAATATGGTTTGAACAAAAAGAGTTAACTAGTCTTGAAATCTTATTTTCCGTTAAGTTCTTAAAATGTTTTTTTTTTTATCCACATCGGGGTAGCACTTAGCTTTCATCACACCTGCCGGCCTAGCATGAGCGGCTTATAACGCGCGATATGATATGGTACGGCATGCCGTCTTGCTTACACCTTAGTGGGGTAAGCAAGACAACTTGCAATAATGTAATTGCACTGTAACTATTATGAAAAACGGGATTTTTACGATATAGATGGTCATTATCAACGGAGTAACTTAACGTAAAGTACCCGAGTTACTCCGTGATAATAGTTTTATGTAATTAACTTATTTACAGAAAATTATTACTCGATACCCCAGCCACGGGAGATGGGACACTAAATGGCTGATGATGACGGTTACTCGATATTTTTAAGACCCACGCTACTCAACTTTGAGAGCGTTTTAAACATCATGCCGTCTCTTTCACACTTTTGGCATTTAATGAGACAGGGCGATGTTTAAAACCTAAAGCTGAGTAGCGATCGAGGATTCAACTATTGATATAAATATTTGGGGCCATATATTTTTACTGACGGAACTGAGCGTATCGTCGACCAATCACAACTTGAAAATAAAATGGTGTTTTGTTCAGTTTAAGCTTTTGACTTAGTTAAAACTGACAGTTAAAAGTGATCAAGTGTAGCCACTATGGGGCATGGTGACGAATGAAGTACTAACTACGTCGTCTTTAAACATTTTTTTTTCTATAAATTCTAGTAGGTAAGTACAACAAATAAGAGATTTATTAAAAAAATATTTTTACTAAGGTCAATATTTTTACAGGCGTTAATTAAAAAAAATGTTTAAAGGTAGGTACTTAGAGCATGATGCCCTCCTTTAAGTAATGGGAAGGGACATTTAGTTAAGAATTGTGTTTAAGTTATAAGTGAAGCTTGTTATAGTGAACTCATTGTTGTGTAAAAAGGTCAAATCCCGTTTTTCTTAAAACAATTAAACATTGTCTACCCATGTCGTCAAGTCATTAAGTTCTTTGTTACATTAGCCATACCATACTAAATTACCGAAATGCTACTAATTAGTGCTATTAGCTAATGAATACAATGTTAAAAAACATAATTACAGGCAACTCACGTATAAAAGCGAGTCAATTTCGAATAATAAGGATTTAATTAGGTACTTATTATTTAAGGGTGTAATTAAAATAAGGTTGGGTTTTTTTATTTTTCTTTTTTGGCATTGTAACTAAAGATCTTACGTATGCGAAACAGTTTAATGAGAGAAAAGTAGAGTCATGCGAAATAATTAGATATTAGGAGTTCGAATATAAACGAGTTAAATTTTAACCAAGATTAAATACTTAATTCGTTGTTTAATTTTAATCAAGATTAAATAAAATCGTTCGTTCGTAAAATTAAACCAAAGTAAAATTACGTTATTCAAATAAACCTATAAGAAAGTATTGAAAATGAAGTATTAGGAAAATCGACCCGTCTCACATCACAACTAGCTCCGATGGGACTCGAACCCACGAACTTTCACTGCCCGGACAAAAATAAAAAAATTGCATTGTGAATGCAAAAAATTAAAATTATTTTAAAGAAAGTATTATAAATCGTCCAATATTTAACAAAAGATTTAAATTTCAACTAAAATCCAATAATTTTATTTAAATGTATGCAACAAAAGTCAACGAACGCTGAAAGATTACTTACTTTTTTTTTTATTAAATGCATACTAATGACGAGATGTATGCACGCGAACCGACGAAATCGGTGTTGCACAAAAAAAAGGCCGTTTATAAGAACTAATATTGCGTTATGAATATTTTCGAACCGGTCAGTGACTACTTAACATGATACATAAATCACTATATTAATGTAGTTACTTTCCGTTAATAATTAATATTTCAAATAAGTACTAAAAATGAGGTTCATTGTGCTTTAATTGAATATTACTTTTAATCTTAAAAACAGAAATAATGTATCATTTCTTTCATTGAAGGCAATGTTTTAAATTACAGATTATGGTTTGCTATCATTATGAAAAAATACACTATCACTTTATATTGAATCGACTGCAGCGATAAATACTAACTAAGGTCCAACTTTTTTATTGACGGCATTGGCTGTTACTTTCAAAATAAAGTTTTATCCTCAATCTTAGATGATCCAATCAATTTCTGAATACGCTATTATCCTCTTAGCTAATCCAGTCTAATTCGCAAATCGATTGTACCGCTTACGACACCACTTTGAAAGTTTTACAGCACTTTCAGGCACTAAATCATTCCATACAACATTCACTGACCTCTCAATACGTCAGCTGGGATCAACCGTCTGAAAGTCTTCGGTCGCTCTTCTTCCTTGGCCTCTTCAGCAGCAAACACCACGGCTACAACAGCAATTACTACCAAGTACTTCATTGTGCTAAGTGCCGAAGCCACAAAGACCGGTGGAAAAAAGTAAAACGTCAAACTTCGCGCGCTTTTTTGACAGTTCACGTGCGACCGCGCGGCACTACTGAGTTGCGGCTCGAGTAATCAGTTGGATTTATCCTTTGGCCGAAGGGGGGGAGTGAATGGTGCCTATAGTTTGTAGGGGGGACCTTTTTTTAGCGTCCGCCTGTCTCGTCAGGGTTGTCGTTGCAAAACCGACTTCGGTTTTTTTTTATTGTATAATTTTATTGACGATCATCTCGAAGGATTTTTTGGCTTTAAGTAGTTTGTATAAGGTTGTAATGCATTGTTATGTGTTTAAAAAGGTTTGACTGACGCTTTTTTATTTAAAGTGGATATTTTATGGATTTTGTTTAAAGGTAGCCCAGTATTCTGGGAGTTTCAGTTTTAGTTTAGGTACCTATATGGATGTAAGAAATTAGTTTAAGTGCTTTTGCCCTTAAGATAATCAATATTACTAATATTATAGATGAATAAGTGTGTTTGTTTGTTTGTTTGTCCGGCTTTCACGTCAAAACAGAGCAACGGATCGACGTACTTTTTGGTGTGGAAATAGTTTGGGAGCTGGAGTGGAGAGAAACATAGGCTAGTAAGTAAGTAAGTAGTAAGTAAGTTTCTTTTTGTCTACAAGATCTTATCCCGCAAGATGGTGATGATTTTCTTCTTATACAGTAGATCAGAGGACCAGAGTATAATTAAGTAGGTACTTAATTATTACCTACATTCTCAAATAGCATGAGGCACAGACCTAGTCTGTGACATGAACAGAAATAAAAAAGTTACCTAGTAATAAAAAAATACTGTAAATAGGTCGTTAATAAAATAAAAGTTAAAATATTGAACATGAAGTATTATTAGTCGTGAGACGGACGGGTCGATTTTTTTCTAATATGTACCGACTTCATTTTAAATTTTCAATAAGTACTTAATAAAAATTACATTGTGAATGCAAAAAAAGAAAAAAAAAAATTTTTAGGTAGGATGTGTTAACTTTATATCGTAAACAAATAAAATACCAGCTAATATACACCGTGAAATTTTAATTGTTAACTTCCCAAAAATTACTTGAATTAGGTACTTACTCATCAATACAAACTACTTTGAATATGAGAAAAACTCTGAAATCGTGAAAAAAATCAGCTGTTTTATACTAATTTTCAAATCAATTCGATTGAATTGATTTTTTTACGATTTCAGAGTTGTCTCCACAGTAAAAGTTGTTCGTATTGATGAGTAGGTACTTCAAGTAACTTTCGGGAAGTCAACAAGTAAAATTTCACGCTGTATTAGATACGTAATGTTCGTTAAGAAACTTTCAGTTTCATTGCTTGGACATTGTAAATAGTTACTTTGCTTAACCCAAATATCTTCCCACTGCCCCATTTAAGGTTTACTTACATTTGACGTGTCAAAGCTAAATGTTAACAAGTGAGGGTACCCTTACTCACTCACTCACTCACTCATGTTATAATTTTATCTAATAAAAGACATCTTTGCAGTGTTAAACAGTGGTTGCACTCATTCGTTATTTTTCTATAAATCTTCGAGATTTGTGATTTCAACGAACATGAGTTCCAGGAAAAGGTACGTAATAACTTTTATATTATTTTTTTGTAGTTTTAGTAAAGCGGTTTTTAGTAAGTCAGAAGTTATATTTTTGGATTAGATTATAAATATTATGATGATGTTTCATTTTCTTCGGCGACCTTTGCAAGGTTATCCTCTAAAATCTTTGTACTAAGCAATAAAAATTTAGAGGTGTATAGATCTTACTCAGGCACCAGCTTGAGATTTAGATGGATGTTCCTTCTCTTATTCTTAATTTACAACATCAATACCCTCCCCAGTTTTTAGAACTCCTTCTGATGATGGAACCGTACGTCGAACCTCAAATTTAGTCAACTGCAACCTCGTTTCCACTATCTTCATCGCTCAAATCATCATTTTCACGTGGTGATTCAACAAAATCAGCAGAAATTGTAAAGTTATCGTCTTCTAAGGCCGTTACTATTTCTAGAATATTGCGCCCCATTTGAGGTGCGATGGGAATAGGTGGTAGGTGGCACCATGGGAGTTTGCAGCAATATTTTTAACGTAGTTTTATACTTATATAAAACTACGTTAAAACTATTGCTGCGTTAGAATTACTTGTGTTCTCATTTGTTACGTTGAATGTTCTAGAAATAGTAACAGCGTTAGAAGACGATAACTTTACAATTTCTGCTGAAATTGTTATCACTCCACATGACAATGATGATTTGAGCCATGAAGATAGTGGAAACGAGGTTCCAGTTGACTGAATCCGAGGTTCGTCGTACTGTTTAATTATCAGAAGGAGTTCTTAAAGCTGTGGAGGGTATTGATGTTATAAACTGCCGACTATTATTTCGTTCAAAGCAATTTTTCGTTTTAAATGTTTATTGAGGTGTACAGCATGTAGCTAAAATTTTAGATTTGAAAAGTAGGGGGGGGGGGGACGTTATACCAATAAACACTAACACTCGAATGAGATATAGTCGGCAGTTTTTTGAGATATAACACATTTTCAAAACCCGCAAAAATAACTTTGTTCTTCATACAAACTCTATGAAAAACAAAGTTATTTTTTACTGGCGAAAAATGGTAGTAGTATTTTTTTAATACCTACTAGCGGCCACATTTTGATAGGCAACCCTATAGATATATATTCTCCTAATCATAAATATACGTAAAAGTGAGGATTTTAGCGAAAACTCGATGAGCGCACTAACTTGCAGTGGGATCTCGTACCTACTATAAAATCTTTGTACCAATTAAAATTTAGTGGTGTATTTGTCAAGACAATCGTCCACCAGTCGTTTATAAAATAAAGAATACCTTGCGCAACAGACACCCGAAGATGCTATCTGTTATAATAAATGTCAATAAAACAACTGCTCCAAACCCACTCGGTCAGATTAGCGAAACAAAAGCTTTAGAAAGTTTCAGAGCCTTGAGTTGGTTCAGTTTAAAATAAATGGCGAAGCTTCGAGATTTGTAGCTTTGACAAGGTTTCCGAGACAATAGACATATTGAAGACTCAACCGCCTTGTGGTCTAGTGGTTCACACCACCGGCTACAGACCCAGAGGTCCCGGGTTCGATTCCCAGTGGTATTTCGTTAGATATTGTGTTTCGGAAAGTTTCAGAGCCTTGAGTTGGTTCAGTTTAAAATAAATGGCGAATCTTCGAGATTTGTAGCTTTGGCAAGGTTTCCGAGACAATAGACATATTGAAGACTCAACCGCCTTGTGGTCTAGTGGTTCACACCACCGGCTACAGACCCAGAGGTCCCGGGTTCGATTCCCAGTGGTATTTCGTTAGATATTGTGTTTCGGAAAGTTTCAGAGCCTTGAGTTGGTTCAGTTTAAAATAAATGGCGAAGCTTCGAGATTTGTAGCTTTGGCAAGGTTTCCGAGACAATAGACATATTGAAGACTCAACCGCCTTGTGGTCAAGTGGTTCACACCACCGGCTACAGACCCAGAGGTCCCGGGTTCGATTCCCAGTGTTATTTCGTTAGATATTGTGTTTCGGAAAGTTTCAGAGCCTTGAGTTGGTTCAGTTTAAAATAAATGGCGAAGCTACGAGATTTGTAGTTTTGGCAAGGTTTCCGAGACAATAAACATATTGCAGACTCAACCGCCTTGTGTTCAAGTGGTTCACACCACCGGCTATAGACCCAGAGGTCCAGGGTCCGATTCCCAGTGGGGGTAAATAACAAATAAATAAATAAATATTGAACACCATCACATACATTGTTCCAATACCAAATTATAGTAGCCTACGCACTAGTATTATGGAATTCGGAAACAACGACGTGTATTACCACATGCACCCAGACCCGAGGAAATATTGAAAAGCCGAACGAGGATAGAACCCAGGACCTCTAGAAATAGCGGCACCTTGAAAACCGGTCCGTACACCACTCGGCCACGGAGGTCTCCATAATCATAGTCATCATCATCATCATCAGCCATTTAATGTCCCCACTGCTGGGGCACTGGCCTTCCTTATGGATGAATAAGGAGAATGAGCCATAACCCACCACGCGGGCTCAGTGCCGATTGGTGGGTATTAACGACTGCAAGTGCAGCCGGGACCAACGGCTTAACGTGCCTTCCGAAGCACGGAGGAGCTCGAGATGAAAAGTATTTGGTCACCCATCCGGGTCGTTACGTTCCCTAAAATATGGTTGAGCGAAGCGATGGCTGGTTCATGCGTCATGCTCGTGAACGGGTGCTGCCAGTGGGAATGGGTCTGCTCTTATCTGCTTGCCTTAAAATGTGTTTTCTTTTGTTTTTATTCATTTTATTAAGAATTACATTTGAAACATGTATGGCGCAACTTGCAGTATATAGTAGAATTGTCTTTTGTTTTTAACTAACGCTTTATGTAGAGTTCCTAAGTACTTAATTGAAAATTGTTCACCGCTATGATCATTAGTTCGCCTATACTTAACTGTATTTATCATAACCCATTGTGTAATTGTGATGGAAACTGACCTTAGTCATACCATGTTAAGGTCATTTTTCAATTTGACGACTCTGTATGAAATAAAACAGGGAGAAAAAAACAACCCTTGGAGTTTCTTGCCGGTTCTTCTCCAAGGCCTCCCGCTGTAGGGTTTGCGAACCGATGGCGTAGCTTCTATGACGTTCACAAGTATTGTAAATAACAATCTAAATTGAATAAACAAATTTGAATCTTGAATCTTGAATCGTGAATCCCGTGACCGACCATTGCGAACGTTGCTTAACCTCAACAATCGCAGGCCAAGCGCGCTATCCACTTCGCCACGGGCTCCTCCGATAGTAATCATAGTAATAATACCTAATATTGTATTCGGTTTGGTTGGTGGTAGGACCTATTCTTAGTCCGCCTGGTTAGCTACCACCATTTTATCTGAGTGTGTCGCCATAACAATGTTTTCAGCATTATTGTGTTCCGGCAATTAGAGATATAAAGATCGCCATCCTCAGTGATTGAGGCTCCCGGGAGAAGTGCGCTTTCACCTCTAGCCTATTCACAACTTAACATCAGGAATGATGAAGGCTGAGTGCTGCCCCGTTGTAGATAAAATAAATGGCGAAGCTTCGAGATCTGGCAAGCTTTTAGAGACAGTAAAAATATAGAAGACTAGCCTTCCACTCACGGCTTCGCCCGCGTTTTTTTATATCTACAGTGGGGTGGCACTTAAGGTCACAGCACATACATAAACTCGGAAAGGGATCGTAAACGTATCAACTCGAGCGGTTCAGTATTCTTCGTATGAAACCCCCTACTGCAAAGCACACTAATCGGATTCGTAACGTAATCGCCTCGCCTCGGGACCAGCTCACGAACCGCTTTGCGGGTCGCTCAACTTGCTATCCCCGCGCTTACCGCTAGTCGTCCACGCGCTCACGTCTCTCCGTACCCGAGCTTACGGCTCTACGCACATTGGTCTGAAAACGAAAATGAACATAATTTTTTTTTTATTAATGTTTTTTTCTAAATTTTTTTTTATTATTATTTTATTTACTTATTTTTTTTCTCTCATTCTTTTTTTTTTATATGGAACCACTGTGCGGCGAGCCGTAAGCGCGGCGTCGCCTAGCCGTAAGCGCGGCGTCGCCTAGCCGTAAGCGCAGCGTCGCCTAGCCGTAACCGAGCCGACGCCGACGCTGATCCGGTTTGAAAATTGAAAATGTGCAAGCAGCGCTCTTTCATATGATACCACATATGTCCTAGTAGCCCCATTTCGAATTTAACCCTCTTTCAGTCCCTGTAGCAAAAAAATATAAGTCTTTTTATTTCTCTTTTATTTGAAAAATAGTTGGGTAAACGTCATCTAAAACTATTCCAAATTTTCAAGTTGATAGCATTAGTAGTTCTCAAGATATCCAGCTCTGACAGACATAGACAGACAGATTGAGTCGCACCATAAGGGTTCCTTTTACCATTTTGGTTCGGAACCCTAAAAACGAATGGATTAGTAAGACAGATTTGCTATCTGTCTGTCATTAACATTCTCACGCTTAAATCACTGATTTTGATTAATTTTGATCAAGAACCACATTTATTCACCATCTTATGACAGATCATTGAGAAAGTTGCTAAACTTCCTCAATTGCTCACAAAAATCGATCGCCTCATTAAAAAGCGTAAAATTCAATTAATTACTAAAAAAATAACTTCTATTCGTGACAGTATTTTACGTAACACTTGTTATAGATAATCCGTACTAATAAATTCGAGAATAATATCTGATCTGTCTGTATGTTTGTTTACATTTTACGCCTGAATTAATGCACCAATTCGGTAAGAATTAGCATAACCATACATTAGAATCTTCTCTTGGAGAAGAACATAGACTGCCTTTTTCTAGTGATAATAATTTAAATAATAAATAAGTTAATTAATATTTTATTTTATTTTATTTTATTAAGGATAAAAAACAGTTGTAAATATTGGAGACCATCACATATCAAATTGTTCCAATACCAAAGTAGATATAGTAGCTTAAGCACTAGTATTATGGAAATTGGAAACAACGACGGGTAATACCACATACACCCAGACCCGAGGTAATATTGAAAAGTTCGGTTTCAATATTTACCCTACCGGGGATCGAACCCGGGACCTCTAGAGATAGCGGAAGCTTGAAAACCGGTGCATACACCACTCGGCCACGGAGGTCGTCTTTGCAGTGATCCAAAGTGGTGTCTAATACATCGTCAGAGAGAAATTCGTGCTACTTAGAAGTACCTTTTTTTGTTTATAGTAAGGGCAAATACAGTCTTTTCGTATAACGCTAACGGCATGTTGGACTCAGTCAGACAAGGCCTGTCTCTCGCCGCGCCCAGCCCTCCCGCCAAGCCTAATAGGCTTCGCGTCAGGGCTGGGTGGTTCGGACCCCTGCCCCGCCCCCTGACGAGCTCGAAAGCTCAACAGGAGGCGGGGCAGGAGGAGAGAGCCTCCTCCCAATCTCCCCATAAGGTTACCCACTCCGGGTGGGCTGACCAGATGGGGTGGTTGAGAGCAGGCAACTTAGAAATACCTACCTAACTTGAAATTTTTGGGACAAAATGTAACCCTTGTCGTACTCCAATGTTTAATTTAGCTCTATGGTAAAATCCATACTAATATTTATAATTAATGTGAAAGTGTGGTTGTTTGTCCGTCTTCCACGACGGCGCAACGGATAGACGTGATTTTTGGCATGGGAATAGTTTGGCAACTAAAGAGTGACATAGGCTAATTTTTATGACGGAAAAATATCACATTCCCGCGGGATATCGTCGTTTAGTCCACGCCGGCGAAGCCGCGGCCGGAAGGCTAGTATCACCTAGTATGTAATAAAAATAAGTTTGTTTAAATGAAATTTAAGAAAAAATCAACCTAGGTATCTTACTACCGATGGGACTCGACCCACGAACTTTCTGACTGAATGTTCTGACAACTAAGCTACAGAGTCGTTAAAAGACTCGACGAATTTTTCTAATCTATACTAATATTATAGAGAGGAAAGATTTGTATGTATGTATGTAATGAGTAAACTCAAAAACTCCTGGACCGGTTTCAAAAATTCTTTCACTTTTAGAATGCTATAATCCATTAACAAAGCCTATATTTAATCCCGATATTCCCACGGGAACGGGTACAGCGCGGGTAAAACCACGAGGATCCGCTATTAATTCTTATGCACAGTGACCCTGTTTACCCGGATAGTGAAAGGTCGTGGGTTCGAGTTCCAGCAGAGCTAGTTGTGAGACGGTTCGTTTATTTCTAATAATTAATTTTCAAATATAAAAAATGCATTGTTACATTTTGTGAATGCAAAAAAGTTAACTAATTTAAAAATAAGTTAACGGATAGATGTAGCTACATACAGACTTACTTTCTAAGTTTTTATAATACTAGTATGTAACAAGCAAACAGACACACGGGCAACCGCTAGTTTGTAAAAATAAAAAATGGCTACCGATCTGGATTTGCAATTAAGATCAATGACTGATCGAAGTGCGCACGCAATGACAAAGTGACGGAACATTACAGTGCAATGTTTTTTACTTTGACGTCATACTTGTAGACTAGCGAAGGTTCGTGACTTCTTTTGTAAAGACATTTTTATCCTTTTAACCCTTTCGGTTCGGCATGGGGATGCAGTGCCAGGACTGAAGCAACATTTTCAAATTATCTGAAATTGATTATTTCAAATTTTATTATCAAATTGCCAGACTAAAATTGTCAATACGAAATTATTCTATGGTAATGTGAGAACCGTTTGGTATGAAGGGTCTTAATTGCTAAGTAAAAACTAAGCTTCAGTCCTGAATCAAAGTGTGACGGGATGTATATTCTCATCGGTCTTACGTGGTACGGGACATATAGGTACGTACATACCATCTGGGCTGAAAGGGCTAGAGTCCCTGTGACCTCAGATGACTACCTACACAGACTCCAAAAAATTATACTTATTAATTTGATTATTGTTATTATTATAATAGAACTTATAAAAATTATAATTATTTATTTTTCTAAACAAATTAGCGCAGTAACAACCAATCAGCAATCAGAGTACGAAACATTATATTTTTTTCATTCTTTTGACAACAAGTCTCCGGACTCTTGAGGGTAGGTATCAGCCGCACCGCTAGAGAGTGGAACTCCTTCTCCCTTATTACAAAACGTGGACTAAAGTTAGACCTGGTTTAAAACTGATGCTAATTCTGTCTTTCATTTGGGGAATGAAAGTGACAGCACCAAAATTTTCGAACCCGCGCCTCCGGGAACCCGGCCCGATGCTCTGACCAACTAAGCTACCGAAAGGCTTACACGACTCGTCGAATTTTGCTATCATTTGTTACGCTGTAGGCCAGCGTTGCTTCATCAATGTGAGGAAACCCTCGCATCCGAAAGAAACATTTTTACAAATGTTTAACAATCGATTAAGATGAAACAGCCACATTGAAATTTATATTTTATTTATGCATTCACAATGCAATTTTGCAAGTAATTATAGGAAAAATGTGATAGTAAAAAACCACGAGCATACAACGTGGTTTTTTTACTATCACATTTTTCCGATAGTGACAGCACCAGTTTAGTACCAGCTTTAAACCAGGACTATTTTAATCCACGTTTTGGAATAAGGGGGAGTCTGTGTTTCCCGATAAGTACAGTCGACCCAAGTCAAACTAGGCGCGGATCCAGAATTTTGTCGAGGGGGAGCAAATTTAGGTCGGGGGGGGGGGGGGGGGGGGGGGGGGGGCACTCTTAGCTTATTTCACCCGGTAAAATGATGAATGCAACATTTTTGTAGATAAATAAAATTGTGTGCTAGAGGGGGGGCAATCGCACTCATTGCCTGAGTGTAACAAAAAGGCCAGTGTCACCAAGCTTGAATTTCGTCCCTAATGAGTTTTAATTTATAATTAATAAAAAAAAACCTTTAGGTGGTCTTCAACCACGATTCAATTATAACAGAACTGTACAATCTGGGGGCCTTCAAGTTGCTCATGAAATCGATTGATCGCTCATGAACCGATTTCTAGATCGCCTTAGATGACTTAGATCGCATCATTCAGGCGTGATAGTGAGCAAGCGCTTGCCTATCTACAGGGTGACATTGACGTCGTTATCATCCTTTTAAAATAAGAACATACTCATGATATAGAGTCCCCAAATATGAGGCAAATCCAAGATGTAAAATTATTTTTTTAAACTCTGGAATATCGTGTACTACTCAGTAATTGATCACTACCAGCAAATAAAAACTAAAATACTTAATTAAAAATATCAATTTGATTAATAAAAAATCATTGATTAATTAATATTTAAATAACATGCAAGCCTACTACTTCATTGGCATCCCCACAAAACGCAGGCTGTGCTATAACGTGAATTTATTCAAGTTCGCGCACGGAATTCACCGAAACTAACAATGTCACCCATGCTTTGCCCGCATCTGACGCCGGGCACCACCCCTTTTCATGTAAAAACATACCTTCAATGAGTACATTAATAGGCCTAATGGATGCCAATGACTTCAAAAACACCCTGTATAATATTAAAAAATGCAGTTTTTCGTTACATTGATTTATTTAGCACGAAATGGATTCTGTACTTCGCTAAGTTTATCTTTTACAAAAGAATGGAAACATACTGTTTTTATGTAAAACAATGAATCATGTCATGGTATACGATGCGTGAATAAGTAAGCGATTAAAATAATACAGTTATTCTATAGAGTTTTAAATAAATAGATTGGTCAAATGTCACAATTTATCTTATCATATCATACTTAATCAGGCGCTGTTCCAGGATTGTGTTGAGGAGGGGCAAATTTCGTTGAGGGAAGGGGCAAATGTGGGGCAATATTATCTCGTTTTCAATTCAGTCATCCTCGAGGGCACAACGCCAAACGCATGGGGCAGAAGCGATGTGATGCTGTTTTTAAAGAAGGGTGAGATAAGACTCTATTGAAGAACTACAGACAGACCCATCTCGCTTCTTAGCCATATCTATAAGTAGTTTTCGAGAATCACTACGAATCGTCTCGCTCGCAGGATTGACGACTGACTTCCAACCTCCCGAACAAGCCGGGTTCCGAAAAGGCTATAGTACCATAGAATAGAGCACATTCATACGCTGCGGCAAGTTACACAGAAGACCGAAGAGTACATCTTGCAACTTTGCTTGGCGTTCGTGGACTATGAGAAAGCCTTTGATTCGATTGAGACTTGGGCGGTGCTGCAGTGTCTCGAAAGGTGCCAAATAGACTACAATTTGAATATATATTTGACTGTGCAAACATTCATTTCATTCGTCACAGTATGCATGGAAAGGTAGGTACTAAATTCAATAAAAAAATATTAAGCTACGTGATAAAGCACGTTGTTAGGAACCAAGCGAGATATCAAATCTACTCGTAGAAACAAAGGCAGTGTTTATTAACAGCGCTGGTACATTTATCGTTGGGTACATACCTACTACTTATTTCTTAATTCTTACAAAAATAATTTTTATTAAACAAAATAGGTATTAAGAGATATAACACGTTGTTCTCGTATCAGAAACAAAGTCAATGCCACAAATAGGAAAGTAAGTTTTTGACTCTGACTCATACAAGAATTGATCCCGACTCCCGATACTTTAGCCAGTTCCTCAGTGTTTGATGGTTCCGGGAGTAGTGAGCTTCTACTTTCAGCCTTAACACCACTTGATATCAGGTGCGATGAAGGCTAAGTGTTACCCCGTAGTGGCACAGAATAAATAATAGTAGATACTGGAAGTATATAAAAAAAAACATCTATCGCTTTTAGAGTGAACGCCCACTTGTGATTTTTAATCGGGCGATAGTTTGGTCGTTCTCGGATTCAGTATAGAGATAGGGCGTTTATGCACTACCACTGAATTTTACCGATCCGGAAAAAAACGGATGCTTGTATTTAATTAATTACTAATAAAAATGATTAATTATTAAAATACAAGCATCCGTTTTTTTCCGGATCGGTAAAATTCAGTGTAGTGCACAAACGCCCTTATATGGCAGTGCGCGCACTGACGATTAAACTATCGACCGATCAAACTATCGAAAATAACTGACCGATAGTTTTACGATCAAACTATCGCACAATTATCGGCCGGTCGGTAATGTGCATGAAGGACTATGTGAGCGCGCGCACTGCATTCAACTGAACTATCGCCCAACTATCGGTAGACTGCGCATTCAGTATCGAACTATCGAAAATGACTGGCCAATAGTTGCACAACTATCGGACAACTATCGCACAACTATCGGACAACTATCGCACAACTATCGCACAACTATCGGACAACTATCGCACAACTATCGGACAACTATCGCACAACTATCGGACAACTATCGGCATGTGCATGAAGGACTATGTGAGCGCGCGCCCGTATTCAACTAAACTATCGACCAACTATCGGCCAACTATCGGCCGACAGTTTGATCACGATCGTCTTACGATTCCGACTAAACTATCGCCCGATTAAAAATCACAAGTGCGCGTTGGCTCTTAACTTGACTGCAGTCAAGCTTGCTTGACGCTTGAAACAGCGTCAATGTGGTATGGTGTGTGACATATGTTCATGCATGATAAGCCTATACTTGAAGCATGTTACATTGAATTTTTGCTTCAGCATGCTTGACGATAGGCTTGATCGTGTATGGCTGCCATCCTGCGAGAATGGAAACTTTCTTGAAGGAGGACTTCTGGCCGCAGGGCATGGTTTACCGACGCTTCCGAGGGACGCTGCGAAATGCCACCGATCCGATGCTAAAAGTCATTAATTAATATACAGGGTGTTTTTCTATAAGTGCAAAACCTCTTAGGTGGTGATTGTGCTCATGAATATGAACAACTTTTATTATGGGACCAACTCGGCAACTCAACTCAACTCAAATAAGCTCTTACAAGTGCCTTGCGTCACGACTGAAGTTAATACTTTTATTTATCTCTCGCAACTCAAAAATACAGTCCACAAAATTATTAATTTATCAGCGCCTGAAATTCAAAAATAATATACCTATAAGTACTTTTTATCCGCATCTTGGTACCTTCATAACCACCAGTTCATGTTGATACATTTTAATTTCCATCACTTATCTAGTGCTTCCGGCCGTTTTTTTTTCGATTGGTGATTTTTTACTGTGTCAAATAAAATCCCAAACATCCGTCTAATAATTCAAATATCATATTACTTGCAGTATACTTGGTTCTAGTTAATGAAAAATATATAAAAATAATTGTCTTTGAATAGCCGAGGCATTGCGACCGTCATATTTTTTTTTTAATATTTCATTTTTAATTGAATTTTAAGTGATTTTCGATTTGCGGGGCGCTCGCGAGTTCACAGTTCACTGCCGGCTGCCGCTGGTTCCGCGCGAAGTGTATAGAGCGCGGCCGAGCAAGCGTTAGCGTGCCTATTTCGGTCGGGATTCCTCGCCTTAAAACTGAAAGCGATCGACCCACGATATAACAGAATTCCACTCGAACAAAGAACAGATTGAAAGTTAGTAGAATGTACCTTCTATAGCATAGTAACTCTATGGATATAACACAAAATAATAATGGTACAAACCATGTATAAATTGTTTAATTACATTAAGTACAGCGTTATGGTGTAACTCTCATTGAGTTTTATATTAATAAGAACATACATTTAACAACCTGGTTATTAAATTTAATGAGTATGTAATCTAATCACATTAGATAATAGTGTAATTAGTGTTTGTTACAATCTAATTTGTGGTGAAACATTAATAAATGTGTAGTTATAGGAAATTTTAATGGGAAAGAAAGCAGTAGCCTGGCAGGTAGATTTTTGGATGGGACTTCTACGTCTCGAAATGGTTTGTGTGATCGTATAGGTAATTTTGTATGAAAACCAGAGCGGTGTTTTTGACAATTGACAGCTTTTGAAGGACAGTATAGTTAGCTATTCGGTTACCTACTAGCTAATATTACACGGTTCAACCAAATTGATTCACTTTGGTTAAAAGGCGCAGAAATACAGGCCCTCATTGGCATTGAATGATTCACTTTTACGTTTAAATTGTTCAATTTGGTTGTTTCATCCAAATTGAAAGGCAAACCGTGTATTTCCGCCATTTCGATGATGTTTCGATGTGCCGGTATATGTTCATGTTTTGACCGATTATTTTGTTTTGTGCCTTATATAAAATGGGGCAGTTCGAAGGGATCCACCTAATTGTCGATTTGCCTAACAGGCACTTGGCCACATCCAGATATGGCTGGATGCAACATAAGGTTGTTCACGTGCTGCTGTGATTTTACATGCGAGCTAGATGGCGATGAAGGGACGGCCACGCAAAACTTTTCAAAAAATCGAAAACACAGGTATAAGGCTGCCACACACCAAAAACGCACGCAGACGTGCTGCATAGCGTGTGCGCGCGTCACGAGTTGTAATATATGAATTTGTACGCGTAGGTTCACACCAACAGTATCGCAGCTGCATTGCGTTGCGTTTGCGTGCGAGAGCCGCACGGCCGTCCGCGAGATACAAACTGAAACGGCCGCGGCGCGGTCGCGCAACAGCGGAACGGCAACGCCGCACACGAGCTCCGGCATTGTGACGTTGTATTCTACAGGATTTCTCAATTGAGGACACACCGCGGTGACCTATGCGTCTGCGTGCAGCTGCGACGCTGACTGCGGCACGTCAGTTGTCAATATTTACAAATTGTCATCATGGATTTTGAAATACACGAAAAATTAATTAATATAGTACGCAGATACAAATGTATATAAGATCCGCAAGATAAAAACTCTCTTTTGTGGGATAAAATAGGAAGGGAATTACGAATTGAAAGAAAATGTCCACCGCGATCCGAAAGCAACACACGGCGGCGTCGCAGATGCACTGCGATGCGTGTGCGACGCCGATGCCGGTGTGAATTGCTTTATGTCGCAGCGTGCTGCAGATGCAACGCATCGTGTTGCTCGCGCATCTGGTGTGTGGAAGCCTTTAAAATCCAAAGCGATCCCAATTTTTTAAATTGCAAAAAAGAGTTATCTATTTTTTCTGAGTTTGAGTGTAGCAAAGGCAGGATTTAAACGAATTCAAAACCCCATAAAGCAATGAAGTAATTTTTGGTTAGGTTTCAGAAAATAAGAAAATAATAATAAATAATTTTATTTATTATTATTTTACGATTATTTAATATCTACTTTCTTCAGAATCGACTTGCCAAAACATGGCTGGGCAAATCCTGATTCCTGATGTGCCCAGGCAGATGTTCCCTCCCTGTTCAATGATTAGCCTACGACAAATATATATTAATATTGCGGTAACGGCTATTAATAAAATGTACCTTAAACTATCAGATGGAAGGTTCTAGACACAATTTTGTCATAATTTCAGTTATATTTAGTGCAGAACTATGGTTGGTTACGCTATAGTTTTGTAGGCCACGTCATCCAGTAAGCGTTACGTTTGCGTAAAGTGTTAATTCTCTTCTGTGTTGTTACACAACAAAGAACATAGAGTGACCTTTCTCAAGGAAACTCATAAGGTGTTCTTTTAAGCTCCGCTCCATATAGAGAGATGACGCATTAATATTAAGTAGGGCAGCTGATCCCCTTGTGGCCACTTTAAGGATTTTTTCTTTTCGAAGCATTTAGTGGTAAATGGTCAATTATTATATCTTATCTTGAATTATAGGAACTTTGTCTTCCTTTAAAGGCACATCTTTCAAGTTTAATAAAATAGTTTTTCATATACTTAACACAAAATGTGCGAATGGTGCCAATTACCCCGGTTTCGGCCACTTATTGATAGACAAACATTTGTAAGTATAGCAAACAATCAAATGCAAATCCCGGTTGAATCTATCGATTGCAATACATAGAATATTTTAATCGTGAACAACAATTCTTTATAAAAACATTCAACCCAAATTTCTTAAAATCTCTCACAGTAAAAATACCTTATTTAAAACAAGAAAATTGAGGTTTGTTAAAAAAATCCTATGACAAGAAATTCTTATGATTGTTGAATTGATACCTGAAAATCCCTTTTTAATTTCCATTGGCAAAAATAACACACTTAACATACCGATTGCTTGTACCTAGCCAAAATTCCAATACCAATTATTCGTCAGCAAAAAATAAGTTTGTTTTTCATAATGTTTTGAATGACAAAGTTACAATTGCGGTTTTTGTGTGTTTTTGTGTGAGTGTGCTTACTATATCTAGTTCAAACCAATTTACGTTGAAAGTTTTTATTAAGACTTACAGCATATATTTTTTCTAGATTTTTCACTGTTTAATTTAAAAGTTAGAGGGAGGACCCACATTTTAGCACTTTGCATCTACCTACCAAGTTCCAAGTGGGTAGTTTAATCGTTTTGGAATAAAGAGGCTGTGACATACGGACATACGGACATACGGACGGACGGACGGACAGACGGACAGACAGACAGACTTGACGAAACTATAAGGGTTCCGTTTTTTGAACCCGGGTTTTTTGGCTAAAACCGGGACTTCTGCCCTACTAGCTATAATTATCGCGGTTTTACCCTCATGGTTCACGTTCCCGTGGGAATATCTGGATAAGTTCGTATCTCGTATCTCTGTCTGTCGTCTGTCACATCTATGTGAAGGAAGGGAAATAAAAATGCTACCATTACTACCAATGTGTCAGACAGACAAAATAATGAGATCCTCATGGGCGTACCCAGGAAGGGGCAGGGTGGGGCGCTTGCCCCACCCTCCGACCAGACTTCAAGCTAAATAGCTCATAAAGTGTGCTCAAAATATCGAGATTCCATACTTTTGCCCCACCCTGAAGTAAATGAAATAAATTTGCCCCACCCTGAAGCCTGCCCCTGAATAAATGCTTTACAATCAGGACCTCCATGGGCGGTATGCCTGATTCTGATGCTTCTTTGCCTGATTGTACAGGCAAAGAGTATTTAAAACGTTCCAGTAGTTTATGTGGTTATCCATTACAAACAAACAAAAAATCTAATCTTCCCTCTTCATAATTATAAAATAGGGGGAGGTTGTCCCCACAACAAAATATGCGCGAAAATTGCGACTACTCCGCCACTATTCGTATCGTAAACTATGACACTTTTCTCTGAATATATTTGGTAAAGTAAGGGCGTTTGTGCACTACACTGAATTTTACCGATCCGGAAAAAAACGGATGCTTGTATTTTAATAATTAATTATTATAAATAATAGAATTTATTTATTTCGTGTAGTTTAGGGTTCGAAACATTGAAACTACACGAAATAAATAAATTTTTACTATTATAAATGATTAAATTATTAAAATACAAGCATCCGTTTTTTTCCGGAACGGTAAAATTCAGTGTAGTGCACAAACACCCTTAATGTAGGTACACTAGGTACCTATGCGATGCGATTCCGGACTTTTTTGTTAAATATAAGTAGGTATTATAATATAATAACAAAGAGACGTTATCAATTACTGTGCTTAATCACTACATAGTATAAAACAAAGTCGCTTTCTCTGTCCCTATGTCCCTTTGTATGCTTAAATCTTTGAAACTACGCAACGGATTTTGATGCGTTTTTTTTTAATAGATAGAGTGATTCAAGAGGAAGGTTTATATGTACTTTTTATCCCGATATTCCCACGGGAACGGGAACCACGCGGGTGAAACCGCGGGCGGCCGCTAGTTATTAATAATGTAAAGGGTGACAATTTAAAACAGTCAGTCATAAAGAGAGGCAAAAAGTTTTGTTTGTAATTTTTTGTTGAATTAAATCTAGTTATTCCTGTTTCTTACTACTGGTACTATCCTAACTTCATCATTTAATATCTACATTCAACAACAGCGAAACACCCTACTAATTTATGAAAAGTTACTATTATCTAACTCTTTTAATCTGCATCACCGATCTTTTAATTAAAACAACAACATGACTTGTATTCATTTGCAAAAAAGTCCAAATTAAAACAATTATACTTAATTCAAATTTAATTATTCATCACCGGATTCGGTTTTCAGGTTCACCGGCGGTACAGTCAGCAGCAAAGCTTAACAAAATCTATAAAAAATCTAAATTATTTTAAATCTTATTTCAATCATATTTTAGGATCAAAATCGTTTGAAAAATTTCTACAGTAAAGTATTGTATAGTATGTCATTGTAACGTTTCTGTTGACGGTGCCTACATAGTCATTTCCTGACCGGTCATTTCATTATGCGATTTCGCGGTAAGCTTTGTCATAGGGTCATTGGTATGATAGCCAAGAGTAAATAATGTTGGTTACACAAAAATACGCATCATCTGTCATTATCAGTCTTACGACGCCCACTGCTGGGCATAGTACTCCCCCAAAGATCTCCAAATGTCCTGCACAGCCCGCAACCAGTGGCTTTCCGCGACATTCACTAGATCTTCGGTCCATCTCGTAGGGGGTATAATATGATCATACTTGTGAGTCACTTGTCAGTAAGAAATAAGATAGCCACGACCTTCACTAGATCGTCGGTCCACCTCGTAGGGGGTATTAATAATCATACTTGTCACTTGTCAGTAAGAATTAATAAGATAGCCACGACCTTCACTAAGTAGATCGTCGGTCCACCTCGTAGGGGGTATAATATGATCATACTTGTCACTTGTCAGTAAGAAATAAGATAGCCACGACTTTCACAAGATCGTTGGTCCATCTTGTAGGGGGTACAATAATGATCATACTATGTAATTATTAAGAGATAAGATATAGATAAGAGCCAGTTTCTCAGTGGTTGAAGATTCCGGGAGTAGGTAGTGCGCTATCCTTCAATGCCCCAGAAATGAGTCGATAGATTTTCCATTGTTCTCCGGCTCTATTCGGCCGGTCAGGTGTCAATGGGTTAAACTTTCAGCCTTGTCTTCACTTAACATCAGGTGTGGTGAAAGATAGGCTGTGCGAATAGAAAAAAGTTTATTGTGAATGCGAAATCAACGCTGTATGCCTTTTGACGCCAGTCACTAAACCAATTTATTGGCATAGATATAGAGTGGACCATAGAGAAAGAATGCTTGCTGTACTTTATCGAAAAAAATATACTAATATATAATAATAATAATAACGTCATTAACAAAATACTTTTCTAACTTAACATTATTTTATTAAGTAAATTATATGAATGAGAGCAAAAATATAATAAAATTTTAGGTATTAACTGACGTTGTATAACTTTGCTATGAGTAGGTAGGTACTACAGTTTGGCCTCTGGATCATTCACTCAACCGTGTCAAATCGTTCATCCCAATCTCATTCATTCAACCATACGATTTGCCCCACATTGGACGGTTGGTGCGCTACAACAATAGCAAGCTGGTTCATTCAAATTGATCGTGAAAAGCAAAAAAAAGTATTTGCCAATAAGTGTTTGAAGAGGGAAAATAATATTTGTATTCGTATGATATTTTTTCGCCGTTCGCTTATGGAATATCATGCCGAGATTACGACAACTAGTGTTTTTACAAAACTACGGTTTTTGACGACCGATCTGGCGCAGGGGTAGGATACCTGCCTTCTGCGCCAGAGGTCTCGGGTTCGATTCCCGAACAAGACAAATATTTGTGTGCATGAACATGTCTATTTGTCTTGGTCTGGGTGTTTTCTATGTAGGGTAACGGACCCAATTGCTAGCACTGCACCAAATTATCAGCACTCTGAATAAATAGTAAAATTATAAGTTTTTCACTAACTTATTTGAGTTACCACTTTGGAAAATAAATAAATTGATGTTCTTGGAATCCTACTCTCGGCAATACCATACTTTCCGACTTAAAAATGGCGAAAAACTTGTGATTAAACGTTTGTATCCTGCAGTTTGTCCTGTTTGTGCCAGTTCCTTGTGATCGACGGTAAGTTCATGTATTTACATTTTATACTATATTAGATCTTTTAGATATTTTATACTGAAACTTTTGATTTCTCTGATTTATAAGATAATTTATGAGGATAATCTGAAAAGAAGAATTTGCGTTTATGGTGATATATTGGTAAAAATGTGGTGCTGATATATGGATCCACTATTTTGCAAATTTCCAATTATCAGCACTGGTACTGACAAATAAAAAATAGTACGTAAATACCTACTTATTCATTTTTTTTGCATAAATGATTTTTTTTGATAAAAGTAGATTTATACCTTCGGAATCTAAATCTTAGCAAGGTGCTGAAATTGCATTAATTGCCATTTGTCAGCATATTGTTGATAATTAGATAAAACCAAAGGAAGTAATTAAACCAAATAAAAGAAAAAAATGCACAAACGAAAATCAAGCACAAGAAAAAAGAATAGAAGAAAGAGAATAGAAGAAGAAAATAAAAGATTATAATTGATTGAAGATGTTGAGCAAGAACTTTTCTTTTTTATTTAAATTTTCTTATTGCTATGCAATGTTCCATAATAGTTGTACCTACCTACCATCCAGATTATTTAAGTAAGTCGCTTTCTAGTGAGATTTAACTACTAAGTCTGAACAAATTATTTAAATGCCTACATAACTATAAAGATGTTAAGCCTTGTTAAGTTTATAAATACTGTTAGACTATATGTAAATTATATCTTTTTATGTTTATTAACAGAGTACCTAACTATATAAAAACATATTTAATAAAAAAAACATTTAATTTCAATACCACTATCACAGTGCTGATAATTGGTTCACTCTATGCTCATAATTAGGTATTTGACTGAAATTTTTTTATTGACTTAAAATGTTCATTTAACCAGTAGCAACACAACATAGGTATTTATTTTCAAATATCTTGCATATTTTCAGCGATATAGAGCATCAAACTTACTAATCAGACAAGGAGAGCGCTATAGAAACGTGACGTCAAGTTTCTATAGCGCCATACTCTCGCCATAGAAAATTTCGTTTTAGAAAGAGATAGCTAGAGTCACAATTAAGTAGCTCATAACTCGCTTGTTATAATACATATTGAATTTCTTTTTTCATATTTGTTATTCAATAATGTTATATTTTCGCATGTCATAATTAAATATCTACATTTCAACAACAGTCAAACACCCAATTGGTGGTGATGGTGCTGATAAATGGTGATATGGTCATTCTTTGCTCTTGCCTATCTAAAAAAAAATTGGACAAGGATAAACTATGTTTTTTAAATAAATAATCATACTGATTGAATATTGAAACTAGAAAACTCGTCATAACGGGTGAAAACGTATTTTTAAATGTCATAAACGGGTATAAGTTACTTTACCCTATATTAAGTATGTATTTACAAACAAAAAGTATTTAAGTATATATTTATCCGTTATTAAGTTTTCCATGACACAGTTTCTCAATGAAATTAACATGGGCTTTGATAATTGGTGTGATTGTAAAAAGTTATTTATTTATTTATTTTAAGAAAACTAGCTTTCCTTGAATGTGATATTTTTCCGGAATAAAAGTAGCCTATGTTCCTCTCCAGGTTTTAAAGAATGTGTGTCCCATATTTCAGCCAAATCCGTTCGGCCGTTTTGGCGTGATTGAGTAACAAACATCCAAACATCTAAACTTTCACATTTATAATAAGGATGATAAGTAGGATGGTGTACCTCTGCTTGTCTGATTTTTTCCATATTTATACAAAATACTAAACTTGTAAAAAATTAAAAATAAATGCAGTCGGATGGCTCCCAAAATCATTTTTTTATTCCTACGCATGCCTCCCAAATACCTCCAGGGTTTAGGTATCAAAAATAAGCTGTGTTGTCACAGTAGGAGTTAAAAAGGTGAAATCCAAATCGTGATACTTGCCCTATGTAATTTTTTTTTATTGTGAGTACCTATGGATATACAGGGTAAATTTTTTATCAGTGCACACATTTTTAAGACCGCCTCGGAATCGGTAAGTGAACAACTTTCTCCAAGAAACATAGGTCGAAATATGATAAAATTTTTTTGACTCTTCATACAAATTGGACTGATCTCGTGATCTATTTAGTATGGGAAGTCCAAAAATTTTTGTCGTATTTCGACCCATGTTTCTAGGAGAAAGTTGTTCATTTACCGATTCTGAGTCGATCATAAAAATTTGTGCACTGATAAAAAATTTACCCTGTATAGGCCCGCGTACGGTGTGTGCGAGCGGTGGTTATGTGGGACTCGCCTATCTGCATACTTCAATTATTATAAAATTAAATGTAAACTATAACATCATCAATTAATTTTATTAGCCAAAGGAAAGGTCTTCCCCCTCACCCTTCTAGTTGCTGTGCCCGACAGGGTCCATATTTAACTGTGCATATTTTGTTAACACCTTTGTAACTAATATGGTTGAAGCAATAAAGTATTGAGTATTGAGTATTTAGTATTGAAACCCACTTGAGGCTAGCGTCCTTTTAAAAGGACGCCACATAACAAAAAATATCAACAAATCAAATCTCAATTTTACAATATTATTTGTTGTGTGGTGTGGTTTTAAAAAGACGCTACTCTCAACTCAAGTGCATCAGTGCTGTGCTTTTACTTGGGGGCTAGGGAGCCTGTGGCGCAGTAGTTAGCGCGCTCGGCCTGCGATCGTTGAGGTTAAGCAACTTTCGCAATGGTAACTCACGGGATCGTTGACCAAAAACTTTTCATCTTGAGCTCTTCCGTGCTTCGGAAAGCACGTTAAACCGTTAGTCTTGGCTGCATTTGCAATCGTTAATACATACCAATCCGCTATGGGACCGCGTAGTGCGTCATGGTCCGTTCTTCTCATCCATCTATAAGGAAGTGGAGACATTAAGGTGGTTCGTTGAGCTCAGAAGCGCCACCAATGGAAATAAATCATTTACGATTTATCAAGGGCTTAGAATAAAAGTTTCGGTTATTTCGCGCAAAATACAGTAGTGCAGATAGGACAAAAAATTCCGATCTGCACTACCGGTAGTGCAGATTGGTAGTGCAGAGTGGAAGGAATCAAATAAAAGAGTAAAATGCAATTTTTGATTGTTTTTTCAGGGCCTCAAATATGAGCAGTAAGTTATGGATGTCGATCTTGCTAAATGTGGCCACTTTTGGCACTGTTCACATTCACGACTTTTTGCGCAAGTTTGGGTTATAAAATGAATTTTACTCTTTTATTTGCGCAAAATAACCGAAACTTTTGATCTAAGCCTTTAATAAAGTGTAATTGATTTATTTCCATTGGTGGCGCTACTGAGCTCAACGAACCACCTTAAATAGCTGATGATGATGAACACGTCTACAGATAAAAGGCAGTACCTACCTACTTGTTAGGTATGGCAACAAAGAATAACATCTATTTCCCAATCTAAAATTTTCCTACTCAAACTACTAATTTTTAACACGATTCACAGAACAACTAATTAAACACAATGTGAACAATCTGACAAAACTCGTTGATATCAAATACTGTCCATAGTATAAAACAAAAGACCTATGTTGTTACCTTGGGGGAGTCCGAAAAACAATATGGTTTCAACCTTAGCGTAGGGTCATATTGTAATGTGTGCAAGCGGCATGAAAAACTATAGTCATTACGTGTAATATTAACAGCCTTTGCGTTTGGAAACATAGGTGAGTAAATTGTGACCTGTACCGCAGCGATTCGAGTGCTGCGTTTATCCATACGAATATTATATGTGAACGAACTTATGTTCATATAAATAAAACACTTTCACGGATTTTTTCACGCAACCAAAATATCTCTAAAAACAACTAAAATTTAACCAAGTTGTTAAATAAATTGCGTGAAAAAATCCGTGAAAGTGTTTTATTTATATGTACAGTTCGCGCAGAAATCTAAGATGTGTTTATGTGAACTTATGTTCGTTTGTGTGTTTGTCCGTCCTTCATGTCAAAACGCATCGACGTAATTTTTGGCATGCGGATAGTTAGGGGATAGTCGAGGATAAACATCTACTACTTTTTGTAGCTAGCTTGTGATAGCTACTTTTTATCCCAGAAAATTATCTCATACCCGCGGGATAAAGTCGTGTAGTCCACGGGTGCAAAGCCGTGGGTGGAAGGCTACTAGAAACTGAAATGTTCATATGCCTTTTTGTACTGCCTTGAATGGTGAGAAGACCTGCCGACAAGTTGTCTTGCTTACCCCACTAAGGTGTAAGCAAGACGGCATGCTGTACCATATCATATCGCGTGATAAAAGCCGCTCATGCTAGGCCGGCTGTGCAAATATAACTATTTTGTATGGCGCAGTGGCAGATATACTTACGTAGTAACTATTTAGTAATCTGTGGATATACTTACCTTTTGTTCGGATATTGCAGGTCGGAATACCTTTCAATTTTTTGGATTCCAACTTAGATTTTAAGTGCAATGCCATTCAACGATGTGTATCAAATGACACATCGTTGATTCCTGTCCCGCATATCCTTACAGCTGTTTGCAGGAACATTATATCTCTACTTCTTCTGCAATTCGTGTAAGTGAATTTTCATCCAAAGAGTATATAATCACTACGTTTTAAGAGGCGGAACTTCATACTTATGTTTTGTATCAATTCATAACCTTGTATTACCAACCACGACGTAATAATAAAACTTGCGGAAAGTTGGTAGCCCTGCAGAACTGTCAATTATGACAACAATCTGCCAAATAGTGATGTCCATCGATAGTATCGATATTTTGCAATATATCGATAGTCGATAAACTACTATAAAAGCATTTAGCTTAATAGGATTTTTTTATTAAAATTCAAGAATAAAACAACAATTATGCTACTTTATTTTTTAATAAATTTATTACTTACATAATAAAAAAAACAACGTAATAAAATAATAGGAAAATAGGCTTCAAAATTCTTCTTGCCTCAGAACATAATTTAAAAACACTTCATTTTAACATTGCTGAAATTGAACGGGTACAATTAACGGGTACGGCTTCGCTGGCGTCCCCCCTATAAATAATAATAATAATAATAACCTATATGTATTTTTTTTTTCAGTACTAAACATACCTTTTTTGTTATCTGTCCACTTATGTTGTGGAAATTCTGCCAATTGAATATCTGTCAGAGGTGGTGCTAGCAAATTCCTGGTTGGAACAGCATTTCGTTTAAGCCGATTTCCTTTTTTGTTGAAATTTTGCTTTTGAAAATGTCTGCCACATACATGGCGTGACTCGTGAAGTTTTTCAATTGGTAACTGTAAAAGCTCTTCATTACCAACTGCTGCAAGCCACATTCGACAGCTGGAATTACAGAAATAATATAAATGATGATGACTACAAGTAATAAATGCAATTAGCATTAGGAAACTACTCTATTGTAATTGTAATAGGAATGTTAACTTGTTAAAGTAATAAACCACAAAATAACTGGTCGGGCTGGGTAAGGAAAAAGACAAATTGAAGCTATTTTACCACATTAACGTTAAAATTTCAAGCAGAATAAGCACAAAAGTCATGGCTCATTCTCCTTATTCATCCATAAGGAAGGCCAGTGCCCCAGCAGTGGGGACATTAAATGGCTGATGATGATGATGATGATGAAGCACAAAAATCTTACCTAAGATTCTTGGTAAGCCTTAGCAAGCTAGACTAGATTATGAAAGGTTTGGAACATTTTGGGATATTGGCTGCTAAGTTTGTCAAAAATGATAACTAACTATATTTTTAAGTTATCTTTTGAGGTCTTACCGGTCTTGATCAAGTGGAAACTGTGAAAAAAGTAAGGATTCGTCAGAATGCCTCTCCTTTACACCGCAAACTTCACACGTTCTATGGCCTTTACCCATAATGAGAACACAACTCACAACAAATTATATAAAGTCACTGTCTTGGAATTAGTTTTCCTAAATAACTAAATAACTTCCTTACTAACTAAATGAGTCAATATCTCCAAAAAAGCACTCACACACACGATAACACAGTGTCAATTTCACAATTATAAAAAGTCGCTGTCTTGATTTAACTTATCTATCACTAAAAGGAGTCCAATATCTCAAAAATAAAAGTTCATACGCGAATTGTAGACTTTCTGTAATAAAACAGAGAAAACACAATAAACAAAATCTATCATGCACAGGACACGAACGACATGTTTGATTTTGTGGTGTTGCCATCTTAAAATCTGTACTTATAACTAATTATGCGATGATTTTGATGTTTAATTTTTCAATGACGCATTCAGTCCTAATAAATATCGTAGTAATGAAGAATTTCGTATTTAAGTTAATTTTAAGCAAAGGAATAATAATGATCATAACAAATAACACGAAATGTTTAAAGAAAGTATTCAACAGGTTTGATGATTTTTCTACCATTTAGAAGTAATTAAACTTGCATTGATTCGTTTTACAATGTTGGCAACATGTAACAGATAGAATCTGTATTTTGGTAGTTTAAAGTCAGGAATTCCATACAATTTTTTTTTCTTCGGAGTTTCTCGAGACTGTTTTCATCCGACACAGTTTTGATTTGCTAGCAACACGAAAAAAAAGAAAACATTGCATTTTAGCACCAAACACAATTCAATTTTATAAAATAATCGCTATTTTTACACGACTGTCAAAAAAAGGAGTGTTTAGGGTTAATGTATTTATGTATGTGAGATTTTTAATCCACCATAACTTTTGAATGCCCTAACGGATTTTCATAGGGTATTATTAGGAACGATGTCACCCCGAGTAACACTGGCTATATTTTTTTTATATTCATTTTTCTCTACAATTATAGCAATATGGATAATAAATGAAAAGCCTTGACTAGTACATTTCTAAACTATATAATTTGGGTAACATGATAACTGAAAGGCATAACAAAATTAAAAGTCGGGGGACTAAGTATTCTACAGCATGGTACCCCCACTGCAATAAGAGCTTGTTCCACATAATGTCTTGTTCTTTAATTTTAGTTTAATTGTGGCAGTCCTGTTTTTATTTTTAAATTATTATTATTTTTATAAGAATATTTTTCTATTTAAGAAGTGTTTTTGCGGGCACGTCTGCAAATAAGCCCCGTATGCTTTCAAGCGGTCATATTTAGAGGCAGTTAAAAACTTTGTGTATAAAGATGATTATTAGGCATATTTACAAAGGCATTGTGTTGTTGCGAATTGAGATGGAAGTTCCTTGAATTCAAGTAAATGGTATAATTTTTCACTATATAGTCGAAGAGTTGGCCCCATAGTAAAAGTTGTTCATATTCATGAACACAATCACCACATAAGAGGTTTTGCGCTTATTCATTAACACGTTGTATCCATACTAATATTATAAATGTGAAAGTGTGTTTGTTTGTTTGTTTATTTGTTTGTTTGTTTGTTTGTTTGTCCGTCTTTCACGTCAAAACGGAGCAACGGATCGATGAGATTTTCGGTATGGAGATAATTTGAGAGCTGGAGAGTAACATAGGCTACTTTTTATCCAGGAAAATTATAAAATAAAAATGGTAATTTTGTATATAAAATCGATAAACTGTCGTACTATACAAAACTGTCATTTCTTCCATAGCCTCTTCCAAAGAGGTATGTCAATGAGTATTGTTATCACTGACGTTTTAGCCGCTTTGGATTACCTACTTTTTAATAAGTGACATTTGTTGCAGGCAGTGTATAAAACTTCTTCGCGATCATTTATTTTCATCTGCCTATCTATAATAGATTTGGGTGATACGAAGTTAACCGGGTCCACTATAATTAATATGGCAAAACAACGTTTGCCGGGTCAGCTAGTATAAATATAGTTAATAATGAAATTGCCGTTTTCTATGGGGAAATTGTAGGAAGTTGGAATCGGCATACAAAGATATTTGGGGATTTCTTGGACATGTGAACTCCGAATTCAACGAAACTTTCGAGATATGATCAGACAAAATTATTCTAACTAGTTATTGCCTATAATCTCTTTTGATGAACTGTATTAGAATAAAAAAAAATCTGTTCAAATCTGTCAAATTGACGACAACCAAAAAGGGGTACTTTGGAGCATTTATAAAAATTTTAGACGCCTGTTTAATTATTCTTTACTTAGATGTTTAACATGACGACATACTCTATTTTCGAAACTGACTATTAATTTTGATATATTGATATTAATTAAAAAATTAGAGACCAATAAACATGTGAGAAAAAGACGGCAATTTCATATGTAAAGACCTATTAAAATCATTTTAGAAACTGTTTGTGTTTTTACTCATTGAAAAAAATAAAAATAAACTTATCTTGCTTAAAACCAATTTAAAACAAAATTATTTGCCTCATTGTTAGTTCAAAACACAAATTCACAGACTAAATTACTAGTTTTAGTGAACTAGACCGAAAAAATTAATGATCATTGAACCATTGTTTGAAGAAATATCAGAATAGTGTTAGAATTCGCTGAGAACATTTTACAATAGAAATGGAGGTGAGAAAAAGAATAATAAAACTATAAATAGCTATTGTACATTTCTTCAGGAAGTTTGAGTCATACCTAAGTGAGTGAGAGTACCTAGTCCAATTGTTTCTCTCTCATTGTCATGTTTGATCCATCCATAAAGAATGTCTCAGACTATGTGGCAACAAAATGATGATGCTTCAAAAATATAATTTTTTTCTTTTTAGTTGACACAGGTCAACTAAAAAGTAACTTTTTAGCAAAGATATTATAATATAACAAGATTGTGCACTATGAAAATAAAAGCAATGTCAATTCAATTCTATGCAGTTACAATAAGGTTTATTTTCGTATGACATTACGATAGACGGAAAAACGAGCCGAGCGAGAGGCTCCTAAATAGGATTGCATCCCTGTCTACTGGGCTGCCACCATGAAATATTTTTGGTTGTAGTAGAACTCAATTCAAATTCATATTTCCTGTTCTCGAGAATTTTCAAAATATTAATTAATTAAAAGGAATGTTAAGCTGATAATAATAAAGTCCATATCATTTGTATTATTTAAAACCTTGAACAACTACTTGTTT
This sequence comes from Crambus lathoniellus, assembly GCA_949710035.1. NCBI lineage: Eukaryota > Metazoa > Arthropoda > Insecta > Lepidoptera > Crambidae > Crambus > Crambus lathoniellus. Next base: position 9,727,190 of record OX453324.1, on the reverse strand, counting down.
AATGTAAGAGTCAGTGTTATGGTAGTTTTAATTATAATAAATTTGCAACACTTTGCGTCTGGACAATTTTAATAAAAATAAAAACATCATCAATATGGCGACGGCAAATTAATTTATGTGTGTAAAGTTAGTGTGTGGATCTTAATTATCATTTTAAAATTACGTTTAAATCAATAAAAATGGTTCTCACTTGATGTGTGAAAGGATGCAAAAGCGCATCATATAAACGTAGCGGTGTATCTTTTCATAGGTAAGTATTTAGCCAAAGTTTTATTCTTGCGTATAGTAGGGTGTCCATTTCGTTTGTAATCTATAGACTGGAATTTACTTTCTTACTTAACCCAAACATTAATTTTCATTGTTTCAGATTTCCTAAAGATGAAGAAATTAAAAAAGGTTGGCTTAACGTCATACCTGAAAAAATTACACAATACTCAGCAGAAGAAGAAAAAAAAGAAGAACTTTATCAGAATATAGGCATGAAACAGAACTTATTAAATGTATTATAAAATCTGTATTTTAATTTAAGATTAAAAAAAGTAGGTACGCAAGATACGAATCTTTAAAACTAATTGGACACAAAGCCTCTGTGCGTCAAAAGATCCGCAAGACAATTTTGTTTAGCAATGTATAGTCTAACTAATAAACAGATTTTTATTACTGTACGTGGACTTTTTATTTCTATCCATTTTAGCAAAATACATACATTTCATATAAGTACATACAGGTCAAACTGACAACCTCCTTTTTTGAAGTCGGTTCAAAAGTAAGTATGCTTATAAAGCATATGTGTATGTGTCGATTGTCACATTATTGCCTCATAAGTGGTGCAAATGCTTTGCCTCGCGAAGTCCTCATCTTAACTAATATTATAAATAGAAAGTGAGTTAGGATGTTTAAATATATTTTTTTTTAGCTACAAGAGCTCCCTAGGAAGCGTGATGTTCGAATCCTACGTGAGCCAAGTCTGGTTAACTATAAATTGTCCTCGAAAAAACCGAATCGTGTAGTCACTCACGTCTCTCTCATTAGAGAGGGACGCACACCATAATAGGCCTATCTCGCTCGGCTCGGCTGTAACTCATGAGTGCGCAATCTTGTTATATTATAATATCTTTGCTTTTTAGTTGACACAGGTTGTTCGGAAAAGATCGACGTTTCTGAACGCATCTCTAATGTCACGTCAAATTGACATTAGCTGTCACTTGAAGTTGACAGCTTCTTGATTGGAATTCCTTGTAGAAAAATGTCGGATTAAATTTTGCTGAATTGTTAAAAACCGCTCGCGTTGAATATGCCTGGCATATCGAGCCTGAATTGAATCTTAAATTATCGATTTGATCCCGTTTTGTACGACCAAGACTTTGACGCCATCTTGACGAGTGGCCGGACCCCCCCGTAGGGGGCGTATGGCCCCTCGCGCGCCCGGCCGCTATGCCGCCGTCCAGGAGACCGCCCGCTGCTTGTACTGTCGGGAACCGGGTCACAGCACGACCCGTTGTGATAAGTTCCTCGACCAGCGCGTCCAAGGCCGTCGAGCGATCGCGCGACAACGGACATGGTGCTACTCGTGCTTGGGCCTGCACATGCAGCGCGAATGTACCCAAGCGCACCCATGCCGCTTTTGTAAGGGCAACCACCATCCCCTCCTCTGCATGAACAGCCCAGAGGGCGGCGGAGCGCCGCAGCGCGTCGCTGCGGGATCACCTCGTATGGGTGGGGGTCTCGGACCCCCCGCGGTGTTTGCATCCCGCAGCAGTTCTAGTGGCCACCAGAGTGGCCCCAGACGCTCTCCGCCACGTTTGGAGCCTCAAACGGGCGGGGGTCCCAGGGACCCCCCCATGGGAAACCGATTCCCAAGGATGGGGATGAGTTATGCGAGCGTTGCCGGAGGTCGTAGAGGCCCCCCGCGACGTTTTGAGCCTCGCACGGGCGGGGGTCCCACGGACCCCCCCATGGGAAATCGGTCCCCAACTAGGGGGTTCGATTTTGCGAGCGTTGCGGGAGGTCGTAGAAGCCCCCCGCAACGTGTTGAGCCTCGCACAGCCGGGGGTCCCCGGGACCCCCCTTCTGAAAATCGGTCACCGTGCCCCCGCGACTATGGGGCGACGTACACGGTGGATGCTAGGCACCGATTCTCGCCGCCGCTCGCCGAATACCCGCGTTTGGAGCGGCGCCCGCCCCGTCTTCAAGGGGCCGGGAGATATAACCCGCCTGATACCGGGCGAATTGGACGTAGGCAGTATGTGGGAGAATGGGACCCACTGGATCGCTATGAGCGACCCCCTTACCATGGGGGGACGTCTGGGGACCCCACATACTAGCAATCAACGTGTTTACGGTCGATTGTAGCCACCCCTCCAGAGACCGTTTTGTTGCCCACGGCCTCTGTGCTTGTCAGGGGATTGAATGGCGACCTTGTGGAAGTTCGCGCCTTGTTGGATTCCGGTGCTCAGGGGTGTGTTGTGTCATCTTGGTTAGTTAGGCGGTTGGGCCTCAAGGTGCACCCCCACACGGAAGGCGTGAGAGGTGTTGGCGATGTGAAAGTCCCCGGGTTGTTAGGGCATGTTGACTTCACATTTACATCACGTAATAAGTCCACGCCAGGCATTAAGACCTCGGCGATTGTGTTGGACACAGTTGTTGGCCGTCAACCTTCAGTTGACTTGGGACCGAGTATGTTGTCTTTGGTGTCTGATTCCCCACTCGCCGATCCAAATTTCTTCCGCCCAGGCCCGATTGATGCTCTCCTTGGAGCCGATGTCCTGGGGCGAGTTTTGTTGACGGGGAAGCGAGTTTTGCAGCCAGATGGCTTGGTAGCTCTGCAGACGACACTCGGTACAGTTGTGATGGGCCCTGCTCGCCGCGTTTTGGATTCCCTTGATGAGGATCGCGGTCTTGTTTTTAATGTGTCTCTCTCCGAAGTGGTGCAGAAGTTTTGGGAGGTTGAGGAACCTCCACCAGCCCCGCGGGTCGACCCAGTAGCGGATGAATGCGAGTTGTATTACCAGAATAACACTGGTCGCCTCCGCTCTGGTCGTTTGATCACCCGTCTCCCCTTTCGTGCCGGCCGACCTCCTCTGGGCGAATCCCGACCGCTAGCGGAACGTAGGCTAGTGGCGATGGAGCGTCGCATGAGCAAGGATCCGGTCTTCCGCCAGAAGTATGTTGAATTCATGCGGGAGTATGAGGAGTTAGGGCGCATGTCCGTGAGCGATTTGGATTGGCGCTCCGTTGAGCACTTCTTTCTGCCGCACCACGCCGTTTTGAAATCCGGAAAGATTCGGGTGGTCTTTGACGGTTCGGCTCCCACCTCTACTGGAGCGTCCTTGAACCAGTGTCTGCATGTAGGTCCCAAGCTGCACACGGAGATCTCAGACATTTTGACCAACTTCCGGCGGCACCAAATTGTATTTATGACTGACATCCGGATGATGTTCAGACAAACGGTCATCCATCCAGAGGATAGGAGGTACCAATTGATTTTGTGGAGAGAGAGTCCTAGGGACCCCTTGTTGATTTATGAATTGAATACGAATACGTACGGTTTGGCTTCGAGCCCGTTTGTTGCGATTCGTTCTTTGTTGGAGTTGGCCGAGAAGGAGCGCTTGAGATACCCTCGCGCCTCCGCCATTTTGGCCAGTGACGTCTATGTGGATGACATTTGCACGGGCGCCTCATCTGTCTCAGAGGCGATTGTCCTGAGAGACGAACTCACCGCCCTTTTGAAGTCGGGAGGTTACGAGTTGAGGAAATGGATATCCAACTCGCCTGATGTACTGGTAGGTTTGCCCGAAGAGCACCAGCAGGACCCCCACCTATTCGAAAATGTTGATAATCCCCATGTGGTGACCGTCCTTGGCGTACAGTACAAACCGGTCTCTGACACGTTCACGTATTGTGTGGATTTACGACCACCGAAAGTCTGGACCAAGCGTTTAGTATTGTCTACTGTCGCACGTACCTTTGACCCCAATGGGTGGATTTGCCCCGTGCTGTTTATGGCCAAGTGTTTCTTGCAACGGTTATGGGCTTCGGGTGTGTCGTGGGATGAACCCCTCTCGGACGAGTTACTCCGAGATTGGTCGAGCTTCGTTTCATCCCTCCCCGAGATTAATGAAGTGCATTTGCCGAGGCTATTCCTCCCTTCTGAAAATTGTAAAGTTACTCTTCACGGCTTTTCCGATGCCTCCGAACGTGGATTTGCTGCGGCCGTGTACCTCCGCACCGTTACTGTTGACGGAGTTGTTGCTGTGCATCTGGTGATAGCGAAAAGCAAAGTCGCTCCCCTTCGGACTCGTCATACGATCCCGAGGTTGGAATTGTGTGGAGCTGCCCTCCTAATGCGTTTGTTGAACCACGTATGGCTCACATTAGGTCGATCTATTAAGATACAAGAGGTTTATGCTTGGACGGACAGTCAGGTCGTCCTTTGTTGGTTGAAGGCTCCGGCGCACACCTTGGACGTGTTTGTGGCCAATCGAGTGTCGCAGATTTGTAATTCCGACATCGAGTTGATTTGGAGACACGTGCCGGGAATCATGAATCCCGCGGATTGTGCGTCTCGGGGTTGTGTAGCCCCAACCCTAATTAACCACCCCCTCTGGTGGGGCCCACAGTGGTTGATGCGGCCTGAGTCGGAGTGGCCGCCCTCTCCAGCGTTGTCGAACGTAGCCGTTCCTGATATGCGGGCATGCGTCCTGGAGACTAACCCCGCCGGGGAAAAGGATTTGTTGTTGGATCGGTACAGCTCCTTACAGAAGCTGCTTGGTGTTACCGCTTGGATCAGACGTTTTGTGTACAATTGCAGAAACCCACGCGCGAGGCGTGATTCGTCGGTTCTCACTCCGGACGAGCGTAGGGACGCGCTCTTGTTTTGGGTCCGGAGAGTACAAGCTGATAGTTTTGAGTCCGAGATTGAAATTTTGCGTTTAGGCCGTCGCAAGTTGAAGGGCGCGGTATCGCGATTGAATCCCTTCCTGGACGAGAGTGGGCTTTTGCGAGTCGGCGGAAGACTTCGAAATGCGAACCTGCCGTATGGAGCTCGTCACCCCCTTTTGTTACCTAAAGCCGGACATTTGACTCAACTGATAATAACAGATCGCCATGTGAATGCATAACATGCTGGCTGTAATGCTTTGTTGGCCATTTTGCAGCGTGAATTTTGGATTTTGTCTGCTCGTCGAGCCATTCGCACTGTGGTTTTCCGTTGCCTGCCTTGTTATCGATTGAAGGCCGCGACCATGCAGCCCCAGATGGGTGATTTGCCTGCTGATCGCGTCACGGAATGTAGAGCTTTTGCCGGAGTCGCCACCGACTTCGCCGGTCCCTTTACTGTAAAGGCTTCGAGACTGCGTAATGCTAAAACCTATAAGGCGTACTTGTGCGTGTTTGTGTGTTTGTCCACCAAGGCTGTCCATTTGGAAATTGTCTCGGAATTGTCTACCGAAGCCTTTGTCGCCGCCTTGAGCAGATTTGTTTCCCGTAGAGGACTGCCGACATTGATACGTTCCGATTGTGGTACTAATTATAAGGGAACGTGTAATTATCTTAAGGAAGTAGTTAAGTTTTTTGTTGATAATAAAATAGACATTGGAACCACCCTCTCCCGGCGTGGGATAATCTGGAAGTTTAGCCCTCCAGCTTGTCCGACCTGGGGAGGAATTTTTGAAGCTTGTGTAAAGGCTGCCAAGACACACTTGCGTCGCGTGATTGGAGAAACTATTCTCACGTTTGAGGAACTTGATACGGTATTTTGTAAAATTGAGGCCGTCCTCAACTCGCGACCCTTGTGCCCGTTGTCTTCGGACCCGAATGACCTGGAAGCGTTGACCCCAGGTCATTTCTTGATCGGACAGCCCCTTTTGGCTTTGCCTGAATATCCGATTCAGGATGTAGGATCCCATCGTTTGTCGCGATACCAACTTTTGAAACAGATGTCCCAAAACTTCTGGGCACGTTGGTCGATGGAGTATTTGCATATCCTACAACAGCGCGTGAAGTGGACAGATAAAACCACCCCACCCCAGACTGGCGACCTCGTGTTGATTAAGGATGCTAACCTGCCGCCCCTATGTTGGCGAAGGGGGCGCATTGTTAAACTCTACCCCGGAACTGACGGAGTTCCTCGTTTTGCTGAGGTTTTGGTTCGAGATTCGGTTTTGAAGAGAGCAGTTAGTGGGCTCTCCCGATTACCCGTAGATTGACGTACCGTTCTTAACGGTCCGGGGCGGGGGGATGTTCGGAAAAGATCGACGTTTCTGAACGCATCTCTAATGTCACGTCAAATTGACATTAGCTGTCACTTGAAGTTGACAGCTTCTTGATTGGAATTCCTTGTAGAAAAATGTCGGATTAAATTTTGCTGAATTGTTAAAAACCGCTCGCGTTGAATATGCCTGGCATATCGAGCCTGAATTGAATCTTACATTATCGATTTGATCCCGTTTTGTACGACCAAGATTTTGACGCCATCTTGACGAGTGGCCGGTCGCGGTGCTTTGAAAGACAACCTTCCACCACGCGTTGTTGTCGGGACAATATATCTTAATTAGCAAGCCCCGCGTGTGTTATTGTGTATTGTTGGGACGCCCAGTGTTTTGGGACCCTGTGTGGTGTTTGTTTTGTGAGTAAGTTGACGAATTGGTAAGGTCTGCAGAAGAAGAAGGAACATCAGATGGGGGCGCGCCCCCTTATACCACTTCTGCCCCGGAGTAGGGCATGGATTTCGGAATCTCGTGATATCGTAATATCGGAATCTCGGAACGTGAGATCCGATATTTCAATTCCGATATTGAGTCATCCAATATCGTAATATCGGAATCAGACAAATATTTTTAATTTACTTTTTATATAAACCAGTTCAGCGTTAGACAACACACGGAGCTACAATATAGATTTTAAACCTTGGTTGTGTTGAATAGCGCTAAGCGCGATAGCTCAATTGACCAATGTTTCTGTTACCAGCCTGCTTTGTATCGCTAAGCATGTGATGCGACACAAGAACTATGATAGCGTTGGCTGCCTCGCTCACTGTTCACTTATGTGTACATCACAATCAAATGATTCACTTAGCCGTTCAATTAACTGCCTAGCTGCTTAATTAAAGGGCACCGTTCAAGTAACGGCGTTGATGTTATTCAGCTTCAGCAGCTACGTCCAAAACAACATGAATCAACTAGCTGGCTCATAGGTATTTAGGCCTTCACATAGTTGGTGACAAAAGTATGAAAAAATATGTAATTCAGTGTAGCGGTTGGGGTGAAGTTAACAAGAGGGTGCAGGACTTGAAAAATAAATTTAAAAAAAAATTTTTTTAGCGAAAGTCTTACACTACTCGTCGAATTTTGCTATCACTTGTTAACGCTCTAGCCAGCTTTGCTTCATCAATGTGAGGAAACCCTCGCGTCCGAAAGAATCATTGTTACAATTGTTTAACAATCGATTAAGATGAAACAGCCATTCAATTGAGAATTTAATTATCTTTATGCATTCACAATGCAATTCTGTAGTTATAGGAAAAATGTGATAGTAAAAACCACGAGCCTTGCAAGAAGCTTTCAGGCGGTATTCGAACCCGCGCCTCCAGCCAGGGACCGTACTTTGAAACGCTAATCCGAAACTTCGGTTAGCTCCGCCCCTTTCACTCGATTCTGTCCCGACTAGACGGCTAGGTATCCGGCCCGATTCTCTGACCAACTAGCCTACCGGAAAGCTTAGACGACTTTGTTGAATTTTGTTTGCTTTGCTGTTTGTTTCACCAGCGTTGCGTTATCAACGTGAGGATACCCTCGCATCCGAAAGAAACATTTTTACAAATGTTTAACAATCGGTTAAGATAAAGAGCCGTTAAATTGAATTTTTTTGTTATTTTTATAAATCGAATTAATCGAAATTGAATCCCGCCTGAAAGCTACTTGCAGTACGCGTGGTTTTTTACTATCACATTTTTCTATAGCTACATTGTCCTATATTTATAGAATTGCATTGTGAATGCATAAAAATAATTTACAATCTTAATAACCTTTGTTTTACAATTTAATGTTCAAAATAAACATCGCTCACCAGTAGTACCCCAAGAGCTATCCGATATTTTTGTAAAAAATTCAATAACAGGGCAAATTTTTATAAACGCCCCTTAAATATAATTTTAAGAGACTATATTTTGGAATCCAACATAATATCGCATTGGAAGGTATAAAAAAAAAGTTATACTCCGAAAATGGTGCAATTCTTTCAGCAAATATGCTATCACCAATTTTATCAATAACATGTGTTTATGTTCACCATATCTAAGCACCAAAGTCGAAATCCATAAAGATATAAAACGGGAAACTAATGCTTTAGGAAGAAGTCGGTTGTTTCTGATAGCATTTTTAACATAGGTGTAATGCCAATTTGAGTTTACGTAGAGAGTTTTTTTAAAAGTTTATTTGTTTTTCATTTACAAATATAGGGGGATTATATACTTTTACGAAAGATAGTAATAAATGTATTCAAATGTAAAGTGAATAACACTTATACCATTTTTGCCTATTTTTTAAAGATTTTTTAAAGCTTTGTATTTGTTTTTTTTTTATGTTGCTGTCATAAATATTGGTGGATTACTAATGAATTATTTATTAAACTAGATAATCTAATTTTCAATGTTAAGAAATTACTGATATAGAATTATTGTTGAGTCTCCATAGAGCGAATTAGTTTGGCTCTCGGGCTATAGTGCTAGCTGCTAGCACACCTTGCGCGCGATTCGAGTGAGAAAGAATCGTGGGTACTTTCGACCAATCAGATTGCTCGTAGAAAGCGCACGTGACTTAAGAAGACGTGCTGATTGGTTGGAATGAGCGCGACAAAGAGTCGCGCTAAGTTGTGCTAGCACTACTGAAAAACACACTGATGTACTAGCCGCCAAACGCGATTGTTGACCGCTGATAAACAAAATAGTGAAAAAAGTATCTCGTCTAAAACTCAAGCATAGTAATATGCCACAGTACCTACGTCTTGCTTATTCGCACAAAAGATTGATTTTATTGTACACAATCCATCCTCATATTCATGCAATTTAGAAAGAAAATGTGCTATTTATAAACAATTGCGCAATTTTTTTACGATTTTTTGCGATTCCGATATTAATATCGGAATTCCGATATTGAGATCTAATATCGAAAATCAATATCGGAATTGAAAACCTTCCGATATTACATGCCCTACCCCGGAGACCTTCGACACCACGGACCCGTATGTAAAATTCACCTTAATTTAAATTAAGTCGCTGTGTATCGCAGTTTCAATTGTTCAGTTACATCCCGGCTGAAACCAAGTTTTGTCCGGAGTCTCTCCTAGCGATACGCTTCCACTGCGCCATGCCGGTTCCGCGGGTCTAGGCAGGGGTGTACTGAACACAGGTACTTTTTAAAGTACTTACTTAATACTTAATTTTTAAATTACTTTTTTTTAAGCTATCTGAGATACACGCCTAAACAAACGGGACAGTAGTGTTTAATATAATCACCCATGCTTTTCTGTGAAAGTAAACGCAGACCGGCCGGACCTGGGGGCTACCGGCTAAAAAATATTGGTATGGAATATGGGCTTCATCTGTCATTTGAATTCCTTATTTTGATAGATTTTTGCTGCTTTGTTCTGTTGAACGTTGCTAGCTAGCTATTATTATACCCGACGTCAATAAATAGGGAACTGATAGCGGCTATTTTTTTTATAAAATTGACTTAAAGTTCGGAAAAACGTATGAAGTTCATACCCATAAAGTTACGCGGTAGCCCCCCTGCCCCCTGATTCACGAACCGTCGGAAACGCTCCCGACCATGAAGCTCGACTTAATACTGAGGTAACTGGAGAGTGCAGTACGCACAATTTTTTGTGACCACAAATTACACAGTGGCTGTCTTCCGTCTCACCTACACTTTAAAAAAATACGTATGGTCATATGAGACAACTGACAGCCACTACATACTAAATGTCAAATTTGCTGGTGTTCACTTTTTTATTCAGGGTGAGAACTCCAGTTACCTCAGTATTAAGTCGAGCTTCATGCTCCCGACCGACAGCGGAATGTATGCACTGTCTCTGTCACTCATTACAGAATAGATAAAGTCACAACACAGAATTCGAATCCGAATTCGTTTCCGACGGTGTGTGAATGAGGGGGCTGGATTCTTAGCCATGAACGTATTTTCATATTTGATTGAATCAGGCGTCACCTAGAGGAAGGCCCTAACCATTGTGAAAAAATAAATACTATGTAGGTAGTTTACTGCCGCAAAACAACAAGCAAGATGTAGGTACCTACCGCCCGCCCGCCCGCAAAAAAATTCACATGCACTCCACGAAAACATCAGTGCACAACCAGGGGGCCAAGTCTGCTAACGTTAAGTCACAATCGTCTCTCAATCGTGCTTCAATTGTCGTTCAGTTGTAGTGCTTTTTTCCACACTAGTTACAAGAAATATGTACTTTTTTCACAATACTATTGATGGACACACCACAACCTATATTCACATCACATAATACTGTCATAATTCTTGTAACTAGTGTTTAAAAAAAACACTACAACGAGATTGTGAACGTGAAAACTATCACCGAATTCTGTTCGGTTCTGGTTTTCGCAATTGAGTGCCTTGATCATATTATTTCGTGCTAGCCACTAAGAGCATTCAACTCACAATAATTGTCTATTCATTTATCCCGGAAGCTCTGCAATCGCGATCACGACCTAGCATCTAGAAAGTGAGGAAGTCTACTTTTGAAAGGTGAAACTGAATCAGCATAATTGCGTTTGGTCATAGTTTAAAAGAGATTCGTATTTTTTTTTTCGTTTCAGACTAAGTGAATAACTTAATAAGTCGGTAATTAATGCGTCTTATGATTGTGCACTGTACCTATTACTAGCATTGTTATTCACTGCTTCTATTGTAAATTGGATATAAGTAGGGCAGAGGTACCTACCCTTTGTGGCCACTTTAAGGATTTTTTGACTTTTAAGACACAAATTATATCTTAAATTATAGATAATTTTATCTACTATTATAGGTGTTATTATAGGTGTCTCTATTATAGGTGTGTGGATACTGTGGATGTGCTTGCGTGGTATTGACAGAAGAGCCAGGGTCCAGATGCAGCCGAAAGAGCGAAAAGCACTGACCAAATCGCCTTATTCCTCGTACATTACCAAGTTTGATAAATGGCTTTCTACAAGGAAAAATTATTCTTCCTAGCTTACCCGGTTTTCAAATGGTAATTTTTTTTCCTAGTAGAAAACCGTAATTTTATACTCTCTCGGCTGCCTGTACCTAGACTACAACTCACTCGACTTTCCAATAAGTATGTACCTACATCGCGATAAACCTTACAACGCACATTATGTGCCCACCAAGCTTCGCCGTAGACCGAAGTCGAAGTTTAACGCTTGAATGTTTTAGCGATGTGTGTGGCCCAGACATTACTGTAGGAAGGTATAGTCGGGTACAAATTCGGTGAACCACCTCTTACTTCTTTTCACGTGGCTGGTGCCTCGCCATTCACGCGCAGACCCTTTTACTATTTTTTTATGTTACAAACTAGTGTAGTACAATGCATATGCAATTACGGATAGGGACTGCAACTGAACGGTGAGACGCCAGCCACACGAAAAGAAGTAATATGTGGTTCACCGAATTTGAGAATTTGAGAAACTCGTCTGAGAATAGAGCTTGCCTTCACTAGCGTGCTTCTCGGTGAGTTGTCGTCAAATTGAGACCGTGGCAGACCTTTTTGGAGTTAATTTCACTAGCTTGAGTCTTCAGCAAGTTGTGCATCCATTGACAGCCACCAAACGCACTTTTTTGTGCTCTTTGGCTGTCAAGTCGGGAATGTTTTGGGCTGTACAAGGCTTTTTGTGTTTTATTTGTCTTTCTATTGAAAGTTAATTAATAGAATAAATAAATAAATAATAACTTCTTACATTCACACCAATTATCTAAGCCCATGTTAATTTCATTAAGAAACTGTATCATGGAAAACTTGATAACGGATAAATATATACTTAAATACTTTTTGTTTGTAAATACATACATAATATACATAGTTAACACCCAGACCAAGACAAATAGACATGTTCATGCCCACAAATATTTGTCTTGTTCGGGAATCGAACCCGAGACCACTGGCGCAGAAGGTGGGTAGCCTACCCCTGCGCCAAATCGGTCGTTTTTAATAGAAAAAATCGACGACCCGTCTCACAACTAGCTCCGATGGGACTCGAACCCACGACCTTCTCTGACTATTCATTTGCATTCCGAGCTATTCCGAGCATTCGCCCGGACAGTGAAAGAGTCGATTTTTAATACTTCATTTTCGACAGGTACGTGCTAGGTACTTACCTAAGTCGCTAGTTAATTTATAAATGTAAAATAAAATTGCATTCTGTCATCGTAGGTTATTTTTATCGCGAAGGTTGTACAGCCGAGCTGTCAGTTCGTGTCGACGTCATAGCGTGGTATACCGGACTTTCTACGAGCGGGTGAGTCACTCGTGCGGCTACGAAATGAGCGTACGTATGGAGCGGTTGCTTAAGCGTTAGCGGTTTGAAATTATTCACTACAGGGGGGCAATTGCGTAAGGTAATCGTATTAATTTGACAGTTCATATCGTATTCAATCGAGTATGAAATGACATAAATGATGATACAATATGAACTGTCAAATGAATACGATTGACTTTACGCAATTCCATAGCAGATCTTACTCTGAATGTAACAAAATATACGTTTTTATTTGTTTCATTATGGGCCGAGTTCACCAATAGTCGGTTACGTTAACCATTAGTTAGTTGGTTGGTTAACGCACGTGATTGGCTAACCAAACAACTAACCGCCTGTTAAACAACGGTTAACAAACGTAACCGAATATTGGTGAACGAAACTTCTTAATACCCGTGCCTCTCACTCTCCGGGCATGGCGGAATCGAGTGAAAGAGTCGGGGCTAACGAATTTTCGTTTTGCGTTGAACAGTAGGGCTTCAGGGCTTAGTTACTGCTCTTCCTAAAAGACCAAAATAGCGCATCATTATTTCTATCTTTGTGCCCATTTGCACCAGTCGGAACTCGGATATCTCTAGCTCTGCAATTTTGTCTCGAGGTCTAACAATCCGTGAATGCAATCTGATTGTTAGACCTGGAACAGCTGACTACAATTTTATCGTTTTAAGAAAAATTGGTTTGAAAACGATAAAATTGTAGAAAAATGTATAATTAAGTATTTAAAAAGATCGACCCGTCTCACCACAACTTGCTCCGATGGGAACGATTTTTTCTAAAATACTTCATTTTCCATTTTTCAATAATAAAAATTGTATTGTGAATGCAAAAAAGTAATCAGATGTTCCATAGAAAAGTGTAACATTGACTGAAACAAAATGTATGGAACAGCTGTTTTTATCACGATTTCGCAGCTGGACCTATACTATAAAATGTTCGTATTGATGGACACTTTCATCCCCTAAAATGTTTATATACTAATTACAGATAGTGGTGTAAGGATCAACTCAGAAAACGGGATGGGTGACCTAGAAGAAATGATTTCGATCTCCTCCGTGCTTCAAAGGCATGTAAAGCCGTTGGTCTCGGCTGCATTTGCAGTCGTTAGTGTACGGCCAGAGTGCCCGCTCTGGTTGAGCATCGGGCGCGGCGGGCGGGCAGCGTTAATGTTAAACAAATGCTAACGCATAGTGGTGTCCTGAGTAGCAGCCGGAGCGTCGACAACTGCGGGCTGAACGCTGCCCGCCCCGCTCCGCTCCACGCTCAACCAGAGCGGGCACCCTGGCCGTACACTTACTGAATCCCCGCCAACCTGCATTTTCGTTATCCAATCGTTGAACTGGGCCCATCGAGTTCTGGATCTACTCATCACGATACGCCGCCATTTCTTGCTTTGTATTTTTTATTTACAACAGGGTAGCACTTAGCCTTCATCATACCTGATGGTAGTGAAGATAAGGCTGAAGGTGGAAGCGCACTGCTCACGGAATCCCCTACCACCGAGAAACTGGCTACCTGCCGGAGCACAACAATGCTGAAAACATCGTTGTTAATGGCATGGTCGTAGCTAAGCTAGCCAGACGGGCTTAGTACAAGTCCTACCACCACACAAACTGAATACAATGTGTACCCTCTTTTTTCTATTCTGTGGTGTACCCCGCTGAGAATCAAACCCGGGACCTCTGGGTCTGATACCGGGTTGTGTGTACACTACGGTTAAATAATACTCAATATATCGTTCAAAGCAAAACGATTGCTACTCTTTCAGAATCGGAGATTGCCTAAGCATGGTTGATTTAATGACCTCTGGAGCTCAATGGTGAATGCACCGGTTATCAAGGTGCTGCTATCTCTTAGGTCACGGGTTCAATTCCCGGTCGAATAGATGTTGAAACGAACTTTTCTGTTTTTCTCGGGTCTGGGTGTATGTGGTGTTAGCCCGGCGTTGTTTCCAATTGCCAAAACACAGGTTAGTATGGGATTAGAGAAATGAATGTGATATGGTGTCCAACATACATTTTTTTTATTTTTTTTTATTTATAAGGCACAGTAACAAAATACAATTCAAAGCTTTCATTAAACGTAGTGATTACATGCTCTTTGGGCTTTCATAAATTTTTCTAATAGCTAGATAATGAATAAAAACTGTATTTCTAAAAAATTGTGCACAGCATTTACAAATGTATCATATAGAATGACAAATACTTATCTGTTTCGAGAAATACAGAACTGGTATAACATAAATAACAACATTTATAATTAAATTTATAATAAATTTATAAAAATTAATAATAAAAAATAATAATAATATGTACATTCTGAAGGGAGTGCACTGACATGACAACACACGTTATCTTTGAAAATTTTATTGTTGCGGTTTACCGCTGCTGCCGCTGCACACGATCTGTGCATGAGATCCGTACATTTTCAAAACCAGATTGATGTGTATACTTGTATATAAAAGGTAAAAAGCAAATATTGCACATAGGTATTTTAAATAATCTCTTTTGTGTTAAACTGACTTTGTAAACTTGTGATAGTGAGAAAGTCCTTTTTCATGTCTCATAGAAAATTCTGAAAGTAACTCATAACCTGACTGAAATGTGGGTTGAAAGTGGTATGTCGCGGCGGCGGCTTTGTATTCTATGAGCTATGAGTCTATCGAAAATTCCGCGGCAATAGGAAAAATATTTTTTAGATTATTTCTGTTTATTTTACTTTCCTCATATTCAAAACGAAAAGTAGAGTATTTAGGTACTTCGGTACCTATAATAGTAATAACAGTCTCGAAAGTGTATATATTCTTTGCTGTCGGCGCCCTCGCTTTGTTCGTGCGCCAAAACAGGCCAAAACACTCGACTGTTATGGGTGCCATACTGTATGGCGTAGATTGCTTAGCAAGAGATGTAAGCCATACATCCCTTGAGGATATTACTACCCCCACACGCGAAAGAAATACCTTTCCAGATATTTGACAATCGCTAAAGAAGAAATTACTATGGCAAGTTATTTAAATTTTTACTTTTTTGCATTCCCAATGCAATTTTTATCATAGAAAAATGGAAAATAAAGTATTTAGAAAAATCGACTCCGTAGCTCAGTGGTTAGAGCAGTCGCCCGAATAGCAAAAGGTAGGTACCTACTTAGTAGAAAAAGGTACACCAGCCACAGCCACACTAGTAGAATCCGGACGGCATGCTGGCTACGGGTACTTGTGGGCCTGGGTTTTTTTCTATTACAATTTTTCCTATACTTACTTAGTTATTGAATTGAATAAGGGACCGAACTGATTTTATTGTATTTTATTTAAAATGTTTTTAGAAATATTAGCAATACAGGTATTTATATTAATTTTTTTCATATTTTCTGAGTTAAATAGCTTCAAACTTTCTTATTAGAAACAGTTTTAACATTTCTACAAGGACAGCGCTACCCGCTCGTGCGCAAACGCTACTCTCGTGGCCCCAGCTGACCAACTCTGTATCAGAACAGTCTGTGTTGTCTTGTGTAACGTTTAATATACATAAATAATATTGTAATACGGTAGATCTGTTACGTAAACCTTTTTGGCGCATAAATAAATCATTCATACAAAATATTACTTAATAAGGATTGACATACTGGGGACTTACTGCGAATTGTCTAATTGGGTATTTGACTGTTTTTTTTTTATTGACTTAAAATGTTCATTAAATTAGTAGCAACATTAATGAACATTTATTTTCAAATATCTTGCAATTTTCAGCGATATAGAGCATAAAAATTTTGTTCTAGAAAGAGATAAGTAGCTAGAGTCCCAATTAAGTAGGTAAGTACTTAGTTCATAATTCGCTTGTTCTAATACAGATTGAATTACATTTTTCACAGTTGTTATTCAATAATGTTATATTTCTGAATGTCATAAGTAATTAAATATCTACATTTCAACAACAGTCAAATACCCAATTATGTTGTAAGCAAGATATAGATACAAACTTATTGACAATTAAGCAAGTAGAGCAAGCGTACCGGTTTTGGCCACTGTACCGGTTTTGGCCACTTTTTGCTCTAAAAGTTTTCTAAACAACTTTTAGCCATTTTTGATAAAGGCAATTAAAATAAGGTTTTTTAAGGTAATAATAACAACCGTTAGAATTTCTTATGTCATAAGATTTTTTTTTCAAAAAAATTCCATAAGTTTCTTATTGTTGCCGGCTAAAGAAGGGCTTGAAAGTATTGGAAGTCAGAGCCGGTAAATCCTACGGTTGCCATCATGAAGCTCGACTTAATACTGAGGTAACTGGAGTTCTCACCCTGAATAAAAAATTCACCCTGAATAAAAAATTCACCCTGAATGGTTCAGGCATGAGTTCATAATTCGAATATTATAACATGAGTGTAGATAAAATACTTTATAAACCTTCAAAGAGAAGATAAAAGACTTCAAAGTAGGGCAGAGGTACCCTTTGTGGCCACTTTAAGGAATTTTTGACTTTTAAGCACTAAGTACTAGATGGTCTTATGTATTTAAGTAAGACACAAATTATATCTTAAATTATAGATAATTTATCTAGCTTTAAAGGTACATTTTTAAATTTTTTTAAAATTAAATAGTTTTTTTTACCTACTTATATAATACAAAATGTGTAAGCGGTGCCAAATGTACCGGTTTTGGCCACTTACTGATAGTTAAACTTTTGTAAGTATTGCGAAAAATCAAAACCAAACCCAGGTAAAACCAATATATTCTAATGCGCTAGAAACCAGTCAATTGCAAAACAACAATTTAATTGTAAAAAACAAAGGTTTATAAAGTATTACATCGAAGACAAATTTCTTAAAATTTTTATAAGTACAAAACATTTTTTCAAACAGAAAATTTAATTTATTGAAAAAAAATCTTATGACATAAGGAGTTCTAACGGTTGTTATTATTACCTTAGAACACCTTATTTTAATTGCCTTAATCAGAAATGGCTAAAAGTTGTTAAGAAAACTTTTAGAGCAAAAAGTGGCCAAAACCGGTACCGTGGCCAAAACCGGTACGCCTGCCCTACTTTACGTTATTTGGTGTGAATTCAGTATTAGAGAGATTATTTCTTACTTTTTTATGGCATTTTTTTGAAGGCGGTTTTATTTTTTTATAAAAATATTTTTTATTTCACTCTTTTTAGTGCATCATGCACGAAATTTTCGTGAATCATGGTAAATAGGTAGGTTAGGTAGGATGTACAATACAACATAAGCCGCATCAATCAAAAATACTTGTCTGATGAAAACCGCATCAAAATCGGTTCAGCTAAACGTGAGATAGGTAACCGCGGACAAACATATTATTTCTTACTAAACTTTTTGATGGCGTTGTTTAAAGGTGGTTTTTTTAATAAAAATATCTTTTATTTCACTCTTTTTAGTGCATCATGGTGGAAATTTTTGTGTATCCTGGTAAATAGGTAGGTTAGGATGTACAACATAAGCCTCATCAATCAAAAATACTTGTCTGATGAAAACCGCATCAAAATCTGTTCAGCTAAACGTGAGATAGGTAATCGCGGACAAACATACATACGGATCAAACTGGCAACCTCCTTTTTTAAAGTTGGTTAAATTATAATACCAAAACCTCTCCCTTAATGTAACAAATACTTTTCTGAAAACCGCATCAGAATTACATCAAACCATTTAATACCTATTTCATTATTTTGAAGAGTTCCCTTAATTATCTCCGAAGTCCAAGGTAAGTAGGTACAATACAATGCCAATGAAATTTATACGAGACTACTCTTATCTTAAGCATTAAGGTATCCTTTGTCCGACAAAACAAGAATCATCTAAATCGGCTTAGAAACAAAGGAGTTGTGCCTAAAGATATTAGATACGTAAACGTAAGTAAAAAACTAAACTCGTGCAATGGTTACCTAGTAAATTACAGTATTTTCAGGATTACTTACTTGAAAACTACTGAACTGATTTCAAAATTTCAAAAAATGGGACTAACTTGGAAACTAACCTGATGTAATAACGTTTTGAATCATTTTAATCGGTCCATCCGTCTTCGAGTAATCGGCGGACATACACAAAATAAACATAGGTACATACAGACGAATAGAGAACCTCCTCCTTTTTAGGGTTCCGTAGTCAACAAGGAACCCTTATAGTTTCGCCATGTCCGTCTGTCAGTCCCCCCCACCAGCCAAATGGTTGTTTCTGAATACGTGAAAAAATTCACGATATTAGGTACATACATTATGACGAAGTTAAAAGGAAAACTATCACAGCTAAGTAGGCTTTACAAGTTTTTGAGATAAAACACATTTTCAAACACCGCAAATATAACTTTGTCATTCATACGAATACTATGAAAAACAAAGTTATTTTTTTCTGGCAAAAAATGACAGCGGAATTTTTGCTAGGTGTACGTAATCGGTACGTTAAGTGGGTACGGAACCCTTCATGAGCGAGTCCGACTCGCACTTGGCCGATTTTTTATTTTAAAGTCTGTTAATAATCATGACTGACAGCAAACTGTTGCATAATGGAATCGCGCCTTTAACAAAATTCATCGCAATGTTTCAGCATCAACTTATTATTACAGACATTGTTATCAATGTTATTATTATTTAACTCTTTATGGACAAATTCTAAAACATAATTAGCATAAACAAGAAACAACTTCGCAAGACTTAAAGGAAAATCATCAGTTGATAATAAAAGATTTTTCCACCATAACAGCCTTGATACATTTCCCACGAACGGAAAGATACACCTATATTTAGATAAAAACTACAGACAAACGAACGTCAAGCTTAGAACAGTAACAAAACCATTAAGTTATAATGTACTCAATGACGAAAACCGTTTTTTTTTAATCCCCATCTATTACCTAAATACGTACGACTGACTCTATTTTTGCTGATTTAAACCGCCTCTGTGGTGTAGTGGTACCTACTCAAAACGGTATCAGACCCAGAGGGCCCGGGTA
Source organism: Crambus lathoniellus (assembly GCA_949710035.1). Classification (NCBI taxonomy): domain Eukaryota; kingdom Metazoa; phylum Arthropoda; class Insecta; order Lepidoptera; family Crambidae; genus Crambus; species Crambus lathoniellus. The sequence goes on along the minus strand of OX453324.1, from coordinate 9,707,697 downwards.
CGGTTCCCAGTGGGGATACATATTATGGCATTCGGTTTGGTTGGTGGTAGGACTTGTTTGAAGTGTACTCTGTCTGTACGACTATGTATGAAATAAGTATGACAGGGAGAATAAACCCTTGGCGAGTTTCTTGCCGGTTCTTCTCGTTACAAGGCCTCTAGCCGTAGGATTTGCGAACCGATAGCGTAGCTTCATTGACGTTTTAGTGCTGTATCAGCCCAAAATGAATAAATGATTTGATTTGATTTGAAGTCCGCCTGGCTAGCTACAACCATCTCAAATTTTTTACTAAGTCCGACGCCATAACGGGTCGTTCGTCGTTATAATAATAGGTATCTTAATATAACGTTCGGGAAATTAGAGATACCTAAGGTAGCCCATTCCTCAGTAAATGAGGATTCCGGGAATAGTGCGCATCCACCTTCAGCCTTATCTTCACTTAACATCAGGGGCTACCGGCTAAAAATATGGATTGAACATAGGCTTCATTTGACATTTGAAGCCCATATTTTGTCCTTATATGGGCTTCAAATGTTAATGAAGCCCATGTCCATATCCATATTTTTTTGCCGGGGCTACCGCGTATCTTAATGGATATGAACTTCATACGTATTTGGGAACTTTAAGTCAATTTTATAAAGAACAAAAATAGCCACTGTCAGGGGGTCTACCGGCTAAAAAATCTGGATATGGGTATGGGCTTCAACTGTCATTTGAATTCCTTATTTTAATAGATTTTTGCAGCTTTGTTCTGTTGAACGCTGCTAGCTAGTTATTGTTATACCCGACGTCACAAAACAAGGAACTAATCGCGGCTATTTTTTTTATAAAATTGACTTAAAGTTCCGAAAAACGTATGAAGTTCATACCCATAAAGTTAGGCGGTAGCCCCCCAGTTCCTTGTTTTGTGACGTCAGGTATAACGATAACTAGCTAGCAACGTTCAACAAAACAAAGCAGCTGAAATCTATCAAAATAAGGAATTCAAATGACAGTTGAAGTCCATACCCATTTCCATGTTTCTTAGCCGTTCCGGTAGCCCCCCTGGTCTGATGAAGGGTATAGTAAGCCTAAGTGTACACCGTTGTCGATTAAAAAAGCCTGATATGCGACTGACTGTACACTTACCTGATTTCAATTTCAACACAACGGGAAACATAATTTTCGTTACACACTAGCTAATATTGGGCACAGACAATAAGTATCGGAGTCAAGGTCTAACAGGCCGTATAACATGGTGTTTTTGAAATCTATTAGGGTCAGGACATACCGAGCCCACGTCTGCCCTGTGAGGCACAATAATAGTGTATCTTGAGATACACTACTTAAGCTTAACAGGGTCTTATTGAGATCGTCTAGTCACCTTATTTATATGGGGCAGTTTAAAAAAATGGACTTTGTTCCATAAAAATTTGGTTCAGGAATAGGCCTCTGTGATTTTATACTCGTGTTACGTACGCGGCCATCCATAGGCGGCATATCCCCCTGTTTTCTCGTGGTCCCATTAAAATTGTGCTCCCAGGATTTTGACCCATTAATGGGACGACGAGGGATTTACTATTTCTCGTAGTCCCATTACTATTTACGATTGTGGAAATTCCCTCCTGTCTACAATGTGTAACAGAATTAAAAGCTAAACCAGAATATAATAGATAGGGACCATCAAACTGAACAAGCTTTTACTATGCAACCAACTCTGAAATCGCAAAAAAAAACAGCTGTTTCATACAAAAATTAATAATGAGAAGCCCAACAATTAATAACCAATTAAAATTTTAAAATAAATTATTTTTTAAGTAATTTAATAAAAATAAATTAAAAATTTGCTTATATTATGTCTTAATCTTTTTAAACACTTGACCTGACCATCCACTTGAATTTCTTTGAAGAGGAAAAAACACCCTATATGTAGGAGGGATCCACAAACGTAGATGACAATGGGACTACGAAAAACAGTACTCATTCGTGGTTCCATTTAATAATAATGGGACTACGAGAAACAGTTATCCCTCGTGGTCCCATTAATGGGACAAAATCATGGGACCACGAGAAAACAGGGGGCATATCAGGCGGTGGCGAATGGCGCCGAGAATCTTTTTAATAGATACTTTTTTTATGTATTTTTTATTTTGTAGTCAAACAAGACATATATTTGCTATTATTTAATTTTTGAGAAAAATATGCTGTTTTATTATCTATGTAAGATTTTTGCCTACTCCGTGTAGGTAGGTAGGTACTTAACTAAGATACACGCCTTCGCGTAACACGATTTGTATGGAATTCAAATAGCTGTCCAAACTTATTTAATTAAGATATTATTGTAAAAAACACGACGGCCTTGATTTAGCAGGCACACTTAACGACGCAACGGTGCGAATGGCAATGGCAATGGCAATGCGCAAACTATTTCGATTCCGTATTTATGTCAATTTGTATGAAAACTGTATTAGCGCCTCTAGCGGCGACTAGCGCGCTTTTAAAGTTTTCATACAAATTGACATAAATACGGAATCGAAATAGTTTGCGTTTGCTTGACATAAAAACTTACACTAGGGGTACAGTATGTCCTTACCTTTAGACAAGCTTTCCGCCCGCGGCTTCGCCCGCGTGAACTTTACTATTTTTGTCGAGTAATAAGTTTTTAACACGGGTTAAAATAGCCTATCCGTTCAGGCGTGTCGTCGTGATTGAGTGACAAACAAACCTCGCATTTATATTACTTATTAATAAAATAGAAAAATGGAAAATGAAGTATTTAGAAAAAATCGATCGTAAATACTTCATTTCCCATTTTTCTATCATAAAAATTGCATTGTGAATGCAAAAGAAGTAAAAATTTAAATAACTTATTAATAAAATTAATTAGATGGAAAATCCAAATTAAAGTGCACGCATCATATCGCTCATTAAAAAAAAGACCAGTGTTTTACAGGGTGCCATTTTATTTTTGAGTAAGTACTTACTTACCTATTTTATTAATTTTATAATTAAACTCTTACGCTGAATTTGATAGTAATTTTCAATAGGAAACAACCTCGTGACGTGATGAAGCTACAAAAAATACATAAATAGACACAAATGGTACTTACATTAACCGTATGTGCCACTTTAATACTTTTATTAAATATTTGTAAAGCATAGAAATATAAAAAAGTGATTTACTTACAAATATTTAATAAAAGTATTAAATGTGCTTTTGGGTATTGTTCTTTATATCTCTGTACTTAAATAATTGTATTGTATTAGTGCAATAATATAAAATACTGACAGTAAAATGCTTGACTCTGTCATGTAGAGAATGAGCACTATATACCTACCTACCTCTATGAAGCGGCGTGCAATAAGCCAAGAGAAATAACTAATTTTATTAAACCAACAAACTGTTTTTGTTGCTTCAATAAAGACATAAAGTGAGCAGCTGTTATTGATGTGCTATTTGCTTAATGCCGGCTACAAGGACCTTAATAATTATTATGAGTGTGTATTTTGTATTATAATATAACACAGTATTATTGTTTTTGGATATAAAAAAATAATAGGCCATACAGGCTTACAAGAAACCAAGAAACTAATTTATTATACGTCTACTAAAAATATTGTAAGAAAAGTTTGTCTCGTCTCGCTCTCGTGGAAGGAACATAATAAAGTTTTCAAATATTCGCGCATTTCTTGCCATGCTAATGTCAAAGTCAACCGTTCAAAATTCGCGAGCGACTTAAAATCAGTTTCCCCAACTTAATAATAAAGTTACGACATATTACGTTCCGTTTCTCCTCATGAGTGTATTCACATAAAAAGTGCTTATCAAACTTAAGCCAATAAAATTGGTTTAAGAAAAGTTGTGGAATATGGCCACAATTCTAGCACCCTTTATTAGTTAATGTGTCAATAATGGCAATATTAACTGACTGACATACCCGTAAGTATGTGTGCTGTAAATCCCATCAGTGGCCACAGGCTAAGAAATATGGATATGAGCATGGGCTTCATCAGTTCCTGCATTTGACATTTTAAGTCCATAACACTGGCCCCCCAGGATATAAAACCCTTCTTTCGCGAATCGGAACGTAATAATGAGTTGGCAGCATGTTGGCAGCCCTGATTTATCTTCCGTGTGGTTGGCAGGGCAGCATGGCTAGGGATACGCAAAATTTCAAAAGTATCGATACTTTACTCGATACCAGTATCGTATCAAAAGTATCGATACCAAAAAAGTATCGAAACAAAAGTATCGATACCTGAAGGTATCGAGTACTTTTTATTACATTATAATAATGATGATGATGATAATGAATGTTTATTTATTTTCACTTCTCATGTTCGTAAAGTTCGTCTTTATGTTGGGTATAGGCGGCATAAAATCGCTTTTTATGCTCTAGTGCATAAAGTAAAATCTTCGTCTAAGTCTCAGACTTTAAGACAAAGGTCGTCAGGTAAACAGTCACACACGCAATTAAACTTCGTTAAATAAACTTTATTAATACCTAAAGTATTTCATTCTGTTTCTTAAATATTGTACATAATCCATGTTAAATTATTAAATTAATAAAACTAGGCAAAATTAATGAGTTTTCTAAGGAATTATATTTCAAGAGTATTATGGACTACGATCTATGCTAAAGTCACTGTGCTGCCAATGCCCGTATAAAAAAAAAGAAAAAAAAAGTCTTCCCGCCAATATGGCGAAGTCTTTATTTTTTCTTTTTTGCAATATTGTTATTTATTTTCCTCACACTCGAAGTGAAAAGCAGAGTGTATAACTCGTACATAAAACCCATTTTACCCTCGAATTGACTATCCACCCTCGCCTAACCTTTTATGCACTTGTTGTACAATCTACTATTGTTCTCTCACACAGAAAATACACAAACATAACAAATTATATAAAAAACATGAATAGAGTGTTGTTTGCGTAGCTAAGTTTCACAAAAAATCTAGCAGGAATACCACCCTTATTACTATAGTGCGAAGGGTGGTATTCCACTTATCAAATATTTTTTCCAATTTCTTGGATCCAAGAAATTGGATTAACCCTTGATTCACCCTTAGTACTATGGTAATAAGAGTGGTATTCCTTTGCTCAAATGCAATATTGGACAAAGATCTTTGATAAATGGAATACCACCCTAATAGATGTTTAGAAACTGTTAGACTTAGCCTACGTGAATAAGTAATCAGTACAACAATCAAACTCAAAATGTTTTCATTTTTAATTAAAATTACACATATTAAAAAACACAATGAAAATCATAAAAAAATTGTAATACAGAATAATTTTAATAAATTTATTCAGCTTGTCAATGAAATAAAAACCAACAAACTATTAGACGCTGTCAATGAGAAAAACAAAATGTGTGCTGGCCGAATACGGCCGGTTCGGGGTTACGGAACGGCAATATGGCGGTTTTTGTCTGGGGGGCAATCGCGCTAACACAAACTCGACTTAATCGCGATTGGCCCATAACCAAACCGTAACTTTTGACATGTTTCGTATCGCGGTAATGTTTTGACAGCTAGTTCAGACGAAACTTTACCATTATTGGACCGCTACCGTTCGATATCAAAAAGTTTAGGCGAGGCTACTTTTTTAGGATCGTTTCATGATCGTTCGTCAAACAAGTGGTGTTTAATAACGCAATTTAGTATTTTAATGTGTTTTATAGGCCAAAATGTTTGAAAGAGCTCATGATTATGATGTTGGAGTGCCAAGGTCGCGTGCTAAAATTGTTAAAATACGACTGTCGAAGGATTTAGTTCGGAAAATTACAAAGTGAATTATCTCCACATAAGCCACCAACTCTTCATTCTGATGCATTGAAGAGACAAAGGTAGGTAAATCTTTAATAACCACACCGAATAAAACATATGTTTATTCTTAAAATACAAAGATATCAGTGTCTCAACATTGGTGTTTGTTTATTTACAGATTTTAGTTGCATATTCATTCCTATGCTACTGGGTCCTAAGAAACTATTATTGGGGACACAGCCGTGACCATTGTGTCTCCTAAACCAGTATCTCAAAAGCAATAACTACACCAAGTGACAAAAGCTTTGCATAAGCGATGCATATCAAACAAATATGTTGTCCCACCATTTCAACAACAACACTCCGACCTGATTATGTGAAAAGGCAGTAAGTTCTAGAGATATATTATTATAAATGTGTTGTATAAACAAATGATGAGTACTAAAATTTGCCTATTTTATTTTGCAGATACCTACTTTACAATGCCTGGAGCGCTGGGCTGTATTGATAGGTGGGACCCTTTGGCAATTGTACACCCACAGCAGAACATAAGGAGAGGTTTTATTATAGGAAATACTTATTATTGTTAATTTATTGTTCCAATTACTTAGTTATAAAATCAATTTAAGTAGAAAGTGTTATGCAATAAGTGTATCATAGAGAAAGTAACCTAAGTCAACGGGTAAAAACTAATATTCTTCCAATTAGGTACCTACATTATTTGTCCCAATGTTATAAAATTAATTTAAGTAAAAGAAAGTGTTATGCAATAAAAGTGTTTTATTTTCTTAATTTAAGAGAAAGTAAATAAGTAAAAGGGTAAAAAATAAACTCGAGTACAGTTTTTATCATGGTGTATTTCTATTTCTATATCCTAATAAACTAACTAAATATTCTATATAAACTACCATACATTTTAAAACAATTATTGCTATCAAACTAATAATTTTATTCTCTTTAAGATTTAAAATAATTTTCATACATTTACAATGCTATTCTGTAAGTAAAGGGAAGGCCGGATTCTCCGAGTTCAGGCGGGATCGAATCCTGCCTGAAAGTTACTATCAGGACTGCTGGACTTTTACTATCACAGTTTTTCCTTTAATAATTCTCCTGACAAATCTCATTGCTGGTGATACTGAAACAAAACATAAGTTACCTAGTTAATTATCATAAGCAGTAAAAAATTGGACAACTTTTATAGTAATATTATAACATGAATATACCTGTTGACTAAAATGATCTATGCTTTCTGGTATTCATTTAAATGCTTCTGCAAATATCTAAGGCCTTGAGCATTCTGTAAGATTGTTTAGGTTTTTTTATTTGTAAAACCATCACCCTCGGCACCCTCGCTTGTCTAAGGCTGAAGCTGAGGTCATCCGAGATGCTGAAAAAAAAAGATATTTTTTTAGAATATAGTTGATAATTTTGGTGTAAGTAAGTATTTAAAGCATGAATCACTTTCATATTTCAAACTAGGTATTGGAAAAGTAATTTAATAATAAACTAACCTTAATTTATTGTTCTTGTTCAACATTTTGTAATGGACCAACATCATTTCCTCAAATGTTGTTTGAAATCTGTTGTCCAACGGAGTTCCAGTGACGGACACTACATTACGAGGGCCCCTGACCCCTTTGGTTAGCATTTTGTTATATTGAGCTTTGCCCTAACTTTGAATTTGAATTCATTCCATAGGTATCTAAATTGTATCTCTTGTTATACGGTGGCATTCTTCAATTTCTGTAATAGGTATTATATGTTTTATTTAAACGCAAAACACAACAAACGTTTGGTAGATGATTTTTATGAATTTATTACTAATGCGGTGCACTTCTAGTAATAAAATGTGGTACCTACTCATCTAATATAATTCTTGTTTCTTCTTTTAAAGTATTCATCCACTTGAAAACATTCTCACCAACAAACTTTAAACCTTTATAATACTTTCAGTCATTTTTCAGTAAACAAAATATCAACTAAGAGTGGTATTCCACTTATGAAATACTTGGTCAAAGAAAATTGGACGAGGACGAATTCATGAATAGTTTCATTGATACATTTTTCGATCATATGCATATTGGACAAAGATCTTTGATAAGTGGAATACGCCCTTAGAACTGTCACTTTTGCGAGGTCAAATAACAAGTAGTGTTGTGGTAAAATTGATAAGTCGACCGTCGATTGTACACAAAAGCATATACGAATGAAAATATACGAATGGCATCTCTAACGTTTTTGATCCGTTATTGGTGTGGAAATGGTTAAACTTTGGTTGACGTTTAAACTTTATGGCAATACCGATTTGAACCTTAATTGGATCTTTATCAGAACTGAAACACTATCGAAACGAAACCAAACTTTTATCTTTTGAAATAACGCGATCGCCCCCCTGGCCAGATTCGGAGCTAATAATTTATTAGAAATGGGGAGGAGAAGGAAAGTATCGATACTTTCTAAAAGTATCGAAAAAAAAGTATCGATACCCTGAGGTATCGATACTTTTTGCGTATCCCTAAGCATGGCACTTTTTTGTTGTGTTTGTGTTGGCAATATTGTATCAAAAGCATTGCTTCTGCTTGCTCAACGCGATATATTTGTCATCGCAAACGCAACGCAATAATTTTGGAGATAAAAGTTTCTGCATAGCTTGAATGAGAGTAGTTGTAAATATTTAAAAGTACAATTTCCTCATTAATCGTGAAGTTTTAGTCTCAAGTAGGCAAAGTGCGCAGTGAATTTAGTGTCGAAAACAGTGGTGTAAGTGATTGAACATGAATAACACAACAAGAATTCCAAAAACTACACCAATAACTGAAGATTACGATATTTCCAACACAGTTCTTGGCCTTGGAATCAATGGAAAGGTAAGATCGCTTTTAAATTATGCTAAAAACGTATGTCGATCGAAATTTTTGTAATAGGTCCTACTCGAATGTTTACATTGCCCTGACGTCAGATATATTATTAGCCTCATCGTTTACGTTTTTTTACGTTATTTCCTCATGAGTAAAAATGACATTGCATTCGGCTCGTAGAATTGGTAATTAGTCATTGTTATATAATTAATATTTTTAAGCTTCTTGTTACACAGTTATGCCGTGCCTTGAGTTTCAAGTACTTGCCACATTATACGAAATATCTTGTGCAATCTTTGTAGGACATACATAACTCGGTCTCCTAAAAATCTGAACAAAGTCACAATTTAATGGTGTATGATAATCACCAATTTCTCATTAAAATTTAAATTTAAATGGGGTTTTCAGTTATTCTTAAAGGTATATTTTGTCATATTGCCTTGCCAAACAGGAAATGTTGAATGATACAAATATTTTTTGTTGAAAAGAAGTAAATAGTCTGTCTACAACATAAGTTTTGTAGCATTCAAAACAATTTTTTATTATTACTTATGTCATTTTTGTTATGGATGGGCAAAAAATAAATTTTGGGTTTTGTTTTCTTAATTTAATTTATCTGTCTTAAATGATAATAAATAATTAAATGTTCTTCATCTGTAATCATTCCTGTGCATAGTGTCTATTTATTGTCATAATCTTATTATCACTGACCAGCTGACCATTGTGTAAATATAGCCATACCTATTACCTTTTCTATGTTTAATAAATTATGAACATTATTTCTTACCACAAAAAAGTAGCTTAAATAGCAACTCTCATGAGTCAATATTTCTCTTTACCAAAATTCAACATCATAATGTTAATAATAACAATATTATTAGAAACAAAAGTGAATCTGTAAAATTCCTTTCATAAGATAACATAATAAATCTCCATACATAAGGCATTATTATTAAAACATTGTTAAAATATTATGAGAAACTGCTAATGACCATTTTCTGTTATGTCTAATGTAAGTTAAAATCAGTTATTGAAACATTTATAACCTTTTGTTATTGTCTCCCTTGGCCCGAGATCATAACACTTTCTATTCTACTTTTCTGTCCTGCACTGCAGGATTCTGCGTCTTATTAGTTTGTACAACAATAAGGTCCGACTCAGACTGGTGCAGAGTCGAAGCATCAATCTGAAATGTCACATGACATTTTAAAGAAAAAAAGAGCATTTTTTTTTCAGAAGAAATATTCCTAATACATTAGAAAAAAATGACCAGTCGCAGCTACATAAAAAGGCTGAAAAGAAAAGACATACTTCAACTGGAGTAATGCTTATACACGAAGGACCTGGGGGCTACCGCCTAAGCACTGTCACTGCTTGATTACGAGTACGACGCATCGTGCCATCCTTGTCATGTCGTAACACATTTGGTATGGCATGACAAGGATGACATGATGCGTCGTAATCGGCTTCCAGCCGAAGGTGCTTAGGCGGTAGGGGGGCTGAAGGAAGAAAACTCTCAGTGGGGAGTTCACCCGCAATGACAATCACTACTTCAAGCACATTTACTAAAAGTTTAACTAATTGCAAATAAAAACAGAGCACAAAAAAAAGAAGAAATATGTGCACTACATTGTGGAGAAAAGGGTGAATTTGCTTTGTGAAATTTCAGATTGTCGCTTCCACTCTGTGCCAGTATGAGTTAAGTAAGCCCAAGTGGGTAATCCAAATATGACTGACGCAGTACACAGCCAGATTATAAAGCTAGGACAAACTTTTTCCTCACAAATCTTAGCCCAATTCGACTGAGGACAAGTAGTCTAACACACAGCAGCTGAATCATTCAATATCAATGAGATGCCACAATGACCGTTGACCGATGACTAATACCTACATAATGTCATTATCTCGGACATTAGCATTAAGCATGGTGTTTTATCGTCTTTTAGATTATTTAAAGTCTAAATAGCAATGTTAGTTAGTTTTAACTGCCTCTGTGGTCTATTGGTAACATACACCACCAGTAGTTATCAGACCCAGAGGTCCCGGGTTCGATTCCCAGCGGCGCTACATGTTGTATCCGGTTTTGTTGGTTGTAGGACTTGTTTTAAATCCGCCTGGCTAGCTACCACCTAATCTTATATCTAAATCTGACGCCATAACGACGAAGTTTTCACCATTGTTTGTTTTCCGGCAGTTAAGTAAGTATACCTAGCTGACCCGGCGCAACTTCGTTCGCGTGGCCCTACCCCCTACTCCACGCTACCCCTACCCTATCACTACTCTATCCCTACCCTACTTCTACCCTACCCCTACCCTACCCCTACCCCTACCCTACCCTACCTCACCCCTACCCTACACCTACCCTACCCCTACTCCCCTACCCTAGTTTCAATTTGACAGCAAAATCCCCATTGACAAAATGATCCGCCATTTATTGAATTCATTTGTCACAAAAAATGTGATAAATGAAGAACCGCTTGACCGATTTTGTGCAAACTTCACATAAACCATCTACTGAATAGTCCGAACAAAGCCTAAACATTTGGTTTGGATAGGTGAGCCCGTTCTTGAGTTATAAAATTACAACGAAAATTGGCATTGATTTTTATATTATACAGAAAAAAAAAACAGTTCCTCAGGTGGTTGAGGATTCCGAGAGTAGTGCGTTTTCACCCCACCTTCAGCCATATCTTCACATACCATCAGGTGTGATGAAGGCTAAGTGCTGCCCTGTTATGGATAAAACAAAAAATGGTGAATGAGCCCACTTGCGCTAAGGTTGCTGGAGGGATGGCTGTGCTAGAATTTTTATGAAGCTTCGCCTTTACCTAAGGAAACACGTTCGGCTATTTTTATTTGGGAGCTGCATTGATTGTATGTGTAATGGGTCGTCCACACGGGTTCCAACATTGAAGTTTCGCAAAAAAACACGAAAGTCTTACTTAAGTATAAGAAAGACGTATCGCTCATTGTCATTATTCACGATTCGTGATCGTGTGAACATTACGGCCGCCAGAAAAAGATGATTCGCCAAAAAAGACAATACGTCTAACGTCGTGTGAACTAGCCGTTATTGTCAAAATATTTAGTGTTATATTTGGTGTGAGTTTCTTAAGTTCTCATTATTATTGTCTGAGTGAGAGTTCGATTAAAAACTATACGAAGAAACTACAAAACAGATTTCAAATTACCTAGTTTGGAAACTTGGTTAAGATTAAAGTTACGCTTGGAAGTTAGAAAATCCATGAGACAAAGTGTGACCTGAAGTGATAGTGACGTCATTAATTACGTTTATGTGTACTAATAAAGACTTCGGGAATGCCCATATAATGACGATTAGTTTGTTGGTAAAATTCTAGGAATCTGGTCTTCATTATAATTTGTTATCAACTGGGTTATTAAGCAATCACATCAGCACATTGCTTAGCTGTGATAAGGATTCCGGAAGAAGTGATAGTGACGTCAATAATGACGTTTATGTAGTAGGTACTAATAAGACTCCGGGAATGCCTATGACGATGAGTTTGTTTGTAAAATTCTAGGAATCTGCTATGAATTACGTAAAGTCAATCGTATTCATTTGACAGTTCATATTGTATCATAATTTATGTCATTCTATACAAATTATTCAAAGCAGTGGGCGTCGTACGGCTGAAATGATGATGATGATACAAATTGCCGCCGATTGAATACGATATGAACTGTCAAATTAATACGATTACCTTTTGGTCTTCATTGTAATTTGTTATCAACTGGGAATACTGGGATTGCCTGATTGCTTAATTAATAAAACCGGCCAAGTGCGAGTCGGACTCGCGCACGAAGGGTTCCGTACTAACAAAAAAAAAACACGTTTTTTATATGGGGGCTCCCCCCATACAAAAAAATACCTTTATACCTGTTACCTGTGTTGTGTTTCTGATATCTCTGATTTCTAAAATCATTTTAAGTAAATAAAAAAAACAGTCCGGTTCCTTAAAGGCGATTGCAAAATGTGAAAACGACGTAGCAACCTATTGCTAATGCCGATATTACACAGTTCAACCAAATTGATTCACTTTGGTTGAAAGGCGCAGAAGTGAAAGATACTGCTGTTTACACGTATCTAAAAAGTGAAAGAACTACTTATCAAAATTATGAAGAGAGCCAATCAATTCGCATTGCTTGAAAATTTCTTCCAATCAGGTAGCACATTGAGAATGAACAACTAGTGAATTATTAAATTCTTATGTTTACACGTTCAACTTTCGTTCAATTGCATTGAACATTGAACGCAAAAGTGAAAATATTGAGCAAGCTCATTTCTTTCAACGCGATTGAATGTTGCCATTGAATGATACACTTTTACGTTTACATTGTTCAATTTGGTTGCTTTAAATCCAAATTGAAAGGCAGAAGTGAACCGTGTAATACCGCCATAATGCCAATTTGATTCACTTTGGTCGAAAGGCGCAGAAATGCAGGCGCACATTGACATTGAATGATTCACTTTTACGTTTATATTGTTCAATTTGGTTGTTTCATCCAAATTGAAAGGCAAAAGTGAACCGTGTATTTCCGCCATAAGGCATGTACGGCCGTCGGCCACACAATACCACGAAATATGGAGCACCATCGTTCCACTTAATCTCCAGATTAATCCATTACAGTTGCCAAGCAGTTATTGTCATTAAATTTCCCATGTAAGCGCGTCTTAAGGTACAAGTGTACAACTTAAGATGAAACAAACAGTATACTTACATGCACTTCAGAGCTACACGAGTTGTCAGCTATTGTATTGTATAATCTTTTCATAAAGTGACGCAAATTCAAAAGTCACACCAAACATGATTTACTAGCCATTCGCGTTCAAGCACTTTTCGTCGATAATCGCCTGCACTCAATCTACGCACACGATACTAAACATACCTACTAGCAGTCGGAATACAGCGCATGCAAATATCGTCTTTAAGTTCTCGACCGGGGCAAGTTTCTCGGTTTTACTGAGGAAACAATAGGTACCTACCGCAAATAGCTGTGTTGTTTCACTAAATATGCGTTCAAGTGACGCGTAAATCACTACTGCAAAACATTTTACATCGTAAAGTTTCATTTGGGAAAATCGTTTTGTTATTGTGATTGTCTGATTGTAATAGGGTCGCATTTGATGATAAGGGCTTATTACACTTGGCTAAATTCAGCATCTAATTAAGCATACATTGCTTGTTTTGGTTGCATCACTTGCTACAAATGAGCTCAAAGAAAGCAATGTATGCGTAATTATTGATGCTGAATTTAGCCAAGTTTAATAAGCCTTTTAGCATGTAAAGCTTTATGTAGGTACTTAATTATCTGACCATAGGGCAGTCATTTTACTTATCAGAAAAAAATTTGAATATAATATAAATAAGACATGGTATGTAAATAAAAGAACATTAACAAATAATAATATAAACTGTTTTAAAAAAGCTCTTAAAGCAATAAACTGGGACAATATTATTGACAAACAAAAAGATATAAACATTAACTATAATGCGTTTCTTAGCAAAATAACTGATATCCTAAATGAACATATTCCAATAACAAAAACAAAAATTAAAAACACTCAAAGGAAAAGCTGGCTTACAAAGGGACTTAAAAGGTCATGCACTCATAAAAGAATGTTAAGGATCATACTAAATCAAACAAGAAGTGATGTGATTAAAAAATACCATAGTACATATAGCAATATATTAAAGCGTAGTGTAAAAATTTCAAAGAAAAATGAATACATACGACAAATGAAGAAATCGGACAACAAAACTAAAACTATGTGGAAAATAATTAATGCAAAAACAAAAAAACCCAAAAGAAAAACGTTTAAAAATCTGGAACTAAAAGTCAATAATAAAGTAATTAAATGTCCTAAAGAAATATCAAATATATTTAATGATTTCTTTGCTTCTATAGGAGAAAATAAAAATAGTAAAATAAATGAAAAACCTGGACGTCCTGTTATAAACCCTCCTACACAATCAATGTTCTTACGACCAGTAGAGAAGGAAGATATAACAAAAATTATAAAACAACTAAAAAATAAACACAGTTTCGGCGCTGATGGTATACCGCCAATCTTGTTAAAAAAGTGTGCTGACGAATTCTCAATACCTTTAACTTTCCTTATTAATCAGAGCTTCAATGAAGGAACTTTCCCGGATAAGCTAAAAATATCCCTAGTCATACCTGTCCATAAGAAAGATGAAAAAACATCTCCGGACAATTTTAGACCCATTGCACTCCTTTCAACATTTGCTAAAGTATTCGAAAAGGCAATGAGCCTTCAGTTATATAATTTTTTAGAAAAGTATAACATACTTAACGATGACCAAAACGGATTCCGCAAAAATAGATCAACCTCATTAGCTGTATTTAAATATATTCAAACTGCGCTTCAACAATTAAATGACAAAAATCACGCAGTAGGCCTTCTGTTAGATATGACAAAAGCATATGATAAAGTTTCGTATAATATTCTTTTGCAAAAACTTTATGGCTGTGGCATTAGAGGCCCTGCTTACTCCTGGTTCAAGTCATATCTAAGTAATCGAAAACAAATAGTACAAATTGAACATTTTAATAGTCAAAATAATAAAATAGAAAAAATACAATCTAACGTTAGAAATCTAACCTGTTCCATTCCGCAGGGAAGCGTATTAGGATGTATCTTATTCATAATATATATAAATGACCTTCCAAAAACTTTAGACCATGACCGGACAGTTCCCGTGCTATTCGCAGATGACGTTTCCATATTAATCAAATGTAAAAAAAACTCAGACCCTAATATTAATATATTACAAACTCTCGAAAATGTATCGAACTGGCTAACTGACCATCATTTAGAAATAAACTTGAAAAAAACTAAACTCATTGAATTTAGAGCGTACCAAACAAGACCTCTTAATATTGACATTAATTTTAGAAATTCCCGAATAGATTTGGTAGATACATTTACTCTCCTAGGACTTACAATAGATTCTAACATAAATTGGAAAAGTCATATAGAAAATATAAAATCTAAATTGTCAAAATTCACCTACGCACTTTTTGAAATTAAATGTAGTACAAATATAGAAACGGCACTAGTAGCCTACTACGCGTATGCTCACTCTTGGCTCAAATACGGGGTTATGCTTTGGGGCAATAGCGTAAACGTAGGTGAATTGTTTGTGCTTCAAAAGAAATGCGTTCGGATTATAGCTAAAATAGACAATATGCAGAGTTGTAAACCTTACTTCATAAAATACCAACTACTAACATTATCATCGCTTTACATTCAGGATATTTGCTTGTTCGTCTTTAGGTATCGTAGTAAATTCCTTCAAGTTCAGGACACACACAAAATTAACACCCGACACAAGACAAGATTATACCTACCTCCTTCACGTATTAATATGTTAAACTGCAGCCCACATTACATGGCGATAAAAATCTTCAATAAGTTACCACCGACAATACGGAACGATCAAAAATTTACTTCTTTTAGCAACAAATTAAAAAAGTTTCTTGTTCAAAAAAGTTTTTATTCTGTGAAAGAATACCTCGAAATGGAATTTATATAACTTTTGTTAATCTAAAATATATTAAGAATATTTATTAAGTAAAATTGTATGATAAATTGAAATGTTAATGTTAATTAAAAATATAATCTGAAATTTAATGTTAATTGAATTGTTTAATATTAATAACGTACATTATATAAATTAATAATATTTTGAAAAATGGAAAATGAAGTATTCCTTTTTTCAAAATATAAATAAATAAATATTTTATTAGTAGTAGTACACATTCACAATGCAAAAAACTAAAAATTAAAATAACTTAATAATGTTTTTTTTATAATATTGAAACTAACAGATTTCTGTATTATTTAAATTAATAGTTTTTTTTTTTTTATACAATATTTAAGTTAATAAGTAGTTTTAATTTGCCATACCTGTACAAGGTGTCTAAGTTGAAAGTACTACTTTTATAATTTAAGAACTATGTAACACTTAGTCTGCAAATAAAAGTTTGAAGTTTGAAGTTTGAAGTACCTAGTACCTACTAGCCTTCCGCCCGCGGTTTCGCCCGCGTGGACTACACGGCGGCATTACCCCGCGGGAATGTGATGATTTTCAGGGATAAAAAGTAGCATTTGAGGTAGAGAGTGCTCCGTCTCCTAAACTGCGTTGCTCGGTTTTGACGTGAAAGACGGACAAACAAACAAGCACACTTCACTTTCACATTTATAATATTAGTATGGATAGACTGTAGGTATATACCAAATGTTTGACGTTTGAAGACCTGTATGGCGCAGGGCTATGTATAAATGCCTTTTGCGCCAGAGGTCCCGGATTAGATCCCTGCACAAGCCAAATATTGACCTACCGCGCGCGTGGTACCCGTTTTCGTGGGAATATCGGGACATAGGTAATAATATTATGTCACGATATTCCCACGAAGAAGGCTATAATATAGTCACCTAGGAATATACATACCTATAGCTAACAAAATTGAGGTTTTTAATTATTTTTATGCATTCACAATCACAATGCAATTCTGTAAGTAGGTAAAGGAAAAATGTGATTAGTAAAAACCACGAGCCCTATAATTAGTAGCTTTTAGGCGGGAATAAATTCTATTTATACTGTTACTCGCCCCGTTAAAATATTCCTAGCCTCCTAGTTTCCAAGAATAAAACTGGCATTTATATTTTTATTGTACATATTTGCATTTCCCTAGCATTTCAATAAAGTCTGCAAAGGCCTTGTGACTAGGGTTGCCAGGTTTTAAAACAGAAAATCCGGACTGGCCAGCTAGTTTATCCAGTTTATTCGGACTTTTGGGTATGAAGGCCCTAAAATCCTCGCTCGCTCAAGGCGGCAGACGCGACACGCACTGGCTAGACCGGCGAAAGCGACCAGCTAGTTCCTGCCAAAGAGGTAAAAACCGGACAATCAAATCAAATCAAAATCATTTCATCATTTATTTTAGGCTGCTACAACACTTGTTAACGTCAATGAAGATACGCTAACAATGCCATACAAGCTACGATTAAATAAAACTAATAACAATGAAACATAAAAAATCTGCATATTTTGAGACAAGAAGCCAGGAGCAGACCCATCCCACTGGTGGCACCCGTTCACGAGCATGGCGCATGAACCAGCCATCATCGGACCAATAACCAATAACCGGACAAGCCGTATTCACTGCCTAGCTATAGCTAATAAGCTAGCGTGGACTAATGGACTTGAATTCTAAGTTACAACAAACGCTAGTTTTGGTGCATTGTTATGATGATAAAAGAATAAAGAAAATACAATTTCATATCTACGATGATAAGGAACCACTTTTGTGAGATAATTTATACCTGATGTCCTGATACAGGCAAATTTGACTTAAAAGGAAGTACTGACCATTAGTTTAAGATGTTTTAAATTGTTGAAGCCAATGAACATTTTTTTCTTTTATAATATTAAAATATTAATAAACCGAAAAACTTGACAATAAATAATATTTCTATAAAAAAGTTTAATAATCTACAAAGGCGATGTGCATCGTTCAGAGGCCGGACACCGTCAATTTGGCCGGACAAACATCCAAAAAACCGGAACCTGTCTGGCTTTATTCGGACGCCTGGCAACCCTACTTGTGACCTTTACACTGTCCTTGTGTCGTTTGCGATACAAGGTTTTCCGATGCAGAGCGTAAGAAGCCTTGGAATAACTGTTTGTCAATAAATACTTACTTTAGAAATTTTTGTATACAGAGTAACAGCCTGTGTGGTCTGGTAGATAAAAGATAAAGATAAAAATATTCTTTATTCACTTAGACATAATAAATATGTACTTATGAATCGTCAATATTTTCCTACACAAGTAGTACACTCCTCCGGCACCGGTATCAGACCAAGAGGTCCCGGGTTCGATTCCCAGTGGGGTAGTGTCCATATTATTGTATTCGGTTCGGTTGGTAGCTAGCTACCACCATATCTATAACATCTATACAAATAAATAAAATTGGAGTCTGTTTGTTTTTTTCAGGCTCAGTCATTTTAGGCTGATATAGCACTTGTGAACCCCAATGAAACTACGCTATCGGTTCGCAAATCCTACGGCGGCGGGAGGCCTTGTAACGAGAAGAACCGACAAGAAACTCGCCAAGGGCTATTTTTTCTCCCTGTCATATTTCATGCAGAGTCGTCAAATTGAAAAGTGACTTTAACATAATATAATATGTAAAGTCACTTTCCATCACAAATTAATCTTGAATTTAAAAACAAAATAAAAACCCGGTAATCATAGCAGTAAATAATTTTTAATAACTAAGAAATAGACATCCAAAAGGTAGTTTCTTTAAAATACACACCAACCAAAAACGTAGCAAATAAAATACCTAATAAATATAAATGCCAAACAAGGGTAATATATAACTTTGAATAGTTTAAGAACATAAGAGTCAATAATAAACAGTGCCATACAAGCCACGATAAAATAAAACTAATAACAATAAAACATAAAAAATCTGCATATTTTGAGACAAGAAGCCAAGAGCAGACCCATCCCACTGGTGGCACCCGTTCACGAGCATGACGCATGAACCAGCCATCGCTTCGCTCAACCATATTTTAGGGAACGTAACGACCCGCCTCTGTATCTGATATACCTAGGTAAAAAAAAAATGTTAGTGAAACCGTTTTATCCCTTTTAGCAATTTGTATTTAAATGTAATTACTTACCTACTATCAACATTTAAAAAAAAGTGTTTTGTTCTTGACATCGATTAAGCATAAAAGTAAGTACTTACTTACAAATAATAATTGTGACCGTGATATTTAAGATTCAAAAAAAAGTTTATGCAATTAAAGTAATTGAAGTGCTGAAGGTTGGATGTCTGCAAGCAAATTAACAAAAGTCAAATATATTTTTTTTATTTTTTTGCATTCACAATCACAATGCAATTTTTATTATTGAATAGAATAGAATAGTCTTCTATTTGCAGAAAAACACGGTACAGTAAAAGCTGTTTCAAAATGTCATCCGAAAAATTGATATTGAAGTATTAGAAAAAGTCGACCCGTCGTTGAGCATTCGCCCGGACAGTGAAAGGTCGCGAGTTCGAGTCGCATCGGAGCTAGTTGTGAGACGGGTCGACTTTTCTAATATGTACTAACTTCATTTTAAATTTTTCAAGAGTCAAATAGTAGTCGAGGCGGTATTCGAACTTGTCTTTAGCTATTTTAATTTTTAGTTTTTTGCATTCACAATGCAATTTTTATTACTGTAAATGGAAAATGAAGTAAGTATTTAGAAAAAATCGACCCGTCTCACAATCTCTTTAGCTGCTGGAACACAACGATGTCGTAACAATGATGATTCATAGATAAAATGGTGGTAGCTAGGCTAGCCAGGCGGACTGCATGGATAATGTCACAGTAAATATATATGCTACTTCATCTAATGTCCTATTATTACCAACCAAACCGAATACAATATGTACCCCCACTGGGAATCGAACACGGGACCTCTGGGTCTGATACCGGTGGTGTGTAGGTCCCACTAGACCACAGAGGCGGTAAAAATGTTCTAAACAGTTTTACATATTATATTTGTACTTACCTGTTAAATTTTCACATCAGCTAACACATGTCCGGTAATAATATAGAAAGAAGATACAATACAAAGTACTTATAATCAAATATTATGAAAATTTATAGCTGTAAGTTTTCCAAAAATTGTTAAAATGAATAAATAAAAACAGGTAAAATCCCTAAGGAAATCTGGGAATCCCTTGGAATTTACTATGAATAGTAGGTACCGAGCTTATTGATAAAGTTAGGTAGGTACTCGATGTGCCTGTGGTTTTACCCGTGTGGTTCCTGTCCCAGAAGGAACGGGCGTTTCCTCATTATTCCTTCAAGCCCGGGAAAATGATACACGATAGATTTTCCATTGTTGTGTTGCCCCATTCGGCCGGGGCGCCGACGACACGCTATTAAATAAATAATATTGAAAAACCGAATACTTATACATATATTGAAACGGATTGCGAGACAGGTCGATTTGATCTAATACTACTTAATTTTCAATAAATTATATTGAAATTGGACATAGCCGAAACTTGCAACTTTGGCAAACAGAGAAGGACAAAGGATTACTATTGCCACAGCCGTCTCTATCGTCTTCTACAAGCCATGCTATGATACGGAACGGCAACATTGCTGTGAACCGGTTTACTCCTCTGAGTACTAAATCCTATGGAGGTGGCATACCTACGAAAAAGTGAGGTGTATGTAACTAAGTCACAATGTAAGAAAATCTTGGAATTCAATTTTAAACTACTTCTAACTGTCGTATTAATCGGTCCGTCAAAATAGGTCCAGCCGTTTCAGAGATTAGCCGGAACAAACAGACAGACACAAAAATTGTAAAACATGTCATCCTTACTTCACTACATAGTATAAAACAAAGTCGCTTTCTCTGTCCCTATGTCCCTTTGTATGCTTAAATCTTTGAAACTACGCAACGGATTTTGATGCGGTTTTTTTGAATAGATAGAGTGATTCAAGAGGAAGGTTTATATGTATAAAACATGCTGTCAAATACCACACTTTACCAGAGCGAAGCGAGGGCGGGTCGCTAGTTATATTATAAATGCGTCTCTGTCTGTCTCTGTGTTACACAATCACACTTAAACTACTGAACCGATTTGAATGAATTTTGGTACAGAGATAGTCTAGAGCCTGAGAAAGGACATAGGCTACTTTTTATTCCTGAAAAATATCACCTTCCCGCGGGATAACGTCGTGTAGTACACGCGGGCGAAGCCGCGGGCGGAAGGCTAGTTTTGGTATATGTACCGTATATTTAATCATATGCACGTCGTAAGAAGCGGTTATTTAATGTTACAAACAGACACTCCAATTTTATTTATTTGTATAGATGTATAGAAGATATGCCATCTCCATAGGATTCAGTACTCGAGGTTTACTCGCTGTTTACCTGTCAAACGGTGCAAACGGTGTCAAATCGGTTCACTTAAAACTACGTTGCCAACTTTATGCGCATGGCTTGTAGAAGACGATAGAGATGGCTGTGCTATTGCGGAAGAGTCTAAGCTTAGACACGAACAAGTGGAAAGAAGAAGTCGGGAGGCGATGAAGAATGGAATTTAGTGAACAAAGAAGAAAAAAAGTAGATACTTACTCAAAAGTAGGTACTCAAATAGTGAGGTGAAATAAGTTTTTAGTAAATTTTCATTTTTATGATAAGCTTATTTGCTGACTGTAAGTACTTTAATATTGTATTGTCATCTGAACCAAACCTGTATACAAAATTTCAGCTCCCTCGGACGCTGGCAAGTGGGTCAAATCACAGATAATATAATACTATACGTCAAATTAAGCTTGCAAGATTGGTCCCCCACTAACTAACATACTCATGACAAGTCAATAAAAAGCTTGTAAAAAGGAGGTAACACATCAGGATTAGAAATCAAAGGAAGTGACAGAAAAAAATATCTGCACGTGTGGCGTTTAAGGACTGATACCACAACTGAATCCCTGGAAACTCACGTTAGAAATATTTTTGGACAGGATGTGGCAGTTAAGGTGGAAAAAATAAAGCATAAGACGGAGAGAGACAACGCGTCTTTCATTATAGGGGTGCCGGAAAGCAAATAAATATAATATGTTGTGTCAACCGGAAAATTTTGGCATATGTCCAGTAGGGCTAGCACAACTGGAGCGCGACTCGAGTGAGAAAGAGTCGCAGGCACTTTCAACCAATCAGATCGCTGGTAGATAGCGGGCGTGACTTAAGGCGACGTACTGATTGGTTGAAAGGAGTGCGACAAAGAGTCGCGCTAAGTTGTGCTAGACCTACTGCAGTGGGCGTTGTTCGGCTGACATGATGATGATGATATTGAAATTGAAATAAAATTAATGGTAGGTACTTCCAAGTCATATCGACTCTATCCTAATCGGCTTCGTTCAAGAGGTTCTCGCTTATCTCTCTCCGATAATACTATCTGATAGGATAATGTTTCAAACTCGTGTGTTGATCACTGGCTGACACCGCAAATGTCGAATAAAAACTTTTTAATAAAAATAAAAAAAGCATTTATTCACTTAATACACTATTAAAAAATTTGGTACCTATGTAGGTAAAATAGGTAAGTACTTATGAATCGTCTACATTTTCCTAGCGCCCATTCAAGACTTTTTTAATTGACATAAAGATATTTTTTTATCCTGGTTCTATCATATTTATTCCTACCTGCGCCAAACGGATTTACCTATTAGTAGTTTCCTTTCCCGTGAAAATATCGGAAAATACTTAGCTGGCCTGCTCTAATTCAACGAAAAACGAAACTTCGTTATAGGTACCCATCCCTCTCGCTCTCCGGGCATGACAGAATCGAGTAAAAGCGACGGTTCGAGGGTCTCTGGACTGGAGTTACGGAACCTATTTTGAAATTCCTCCACCAGTAGACACCTTCATTATTCCTGAGTGACATAAACTATTCACTTTATCCCGCAATATTTTTAGAGCAATCCTACTAATATTAAACTAGCGACCGCCCGCAGTTTCTCCCGCGTGGTTCCCGTTCCCGTGGGATTATAGGGATAAATAGTATCCTATGTGTTATTCCTGCATTTAATCTATCTGTGAAAAATAGAAAATGAAGTATTTAGAAAAAATCGACCCGTCTCACAACCAGCTCCGATGGGACCCGAACCCACGACCTTTCGCTTTCCGGGCGACTGCTCTAACCACTGAGCTCAGTGGTTTCATTTTGCCACAATAAAAATTGCATTGTGAATGCAAAAAACTTAAAATTAAAAAACTAATAAGTATATCTGTTGCAAATTTAATCCAGATCTGTTCAGTAGCTTTTGCGTGAAAGAGTAACAAACATTCATACATCCATACCAGAGACCATACTCACAAACTTTCGCATCCTGATAACATTATAATAATATGCGGGTGAAACCGCGGCCGGCCGCTAGTCTTAAATAAACGTAGATATTTTTTTTCTCAATCCCCTCATTAGGCGATGAAAATTTTCTACAAACATTAATTTCCTTTCACCTTAACAACCATAAATAATTTAATATCTTATCACTTGTGCTTACTTTGAAGTCCTTTGATCATACATACATAGAAGCTTCACAAGCAGTAATAATAGATTTAGTTGACCGATGACCTTCAGGATCTTGTTGTTGAAATAGAGGTTTAAAATTACTATTATAATATTCTAAGTTATTCTGCTTTGATGATTTTCGCTTCGTTATAAAAATAATTAACGAGATGGGCAATTTTCTGCTAGCGAAAATTGTTTGACTGGCCCTTTGTAGTTGTAGTGGTACTTTGTTGATTCTGGTATTCGTACAGGCGCGCTTACACTGGCAACTAAAATTGCGCAATTCCTGTCAATCCCCGCCGAATAGGACGTCACGACCACATCAAGCAATTAATTGGCAAAATGTCAAACTTGCTGAGTTACGGCCACACAATACCACAAAATATGGAGCAACATCGCTCCAGATTGATTCATTACAGTTGCCAAGCAATAAAATTATTGCCGAAAAATTGCCCGTGTACGCGCGCCTTAACATATGTACCTGCCTTTATCCACAAACTGTCGTAAGTAATTGAATTTGCTTCCGACAGCGGGATGTATGCATTCTCATTGTCACTCACTTCGGATAAGACAAACAAACGAACGATTTCCGAACGATTGTCCATCAGGGGTATAATCAAAGCTTGTGTGTTTGATTGTAATTAATAGCTTGGTGGGTGGCACAGTGGTTAACACATTAAATCGGTATGTAGCTGTTAAGTTCCTTTCGCGATGGTCGATCACAAGACAGGTCACCAATAATTCACTATCTGGAGTTCCTCCGTGCTTCAGAAGGCATATGTTGGTCCCACCCGTCTTTTATTTTTAACATTTTTTTTAACATCTGCGCATTTTATTATGCCCGCTTACTGGACCTATTCTCCATCACAAGACAAGTCACTAATAATCACTATCTGGACTTCCTCCGCGCCGTTCAGCCGTTGGTCCCGGCTTCATTTGCAGTCGTACGTAACATCTGCCAATTATGCCCGCTTACGCCCTTAGAAAAGGAGAATAGGCCTATATTCTCCTTTTCTTCCCATAAGCATTACCTATGCCTCAGCACTGAGAACATTACAATGGCTGAAACTTTCCCAATGTTCGATCACAAGGTCACCAATAATTTACTATCTGGAGTTCCTCCGTGCTTCGGGAAGGTATATGGTAAGCCGTTGGTCTCGGCTTCATTTGTAGTCATAACATCTGCGAATTATGCCCGCTTACTGGGCCTATTCTCCTCTTGACCTATTCTCCTTTTCTTCCCATAAGCACTACCAATGCCTCAGCACTGAGGACATTACAATTGCTGAAACTTTTCCAATGGTCGATCACAAGACAGGTCACCAATAATTCACCATCTGGAGTTCCTCCGTGCTTCAGAAGGCATATGGTAAGCCGTTGGTCTCGGCTTCATTTGCAGTCGTAACATCTGCCAATTATGCCCGCTTATTGGGCCTATTCTTCTCATGACCTATCCTCCTTTTCTTCCCATAAGCATTACCTATGCCTCAGCACTGAGGACATTACAATTGCTGAAACTTCCCCAATTGCCGATCACAAGACAGGTCACCAATAATTCACTATCTGGAGTTTCTCCGTGCTTCAGAAGTCCAGATGGTTGTATGGCGTAATTAAGGAAAAACATGTTGGTGCGGACAATCTTACGAGAGTCGTAACCTTGCGATGCATCCTCAGCACTGAGGAAGTTACAATGGCCAATGATGATGGGAACTTGGTGTAACATGTCCACCACCATTAGCCATTTAATGTCTGGGACATTGGGCAGCCTGAAGAACTGCATATGCACAGGCCTTTCAAACTGATAAATAAGGATAATATAATGGGCCATGCGTAGGGCTCAACCCACACGAACCACAACCCACGTGTTGTGGTTCGTGCGGGTCGCATTTTGTATTGGAAATGAATAGTACAATTCCCACGTACACATTTTGCAGTCATTATCGACCGCGTGAGTGATACCAACCGCAACGCAACCACCAGCGACAACGCTGTGCCTGTGCGAACGAGCGGGCCGGCCACATTACATACGACGTAACCACAGCACAACCACTAGCGACAACGTTATTTTGTCGCACAACAACAACGCAACTGCAAAAAGCTGCATCGACACTATTCACACGTAACCACATTTTGTTGCTGCGATGTGGTGTGGTTGTGGTTCGTGTGGGTCGACACTAACTCATGGTCGAATGCCGGACATGCCTGAAATAAACTATTATTATAACCCACCACGCGGGCCCATGCGGATTGGATAACATGTTCATCATCATCATTAGCCATTTAATGTCCCCACTGCTGGGGCACAGGCCTCCCATCCCATAAGGATGGATAAGGAGAATGACCAATGACCCGACACGCGAACCCAGTGCGGATTGGTGGGTACTAACGACTGCAAATGTAGCCGAGACCAACGGCTTAACGTGCCTTCCGAAGCACAGAGGAGCTCGAGATTAAAGTTTTTGGTCACCCATCCCGTGACCGACCATTGCTAAAGTTGCTCAACCTCAACTATCGCAGGCCTAGAGAGCTATAACCACTGCGCCACAGCCACAGACTCCTTAATAGTAACATGTTAATCAAGTTAAAAGCAGTGAATAAGCATTGGGCGCGATTACCAAACCCAATTTACAAGAAAATCGACACGTTTCGTAAGACTGCTCAATTCACGTCACACGATTTACGATAAAGCGGCGTCTTTCCATGACGTTCGTGTGCATTGATTAAATAGGAATTTATACCAAGAATTGATTGTAAATTGTAATCGATGACTTCGAGGACGAGGTTCCATTATTGGCAATGAATGGCCTTGTTCACTTTCATTCAGCAGGAGACTTATTATTATTATTATTCCCTTTATTACATTTTAAATACTTACAAAATTATATTTCTAAACATTAAATTTTTACAATGAATAACACTATAAAATATAACATTTAAAAATACAAAAATGCAGTCCCCCAGCGGCAGCAAGATCAGGGTCCCGGCTACCGATGGTTAAGGATCCAGAGACAGGAACCTTCTCACTATACGGGCCGTGTCCAGAAGTACTGCCTTCTGCATCTGACTCCCGATCCATCCACCTAACGCGAGCCTCTTAAGGTGTTTATCGAGGCTCTTGGCTATCAGCCCATGGGCAGATATGACTATCGGAACAATAATTGCTGAATCAATGTCCCACATGTCAACAATCTCGTGAGCTAAATCAAGATATTTGTTTTCTTTATCTTTTTCAGCTTTCACAAGGTTGTCGTCATGGGGAACAGTGACATCAACAATTATTGCGCGGCGTTCGTGTCGATCTATCAATACAATATCAGGCTTATTAGCTACAATAGTCCTGTCTGTAATGATAGATCGATCCCAATACAATGTGGCATGGCTATTTTCAAGGACCTGTTCTGGTGCATACCTGTAGTACGGCACCTCGGATGCCACAAGACTATGTTTTAGAGCAAGTTGTTGGTGTATTATCCTGGCCACTTGGTTATGTCTATGCAAATACTCGCCGTTTGCGAGACGAGAACAACCGGAGATTATATGCCTAAGGGATTCACCCGGACGATGGCACGCTCGGCAAATATCCACTGTGCCATCCCTTAGGATATACTTTCGGTAGTTATTCGTCATCACAACCTCATCCATAATTGCACAGACAAAACCTTCGGTTTCACCAAAAAGATCACCGAAACGGAGCCAGGATACTGAGGCTATTAAATCTACGTCGGGCCCATGGAGAGCCCGGTAGAATCTGCCATGTAACTCCTTGCTTTGCCACACAGTGCTGCGGTCGGACGTACTAAGTACTACAGGTTTGCGCCAGTTTTCTTTTGCTAAAAATAGAGGAGTCAGTCCATTGTCAACAGCAACTACATCTCTATGAGACCCCATATCGACTTGGAGAAAATACTCCCTAAGATTGCATATCTCGCGGTTATGCAATGTCTTAGCATTTAAGAAGCCACGACCACCGCACTTCCGCGGGATATACAATCTCATGGTCGATGAACGTGGGTGATGTATGCGGTGTGCTGTTAGCAATGTACGAACTTTTCTATCCAGGGCATCCAGTTCAGTTTGAGTTCATTTAAGTATGCCAAAGGAATACATCAGTACCGGCATGACCCATCCATTGTATGCGCGAACCTTGTTTCCGCCAGACAAAAGACTTTTAAGTACTTTTGAAAGGCGCCCCAAGAAACGCTCACGCAACGACTGTTTCATGTCAGCATCGTTGATGCCTAATGCCTGTGACATACCTAAATATTTATAGGTTTCGTTTACGGAGAGAGATCTAAGATGAATAGAATCCGAGAGTTGTATACCCGTAGATTCCATTATCTGACCACGCTTTACATGCATGACTGCACATTTGTCCACACCAAATTCCATTTTAATGGCATTACTGAAAGCTTCAGTAACCTTCAGTAACGCTGTCAAATGAGAACTGCTATGGGCAAATAGTTTCAGGTCATCCATGTACAGCAGGTGTGATATTACTTGACCATTTCTCCGTAAACGGTAGCCTAACCCTGAACTTTCGAGAAGTGTACTCAGAGGGTTCAAGGCCAGACAGAACCACAATGGACTCAAACCGTCACCCTGGAAGATACCTCGTTCTATTTTTATAGGATCGCCCTGACCTAGAATCCGTCGAGATCCTGGATAGAAAAGGACCGTTCTCCATTTTCGCATGCACGATATCAAGAAAGTGCGTAGAGTTGTATTTATTTTATACAACTCCAGCACCCTCATGAGCCACGAATGCGGCACGGAATCATAGGCCTTCTTATAATCTATCCAGGAAGTCGATAGGTTCTTCCGGTTTCGACGAACCTGTTGGTTAATAGCCATGTCAATGAGGAGTAGCTCCTTAGTACCACGGGCCCCATTCCTACATCCATTTTGAGAGGCGAACATAATAGAATTTTGATCAATGTGTTTATTATTCTTCGACCTCAAAATGGACGTAAGAATTTTATAAATTGTTGGCAGACAGGTGATAGGTCTATAGTTTTTGGGGTCCGCAGTACTACCAGATTTATGGAGCAGATGGGTTATGCCTGTTGTCATAAATTCTGGAAGCGACTGAGATAATAAAGCACGTTGAAATTGAGATGCTAAGCAAACGTGCGAGCTAGGTAACCATTTATACCAGAAATTGTGCAGTCCGTCCGGGCCTGGAGATTTCCAGTTGGGTAAGGAGCGAACTGCACAAACTACGTCTTGGTAGTCAATGGTTACTTCATTCATATCAGGTATAAGCTCACACGAACGCTCAACATCCTCCATCCACGCGCCTTCAGAGTGAGTGACAGGCACGGACCAGATGTTGTGCCAAAAAGAAATCATGGCATCATCATCCGGCCGATGCATATCAGTATCACTCCGATCCGATCGCTCCCAGGATGCATAAACACGTCGTTGATCTCTCTCGAACATGCGGTTCTGTGTAAAGCGATCGACTCGCACCCTATATCTTCGAATACGATTAGCCCATGCACAAATTTTCTGCTTCAGGAAGTCGATGCGCTCTGTGACGCATGAAATATAATTTTGAGGACTAATACCAGTTCCCAAGAATGCACGTTTCACAAAGCGCATGACCCTAGGGCGCATGTTGCCCTCCCTAAAGCAGCTGAGCTTACCGATGAGTACCCTAGCCTCACTGATACGCCGCTCAATCCTACACTGCCAGGCTGGTACAGCCAGGCGAGGGCGTGTTGCTGTGTCAGTATTTGGAAATTTGACATGAGCAACACGACAAGCTGTAATAGCCGCACAGTACAGGATCGAATGAGTATCAGCCAGGTCTTCACTACTATCAAAGTAATTTGGTAGTAGCAAATCTAAAGCACACATCAGCGCCCTATTTTTTTTGTGCATGGGAAAACGCGGAAGCCGAGGTCTAAGGTGAACCGAAGTCGATCGAAATTCCCGAACCACATCTTCAAGAGTACTCCTCAATATATCATTGTATTGGGGACTTACAGTAGTAACCATATCATCTCCACGATCACTATCAGCAACGCCAGCTTGCAATGTGGCCGCGGCAGAAGCTTGAGTTGCCGCCTGCGATACAGTAGTAATGATACGGTTACGTTGTACCTCTGTACGGAGCCGATCAAGTACAGAGTCATCCAACAAGTGACCCCGTTGAATGGCTCGCACCTGATCCGACAGTCGTTGAGCCGAAACGTTGATTGATGGTTCAAGAGCCTGAAACAGAGAAAGCATCCGAACACGATACGCAGTAAGATTAGTTCCTGCCTCTGTTGCCTCAAAATATGCGCGCATGACATTTTCGTTAATGGATAATGTCCATCGCATGCGCTGCACTCCACCGGGAGCGGGGGCCCTGACCGGAGCCGATTGCCCCAGAAGCCCCAAACTCTTCGGTGGCCGGCCCCTCCTCCGGCGTACAGGTGGTGGCGACGACGGCGGAGAGAAGTACTCGTCACTATCGCTCGACGCAACTGCAGATGTCAGCTGGACACACGGCACTGATATAGTTGCCGACAACTGCGAGGCGGAGCGAGGTGACGAGTCCGGAGGTCTTGAGCGTGCTGCTCTGCTTCTCGTCAACATATTTTATTTCTTCATCCTTTTCCATTAACTAATTTTGATTGTTTTGGTACTATGGTGATGACATTCAAATGTCATATGAGTATTCATTGTGAATTTTTGAGCAGAATTTCTATATTTCAGGTATTTCTTTTTGGTATTGTAATATGGTATGGTTAATGGTAATATTGAGTAATTATGGTCTTGCAGTCTAAATGAAATATTGTAACTCTGAATAAAATATTATTTGTTTTAATGGAGAAAGAATGTCCTGTCACGTTGACGACTTTTTTTTTTTTTATTTTTTTATTATTATTATTATTATCTATAATTCAGGCAGGCAGTTGAGACAACTGATAGATGCCTGTATCCAATTCTATTACAGTTGAAATTTACTATTTTGAATTTAAGAAGTAAGCATCTAGTTTGTATCTACTTGTACCTATTAAATTATTTTCTTGCAAATTCATAAATTTTTTCCTAGTAGAATATCACTACTGGGTATCACAGTAAGATTCCTTGTGTTATGGTTTTCTTCGGTTTTTAGTTCCAGTCTCTGGTATTAGGTACATAGAACATGGTCATGCATGGTGCTACTCAGGGAATCTAATAACCCTTGTAGAGTTTGGATCATTATTCTTCTTATTTAAATTGTTACTTTTTTGCATTCACAATGCAATTTTTATCATAGAAAAATGGTAAATAAAGTATTTAGAAAAAATCGACCCGTCTCACAACCAGCTCCGATGGGACTCGAACCCACGACCTTTCGCTATCCGGGCGACTGCTCTAACCACTGAGCTAAAGCTGAGCACTGAGCGATTTTTTCTAAATACTTTATTTACCATTTTTCTATGATAAAAATTGCATTGTGAATGCAAAAAAGTAACAATTTAAATAACATGCCATAGTAATTTCTTCTTTAGCGATTGTCAAATATCTGGAAAGGTATTTCTTTCGCGTGTGGGGGTAGTAATATCCTCACATTGATGAAATTAACGCTGGCTATACAGCGTGTAAGAAGTATTTGATAAATTCGACGCTTCTCGTAACGACTCCGTAGCTCAGTGGTTAGAGCAGTCGCCCGGATAGCGAAAGGTCGTGGGTTCGAGTCCCATCGGAGCTGGTTGTGGGACGGGTCGATTTTTTCTAAATACTTTATTTACCATTTTTCTATGATAAAAATTGCATTGTGAATGCAAAAAAGTAACAATTTAAATAACTTGCCATAGTAATTTCTTCTTTAGCGATTGTCAAATATCTGGAAAGGTATTTCTTTCGCGTGTGGGGGTAGTAATATCCTCACATTGATGAAATTAACGCTGGCTATACAGCGTGTAAGAAGTATTTGATAAATTCGACGCTTCTCGTAACGACTCCGTAGCTCAGTGGTTAGAGCAGTCGCCCGGATAGCGAAAGGTCGTGGGTTCGAGTCCCATCGGAGCTGGTTGTGAGACGGGTCGATTTTTTCTAAATACTTTATTTACCATTTTTCTATGATAAAAATTGCATTGTGAATGCAAAAAAGTAACAATTTAAATAACTTGCCATAGTAATTTCTTCTTTAGCGATTGTCAAATATCTGGAAAGGTATTTCTTTCGCGTGTGGGGGTAGTAATATCCTCACATTGATGAAATTAACGCTGGCTATACAGCGTGTAAGAAGTATTTGATAAATTCGACGCTTCTCGTAACGACTCCGTAGCTCAGTGGTTAGAGCAGTCGCCCGGATAGCGAAAGGTCGTGGGTTCGAGTCCCATCGGAGCTGGTTGTGAGACGGGTCGATTTTTTCTAAATACTTTATTTACCATTTTTCCATTATTCTTCTCCTTAATTCAGTTTTAATTCTGAGCTCTTATATAAAGTACTTAATATTATAGCAATAAGTCCCTATTAGAGCAAGAGGTCCGGCTTACCTTTATAAAAACTACTAGCTGTGCCCGCGACTTCGTTCGCGTGGAATAGTGACTTTCAGCAGAATTTTTCATTTTTTTAGCTAATAAGGTTTTTCGTTTTTTTGTGTATTTATTTTATATATATTAGTTTAGCGCTATGATACATATTAACACATTAAAAAATTATTTCACATAGCCTTCCGCCCGCGGATTCGCCCGCCTGTACTACACGACGTTATCTCGAGGGAAAGTTATATTTTCCTGGGATATCAATTAGTCTTTGTCACTCCCTAGCTCCTAAAATATGCACATACTAAAAAAACACGCCGATCCGTTGCTCCGTTTTGACGTGAAAGACGGATATACAAACAGTATGTCAAAAGAAAGAACTTATCACGCTGAACAACTTCTCTTAAGATGCTATCTCATATAGTTTAACCTGGCTGCTAGGGTTCCACATCAGCTGGCCTAGCATGAACGGCTTTTATTATGCGATATGATATAGCACGTCATGCTGTCTTGCTTACCTACCCCACTAAGGTGGAAGCAAGACAGCAAGACGTGCTATATCATATCGCGTGATATAATGATGGTAATGCTAGCCAGGCAGGTGTACCAAGACCTTCAAACTTTGTACGTCAATAGAAAATGCTCATCACATTTAACAATTTTCCATAAGACGGTATTTTTATATCTCTCATAGTTTGGCTGGACTGCTATGGTTCCACATCGGCCATTTCGATCTTCTAAATAAATTATAGCCTACCTATAAGTTGGCGACAACTAATAGCTAGGTATATAACAAAAAAAGTTTCATTAAAATCCGTTCAGTAGTTTTTGCCTGAAACGTGGACAACAGACAGACAGACAAAAAATTCAAAAACTATATTTTTGGTAAGTATCTGTTCCGTTTAAGAAGACCCTTGGTGGTATTTTTTTCTATTTCTTTTCAATGTATACAGCCCCTGTACCGACAAAAAAATATGGATATGGACATGGGCTTCATTTGACATTTGATGCCCATATTTTGTGCTTTTAAGGGCATAGTCAAATGAAGCCCATGTTCATACCCATAATTTTTAGCCGGTAGCCCCCTGAATAGAATCGCATACAGTTTTATAATAAGTATGAATTATTTTATTTATTTACTTAATATACACGGTAATTTTTTTATCACCCCGGATAAAATTAAAAGGATTATTCTGCGATTTTAGTGTTGGTCCCATAATAAAAGTTGTTTGTTTTCATGAGTAAAATAATCCCTAAAAATATTCGGGGTGATAGAAAAATTCCGTGTATATTACCTACATAAACAGTACCTACGTATTAACACATAAAAAAATTATATCACATAGCCTTTTCCGCCCGCGGTTTTGCCGCGTGTACTACACGACGTTTTTCCGAGGGAATGTGATATTCCCAGTGAAATGGACTCTCTAGCTCCTAAACTATCCACATACTAAAAAAAACAGGTCGATCCGTTGCTCCGTTTTGACGTGAAAGGCGGACATACAAACAAACACACTTTCACATTTATAATATTAGTATATATTGTATGTCAAAAGAAAATACTTATCACGCTGAACAACTTCTCTTAAGATGCTGTATTTGTATCTCATAAAGTTAAGCTGGGCTGCAAGGGTTCCAAATCAGGAGTACCAGACCTACGATATTTTTCCGTCAATAGAAAATGTCCATTTCTTAAGACGCTATGTTTGTATCTCATATACGCTATGTTGTATCTCATATAGTTTAATCTGGCTGCTAGGGTTCCACATCAGGTGTACCAGACCTTCAAACTTTGTACGTCAATAGAAAGTGCTCATCACGTTTAACAATTTTCCTTAAAACGGTATTTTTATAAATCTCATAGTTTGGCTGGACTGCTATGGTTCCACATCAGAAATTGCGATCTTCAAAATAAATTATAGCTATATGTTGGCAAGGACCAATAGCTGTATAACAAAAAAACTTTCATCAAAATCCGTTCCGTAAACTTTTTTGCCGACGTCATCACACGAAAAAATTCATCCCCTGTACCCCTAGTGTAAGTTTTTATGTCAAGCACACAATTGACATAAATACGGAGTCGAAATAGTTTGCGTTTTTTGACATAAAAACTTACACTACGGGCACTGTTTTCACCCTCTTTAGGGTAGTTTTTTTTACAAACTTTGAATGTCGTATTTATTTATCTAATCAAAAGCCTATAAAATAATTTTGAAGCTTCTAGCTTTAAAAATGACGTAATTTCCATACAAACTTTCATCCCCTATTTCAACCCCTTACAGCCCTTTGTTCACATAAAAAAGTAGCCTATGTCCTTTCTCAGGCTCTAGACTATCTCTGTACCAATTTTTATTCAAATCGGTTCCGTAGTTTAGGCGTGATTGTGTAACACACAGACAGACAGATTCGCATTTTCGCATTTATAATATACTAGCCTTCCGCCCGCGGCTTCGCCCGCGTGTACTACACGACGTTATCCCGCGGGAAGGTAATATTTTTCAGGAATAAAAAATAGCCTATGTCCTTTCTCAGGCTCTAGACTATCTCTGTACCAAAATTCATTCAAATCGGTTCCGTAGTTTAGGTGTGATTGTGTAACACACAGACAGACAGAGATGCATTTATAATATAAGTAAGGATAAGTAAGGAAGTAAGGATTTATCCTTCTACATTCTCATTCAAGAATATATTTGAGTACTTAAATTAAATTCCATTGACATTAAAATAAATAACAAAATTTTGCAGTTTTCGATATTGAAATATTTGTAATCACTAAACAGCCCCCTAGACAAGTAGCTTTCTATTATCAAATTCGCCAGTAGAATAGAAAGAAAATGTATGGCATTGACATTAGCGGATTTAGCGGTCACGTGACATTTCGATCGCAAATGGAAATCCCATACATTTTCTTTCTATTCTACTGGCGATATCGATAATAGAAAGCCAGTTGTCTACATGCCTTTAGGCGCATTTGTCCCAATTCACGATTCGCAGTTCGAGAATTCGCAGTTGGCCTAATTCGCACTTGGTCCAATTCGCAGTTGGGCCAATTCGCTGTTGGTCCAATTCGCGTTTGGTCGAATTCGCGGTTGGTCCAATTCGCGATTGGTCCAATATAAAGTGTATTGTGTGTGTGGTAGAAAGAAATATAACCATGCATATTTGATCAAACGTATGATAGATAATTATAATATATTATATAAATATACACTTTTTACCTACCGGGCGGGACCTTAGCCACGTTATAGATTCCGTTCTATAACTTGGGAAACATTATGATTCATCAGATTCATAAGCATTAATTTTATTTAATCTATATGAATAAAAAAAATATGACTATGACTATGACTATTATCCATCTTGGCCTAACCGCGAATTGGACCAACTGCGAATTGGACGAACTGCGAATTGGACAAACTGAGAATTTGACCAATTGCGAATTGGACTAAGTGCGAATTGGACATTTTTTTGAACACTGGACCAATTGCGAATTGGGCCAAATGCGCCCAAAGGTCTACAGGGGCTGTTCGCCGATTCCAGAAACGAAGATATGTACCTAAATAGTATCTGGAGTTTCAGGTACGCTTGTCTTAACCATTTAACTCTTGCTCTAGGCTGTTTGAATTACTTATGTATGAATTAACATTTGCATACCTACCTACCTCAACAATTTTCTGATGGATAAAATGTATTATAAAACAGCTGACTTTCTTAATGATAATTTGTGACATTGTTATTATTTTATATTATCCTAATTTTTTGTATTGACTTTTATTGACATTTTTTTATTATTGACATCTGATTTTTTGTTTGCATTGATATTAATTTTATTTACATTAAAATCATAATTATATTTCTGAATAAAATATTTGCACATCGAATTTACGATAGGATATGTTGGAAAATGTTTATTTAAGATCGAAATGTAACCATATTCAAGCAAATAAATAATTACTTACTTACTTACTTACTTACCGTTATCTTTGTTGTAAACGTCTCGGCTTTAGAACATATCACTTATAATAATATATCGATAAAAAACCAATTCGTCATAGTGAATGTCCAAATCGTTTTAAATGAGGTTGCATATCTATCGCTTATGCATTGGGCATATCTACCGGATATAATGAATCATGAGGTTGACGAAGTTCCTTGCTTTATCACTGTAGTATAATTTAATGATGGCATTGTAACTATGATTTACCTTCTTACCGATTGAGTGAGCTTAGGTCACGAGAAGCTACTATTACCACATAATTATAATTATACAGAATAGGGAAAGAAAGAAAGAAAAACATTCATTTGGGACATCACATACGAAAAATTACATAAACACAAAAACACATAAAGCCTATGGAATGTTCCAAAACGGTCCCGACTCAGCATATGCTTGCCTAGTGGCCAGCGCTGATCTTCCGTCGGAACCGTGTTTGGTGGGGCTGCGATGTTTACACGATAAAAAATAAAAAACACAAAAACAAACAATAAGCCAAAGCAAAACAAAAACAAAAAAAATAAAGTAAGAACTGGCATAGACAACAACAACGCGATGCGGCTACTTCTAGCCGTCTAATATTATAACTTAAAACTGGCACTTACGAGTAGGTACCTACTCCAAATCGATTGTCGCCTGGATGTAAATAAACATCAAGTCCGTCAGTACTTACATCCAGCGAAAATCGGTTTGGAATGTACTATACTAGAGCTTCGCTTTAGATGAACCTAAAGTTACACCTGGTGAAAATCTGTCGCCTGTCATCACTTTAGAAAACATAAGTGACAACAACAGATTTACACATGGTGTAACTTTACACCACGATTATTAGTAAGGGGTTCCGATTAACCGAATATTTTCGATTCTTGCCGATAACAATATGATCATGGTCTTATGCCGGCGCCAGACATAGACAAACATTTGAACAAATACTTTAAAGACGCCTTTTGACATGGCAAAGTACTCTGTAGTTTTTTATCAATTTTTTGATCAAATACTCAAATACCTACCCGTGCTACAATGTGTCTAAACATTTGTTCATTTCAACAAATATTTTTATTTGTATCTATGTACCTAACTGTACTTACTGTTCTATCAAAAATTAAAAGCAATTTTTTAAAGTCAAAACAGTAGTTTTTGATTAGTTGATCTGTTTGTCTGTAGGTTTCACACCAAAACTACTGAACGGATTGTAAATTTTGGAAATTGATCCCTGATTACTTTTATTGCGGTTAAATCTCGTTTCTCTCTCTCTCTCTCTCTCTTCCAAGTTTACACCAAATTGCAGTCAGATATTATAGTATCTCACTTATTCATGAAACATCCAACATGTTTTTTTATAGGGCGCATAATGAGTTTTTAACTCATCATGGCAAATTTTGCTGTCATCAACCAACACTCTTGCCAAGTTTTTATTTATAACATCATGACAGGCTTGCACACTATCCTTATCCGATGTTTGCTTTACTGATAAACTTGTTATTATCACAGTTACACCATACTATGTTTTACGATGAAATACGTCGCAAATAACGTAAACATTTCTTGGTATTCCCTCTGGAGTATTTTTACGCCGTTCCTTATACATGTTTCGTCTAAAAATAAACTTGTCTACTCGCCGTATCCCCTTTCCGGTTTATAAAAGTGGAAAGGTTAAGCACAGATCCCATCGGAGCAAAGCTAAGGGCCAGTTTAGACACAGACGGAAATGGTTTTTGTTTCCATTGCCGTTTAACGACGTTCACACCTGACCGCGCGGTTCGTAATTTAAATATGAATGTGGTTTCCGTGTCTTAACTGGCCCTAAGCCAATGGAAGTTAGTTAGCTGCAAGCTCTCATAAAAAAAAAAACACAATGTTTTAACAAAATTTTATTATTCTTACTTAGGTACCTATTTATTTTTTTGGTCCTTCGGGGCGGATAAGAATCTACTTAAGCCGGTGAACAGAATTTTGCTAGACTAAAATTTTAAGCTGTTTGAACATAACAACTAATGGTACTTAAATTAAAAATACTTACGTACAACTTGATGACTTCATAAAAATAGTACGAAATCATTTTAATACAAATCGTAGCAATAAAAGTATATGTGTATTCCAATAATATGATGTAAATAATATTAGCGTTATAAAAATACATAAGAAGTATTTTATTTTATTTACCGAAGGCAGGAAAAATATGACTAATGGGGTGAGTTATACTCAGTACTTCATTTGTTGTTTGTTATTACGTGCCAACTGCTTGTTGTAAACATCGTTGTTATGATGATACTTTAAAGATGATAATAATATCTTTAAAGTAGGTAGCTACCTTTTTGAGGCTGGTGCCTTTTTCATCATGCATGTTTCTGGCTTGCACCGACACCCCAAAAAGGTAGGTAGGTACTTTAAAGATACTGTTTTGTCCTTTTCAAATCACAGGCACATTTTGAAGTCGGATTATTATTTTAATTACTTTTTTATTTCTTTATTTTTTAAGTATAATAAAAGGTTCTTACTAGATACCCATATCTCAAAAACTATTTAGGTACTTAAAAAACTTAGACTGTTCTCTAAGTTGGAATACACCTGATACAAATCAAAAATAATCATCTCGACATGACTTGTAGTTTTCGAGAAATTCGTTGACAAACATATTAACTTAAACAAAACTTACAAAATTTAGCACACGTGCTTGGAAGCCTAAATATAACACTATAAGTAGGTACTCAAATATAATCCAATTCCAAATACGTAGGTATAATATATCACATACCTACTTACCTACATACAGGTCAAACTGATTACCTCCCATCTTTTTGAAGTCGGTTAAAAAAAACAGTCCCGAACGGGGGTTAAACCAACTGGTGTATTAAATGTGACTTAAAGTGGAATATAATTTATCACCAGTAAAACTTGCTTAAAAGGCATCCATGACGTCAGTGCTCTTGTGACTCGTCTCACTCGTTAGGGCATTCACCCATTTAGCATTGCGCTGTTATTTATTCTTAATGATTATAATGATAGATATGCTTGCTGAGGTAATCGCTGCTTAAATTTGGCGTGTCATAGGTATTCGTTGAAATTTTATCAGCTTTCAAGGAAAAGTTATAAGAATGGGCCATGACATGAGTGACCCACCACGCGACTCCAGTCCAGTGCGGATTAGTGGGTATTAACGACTGCAAACGCAGCCGGAACCAACGGCTTAACGTGCATTCCGAAGCACGGAGGAGCTCTAAATAATAAATCTTTGGTCACCCATCCCGTGACCGACCATTGTGAAAGTTGCTTAACTTCTAGTCCAGTATAATCCTACTAATATTATAAATGTGAAAGTTTAGATGTTTGGATGTTTGTATGTTTGTTACTCAATCACGCAACAACGGCTGAACGGATTTGGCTGAAATTTGGGACACAGATACTTTGTAGAATGGAGAGGAACATAAGCTACTTTTTATCCCGAAAAAATATCACATTCCCGCGGGATAAAGTCGTGTAGTCCACGCGGGCGAAGCCGCGGACCGAAAGCTAGTCTATACTATCCATACTTCCATACTAGTATTATAAATGTGAAAGTGTGTTTGTTTGTTTGTCCGCCTTTCACGTCAAAACGGAGCAACGGATCGACGAGATTTTCGGTATGGAGATAATTTGAGACCTGGAGAGTAACATAGGCTACTTTTTATCCAGGAAAATTATAAAATAAAGATGGTAATTTTGTATAGAAAATCGTTAAACTGTCATACTTCACACAACTGTCATTTCTTAGCCGCTTCCAAAGAGAAGGTATGTCAAAGAGCATGTAATCACTGACATTTTTGCCGTTTAGGATTTCTTTTTTTTTTAATAAATGACATTGTGTCAGGCAGTTTATACGAAGTTCGTGTCCATTAAAATTTATATGGCAAAACAACGTTTGCCGGGTCAGCTAGTATATAATATTATAAAGAGGAAAGATTTGTTTTTTTGTATGTAACGAATAAACTCAAAAAGTACTGGACCGATTTAGAAAATTCTTTCACCGTTAGACAGCTACAGTCTTCTCGAGTGACATAGGCTATATTTTATCCCGATATTCCCACGGGAACAGGTACCACGCAGGTAAAACCGCGAGGATCCGCTAGTATAATATAAAATATATAGTATTGGTTCAAAAGGAATGTCACATTCACATATGTTTATAATTCTGGATACTGACATAGCTGCTTCCCGCGGCTTTCACCATAACACCACAATGTAAATAGAGTTTAAACGGGTTAAAGTAAAACGCGATGACGATGTATTAATATTGTAATGTAACCCACTTCAAATGAATAAACATCTCATAGGAAAATAGAGTTTTGATTCACCACATTTCCTAATAGTGTTTGTAAACATACTAGTAACTGGAAAAATATGAATGGGCTAATAATATTTATTACGAAAGATCGTAAATACGGTCCAAAATATCCCAACGGATGTGACGTCATGTGAGGATGTGTGAGACGGCCTGTTTTAATGTCGTTTGATATTAAATCTCCCTTGATCAGTCTAGTTTCAAAATATATGACTGCACTTAAGATAAGTGTTAACTTTCAACATCATATCGTCTTTTGAAAAATTGAAAATGAAGTATTTAGACAAAATCGGACCCGTCTCTCAACCAGCTCCGATGAGATTGTGAGACGCTGCTTCTGGGATGGTTGCTAAATTTGTATGAAAAGTCAAATTTTTTTTTCGTTTCCGACATAAAATTCTTGGTGTACGTTGTTCAGCATGATGGTCTGAAGCCATGGTTAAAGTTTTTGCAAGGGTGCCCCTAACACCCTGTATTTAGAAAAAATCGACCCGTCTCTCAACCAGCTCCGATGAGATGCTGAGACGCTGCTTCTGGGGATTGTGAGACGGGTCGATTTTTTTCCCTCCGTAAACTTAATTCACCTGGGTTAATTCACCTTCTAAATTTATACCTAAACACCTACTTCACTTTCAATTTTTCAATAATAAAAAAGTAAAAATTTTAATAACTCTTATCGTCTTTTCCTATATGCTAGTCGTGGCCAAAGACCTTTCTCTTTTTTTATCCACAACGAGGTAGCACTTAAGCCTTCATCACACCTGATGTTAAGTGATGATAATGCTGAAGGTGGAAGCGCACTACTCCCGGCATCCTCAATTACTGAGGAACTGGCTATTTTATAACGAACTGCCGGAACACAACAATGCCGTAAACATCGTTGTTATAGCGTCAGACTTTGAGAAGATGGTGGTAGGTAGCCAGGCGGACTTTGAACAAGCCCTACCACCAACCAAACATAATACAATATGTACCCCCACTGGGAATCGAACCCGGGATCTTTGGATCAGATACCGGTGGTGTGTACCACACCACTAAACCACAGAGAAGTGTTATAGTCTTAATAAATAATAACACACTCATTTTGCATAACAATAGCCATTTAATTGCTATTATAGTATAATACTCGTAATGGCAGTGATATTCGTCTAGCCACTCACTGTACCGTCTAGACCAGAAATTTTCTGGTCTAGACATGCAGTGGCTCACGCTCGACTATTAATTTCAATGTAAAATGAAACAATATTCATTTCAATAAACATTAGACCTTTATCCTTTAAGCATAAAGTTTAACTCAGCTTCCGTAAATAATAGTCACGTGTTTAGTTCGCTCGTGGAGATAAAGAGTTACTATCAGGTAGAAAAATTATTGATATAATTTTATCTTATATCGTAAAGTGATCAGCATTTAATAAAGTATGAACCCAAATTGGGTTTAATAGAAGATAATTAAAAGTAAGTACTTACCTAAATCTTGATTTTGTAAAATAATTTTATTTTTAACTAACGACGAAGAACGGAGAAAATCGCGATGATAAGTTTTGTCCCGTGGTGACCGTGATTATAGACATACTTACGCGCATTTATTTTGCTTGCCTTACTCATGATCATCATCATCATCATTATCATCATCATCAGCCATTATACCTAGTCGTGGGGACTTAGGTTTAATTAGGTAGGTATAAATGCTGGAGAACAGGCCGTCTTTATTTATGGATAAGGAGAATAAGTCATGCATGACCCACCACGCGGGCCTAATTTGGTGGGAATTAACGGCTGAAAACGCTGCCGGCACCAACGGCTTAACGTGCCTTCCCAACCACGGAGGAGCTCGAGATAATAAACTTTGGTCGTCCATCCCGTGACCGACCATTGCGAAAGTTGCTTAACCTCAACGATCGCAGGCCGAGCGCGCTAACCACTACGCCACGGGCTCCCCTGCCTGCCTAGCATGACCATCATTATATCACGCGATATGATATGATACGTCATGCTGTCTTGCTTACCCAACAAAGAAAGGTGTAAGAATGATATAGGCTCTTTATCATGCGTCAATAGTCGATAAAAGCCGCTCATGCTAGGCCGGCTGACCTAGCTCATTTCGCCACCATCACAGGCCTAGCACTAGCACTATTACGTCTTCAAGCTCCGCTATGTGTAGATATTATATGACAATCATTAAATTAAACCTCTTTTCTCTTCTCCCCAGGTCCTGGAATGCAAGTCAAAGCGCACAGGGGCCCGACGGGCTCTGAAGGTACTCCACGACAGCGCGAAGGCGAGAAGAGAGGTGGAGTTGCACTGGAGGGCGAGCGGGTGTATTCATATAGTTGAGGTAAGTTTGAGCACAGCTTCTACGGTTTTTCAAGAGTTCACTGGTAGCGGAGATGAGAGAGTTAGTTGAGACAAGCACAGATCCACTCCACTCAACTTTAGTGGAGACTTTCATTTATAACGCCCATACACGGACAGATAGAACAGTTAGCGACTGCTCGTGCAGTCATGTTCAACTGCTTGAAGCTGCCATTGATACTTAACTGCTACAGCAGTCGGTATCAACTCCTCGACAAAAAAAAACAAGACACCAGCGGGAATGAGGTGCGCGAGAAGGTAACATTTGAAAAAGCGGTTAACTGGTCAAGCAGTCAGGTGCTGGAATGCAAGTCAACGAGCACAGTAGTCAGACGGGCTTTGAAAGTCCTCCATGCCATGACAGCGCGAAGGCGAGAAGAGAGGTGGAGTTGCACTGGAGGGCGAGCGGGTGTATTCATATAGTTGAGGTAAGTCAAGCACAGCTTCTACGGTTTTTCAAGGGCCACTGAAGCGGTCGCAACTCCAGTGGAGTAAGACCGGCCATACACGTTCAGCTTGAGCAGTTAGCTAGCGATTACCATACACGGACTGATCGTGCAGTCAAGTTCAACTGCTTGAAACTG
Organism: Crambus lathoniellus; assembly: GCA_949710035.1. Lineage (NCBI taxonomy): Eukaryota > Metazoa > Arthropoda > Insecta > Lepidoptera > Crambidae > Crambus > Crambus lathoniellus. The sequence goes on along the minus strand of OX453324.1, from coordinate 9,664,228 downwards.
CCATCGATAACTGCTATAGCAGTCGGTATCAGTTCCTCGGTAAACAAAATAAGAAACCAACGGGAAGGAGGAGCGCGAGGAAGTTAGGTACATTCGAAAAAGCGGTCAACAGTACCTGTATCTCAAAAACTAGAGTTGATGGATAAAAACTGAAAATAGAATTGGAATCAGGAAACTCTGGTAAACAACAAGTTAACAAAAAAACATTCATTTGTTCCCATGTGTTATCCGAAAATTAAGCACATTTGACAAAGAAATTATTGGTAAAATAGCTCTCCAGGCTACAAAGTATCTGTGTCCCATACGTTCAGCCGTTTTGGCGTGATTGAGTAACAAACATCTAAACTTTCACATTTATAATATAGTAGGATAAAATAAACTAATACCTAGGTTTATTTAAATGACCATGAAGTGAGCAGTACCTACCCGTTTTTTCTGCAAAAGGGGTTTTATAAAAACGTAGGGTAAAGCGTTATTAATCCTCGGCTCTATTACCTTGCCATTAAAATTCAAATGCGATTATAAACTAATCGCACATCTAAAAACTTATCCAAAGTTTCAGGCAGGCAAATGTATTTGAGCCGCACTTAAACCGAACAATAAAATAATAGTATCGCTTTTAAATGTAAAGTGGCACTTATCAGCTCATAAAATTCATTTGTTACAGTCGTTTTAAATTATTTATGACAACAAGGAAAACTACTCATAGAAAAGTGCATTTTGAAATGGCATGGCGAATTTAAATGCAATATCTGAACTATGAGGAGCCCGTAGCGCACTGGTCAGCGCTCTCAGCCTATGATAGTTGAGGTTAAGCAACTTTCGCAAAGGTCGGTCACCAAATGGGATGGGATGGGATGGGTGACCAAAAGTTATTATCTCCAGCTCCTCCGTGCTTCGGGAGGCACGTTAAGCCGTTTTGGTCCTGCCTGGCTGCATGAATAAATGCACGCGATAATCTTAAGCACGCGTACCGGACGAACGTTCCGTGGGCAAGCCCCCTACAAGGTGGACCGACGTTCTGGTCAAGGTCACGGTGCACCGCTGGATGCGGGCAGCGCAGGACCGATCCTTGTGAAGATCCTTGGGGGAGGCCTATGCCCAGCAGTGGGCGTCGTTCGGCTGACATAATGATATCTTAATAAACCTTGTGATATTGGGTGATTTTTCCCTTCCCCTTATTGGGGGGCAGCCCCCAAGACATGGAACTAAACGGTCCCATGTCCCATACACTAACAGTCCGCAGGCCGGCAGTTCGTCAGTCCTCGGTCGAAGAGACAATCTGGCATTCGGTATTTATAAAATTGTGATCGATTGCTGCTAACTGACAGGCCCGTGCATGCAGAATGATAGTGTGTCCCTTTACCCACTTGAGATTCTCAATAAATTCTCATTATTCTCAAATAAATGTAATTTGGTCTCAATATATGTCTCTCTTTATCTTTATTGAGCACTCAGTCTTCATTTCGTATATATTTGAAAGTAATCACATTCTTAACATCGCTACGCAAAATAAATCGCATTCTCAAACAATAGAATTGGTTGAAGCTAAAAATAAATGGATTCGTTGTATTCATTTTATGCGAAAATAAACTCGAGAGTCTAATACACGTCATCGTGACGAGCTTCACATTGAAATTCGACAGATTATACAAGCAACTTTCGCTAGGGTCTGTCATGGGATTGGTGAGCAGAATTTCACATCATGTTCTCTATAGCAAGGTACTCACCTAGCTGTGTAGCACGTAACGTATCTGCTACTGTATCAACCTGCAAGTGAGTACGGCTCGTCAACGGTCACCGCGTATCAAGTTTCGAGCTCCCGAATCCACCTTCGTGTTCGCAGTGATACCGCCACTCGACGGGTCACTGCGAGCTTACTGCGAACCACTCGCGAGCGGCTCGCATGCAGGCTCGTGCCTACGTACCTACTCACTTGATACAGTAGCAGATACGTTACGTGTTACACAGCTCGGTGAGTACCCCATTTTCCGTATCCGTCCGTGAAAGACCTGAGGGCATGCTCCGAAAAGCAAAATCCGAATCTTAAAGAGACGGCTTCTGTCATGACTGCAAAGTGAGATAGATAGACGGATGGAGGTTCGGATTTTGTGTTGCGTTGCGTGCGACCCTCAGCGAATCAGAAACCCTACTCTAATCTAATTCAATGGAAAACGAAACTTCGTTAGCCCCGTGTATAAGGAAGTTTCGTTTTTCCCGTTGAATTAGGCCTGCTGGGTGCCTACCATCAACTTTAAGACAGCGATTCAAAACTAGCGCGATGCAGAATAGGTTCCTAATATGAATTGCTTTCTTTCGTACTATGACCTTCTAAAAACAGGATCGCAAATGAATTGCTAAATGTGAATGACCGAACGATTTGTGTCCTTATTTCTTCTACCCGTCTCTTTCACTCGATTCTGTCATGCCCGGTGAGTGAGAGGGACGGGTATAACCTGCACGTGTCATGTTAGCTTGGCCGAGTTATAAGTCAAATAAGACTTCATGACAGCTTAGCGGCTGTGAAATGTCATTGAATGATCACTGAATCGCTGTCATTGATATTAAGCTGTCGTGGTACGAATAAGCGAAGCAGATCAGTTTAGGTCCTAAACAAACCGCAATAAGAGTTGATGGTAAGCACCCTGGTCTTTCTTACGGACGAATATGGAAAATGGGCCAACCGATAGAGATCATGTCATGAAATTTCACTCATCCATCCCGTGACCGTGACTGATCCTAGCAAAAGTTACTTAACTAGCACAATCGCATGCCAAACGCGCTAACCACTGCGCCACTGAAATGTTGCATTTACGTTTCGTTCACACGGTATCCATCATTGACGATTCGTCAAAAAAACACGAAAGTCAAAAGTACAGTTATTATAAAACATTTCAAATGTATTTACTTATACAAAAAAAATACAAATAATTTATTGAATAAAAGAAAGCAATACAAACTGCATACCCAATTTTATAAACATATTAACACAATGGATGGTTAAAACGTATTTTATAGTTATTAGTCTACTGGTTAAAACGACCGACGCAAAAAACTAAAAACTTCTCTCGCTACCGTCAGACACGAGTCTCATCATCATCTTATCTAAGTCTGACGCCATAAAATAGTAGATAGATTGTATTACAAGGGAGCAAAATAATATATTTACGGCGAGGGCGCTATTTTGAATCCAGAGCGCAGTGAAGGATTCTAGAGTAGAATCTCGAGCGCAGCGAGGGATTCTAAAGTTATTTTGTTCCCTTGTAATACAATCTATCTACTATTTTATGGCGTCAGACTTAGATAAGATGATGCTAGCTAGCCAGGGGATCTGAAATCGGTGGTGTGAAGTTGAACCACTATACCACAGAGGCGGTTTAAATTTGTTGTATGGATTAATCCGTTTTGCTGTGAAACGATGTTCTATTCGTGGCGCAGTGGTAAACGCGCTTGGCCGGCGATCGTTGAGGATAAGCAACTTTGGCAATGGTCGTTCACGGGATGGGTGACCAAAAACTCGTATTTTTTTTAATCCACAACGGGTTAGCACTTAGCCTTCATCACACCTGATGATAAGTGGTGATAAGGCTGAAGGTGGAAGCGCACTACTCCCGGAATCCTCAATCACTGAGGAACTGGCTATCTTATCTTTAACTGCCGGAACACAATAATGCTGAAAACATCATTGTTATGGCGTCAGACTTAGATAAGATGGTGGTAGCTTGCCAGGCGGACTAAGAACAAGTCCTACCACCAACCAAACCGAATACAATATGTACCCCCACTGGGAATCGAAACCGGGACCTCTGGGTCCGAAATCCGTGGTATGAACCACTAGACCACAGAGGCGGCTCGTTATCTCGACTCGAGCGCCTTGCGCGTTAAGCCGTTGGTCCTGGCTGCATTTGCAGTCGTTAATACTCACCAATCACATAAAAGCTTGCGTGGTGGGTCCTGTTCATGGCCCATTTTCCTTATCCATCCTTAAGGAAGGCCAGTGCCCCATCAGTAGGGACATTAAATTGCCGATGATAAGAACTTCTATAACAATGCCAAATGCTCTGAAATTGATAACGAACACAAAAAAGCAACATTCCAACTACTTTAATGTTTGGCACTTGCATATCTTTTATGAGTGCGTTCAACGCTTCCTACTTTGTTTATATTTTAATAGGTATCATAAACGGTGAACATCTGCATATAAACTGTAATACTTAATTTGCTTTGAAAATGTTCACACTCGGAATGGTGCATTTCGAAGCTACTTTAGCTAGGTACTGTACAATTTAGTATTCTGTGCTTTAAGCATTGATAATAGATTCGACTTTTTTGACGGCTGTAATTGTTTAATAAATGATTACGAATCGGAATCGTGAAAAATTACGAAATCATGGACGATTCGTCAAAACCCGAAATTTAAAAGTACTTATGGGAACCAAAGACAGTCAAGTCGTGTACTCGTGTCTGACGGTAGCGAGAGAAGTTTTTAGTTTTTTGCGTCGGTCGTTTTAACCAGTAGACTAATAACTATAAAATACGTTTTAACCATCCATTGTGTTAATATGTTTATAAAATTGGGTATGCAGTTTGTATTGCTTTCTTTTATTCAATAAATTATTTGTATTTTTTTTTTGTATAAGTAAATACATTTGAAATGTTTTATAATAACTATACTTTTGACTTTCGTGTTTTTTTGACGAATCGTCAATGATGGATACCGTGTGAACGAAACGTAAATGCAACATTTCAGTGGCGCAGTGGTTAGCGCGTTTGGCATGCGATTGTGCTAGTTAAGTAACTTTTGCTAGGATCAGTCACGGTCACGGGATGGATGAGTGAAATTTCATGACATGATCTCTATCGGTTGGCCCATTTTCCATATTCGTCCGTAAGAAAGACCAGGGTGCTTACTAGTGATGAAAGGACTCGAGGTTTTTAAACCCTTTTATTCAAAACTCGCCTCAATTTTTAGGACTCGACTCAAAAAATACGACTCGAGTCTTTTTACTAATGTAAAATGACTTCAGTCATTAGAGTTCAAGTCTGAAATAAAACGACTCGAGTCTTTTAATAAGAGTTCTAACGACTCAGCCGCGAACCTTTTAGTAAAGAACTCGAGTCGTTTAACATAAGATGAGCTGTTTAACATGAGATTTTAATCTTAGGCTTAGATCTTTAAAACTACGCAACGGATTTATATGCGGATTTTTTTGAAAGATAGAGTGATTTAAGAGGCATGATTCTGTGTATTAAACATTCATAATATAGTGGAGAAACACTGATAACTTAAGAGTTTTCTAATGTGATGTCATAAATAAACTCATTTTTTATGTCCATTTCCTTATAAGTATCTCCGGGGTAGAGGAGTTAAAATGTTTGTTAGATTTTAGCTACGACTCACCGTTTACGAGATATTCTCAATTTTATAAAATTCCTTTTTTGAAAATTTCCCGGTCCCGAAAAAGTCCCGGCCCCATACAAAATCAGTTTTTTTTAAAGTACTGCACACCCTTTGCTACACTCCAACCAATGCGTCTTAAATTATGTTCTAAATTCAAATCTCATCGTTTTGGACCCTGTTATGAAGCTGTTCAAAATTCAAATCTCATTTTTACCCTCTTGTCATAACAGGTAATAAATGAATCGTTTTGGGCCCTGTTATTAGATAAACAATCATCGCTTTTCAAATCGATGGGATGAAAACGATTTTTTCAGGATTGTTGTGTCCGGCAGTTAGACAGAAAAGGAATAGTGTCTCTCGTTATGAATAAAATCCTACTTCCTTCGACTACTATATCCTACTAATATTATAAATGTGAAAGTTTAGATGTTTGGATGTTTGGATGTTTGTTACTCAATCACGCCAAAACGGCTGAACGGATTTGGCTGAAATTTAGGGCAAAGATACTTTGGAGCCTGGAGAGGAACATAGGCTACTTTTTATCCCGGAAAAATGTGACATTCCCGCGGGATAACGTCGTGTAGTCCACGCGGGCGAAGCCGCGGGCGGAAAGCTAGTAATTATTATAAATGCGAAAGTTTGTGAGTATAGATGTGAGGATGTTTGTTACTCTTTCACGCAAAAACTACTGAATGGATCTGAGTGAAATTTGCAACAGAGATAGATTATAGGCTGGAATAACAACTCGGTTACTTTTTATCCCGATATTCCCACGGGATCGGGAACCACGCATGTGTGAAATAAAATGAGTACACAATAATTTGACAACTATTATAATAAGGTAAATTGTTTTTTTATTCCAGATCATAGATGTTTACGACAACACATATGGTGGGAAGAGATGTCTCCTCGTGGTGATGGAGTGCATGGACGGGGGAGAGCTGTTCCAGAGGATACAGGATAACAGGGAAGGGGCGTTCACTGAGCGGCAGGCTGCTGAGGTAAAGGAACACTGAATTTTTTTTTATCAGTTTTTTTTTTATCCACAACGGGGTAGCACTTAGCCTTCATCACACCTGATGGTAAGTGGTGATTAGGCTGAAGGTGAAAGCGCACTACTCCCGGAATCCTCAATCACTGAGGAACTGGCTATCTTATCTCTAACTGCCGAAGCACAATAATGCTGAAAACATCATTGTTATGGCGGCAGACTTAGATAAGATAGTGGTAGCTAGCCAGACGGACTAAGAACAAGTCCTACCACCAACCAAACCGAATACAATATGTACCCCCACTGGGTATCGAACCCGGGACCTCTGGGCCTGAAATCGGTGGTATGAACCATTAGACCACAGAGGCGGTTAGATTAGAGTTATTGGTAGAGTTGTACCTATAGACTCTGTTTCTTCGGAAGGAATTGTGAGAAGAAGTATAGAGAAAGATAATCTATACTTACAGGATAATTTTTTTATCAGTTCATACATTTTTAAGATCGACTCAGAATCGGTAAGTGAACAACTTGCTCCTAGAACCATGGGTCGAAATACTTATGTAATTTTTTTTTGACTCTTCATACAAATTGGACTGATCACGTGATCGATTTAGTATGGGAAGTCCAAAATTTTTTGTCGTATTTCGACCCATGTTTCTAGAAGATGTTCAATTACCGATTCTGACTGAGTCGATCCTAAAAAATTGTGCACTGATAAAAAAAATATCCTGTATACTTACTACGCATAGTAGGGTAGTGACTCCCTACCCATTGTGAAAAAGGAAATATATTTAGCTTGCTTCCGCATCAAACACAAAATGCAAGATGCACCGCCCGCCTCATTCGGTGCTGGATTTTGCACGGGCTAACAACTCCTGAGGATGCCCCGGGGTAGGGCGAAACACGTGTAGAGTAGTCTAATCGGTGAAGGTGCAAGCCTTGCACTGCAAGGAGTGTCGCTGTCTTGCTAACTGCAGTTACAGGTATTGTGCACTGGTAGTTTTGTGGTTTGCGGGAGGGCGGGCGGTGCATCTTTCTTGTTGTGTTTTTTTGCGGAAGTAAGCTAAATTTTTATTTTTTTACAATGTGTAGTGACTTCCGCCAGGTGACGCCTTATTCAATCAAATAATATTAATTAATAAATAATAAATAATATAAATAACTTCTTACATTCACACCAATTATCTAAGCCCATTTTAATTTCATTAAGAAACTGTATCATGGAAAACTTGATAACGGATAAATATATACTTAAATACTTTTTGTTTGTAAATACATACTTAATATACATAGTAAACGCCCAGACCAAGACAAATAGACATGTTCATGCACACAAATATTTGTCTTGTTCGGGAATCGAACCCGAGACCACTGGCGCAGAAGGTATGTAGCCTACCCCTGCGCCAAACCGGTCGTAGCGATTTGGCGCCACGGATGCAGGATGCATTGGATGCAGAGTGGCAGATGTCTATAGCATCTGTTTCTATTAATTAATATAAACAGATGCTATAGACTCTTGGAGGAACCCGCGGAGCTGTGGTTAGATCGCCCTGCTTGGTCTGCATTCGTTAGTAATGTAATGACATCTTGTAACATCTTGTAATGACCACATTTAATGCAATAAATGATTAGGTTTCTATGCAACTTTCGCAATGGTCCCACCACTCAACACGTGAGCATAATGCATATTTGTTGTTATTAACAACTGCAAATCTAGTGGGGACCAACTAAATGTGCCTTCCGAAGCACGAAGGAGCTCGAGCGAGATAGTAAATCCCACGGTTCCCACGGAAGATCAGCGCTGGCCATGCTGGGCAAGCATTATGCTGAGTCGGAACCGTTTTGGGACATACCTTAAGCTTAAGTACGTGTTTTTGTGTTTATTCAATTTTTCATTTCTGTATGTCCCGAATAAATATTTTTTCTTTCTTTCTTTCTAAAATTTTGGTCTCCCATCCCGTGACCGACCACTGCGAAAGTTGCTTAAGACTTACTCACGTAGTCATTTTACTAAAGACTAAGAGTTCCCTACTCACAAGTGTCTAATTATAATAATTATTACCGTAATGAACCCACTCGCTCCTCATTAATTAAATGTAACCCAAAAACATCTTGGCACTGGAACTAGCTATTATTCAGAATGTGTTGCATTTATAAAGATGAGTAAGCCTAGCCGCATAAGGGCCACCGTCAGGCGTCCGTCACTCGCTCAAGGACGCGAGATAAGTGTCTACCGCTTCGCGTAGGTATATCTCGGGATACAATTTACAGCGCGATAGAATATATGCGATAGAAAGAGACGCAACGACTAGCCGTTTCTTAATTAGAGCCATACAAGCTGAATTTTACTTTATCTAGTTGAAGTTAGAGTTGCTATTTGTTTAAATGATTTCGCGGAGTGCAGCTTCTGTCCTTGGACTATTATTTATTCTGTGCCACCGACCACAACTACAAAACGCCGCCACCGACCTATTTCCTGTAGTTTTCATACGTATTAGGGCCTAATATTATTATTAAATATTATTATTATTTAATTTTAATTTATTGTAACTGTTATTATATCTTTACTTGGATTTAGTTACGTAGTTAAGTATGTGTTGCTTTCCTTTGCGCATGCTGTTTGCACATACTAGTGGATTTACAGCTTGCCTTTACAATGCTTTAATATTATTGTTGTTTTATTATGTATCATGCTGTAACTCTGTTTTGTGCATAAATAAATAAAATATAAAAAAAACTGTCACGCGGACGCCCGCGCGGTTCCATACAAAAGTGCTCCGTCGCGGGCACCCGCGCGGGCAACCGTCGCGGGGAGACGGGCCACGCGCCCGCGCCTTGTGGCCCGTTTCCCCGCGAGACGGTAGCCCGCGCGGGTGCCCGCGACGGGGCCCGCCAGCGTAGCACGCACGGGTTTGTTCAATCAATAGCGCTATGTAATGCGGTTTCACGGAGCCCGCGCGCGTGTCCACCCAAGGACGGAGACACGCGACGTGTGCCCGTCGCGGGCGCCCGCTTTACTCAGTTTAGGCCCTTAAACTCGCCGCACATGGTTGACGCCGTGGCGCCGCTAGTCGTCACTTGTTCCTTCTTCTAGCTTCAAGTGTTTTTGTTTTTTTTTGGGGAACTGGGTGAAATGATCCCGACCTAGGTGACTGATCACCCGTCCGGCTTCGCTGGCGTCCCCCCTATAAATAATCTATATAATAGGTCTTTACCTATGAAATTGCCGTTTTGTATGGAGATTTCTGTAATTATTTTTTTTCCATACTAACGTTTTTGTTATTATTTAACGACTAATATTATGTAAATTTACAAAATTTTACACACGTATTTATGGACATTTTAACTACTAAATGACACATTCGTTAAGAGAAAATAGTAGATTTCATTACAAGTGCGGAAAGCCTGTCATTGCAAAGAGTTCCGACAAATGTCTACCCGAGCCGAGGCGCAGCCGAAGGTGAGGGTTGACAGTCGGAACAAGTTGCAATGACGGTTCCGCACGTGTACTGAACAACTATTTTTAATACAGTTGCGAAAAAATTAAGCAATTTAATAAAATAATAAAACACAATAAACTCAACTAACTAATCGTAAAAGAATATAAGCAGAGACTTTTTTTGTTTTCTTCACCCATTCTGGGTTGGCAAAGGAAACTATGATCATACAGCCAAGGCTTCAGTAGAATTTTTTATTGATATGAAATGAAAATTAAATTAAATGAGATGAGATGAAATGAAATGAAACCTAACAAAAGCAATCCGAATCCTACAGGAGCGCCTTTCCTTATTTCTCTCTTGTACCACATCGTTTTCCATTAAAGCCACATTATTGCACTAATTCCACCATACTAAGTACCTACCACAATAAAAACCAGAAAAAACTAATTTAGAAAATTAAGAAATAAGGTCCCTCATTTTCTTTTCACTTACTTGCGCAAACTCCTTTAAGCAGATACTATGGTAAATAGTGCACGTCATACCATATTTAGTAATCTGTGGTCATACAGCCAATTTTATGTATTTTTTATATTCATAAATTTAATTTGGCCGATACTAATATTAATTTAATGTAAGTATAATTAAAATTACTTTTAAATCTAATATTGAAACAAATTAGTAGCTTCTTTTAGAAATATTGCATGAATCATTGAAATCATGAAAACTTCTATGATTTTTTTTTTGTAAAAACTTCGTGGTTGGTTTTTTCTTTTTAATAGACAATATTTTGACAGTTGGGAAAGAAAACGCACGAGTTCGGGAAAGGTAAAGAAAAAGTTCGAGTGTGTAATAGCCCACATCCCGAACGCTATACGTCCCTGCAATACGCCACTTTTTGAGCAACTGTATTAAAAAAAAATTTTTTTCACTAAGTTACAACTAATAAAGTACGAAATTCTGGAAACAAAAATAGTCGTAACTTACGGAATAAGTTTTTTCTATGTAAATAATCAAATATCGTGGTTATTAAATTATCAAAAGTTGCTCGATACGGTCTTAATGTAACGCAATATTAAAGTAATTATATATTTCTAATATTATAAAAGTTGTTAAGTTATATGTACAAAAGAAAAAAACGGCAATTTCATATGTAAAGACCTATTATATAAAAATGAATCCCTATTTCCCTTGGTCACGACATCACGCGTGAACGGCTGGACCGATTTGGCTAATTTTGGTCTTGAAATGTTCGTGGAAGTCCAAGGAAGGATATAGGGTAGGGGTAGGGTAGGGTAGGGGTAGGGGTAGGGGTAGGGTAGGGGTAGGGTAGGGGTAGGGTAGGGGTAGGACAGGGTAGGGGTAGGGTAGGGGTAGGGTAGGGGTAGGGTAGGGGTAGGACAGGGTAGGGGTAGGGTAGGGGTAGGGTAGGGGTAGGGTAGGGGTAGGGGTAGGGTAGGGGTAGGGGTAGGGTAGGGGTAGGGTAGGGGTAGGGTAGGGGTAGGGTAGGGGTAGGGCTAGGGTAGGGGTAGGGTAGGGGTAGAGTAGGGGTAGGGTAGGGTGGAGTAGGGGGTAGGGCCACGGGAACGAAGTCGCGCTGGGTCAGCTAGTAAATAATACAAATAATAGCTTCAAGTGGCGGCGTTTGTGGTTATTGCGTGTGGCTCGTGTGAGGCGACACGGTGAACATTTAAAGGTGCACGCACACTTGTATCATTTTGGCGTGTCCGAACACCGTGTCTTTATAATACATTATCAGCTTTGATACAGTAAAACCACAGCGCAGCTATCATAATGCTAATATCACACGGCTCAACCAAATTGATTCACTTTGTTTGAAAGGCGCAGAAATACAGGCGAACATTGACATTAATAATAAAATAAAAATAAAATCATTTTATTTCAGACTATGTCCATACAAGTTGATCTTAAATAGTAATTAATATATGAATAATAATAAAATAAAATAAATATGTCAATCAGGTTTCTAACAATTTATTCAAATTAAAAAATTACATCCTACTAATATTATAAATGTGAAAGTTTAGATGTTTGGATGTTTGGATGTTTAGATGTTTGTTACTCAATCACGACAAAACGGCTGAACGGATTTGGCTGAAATTTGGAAAATAGATACTTTGTAGCCTGGAGAGGAACATAGGCTACTTTTTATCCCGGAAAAGTATCGCGTTCCCGCGGGATAACGTCGTGTAGTCCACGCGGGCGAAGCCGCGGGCGGAAAGCTAGTTATGAATAAAATAGAAAATAATAACATTGAATGATTCGCTCTTACGTTTACATTGTTAAATTTGGTTGCTTCATCCAAATTGAAAGGCAAAAGTGAACCGTGTATTTCTGCCATTTAAGGCGCTACTCGTAAAAAGGATGGACTTTTTGATATAAAACTATAGGACGGTTAGAGTTGTTAAAAATCTGGTAATAAGATATATATTTCTTCATACCTTTATCTAGAATCGTATAGTTTCAGAAACACGATTTTATGATTTTGCCTCGACACTTTTTCTTCTCGAAAATACCTCTAAAAATACGAAATATCAAGATTATTCTTAAATAGGGTTACTTAAACTATTGAAAATTGGTTTAATTAGTGGACACCAATAATATTGAGGATCGTATAAAAGCATTTTTTTAAAAGCGCTATAGTTTTTTAATACGAAGTGATTTTGTGTTTTTTTGCGTAATCTGCAAAATCACCATCTCATCTAAGTCTGACGCCATAACAATGATGTCTTCAGCATTATTGTGTTCCGGCAGTAGAGATAAGATAGCCAGTTCCTCAGTGATTGAGGATTCCGGGAGTAGCGCGCTTCAACCTTCAGCCTTATCACCACTTAACATCAGGTGTGATGAAGGCTAAGTGCTAACCCGTTGAGGATAAAAAAAAAACCGTTTGACGTTCATCACACCCACAGACAGCTTAGTTGCATGTCTGTGATCACACCTGATGTTAAGTGGAGATAAGGTACAAGCGCACTACTCGCGTAATCCTCAAACACTGAGGAATTGGCTTTCTTACTGCCGGAACATAGCAATGCTGAAAACATCGTTTGTTATGTCATCAGATTTAGATAAGATGGTGGTAGCTAGCCAGGACTTAGAGAAAGTCCTACTACCAACCAAACCGAATACAATATGTGCCCCCACTGCATAATGAACCTGGGACCTCCCGAGTCTGATACTGGTGGTGTGTAGCACTCGATCACAGTCACATAGTCTGTACTTTATTTGGATTCGAAATTGGAGCAATCAATCATTCAATCAATATGTTTCTTTTCCACAGATAATGCACTCAATATGCGTAGCCGTCCGCCACCTCCACGACTCGAACATAGCTCACCGGGACATCAAACCCGAGAACCTGCTCTACACGAGCATGGAACCGAACGCGGTGCTCAAACTTACTGACTTCGGGTTCGCCAAGGAGACTTTGACACACGCTGACACTTTACAAACACCTTGTTATACGCCTTACTACGTTGCCCCTGAGGTAAGTGACACTTAAATTTAAGTATTCGTCTTAGGTAAATAACACTTATACTTAGGGGCAGTTGAAGATAAGTCGGTGCTTAAGTGTCACTAAAATAAACTTAAGTGACACTTAAATGTTACCTCAATTTAAGTAGGTACTGAAGTGTCACATAAACTTAACTACCTACTAAAGTTACTCCTTAAACTTGAGTACCTAAGAGACACCTTAACTAAAGTACTTAGGTACTCGTCGTAGGTAAGTCACACTTAAACTCAATTACAATAACTGCACTGCATTATTTTATTAAATGAAAATAGTTCACCGGAACATCATTACCCGATAGCCTGCACTACATAAGCATACTTAAGTAATAATTTATCATTAAAGAATAACAAATGTGAAAAAATAATTTGTACTTATCTCTTTTATAACAAGCGAATTATGAGCTGTTTAATTTGTTGCTATGGCTGTCTCTTTCTAAAGCGAGGAGACATGAGAAGCTACTGAATTGGTGAAGTCATAGAGATAGTCGTTCTCTCTCTGTTAAATTTGAAATTTTGATGTCCTATACTTGAGAAGTTTAAAAAATAATTTAAAATAAATAAGTATGTACTTACTTGCTTTTGTTGCTAATATTTTGCAAAACATTTTTACCGACTTCAACAAAAAAGGAGGGAGGTAGGTACGCAATTCGACCGGTATTTTTTTATTTTTTTTTGTTTGATGTATGTATATCGTTATTACCGATTACTCTGGCGTTGGTGATCCGATTTTATCAGTTGTTTTTTTATATAAATACTAGCTTTCCGCCCGCGGCTTCGCCCGCGTGGACTACACGACGTTATCCCGCGGGAATGTGATATTTTTCCGGGATAAAAAGTAGCCTATGTTCCTCTCCAGGCTACAAAGTATCCTTGTGCCAAATTTCAGCCAAACCCGTTCAGCCGTTTTGGCGTGATCCATCCAAACATCCAAACATCTAAACTTTCACATTTATAATATTAGTAGGATGAAGAATATCAGCAACATACCCTATTAACAAACTACTTATTTATTTCTGTATTATTGTCACCAGGTCCTAGGCCCGGAGAAGTACGACAAGTCCTGCGACATTTGGTCTCTAGGCGTCGTGATGTATATCCTGCTCTGTGGCTTCCCGCCTTTCTACTCCAACCACGGCCTGGCCATATCTCCAGGCATGAAGAAAGTAAGTCAGCGTTATATCAGCCGGCCTAGCATGAGCGGCTTATAACACGCGATATGATATGGTACGGCAAGCCGTCTTGCTTACACCTTAGTGGGGTAAGCAAGACAACTTGCCGTACCATATCATATCGCGCTATAAAAGCCGCTCATGCTAGGCCGGCTGGGAGACGTATTTCCGTAGCGCTCGAGTTTGAATTCGCATTCGAAATTGTAAAATTCGCATGCGAATTTGCAACAAGTGGCCAGACCCACTCGTTTCTTTATTTCTACTTACTATTTTATTAGAATTCATCTTTATTAGTCTGTCTGTAGCCGCAAATTGTCGTCACTGACAAACATGACAAGTGTTTGTGTTTGCATCCATACTAATATTATAATTGTGAAAGTGTGTTTGTTTATTTGTTTGTTTGTTTGTTTGTTTGTTTGTCCTTCTTTCACGCCAAAACGGAGCAACGGATCGACGTGATATTTGGTATGGGGATAGTTTGGGAGCTGGAGAGTAACATAGGCTACTTATTATTCCGGAAAATTGAGTAAAAATTGTAATTTTAATTGTCGTACCTTCGATACAAAACTGTCATTTCTTCCATTGCCGTTTCCAAAGAGTATTGTAATCACTGACGTCTGCGCGGTCAAAGACGAATACTAATCTTTTCTATAAGCTTAGAAAAAAAAATTGTACTGTAACTAGCGCCAATAATGCCCCAGTCGCTCAGAGTTATCTGACACTCACTCTACTTCACAGAGTAATTTTTTATATGTAGGAAATAGAGACCAAGCTTGGGCCCCTTTATTGGTAGTGTGTAACTAGCGCTATCTGTTGTCTGGTGTAGGCAACTTTTGGTGTATAAACACATACACAAGATGTTGGTGACCGGGTCCACTATTATATGGCAAAACAACGTTTGCCGGGTCAGCTTGTTTTGTTATATTTTTAAAGTTTCTCTGTGATGTTGAAACAATTAAAGAATAGTAATTAATTGGCAACACAGATTTCGAATGCTACAAAAATGCATGAAAACGGGTGTTTGACTTATACGTTTGGTCGAGAGCTACGAAAATACGTCTCTAGTTTTTTTTTAATTCACAACAGGGTAGCATTTAGCCTTCATCACACCAGATGTTAAGTGGCGATAAGGCTGAAGGTGGAACCGCAGTACTCCCGGAATCCTCAACCGCTGAGGAACTGGCTATCTTATCTCTAACTGCCGGAACACAACCATGCTAAAACTTTATTTTCTGGCGTCAAATTTAGATTTAGCTAGCCAGGCTGACTTTAAACGAGTCCAAAACAACAATGCTGAAAACTTTATTTTCTGGCGTCAAATTTAGATTTAGCTAGCCAGGCTGACTTTAAACGAGTCCAAAACAACAATGCTGAAAACTTTATTTTCTGGCGTCAAATTTAGATTTAGCTAGCCAGGCTGACTTTAAACGAGTCCAAAACAACAATGCTGAAAACTTTATTTTCTGGCGTCAAATTTAGATTTAGCTAGCCAGGCTGACTTTAAACGAGTCCAAAACAACAATGCTGAAAATTTTATTTTCTGGCGTCAAATTTAGATTTAGCTAGCCAGGCTGACTTTAAACGAGTCCAAAACAACAATGCTGAAAACTTTATTTTCTGGCGTCAAATTTAGATTTAGCTAGCCAGGCTGACTTTAAACGAGTCCAAAACAACAATGCTGAAAACTTTATTTTCTGGCGTCAAATTTAGATTTAGCTAGCCAGGCTGACTTTAAACGAGTCCAAAACAACAATGCCGAAAACTTTATTTTCTGGCGTCAAATTTAGATTTAGCTAGCCAGGCTGACTTTAAACGAGTCCAAAACAACAATGCTGAAAACTTTATTTTCTGGCGTCAAATTTAGATTTAGCTAGCCAGGCTGACTTTAAACGAGTCCAAAACAACAATGCTGAAAACTTTATTTTCTGGCGTCAAATTTAGATTTAGCTAGCCAGGCTGACTTTAAACGAGTCCAAAACAACAATGCTGAAAACTTTATTTTCTGGCGTCAAATTTAGATTTAGCTAGCCAGGCTGACTTTAAACGAGTCCAAAACAACAATGCTGAAAATTTTATTTTCTGGCGTCAAATTTAGATTTAGCTAGCCAGGCTGACTTTAAACGAGTCCAAAACAACAATGCTGAAAACTTTATTTTCTGGCGGCTGACTTAGATAAGATGGTGGTAGCTAGCCAGGATGACTTTAAACGACAAACCGAATGTAATATGCACACCCACTTGGAATCGAACTTAGGACCTCTGGGTCCGATACCGGTAGTGGTGTGTCTCATCTTATCTCTAACTGCCGGAACACAATAATGCTGAAACTTTATTTTTCTAGCGTCGGTTCCGGGTTCGTTTCCCAGTGTGGGTTTTCTTGGTGGTAGGACTTGTTCAAAGTCAGCCTGGCTAGTTACCACCATCTTATCTAAGTTTGACGCCATAACAACGATATTTTCAGCATTGTTGTATTTCGCCAGTCCGAGATAAGATAGCGAGTTCCTCAATATTTGATAATTCCTGGTGTTACGCGCTTCTACCTTCAGCCTTATCGTCACTTAACATCAGATGTGATGAAGACTAAGTGCTACCCCGTTGTGGATATAAAAATAACATGTAACCGAAAAAAGTTTTATTTCATGTTTGTGCAAGTGCAAACTAATTTGAACCCTAACCTCATTGTTTTAGCGTATACGACTAGGCCAGTACGACTTCCCGGAGCCAGAATGGTCCAACGTGTCGTCGGAAGCCAAGAATCTCATCAGAGGAATGCTGTCGGTAGACCCGGCGAAGAGACTTACTATACACCAGGTAAGACATCAGCAGCATTGTTAAACGCTGGCTAGATGGATGTAATCCTGCCTACTATACACCAGTATGGGTAGCATGATGAACTCGAGAAAGGTTTTGTCTACATCGAAACGTCAAAAGTGACATTTCATCGTAGACAAACCTATTGTCCAGCTGTCAATTATAGACTTTCGAGGTAAACAAAACTCTTTTCGGGTTTGTCATGCTACGCGTGCAGGTCAGACATCAGCATTTTTAAACGCTGGCTCGATGGATACAATCCTGCCTTGGCCCTTACTTTTACTTACGTTTTAATAAGCGCTCAATGTACACGTGGAAACCTATGATTATTATAACTCCAAAACTCCAAATTAACTTTTGCTTCAGGTTATGGCCAGTCCATGGGTCCGTCAATACACACAGGTCCCCCAAACCCCCCTCTACACCAACACACTGTTGCGGGAGGGGAACGACGCGTGGGCGGAAGTACAAGACGAGATGACCAGGTCTTTAGCCACCATGCGAGTGGATTACGACCAGGTAAGGATTATGATACAATTTTATTATAGAAAGAAAAAAATAACAGTGGCAAAATAACTGGTATAAAGTAACAGTGACAATAAAGCTGGTATAAAATAACAGTGACAAAATAACTGGTATATAAAGTAACAGTGACAAAGTATCTGGGACAATTATTAATATCTGGTAGAAAGTAACAGTGATAGATTAACTGTGACAAAGAGACTGACGAAGTTACTGTGACAAAATATCTGTAAATGATTATAATTATGGTGACTATAAATATCTCGTATAATATAATATTATCAATTAACTTTTGACGAGATACTAGGGCAAAACGTTATGTTATGAAACTTATGAATAAAATAAAGGTGACAAAATAGTTTCAATTTGTCAGTAGGTAACTAAATAACAATATGACAACATAGTAGCACTTACTATAGGTACCTAATCTATGTGCCAAAATATCTGTCTTATATATTTTTATATCATCGTCATACAAGTAAATCGTCTTATTTTTACTTTATGATAATACACATAAGTACATAGACTATTATAAAAAAATATTTTATAGCTTTCTTTGAAAACCAAAATAATATTATGTTTAATCATTGCAAGATTACTCTATAAGCTGTCAAAGGTGACCTATTATAATGCCCTCCCTACTTTAAATCAAAACTATGTACTTGCATTAATATTAATTATTCACTTATTATTATCTTTTCAGGTACAAATCAAAGCTTTGGAACAGAGCAACAACTCTCTTCTGAACAAACGAAGAAACAAAGTTGGTGCTTGAACAAAAACGAACTTTATTGCGTACTTACATCTTAAGGTCGGTTATGTTAATAAAAGCATTTTAAATAAGACAAGGAGCTAAGTAGAAGTGAAAGAGATGACTGTATTGCTGTTAGTTGTATATTCTTCGTTGCTATAGTTTAGAAGTGAATTATCCTGTATTTTTTTTTATTAAGTTAAAAACTTTTTTGAACGATTTTGGACGCGTGAAACCTAAATATTTAATGATGCTTCGACACTGCTGCTGGAAAATGTTAATTATTGGGATGTTTACGAACATTTTCTAACAATAAACATTACTTACCTTATATTATATATTACTTACATAATAATATTATTATATTTTATTAACATTACTACCAAAATGTTTTGTTACATTCTGTTAGGAATTCTCAGATGTTTAAGTGCTCCCATATCTTTGTTTCGAAATGTTTCCTAACATAAAAATTGAGATAAATTATGTTTGTCAACAATGTTAGCAAATCTTTGTACTTAAAAATTTTCTAAAAGCAGTGTGGAAGCACCATAAAGCAGTAATGTATTTATTTTCAATTAATTATATTTAAAAGTTAAAACAAAAATTAAAATCAGCCATTTTGTTATACCTACTTAGTTGTAAAAAAAAGAGTCAATTTTACTTAATTAGTATCATTGATATTTTCTAAGATTTGGTTTCCTGTGCTTCTTATTATTTAAGTTTCAACGGTATTTCAAAAGTATTTTTTTCAGCATTTTCCCGTACTTACTTATTTCTCTAAACAAAGATAAATGTTCTGATATTTTATCTTCACATCACATAGCTAAGTAAGGGCAAAATAGAAATCATTTTTTTGTAATACATATTATAATGCAGTACCTACTACATATTATATATTACCCACCTAACCTACTTGGAGTTTAGTCAAAAATATTATAAAAAAAACTCTAGAATCTACTTACTACAAAATATTTACTCCCCAGAATATATTTTTTCTATTGAAATCTGTTACTTATACAAACTAGTGAAAAACTAAATTTTAAATACAAGCCTTGTCTATACTGTTAATGTATGGTGCTTTACTACTTAAACAGAATTAAAATTGACTTTAATACCTACCAATAGGGTAGAAAGTCGCTTAGCAAAATATACGAGTTTAAAATCTACCTAAGATTATTTTGTCAATTATAAAATATCTCTCATTAATTTATGAGTTAAACTAATGTTTTATTTTTCTTCTACCCTTGAAATGAAGTATAGAATAAAGATTTAGAGTAAAATAAACCTTAATAGTTGGTGTTAAGCTATATAATACTTTTGATTATTCTACCTCTTACAAAGTCTAGGTGTCTTTTATGTCTATGATAAATATTATTTAATATTCAAATGTTTCTGGGTGTTTAATAATATCAGTCAACGTCAAATAATGATAAAGTAGTATGTTAGCTAATATTGCATCACAAAAATGCATCTCATTAAAGGTTCTTTAAATTTCACTATACTCTGTTCAACGAGAATGGATAAATTCAGGGTTTTATAACTCTGCGGCCCGCTAATTATTTAAAAAGAGTAAAAGGCAAAATGGCAGCCGCGTCACAAAATAAATAATAGTCCAAGGACAGAAGCTGCACTCCGCGAAACTGTTTCTGTTATGTTTATCTATTAAAAGAAATCCAATATCACGTACTTACATCCTTTTTTTTCTGGAGGACAACGAAAATAGCAGTTGATTTGGTACGGCCAAGAAAAACTTGCCGGATAAATCCGACGGCGGCGGTTAAAGGGTTAAGAAAACCAATAAGCACAATAAAGTCGTTGTCTTAGTAGCAAGTGGGCGGGGCGCGCATGGAAACCCATTTGCTCAAAAAAGCAAACCCTCCATACATGACGCTGACGACCGATTTGGCGCAGGGGTAGAATACCTGCCTTCTGCGACAATGGTCTCGGGTTTAAAGTTTTGATGTGTTATTCTTTTATGTTGTGCAAAAAAAATTGTGAAGCTTACTTACACAAAAAACACAACATGCAATAGGCAAAAAATAGCAATGGTTAGGGACTTCCGCCAAGTGACGCCTGATTCAATCAAATATACTTTTCACTTCTCATGCTCGTAAAGTTCGTGTTTATGTTGGGTATAGGCTGCATAAAATCGCTTTTTATGCTCTAGTGCATAAAGTAAAATCTTCGTCTAAGTCTCAGATTCTAAGACAAAGGTCGTCAGGTAAACAGTCACACACGCAATTAAACTTCCTTAAATAAACCTGTTATTTCATTCTGTTTCTTAAATTTTGTATATAATCCATGTTAAATTACTAAATTAATAAAACTAGGCAAAATTAATGAGTTTTCTTAGAAATAAGTATTTCAAGACTACGATCTATGCTAAAGTCACTGTGCTGCCACTGCCACGTATAAAAAAAAAGAAAGCCTTCCCGCCAATATGGCGAAGTCTTTATTTTTTCTTTTTTGCAATACCTATTGTTATTTATTTTCCTCACACTCGAAGTGAAAAGCAGAGTGTATACCTCGTTCATAAAACCCATTTTACCCTCGAATTGACTATCCACCCTCGCCTACGGCTCGGATGGATATATACGTCTCGGGTAAAATGGTACGTTTTATGCACTTGTTGTACAATCTACTATTATGTGTTAACAACTGTATTTTTAATGTTTATTATGTATTATAGTCAATTCTCGACAAATAATAAAAAAAAAATCAACTTGTAGCTTTTTATGCTAAATTTATATCACAACTCGTTTATTTAGAGTCAATTATTTAAATTGTACTTTTGGACAATCGTACTATTCGTACACATTTTGTTATTTTTACTTACACAATCTATTATTGGTTAGAAATTTATTATTGTATTGTTTACATAGTTTGGAATTAGAAAATTTTTCCTATAATTCGAAGATTATTTCATAAGTTCATTATTTTATTTGATGAATCATGGAAACAATTTGTTGTAGTACTAAAATATATTTAATGGTACATACACCTGTTGAAATAAGCAAGACATACAACTATTTTAATGGAAATAATTTATTTGCCGTCCATTCTCATAGAAATGGTAATGAAAATATATATTTTCGTAAAATTGTATGCGGTCAGTAACAAAAGCAAACATTTATTAAAAATATTAGATTTTGTGGAATGTGGATCAGGTAAGTACTTACTACTTAAATTTATGTAAATAATATAGCTGTGCGTAGGTGACCAATAATTTATTATTATCTCAAGCTCCTCGGTTCGGAAGGCACGTTAATACGTTGGTCCCGGCTGCTTTTGCAGTCGTTAATACCCACCAATCCGCATTGGGCCTGTGTTGTGGGTCATGGCCCATTCTCCTTATCCATCCATAAGGAAGGTCTGTGCCCTAGCGGTGGGGACA
This sequence comes from Crambus lathoniellus, assembly GCA_949710035.1. Taxonomy (NCBI): domain Eukaryota; kingdom Metazoa; phylum Arthropoda; class Insecta; order Lepidoptera; family Crambidae; genus Crambus; species Crambus lathoniellus. The sequence goes on along the minus strand of OX453324.1, from coordinate 9,642,219 downwards.
TTAAATGGCTGATGATGATGATGAGATTGTATGTATGTCTGTTACTGGCCATTTAGTACACCGCTTTAGTACATAGTCAATAGAACCATAGATAATAAAATAAAATAAATAAATAAATAACTTCTTACAATCACACCAATTATCTAAGCCCATGTTAATTTCATTAAGAAACTGTATCATGGAAAACTTGATAACGGATAAATATATACTTAAATACTTTTTGTTTGTAAATACATACACAATATACATAGTTAACACCCAGACCAAGACAAATAGACATGTTCATGCACACAAATATTTGTCTTGTTCGGGAATCGAACCCGAGACCACTGGCGCAGAAGGTGGGTAGCCTACCCCTGCGCCAAATCGGTCGTCAAAATGTATATGTAAATATGCATGTATGTATATGCAAATATGCAAATATTATATGTAAAGACATAGTATGCTTAAATGAGGACATTGAAGTCACAAATTAGAAGTGGTTATTTTTATATACTTAAATATAAACTCTAAGACGTATGGCATAAGACACACATCGATTAATACATTTTATTGTTATTTTGTAGTTTACGTATAAGTACGTAGGTACATAATTATTAAGACCACCGAGAGATTTCCACTTCGACAGCTGTCCGTTTCATTCAAAATTGAACTTTAGTCCAACGAAATAACTAAACGTCAAATCGGAATTTTTTTGAGTGGCCTTAGTGTAGTACATACGTATAAGTACACTTATTTTTTCATTAGAACTCACTACTTAAAATTCGCGAATAGTGTACTGTAATAGTGTACATGGTACATACGTGTACTACGTGTACTTACACAAATTTTAAGTTTTTGCAAATGTATAAAGCCAATAGTAATTTGTGTTTTTTTTTTCAAATGAAGTACATGAAAATAACTAAAATTGTTCTAACAATATCTCTAAATGACGCCTCACGAACTAAAATGAAAAAAATGCCGAATGACTTTTTTTAAACGGAGAAAAATTTTACGAGTTTTACGATCTTACGTCAGAAATGACAGGAATCGATATAATAGCGCACCTTTGAAGTGCGCCGTACGAAGGTTTTTATTTACATTTATATTTTGCAAAGGCATACAAAAGTTTCTAATATTATATAAGTAAAATTAATGTAAGAAGTTCGTATTATACACACATATTTGACTTAAACATCACCCTTTTGACATTCACAATATTAAATTATATAAAAAGAAGTATGTAAGTAACTTAAAAGAATTATAAAAAGCTTTTTATTTACGGCGCCGCAGTGACGTGGGGTCGAAATATCGCGAAGGTAATGGCGGAAATACACGGCTCACTTTTGCCTTTCAATTTGGATGAAGCAACCAAATTGAACAATGTAAACGTAAAAGTGAATCAATCAATGTCAATGTGCGTATTTCTGGGCTATTTAACCGAAGTGAATCAATTTGGTTGAACCGTGTAATATTAGCATAAGCCGGCCCAAAAATTGGTGGCAATAATGAATGAACTGTGTAGTGCAAGGAGTTTGTACAAGGAAACTGGAGTTTTCAGCCTAAATAAAAAAGGGTACCCCGCAAATTTGACATTTAGTACGTAGTGGCTGTCAGTTGTCTCATATGACCATACGTATTTTTTCAGGTGTAGGTGAGACGGAAGACAGCCACAGTACCATAAAAAAGTGTTAGTACTGCACTCTCCAGTTACCTTAGTATTTAGTCTAAGCTCTTTGGTGTAGTGAGTTGGTGGGGTGGGGTTTTTTTTAAAGGGAACCCGATGATGGGAATAGGCATGTATGGTACACAATCGCCACTGCAGCCGTGCCGAACCGTAATGCCGTCATATAGCGGCCGTAACGTAATACAACGTCAGAGACAACTAACGTATACAACGTGTTAATGCAATAACAGAATAGCCCATACACCCCAGCTAATTTATTTTATATTAAATTGAATTCAATAAAAAAAAAACAAGATACTTCCAAGATATTCGTGCTCATAGGTCTCCGTGACTTTCTGACAGATTTTAAGCTCTACTATGACGTAAGAGAGCACGTGACGGGTCGCGCGCGTATTGAATGAATAGGTAATAGACACAAACATTTTTAGAAGCGACAATAAACGAAAACAATTTTTTTGAAAAATGTGTGGAATCGATTCCAGTCGATTCTGAACAAACTTTTTTCTCAATTTCGCTAAAAGTATTAACACGTTGTATATATTAGTAGAATTTCATTAAATAAAGAAATGATTGTATTTCATAGAAAGCGGGATTTGACATAAAATATACATTACTTAAGTATATCAAAACAGGGGGGGTAATTGTCTAACTCAAAATCAATCGCAATCGCTTTCAGTTTGACATCCATCATTCATCCATCACTTGTTGTTGAAGAAAGTTGTCAAAATTTTAGTTAACAAAAACGGCAATGGCCGTGCTATATCTTTCAAACTGAATGCTATTGCGATTGATGTTGAGTTAGACAACCCCCCAGGTTGTCAGAGGTAGTTACCTCTTTGACGACTGGGTCGCCAGAACTGTCGCCTGCTGGATAAATAAGTACACTATAAATAGCTATATTCATTAAAGCTGAAATACAGTATATATATACTTACTTATATTCGGTTAAGTATACTGTATAATTCATTGTGTACATACAGTGACAGCACACCATTATTAACATAATAGAATATAATATGGGGCCAACTCTGCAACTAAAAAAAAAAGCTGTTTCATACAAATTGTCAATACCTACTCAACAGAATGTATGGAACAGCTGTTTTTTTTTGTTGAGTCGGCCCTATAGTAAAAGTTGTTCATATCACCTAAGAGGTTTTGCGCACGTTGTATACTTAATCGGTGTGATAGTAGGGATTTACAAAAGCTTGGTGTGCTGTTAATTTGTACTAAAATTGTGCATTTTGCGTAACATTTGCCAAATCTAATGTTATTTTGTGGTAAATGTTATAATTATATCGGATGGTTTGATGTTTGGTTTAATTAAACATAATATGAATTAAGTTGAGTGAAGTAAATGGTAATGAGTATTAAACAGTTTAAAAGCTATTTTGTGTTATTATTTACTATAGTAAGAGTTTTTAGTAATCTGTGGTGGTGTAGGAAGAGCCCGTGGCGCAATGGATAGTGCGCGGCCTGCGATCCTGTGTTGAGGTTAAGGCGCCGATTCACCCAAAATAGGGAATTTTAGATTATGGATTACTTGCAAATCACAAGCACTTAAAACTTGGAAAAAATATACCTATGTTATTTTACAGTTATTTATCTAGTGCTTCTGTTTTTTTTTTTCGATTGGTGATATTTTACTATGTCATATAAAATCCCGAACATCCGTCTAATCGTAATCCAAATATCGTATTACTTGCAGTATACTTGGTTTTAGTTAATGAAAAATATACGAAAATGATTGTCTTTGAGTAGCCGAGGGATTCCGGCCGTCATAATTTTATTTTTTTTATTAAATTTTTAATTGAATTTTAAGTGATTCTCGATTCGCGGGGCGTTCGCGAGTTCACAGTTCACTGCCGGCTGCCGCTGCGTCCGCGTGAAGTGTATCGAGCGCGGCCGAGCAAGCGTTAGCGTGCCTATTTCGGTCGGGAATCCTCGCCTTAACCCTTTAACCGTTTAAGTCGAATTTATCCGACAGGCATTTCCGTTACAGGTTCCCTGTCACATGAATCATATGTGATTCATGTGACATATTTAGTACCAAGATTCACATGTTCATGAATCATATGATCAAATTGAGAGTTAAATTCCGACTTTTAGCAAAATTGGGCGTAGCAAGACAGTCACATTTTTAGTATCGGGACGTGTGTAGAACATTATCTTAAGTAGAAAAAAAAAACTGGTGCGATTTATCAAAAAATAATAAAAAATATATATCATTACACTGGGACATAAGTAGGTATACGATAACAAATAGTGAATTGGCTATTTGACTGTTGTTGAAATGTAGATAATAAATTATGACATTTAGAAATATAACATTATTGAATAGCAAATGTGAAAAAAGAAATTCAATCTGTATTATAATTTATAACAAGCGAATTATGAGCTACTTAATTGTGACTCTAGCTATCTCTTTCTGAAACGAAATTTTCTATGGCGAGAGTAAGGCGCTATAGAAATGTGACGTCACATTTCGATAGTGCTCTCCTTGTCTAATTAGAAAGATTGATGCTCTATATTGCCGAAAGTATGCAAGATATTTGAAAATAAATAGGTACTTACCTGTGTTGTATTTCTACTAATTCAATAAACATTTTAAGTCAATAAAAAAAAATTGTCCAGTACCCAAGGGGAACCTGTTAATGTAAAATTCCTTAATTGTTCTATGGTAGGTAAGCCTGTCTTCTGGTTTTGTTTATAGGAAATTAAATATCAAATAGGTGTACGTCCACTTTTTTTGGAGGAGATCGAAAATGGTAGTTGGTGCAGCCAAGAAATGACTTATCGGATAAATCCGACTGGTGGATGAAGGGGCAACTTTCACAATGGTCGGTCACGGGATGGGTGACCAAAAACTGTTCATATTGAGCTCCCCCGTGCTTTTTATATGGCTGCATTTAACCCAATAATTTATCTTTATCCATCCATAAGGAAGGTCTGTGCCCCAGCAGTGGGGTCATTGAATGGCTGATGATGATTACTAGTGTTACGCCTGCGACTTCGTCTGCCTAGAATTCCATTTCCTCTCGATTTCATCACGCTCGCGGTGTAGGTACAGTCAGCGTCAAATTGATATAAGCGTCTAGAGAAGTCAAAGATCTGAAAAACGTAAACGCAATTTGATCTAAGCAGTTCGAATCATCATATTGTTGTAAGCGCGCAAGGTGTTCAAAATATCTAGCCACTCATTGTTTCATATTTATATGAGCAGTCAGAGTGTTCAAAATTATCTAAGCAAACAAAGCTATCAAAATATCTGTGCATAATGTACAACACCATATTGCACAGATATTTTGAGAGCTTTGTTTGCTTAGATAATTTTGAACACTCTGACTGCTCATATAAATATAAAACAATGAGTGCCTAGATATTTTGAACACCTTGCGCGCTTACAACAATATGATGATTCAAACTGCTTAGATCAAATTGCGTTTATGTTTTTCAGATCTTTTTGACTACCTACTCTAGACGCTTATATCAATTTGACTCTGACTTTTACTACGCGTTCGCTTCAAGTTGGCCGCTACCTCTCTCCCCGCCTCACCGCACCGCGCTCCTAAACAGAGCTTATTACGACGTAATAGACCTTATTATTAACAGACCTTATCACGTCGTAATAAGGTCTATTTAGGAGTAAGTCGCGTAGTCTAGGTCTTAAGGATCGAACTACATAATTATGCTGATAGCATGCGGCGGAATCGACGAGGCCGTCACATACCCGCGCCACAGCCTTAATACTGCTTTTTAATACTGTGCCCGCGCTCTTTCTTGTTCAAATGACAATTCTGAGACAGGATTTGGTAATAAGCCTGCCGGAAACCTCAATACTGAGGAACTGGCTATATATCTTATCTCTAACTGCCGGACACAACAATACTGAAAACATCGTTGTTACGACGTCAGACTTAGATGAGATGGCGGTAGCTGGCCAGGGTCTGCCGGAAACCCCAATACTGAGGAACTGGCTATATATCTTATCTCTAACTGCCGGACACAACAATATACTGAAAACATCATTGTTACGACGTCAGACTTAGATGAGATGGCGGTAGCTGGCCAGGGTCTGCCGGAAACCTCAATACTGAGGAACTGGCTATATATCTTATCTCTAACTGCCGGACACAACAATATACTGAAAACATCGTTGTTACGACGTCAGACTTAGATGAGATGGCGGTAGCTGGCCAGGGTCTGCCGGAAACCCCAATACTGAGGAACTGGCTATATATCTTATCTCTAACTGCCGGACACAACAATATACTGAAAACATCATTGTTACGACGTCAGACTTAGATGAGATGGCGGTAGCTGGCCAGGGTCTGCCGGAAACCCCAATACTGAGGAACTGGCTATATATCTTATCTCTAACTGCCGGACACAACAATATACTGAAAACATCGTTGTTACGACGTCAGATTTAGATGAGATGGCGGTAGCTGGCCAGGGTCTGCCGGAAACCTCAATACTGAGGAACTGGCTATATATCTTATCTCTAACTGCCGGACACAACAATATACTGAAAACATCGTTGTTATGACGTCAGACTTAGATGAGATGGCGGTAGCTGGCCAGGGTCTGCCGGAAACCTCAATACTGAGGAACTGGCTATATATCTTATCTCTAACTGCCGGACACAACAATATACTGAAAACATCGTTGTTACGACGTCAGACTTAGATGAGATGGCGGTAGCTAGCCAGGGTCTGCCGGAAACCTCAATACTGAGGAACTGGCTATATATCTTATCTCTAACTGCCGGACACAACAATACTGAAAACATCGTTGTTACGACGTCAGACTTAGATGAGATGGCGGTAGCTGGCCAGGGTCTGCCGGAAACCCCAATACTGAGGAACTGGCTATATATCTTATCTCTAACTGCCGGACACAACAATATACTGAAAACATCATTGTTACGACGTCAGACTTAGATGAGATGGCGGTAGCTGGCCAGGGTCTGCCGGAAACCTCAATACTGAGGAACTGGCTATATATCTTATCTCTAACTGCCGGACACAACAATATACTGAAAACATCGTTGTTACGACGTCAGACTTAGATGAGATGGCGGTAGCTGGCCAGGGTCTGCCGGAAACCCCAATACTGAGGAACTGGCTATATATCTTATCTCTAACTGCCGGACACAACAATATACTGAAAACATCATTGTTACGACGTCAGACTTAGATGAGATGGCGGTAGCTGGCCAGGGTCTGCCGGAAACCCCAATACTGAGGAACTGGCTATATATCTTATCTCTAACTGCCGGACACAACAATATACTGAAAACATCGTTGTTACGACGTCAGATTTAGATGAGATGGCGGTAGCTGGCCAGGGTCTGCCGGAAACCTCAATACTGAGGAACTGGCTATATATCTTATCTCTAACTGCCGGACACAACAATACTGAAAACATCGTTGTTACGACGTCAGACTTAGATGAGATGGCGGTAGCTAGCCAGGGTCTGCCGGAAACCTCAATACTGAGGAACTGGCTATATATCTTATCTCTAACTGCCGGACACAACAATACTGAAAACATCGTTGTTACGACGTCAGACTTAGATGAGATGGCGGTAGCTGGCCAGGCGGACTTAACAAGTCCTATCACCAACCAAACCCTATACTTACAATATTTAACCCAACTGGGAATCGAACCCGCGACCTCTTGGTCTGATACTGGTGGTGTGTACGTGTATGCCACTAGACCACAAATGCGATTAAAAAACCTGGAAGTATTTATTCTGAGGTATGGATGTTGGAGGGCTAGCAAATAATCTTGAAATGAAACAAATATAATTATTGAAAATACAAATTTATTTATTAATACCCTTAAACGTAACTAAATGTGCGTCAATACCCATTTATTCATAACATCATTTTAAGTTAAAAACATTAATTGCACTGGAATACAAATATTCAGTAAATGTATGAGCCCTGCACGGGTAGCATGACGAACTCTAGAAAGGTTTTGTCTACATCGAAATGTCAAAAATTACATTTCATCGTAGACAAACCTATTGTTCGGCTGTCAATTATAGACTTACAAAACTCTTCTCGGGTTTTTCATGCTACGCGTGCTGGAGAAAAAACTGCCTTAAATCCTTTAGTTATCTCATTTTACTGAAAGGAAACAGTATTCATTCAATACTAATATCAATTCAATAGAAATGAAAACGTAGTCCATTTTTAAAGGATCAACTGCCTCCGTGATTTTTTCCACCTTATGTATTACCTACTATTTGAACTTATGTCTAAAAAAGAAACCATAATACCATTGCAAATTAACCCTAAGCGAATGTTTCCCAAATGCAAATTAAAAGGAATTCAGAAATGCATAATTTAAACTACTTTTGTTGAAATAAAAACAATACTTCAATATTCATCTTGTTTGTTCGCATTTTTAGTGTACTGTACTTACTGTACAATCGAACCATTTGAAACGCGACCTACCATTAGTTCATTTTCTAACAGATATTAACATTTAATAGGGTCGAAATTAAAACTAGTATTACTATTGAAACTGGCCTTTACAGTCTCGTCGCTTTTAAACAAATTATTAGCTAGATGGGTCATGATTTAATTTTTCTTATCTTGTCGCTCACAAATCCAAACTTGTCCTGCTCCTGCGTGTAGTTTTAATGACACGCAGGGCACGAATCAACCGATTCGATTGTACAAATAAACATAGTTATATATTAAACTAGCGGCCGCCCGCGGTTTCACCCGCGTGGTTCCCGTTCCCGTGGGAATATCGGGATAAAAAGTACATATAAACCTTCCTCTTGAATCACTCTATCTATTAAAAAAAAACGCATCAAAATCCGTTGCGTAGTTTCAAAGATTTAAGCATACAAAGGGACATAGGGAAAGAGAAAGCGACTTTGTTTTATACTATGTAGTGATAATACTTAAACTTATATACTTTTTAACACAACACCAACTAAATAAATAACTACTTATAATAAAACAGACATAACTATTCGTATAGGGCTTATTACACGTGGCAAAATTCAGCATCTAATTAAGCATACATTGCTTGTTTTGATTGCATCACTTGCTACAAATGAGCTCAAAGAAAGCAATGTATCCTTAATTAGATGCTGAATTTAGCCAAGTGTAATAAGCCCTTATTTCAAGTAAAATATTCGAAATACTTAGTCATACAAATATTTGTTCCCATTTAGAGTTTAAATTAGATTCACTTTTTCATCACAATTTGTATACAACTTATAATCTGTTCGTCGAGTGTTGATAAAGTCAGGGTTTCTTATCTCAATTTGAGACGACCGATTTGGCGCAGGGGTAGGCTACCCACCTTCTGCGCCAGTGGTCTCGGGTTCGATTCCCGAACAAGACAAATATTTGTGTGCATGAACATGTCTATTTGTCTTGGTCTGGGTGTTTACTATGTATATTAAGTATGCATTTACAAACAAAAAGTATTTAAGTATATATTTATCCGTTATCAAGTTTTCCATGATACAGTTTCTTAATGAAATTAAAATGGGCTTAGATAATTGGTGTGAATGTAAGAGGTTATTAAGTGCGGCCCGCTAAATATTGAAAAAAAAAGAGAAAACGGCAAAATTGCCACCGCGTTTCGCAGTTGTTGACAACTGCGTGCCTCTTACCACGAAACACGGCGAAAGCGAGAGATAATCAACGGCCTCCATACAGTTTGCGATAATTTTGCGACAGTACAATATTTATTAACGCGGCGAACAGACTATATCTATTTTATAGTGTACTTTCTTGCATATCTTAACAGTTTCTCTATTGTTGAAAAAATATCCTTCACTCAGCCTGCCTAGCATGACCATCATTTTAACACGCGATATGATATAGCACGTCATGCTGTCTTGCTTAGCCCACAAAGGTGTAAGCAAGATATAGGCTCTTATCATGCGTCAATAGTCGATAAAAGCCGCTCATGCTAGGCCGGCAGGTGTCAAAATAATATATTTAAACTAAAAACATTGGATTATTACAATAATTTAATTTTTTAAAAATATAGTGTATATCAATTTAATACTACCCCAAGCACGAGAAACATTAGTCATGAAAGCCAGAGAAGCGCCGACTTCGGTCATTTAAGGAACTAAACTTTAATAAGCAGCACTTTGATAGCTTTAGCTTTGGTAGCATATTGACGGATGATATATGTAGTTTACTTTTTTCAGCGTATTTGTAGTGTACTGAGAAAATAAATGTATTTTAACAAGCTTATAATTAACTTGCCATGTTAGTTAGTTTGTTAGTTAGTGGGGGACAAATCTTGCAAGCTTAATTTGACCCACTTTCCAGTGTCTGATGGAGCTGAAATTTTGTATACTGGTTTGATTCAGATGACAATACAATATTAAAGTACAGTCAGCAAAAAAGCTTGTCATAAAAATGAAATTTTTACTTAAAACTCATTTTACAAGCTTTTATTTAACTTACTATGTTAGTTAGTGGGGGACAAATCTTGCAAGTTTTATTTGAACCACTTCCCAGTGTCCGATTGAGCTGAAACTTTGCATACTTGTTCGGTTTGGATGACAATACATATTGTATTGTTACAGTCAACAAAAAAGCTTGTCTTAAAAACGAAGATTTACAAAAAACTTATTTCTTCTTTCTTTTTTGCTTGGGGTACAGAAGCCGTAGTGCGAAAACTGACATTTAAACAATACCACCCGTCAAAAGCTGTCACAGAGATTTAAACAAATATCTATTGAATTTAAGTACTTTATACGACCGAAAGAGGCGCTGTTCTGGTTTTCATACAATACGATACGATCACGATTATTTCTCAAATTTGAATTCTATTCGTTAAGGTTTAAAGTAGCTTTTACAGGCAACTGTAAAGTATGTATATTCCTGGGACGATCCAAGCGCTTTGTGTCATAGTCAGGCCTATGATGCAAGCCAAAATGTACCATAATAGTATGAGGATAAGGCCTTGCCATACAATATGCATGAAGAATAAGCTGAAACAAAACAATGTTATTATCATTACTAGCGGATCCTCGCGGTATTACTCCCGTGGGAATATCGGGATAAAATTAGCCTATGTTAATCAGGGATAATGTAGCATTCTAACAGTGAAAGAATTTTGTAATCGGTCCAGTAGTTTTTGAGTTTATTCATTACACACATAAAAATCTTTCCTCTTAATAATATTAGTATAGAAGTATATATATATACAGTGGCGGTCACATAATTAAAGACAACAGTTGATTTTCATACAAACGGGTATCTTTGAAGCCTTGGTTCTCCGCCAATGATTGACCTAGCTGTGATCTGATGATGGCCATCCAAGGAGTGAATGGAGGTGATTCAGATCGCTATACACAACCAACTGATCTGATCAGCGTTCTAAGAGATATAAGAATCAGAGTTTTCAGTTTCTGGATTTCCATACAATTTTATGCAAATTTTGCGGATTTTTAAACATATCCTTATATTTTATATATTGATTGATCAGAACATTTGGGTGTGTATAGCGATCTGAATCTCCTCCAATCACTCCCTAGAGTGCAATCATCTGATCACAGCTAGGTCAATCTCTGGCGGAGAACCAAGGCTTCAAAGTTACCTCGTTTGTATGAAATCGACTGGTGTCTTTAATTATATGACCGACACTGTACATACAGGGTTAATTTTCCAAATTTTTAAGATCGTTTCAGAATCAGTAAGAGAACAACTTTCTCCTAGAAACATGGGTCGAAATATGACATAAAATTTTTGACTTTTCATACAAATCAGACTGATTACGCAATCGATAGTTATTTTTGACTTTTCATACAAATCACTGATTATCGATTTAGTATGGGAAGTCCAAAATTTTTTGTCGTATTTCGGCCCTGTTTCTAGGAGAAAGTTGTTCACTTATCGATTCGGAGACGAGCATAAAAATTTGGACGATGTTCAAAAATTAACCCTGTATGTAAGAAATGAGGAGACCGTGGTGCAGTGGTTATCACGCTCGACCTGCGATCGTTGAGTTTGAGCAACTTTCGCAATGGTCGGTCACGGGATGGGTGACCAAAAACTTTCATCTCGAGCTTCTTGCTTCGGAAGGCAAGTTAAGCCGTTGGTCCGGGCTGTGTTTGCAGTCGTTAAATACCCACTAATCCGCACTGGGCCCACGTGCTGGTTTCTCAAGAAAGATAAAAGGTCACTGTTGTTAAAATGTAGATATTTAATGATGAAGTTAAAAAAATATAACATTTAAGAATAGCAAACATGTGAAAAAATTATTTTAATCTGTTTTATAACAAGCTAATTATGTTTTTAATTTTGAAAGTAGCTGTCTCTTTCTAAAACGATCTTGTTTGGCGAGACTATGACGCTACTGATTTGATGACGTCACAAAGACACTAACTTGTTCTGTCCTTGTCTAATTAGAAAAATTGATGCCATTTAACTTTAAAATTATTCAAGATGATTCAAAATAAGTTATTGTTTTAGGTTGCTAATATTTAAAAACAATATATTAAAATACCCTATTATTATGAGGAGGATGATATTTCTTTGAATAATGCATGAAATGGAATGCAAAAACTTACGTAGTCTGCTTCTTTCTAGCAACTGACAGGGTAGTTTCTTTTTCATTATTCAAGTATCTTCTTACTCCCAAGTGAAGTTGAGTGAAGTATTCTTGCCACTGTGAAAAAAGGGTTAATTTGTAGATTATTTTATTGAAATTTTAAATTATGCATTCACATTGCAATCAGAAAAATTGTGACAGTAAAAAACCACGAGCCCTGCAAGTAGCTTTCAGGCGGGATTCGAACCCGCGTCTCCGGGGATCCGGCCCGATGCTCTGACCAACTAACGATTTAGCTGGAGTTTTACTTAGTCTGGGTTTAAAAAATATGTTCATACTAGCTGCTCCGCGCGGTTTACCCGCGTGGTACCTACCCGTTCCCGAGGGAATATTGGGATAAAAAGTAATAAATAAATATTTTCTTACAATCACACCAATTATGAAACTGTGTCTATGTCTACGTGAACTTGATAACGGATAAACACATATTTAAATACTTTTTTGTTTGTAAATACATACTTAATTATAAGTAGGGCAGGCGTACCGGTTTTGGCCACTTTTTGCTCTAAAAGGTTTCTAACGCAACGAGTTGCAACGAGTGGTCAGACCCACTCGTTGCAGAATTTCTACTAGTAGAATTCATCATCTTTATTAGTCTGTGGCCGCAAAATGTCGTCACTGACAAAAGAAGTGTTTGTGTTTTCATTCTGCTATATTTTTAAACTTTCTCTATTAATTTATTGGCAATACAGATTTCAAATGCTACGAAAATGCATGAAAACGGGTGTAATAGAATTCGATTTCGTAGACGACTGGTTGACGTATACGTTTTCAATTCGTATACGATTTTTATTTCGAGCGCTACGAAAATACGTCTCCTGATGTATTGAGCTTTACATTACTATAAAGTTTCATCAAAATCCGTTTTTATAAATAATAGGGGTTAAAGAATGAAATTGCCGTTTTTTTTCTTTTGTACATATAGTTTAATAACTACGATATTTGATTATTTACATAAAAAAACTTATCTCGAAAGTTACGAATATTTTTGTTTCCAGAATTTCGTACTTTATTAGTTGTAACTTAGTGAAAATATTTTTTTTGCTCTTGTCGTAGTAGTTAAAATGTCCATAAATACGAGTGTAAAATTTTGTAAAGTTAATTAATATTAGTCGTTGAATAAATTACAAAAACGTTAGTATGGGAAAAATGGTTTCGTGTAGATCACTATTCGTACAATTGAAAGCTTTAACGGTCCCTTGCTTATATATATTCGAGGTGTGTATGTTTGTGAAAAATCACCCAGAGTTATTTGAGTCCCTGTATGATGTTCCACGTATTTATAGCTGCAGGCGTCCAAATAGACTGGTCACCCCTGTGATGAGGACAGCCATGCGTTCAAGAAACTGCAATGCAATGGCCGTTAAAATATATAACAGCCTACCAGCTGACATAAAAGAATTGCAGCTGACTCAATTTAGTTATAAGCTAAAAACTTGGCTAGTCAAAAATTGTTTATATGATTTGGACGAATATTTTGACAGATTCAATTATTAGAGATAAACATGACATTAATGTATTCATTTTAATTAATCAATAATTTTAATAAATTCTTATATTTTATTCAGTTACTTACTTAAATAAGTGATTATGTAATTGTTAGGTATAATTGTAATCCATGATTGTTTTTTATTTGATTTTTGCATGCCCTGCCTGGGTGAATGTGTATCGCACTCTATAATGACATGTCAACTTTAATGTACCACATTCTAGCGAAATAAATATATTCTTTTCTATTCTATTCTATATTCTATTCTATTCTATATTCTATTCTATTCTATATTCTATTCTATTCTAAAATAAATGTACAAAAATCTCCATACAAAACGGAAATTCGATACTTTAACCCCTAATAAAATGAAATGTACTCACGTCAAGCGTAGATATATCTATATAAAACAACTCGCTGTCCGTCTTGTTGAGTTGTTTGCACAGGTCCAGCGTGTTCGGGTTATGGAACAACCACTCGGCGAATATGAACTTTTCTAAACGGTTGAGAGAGTTCCATACGTTGCGGTTTAGGCGGAAAAGGCTGTAAAAAAATTACATGCCTGTTAGTAAATAGTAGTGCCCCAGAAGTGGAGACATTAAATGGCTGAACATGATGATGTTGATGATGTTAGTAAGTAAATATTTTTTTGAAGACAATTATTTGACCTGGTGAACTTCGTATCACCAACATCTATTAAAGATATACAGATATACAATGTGTTAATAAATAAGCCCAAAACCTCTTAGGTGGTGATTGTGCTCTAGAATATAAACAACTTTTTCACTTCTCATGCTAGTAAAGTTCGTGTTTATGTTGGGTATAGGCTGCATAAAATCGCTTTTTATGCTCTAGTGCATAAAGTAAAATCTTCGTCTAAGTCTCAGACTCTAAGACAAAGGTAGTCAGGTAAACAGTCACACACGCAATTAAACTTCGTTAAATAAACTTGTTATTTCATTCTGTTTCTTCAATTTTGTACATATACCTAATATTAAATTACTAAATTAATAAAACTAGGCAAAATTAATGAGTTTTCTAAGAAATAAGTAAGTATTTCAAAAGCATTATGGACTACGATCTATGATCTATGCTATAGTAACTGTGCTGCACTGCCACGTTTAAAAAAAAGAAAAAGAAAGTCTTCCTGCCAATATGGCGACGTGAGACGTCTTTATTTTTTCTTTTTTGCAGTATTCCTATTTATTTTCCTCACATTCGAAGTGAAAAGCAGAGTGTATAACTCGTACATAAAACCCATTTTACCCTCGACTTGACTATCAACCCTCGACTTGACTATCAACCCTCGACTTGACTATCAACCCTCGCCTACGGCTTGGGTGGATATATATATGTCTCGGGTAAAATGGTACGTTTTATGCACTTGTTGTACAATCTACTATTACTATGGGGCCAACTCTGCAACTCAACAAAAAAACCAACTGTTTCATACAAATTGTCAATACCTACTCGACCAGAATGTACGGCTTATTCATTAACACGTTGTATAGTCGTGACGCAAACCTAAATTCATCAAGTTTTACATTGCTTGCCACAAATGTCACCTAATTACAAAACGGTAGTGTGTATCGCAGTCGCCCGGATAGCGAAAGGTCGTGGGTTCGTGTCCCATCGGAGCTGGTTGTGAGTCGGGTCGATTTTTTCTAAATACTTTATTTTCCATTTTTTCTATGATAAAAATTGCATTGTGAATGCAAAAAAGTAAAAATTTAAATAACTAAAACGGTAGTGATTATTAAGTACTCTTGAAAGAAATTTCAGTTTTGCATAGATAGCATGTCATATAGCATCTCGAGTCGACCCATGTTTGTAGGAGAAAGTTGTTCGCTTACCGATTCTGAGTCGAACTTAAAAATTTGGTCAGTGGTTTCAAAATAACCCTGTATGTTGTCGAGCTTTTAAAACTGTCAGATTACTTTAATTTAAGAACTACCTACTAATGTTTAAAATGTCTTTTAAAGTAAGTATAAGTAAGTACATCTAAGTTTTATGAAAATTCATTACTAATAAATAGCAATTTTTTTTTGTCTAACTACTGTTGAAGAACTATAATTGTTTATACTTACATAGGCTTTCCACCAGTGACTCTCAGCAGTAAATCCAACAAAATCGCCGGGAAGAAATGTACAAAGATGGCTGATAAGCGGAAACTGAACAACGACGCATTAATTGCAAGGTAAGGGTACCTGGAACGAGAATATTAATTATAAAAAATAAAAGATATTTTATTGCACACAAACAGAAACATAAGAATAAGTTTTTTTGTAAAAACTTCATTTTTATGACAAGATTTTTTGTTGACTGTACTTTAATATTGTATTGTCATCCAAACCAAACCTGTATGCAAAATTTCAGCTCAATCGGACACTGGGAAGTGGGCCCAATTTAGCTTAGAAGATTTGACGACCGGACAATCATACATACATACATTGCAAGTTAATAAATGCTTGTAAAAACAGTAACAACACAGAAAGGTACAAAAAAGGCGGCCTTATTGCTAAGTAGGCCTTATTAATATATTTTCCGTAGTAATAATGAGAGGTCGGAATAGGTAAAACTATTTTATCTATACTCATGTTATAATATTCGAATTATGAACTCATGCCTGAATGTATACTGATACACTTTATGCCATAGTCAACTTTAAAAAATAAAGCTGCTGTATCCGGGTGTTTCATAATGACCATTATGCAACACCCGGATACAGCTGTCACTCATTATAAAACACTTATATTTCTTAAATTTACAGTCTCCATGGCAACCGTAGGATTTACCAGCCCTGACTTCCAACTCTTTCAAGCTCTTCTTTAGCCGGCAACAATCAGAAACGTTTTTAAAATTAGAATTTTGAATTTAGAAGGAATAGACCGTATAGACTCCTATGAGTGGGGTTTGGCACCAATTCACATTTTATAATTAATATTGATTTGCTTTATTTTTGAAATATATAATAAATGTAATGAGTGTAGATAAAGTAGTGTATGAGACTGCACATAACTCGGTATTAAAACACTCGTGGAATACTATTAAAAAACGAGCCACTCCCACTCGTGTTTTAATACCCCTCCTTATGCGACAGTCACATAAACTACTATTGTGTACTATACCTACTTGCTATAATATTTATTAATATAGAAATAGACATTCCCAAATTCTTATTTTAATAAAAGAAATGTCGGAGTTCCGGAATTTGGAATCGCCATACAAAATTTCGTTTTAAAAAGAGATAGCTAGAGTCACGGTTGGTCACAATTCAGCAGCTCATAACTTGCTGAACTTTTTTTTTACTTTTGCCATACTTCAATGTTAATTTTTTAAATGTTACTATTAAATATTGACATATCAATAACAGTCCAGGGCATGGAGCTAGATTTAATACTGTGGTAACTGGAGTTTTCACCCTGAATAAAAAAGTGTGCCCAGCAAATTTGACATTAAGTATGTGTAGTGGCTGTCAGTTGTCTCATATGACCATACGTATTTTTTGAAAGTGTAGGTGAGACGGAAGACAGCCACAGTGTAATTTGTGGTCACAAAAAAGTGTTAGTACTGCACTCTCCAGTTACCTCAGTATGTAGTCTAGCTCCATGGTCCAGGGGGCCGATTCTCAAATTTATTGATATATATCTAACTCGACATAGGTCAAATTCGAATACTAATCTTTTCCATAAGTTTTTGAATAAAAAAATGTACTGTAACTAGAGCTAAAAACGTCCTAGTCGCGCGCAGTACTGAAAATGTCACAAAAATGTCTAAAAATACAACTTTACGCGCGATAATGTAACGGATGACATGTACCACTCGATGCAAGTCGAGCGCTGGGCATAGACATTTCTTTGGTGTGTCTACGAAAATTCTGTTTCAATTTGACACTCGCCATTTTATTTCGACAGTGCGCGCCATATAACTTGGCGTGTGTCAATATCTGGAACTTAAATTAATACCCGTTTTTCATAGTTGTACCACTGAAAGTGACCAGGAAACTTAAAAAAAACACATTAAAAAAAATCAAAGAAAGAAAAGACATTATGTCATGGGAATAAGGCTTATTTTTCCGACCAACCACGACGATCAGCGCCCTCTGACAAATGCCGAGTTATGTGGCGCGGACTTTATCTAATTCGATATCATATCAAAGGCGGCGAGAATTGGCCCCCAGTCCCCTTTTCACTTACCAAACCGCACTCTTCAACGGGTATGTATGCAACGTATTGTTGATTGTATTCTCCATCATACTCCAGCGGAACGGTCTGCATGTCGACGACGAACAGTGGTACACGGTCAGGCCATTCCTGAAACAATCCAAAGTATTAAGTATCAAGTTTATAAGTATTGATGAAATCATGTTAGGTATAACTAAACTCACAAATAAAATAAAATATGTAGTACTAATAACGGGTGTCCCAAAAGTAGGTATAGGATGATTTGTCTCAATAAAACGCGAATGGATTAGAATTTCTTCGTAGTTTTATTTTATTTTAAAGAAGAGACTTGTACAATTTTGTCTGAATAGAATATCTGCTAAATGGCCGCCACGGGCATTTTTACTGTGAGCAAGTTTTTCATGACACTTTCACACATTTCGCTGCTAATTTCACAGATTTCGCTACTCATTTCACCAATAACTCGGCGAATATTTTGTCTATATTGTCTGTGTTTTGTGGATCGTTGGCGTAGACTTTATCTTTAACGTAGCTCCAAAGAAAGAAATCCAGTGACATCAGATGGCAAGATCTCGGTGACCATTTGACATCACCTCTTCTTGAAATTACAAAATTTTTCGACCTTTCGACGAGTGTTTGTAATTGATCGTGAATTTTCGTTAAATATTTGTAAAAGTTCTATGCGCTGTATTATTGTGAAACGCTCCACGATTAATTTTACATGTGTCAAGATGACGTATGTCAAATTTCAACCCGCCATCTTGAATATTTCGGAAATAGCGCGAAATTCAAATCCTATACCTTACTTTTGAGACATCCTTTAGAAGCATTTAGGTAATAGCAGGGGGGTGTCACTCCTCAAGTCCGCAGTTTAGGTACGTTCGTCCGGCGCGCCTCCCGGGCAGGCGTATGGCTCGTACGCTCCACGTTGCGCGTAAAACGATCGATCATTTCTGTGATTGTTGTGCACCGAACAATGACTACTAAACGTTCTTATAATCCGTATAAAAGATACTGTTGTGTTTACGGGTGTCTAAATAAAAGAAAGAACATAAGATACAACAAAACCGAACTCGCAAGTCGCTCGCAACCCTAACCAGCGAGCGAGCTGTTTGAGACTTTCATAGAAAGAAATAGAAACTCTCGCGCGTAGCTGTTGGATACAGTTTTGCTTGCAAGTGCGAACTTTAGATTATTATAACAGTAGGCAAGCGATGACAAAGCGACCGGAATTGGACTTTATTTTCATGCAGAAAGATTTATTTTTATATGAATGAGTTTGCAGAGTGCGATATATTCTGTGCCATTGCGCCACGGGCTCCTCACCTCATCAATTAACCTGTACGCTCGGAAATGTGTCAAGTCCATCAACAACTTGAAACCCGTCAGTCTCGAAATTGTGGTGGCGGAAATCGAAATTTAAACTTTATTAATTTGCTTAAACTTTATTAGGAGGCACATGTACCTATCTATATATCCGAGTAATATGTCGATATTTTTTTTAGGACGTCTGTGTTCCTTATCCGATCGTACAGGTTAATCTGCGCTAAGTCAGTGAACAGCCTATATTATAAACTGTGTCGTTTAAAACTCACTTGTTCTTAGCAGCATTCCATCCAGCACACAACAGTTGGTTGACAACAACGTCGACAGGTATGTAATCAGCAATGTTCTCTTTAGCGAGAGGCAGTCTTCGTACTACACCTAGAACAATTAACATATTATTTATTAATGATAATTTATGACATAGTTTACTTATACTTACGGTATTTTTTAACTATGTATGTCCAAACATTTAAGGATGAGTCGCTCCTTAAATGTTTAGACATACATACATATATCTATCTATTCTAGTCGAAAATTGACAATATTCGACCCATGTTCCTAAGAGAAAGTTCTTTTCTTGCTGAACTGAGTCGCTCCTGATGATAAATTAAATGAAAGGAAAATAATGAAAAACATCATGGATTGGATGTCGATTGTCGAGTCGATGTTGTACTTTTCTATATCGGTCTGGCTTTATTATATGTACCTAGGTGATAAGAAGTTCACCGGGTCCACTAGGTAATTATGGTTATTATTACTTACTAGCTGACCCAGCGCGACTTCGTTCCCGTGGCCCTACCCCCTACTCCACCCTACCCACCCGTACTCTACCCCATACCCTACCCCTACCCTACCTCTACCCTACCACTACCCTACCCCAACCCTACCACTACCCTACCCCTACCCCACCCCTACCCTACCCCTACCCTACCCCTACCCTACCCCTACCCTACCCCTACCCCACACCTACCCTACCCCTACCCTACTCCTACCCTACCCTACCCCTACCCTACTTCTACTCTACCCCTACTTACCCCTCCTTCCCCTATTTTCTCGCCGCTAAAACCATCCTTGGACTTCCACGAACATTTCAAGACCAAAATTAGCCAAATCGGTCCAGCCGTTCACGCGTGATGTCGTGACCAAGGGAAATAGGGATTCATTTTTATATTATTACTTATTATTAAAATACCTTTACTAGCTCCCATAAGGAACCCTTGTGGTCCAACTTTAGAACAGGTCCATCCAGGTATAGGTTCCTTCCAGGCAGCTACAACTGAAAAAAAATATATTGGTACAATAATGTCTTTACTCGATGGATTCAGGACCTAACGGCAAAAATTTGAAGGTTCACAATTGATTAGAACTGTTTACTAAACATACCTACATGACTTTCTCCATATGGGGTAGCAGATATCTTTCATGTGAAAATTATGTGAAAATTTATTCTATTTGTGTGAATCTGTTATTAGTTATCTTGTTTTTTTTTCTATGTTATAATTTGTTTATAAAACTGTTGATTCACCATAAATAAATAATAATAATAATAATTTGTATCTGCTCTATGTCTGAGTGCCTTTATTCAAGATTCAAGATTCAAATTTGTTTATTCAATTTAGATTGTTATTTACAATACTTGTGAACGTCATAGAAGCTACGCCATCGGTTCGCAAACCCTACAGCGGGAGGCCTTGGAGAAGAACCGGCAAGAAACTCCAAGGGTTGTTTTTTTCTCCCTGTTTTATTTCATACAGAGTCGTCAAATTGAAAAATGACCTTAACATGGTATGACTAAGGTCTGTTTCCATCACTATTACACAATGGGTTATGATAAATACAGTTAAGTATAGGCGAACTAATGATCATAGCGGTGAACAATTTTCAATTAAGTTTGAGCACACCAAACGCAGGTCAGAAGCAGCGCTGTTTGAATGCGGGCCCGCGCAAGTTGTAATACAAGAAACTCTATGAACTACGTCACACTAAATTTGAACGCGGGCCCGCGCTCAAACTGCTCTGCGCCGCGCCGCCGAGCCGCACTGCTACTGCCGGACTACAAACGGCGCGGGAGCGGGGCAGAAGCAGCGCAGGCGCGGCGCAGAGCAGTTTGAGCGCGGGCCCGCGCTGTTGTATAACTATGGCGGCCATGTCAGCATGACACACCGAGGCAGGGCGTTCGCAGTGCAGCGCAGCGCGTCGAAAGCAGTTGACGAGAGTTGTATTTGCCTACTGCCAGCCTAACCCGTCACACTGAACGCGGTTTGAACGCGGGCCCGCGTTGCAACTGCTTTGAAACTGTTGCTGCGTTCAGTGTACCGACTCCCGCCGACTCCCGCGCTGCTACTGACCTGCTCTGCTCCTGACCCGCGTTTGGTGTGCTCAAGCCTTGAGGAACTCTACTTAAAGCTTTAATATTAATTAAAAACAAAAGACAATTCTACTATATACTGCAAGTTGCGCCATACATGTTTCAAATGTAATTCTTAATAAAATGAATAAAAACAAAAGAAAACACATTTTAAGGCAAGCAGATAAGAGCAGACCCATTCCCACTGGCAGCACCCGTTCACGAGCATATTAATAAGTATAGTGGTGTAAAAAA
The DNA here is from genome assembly GCA_949710035.1 of Crambus lathoniellus. Taxonomy (NCBI): domain Eukaryota; kingdom Metazoa; phylum Arthropoda; class Insecta; order Lepidoptera; family Crambidae; genus Crambus; species Crambus lathoniellus. The sequence continues at coordinate 9,620,344 of OX453324.1, read as the reverse complement.
AGGTTCGTCAACAGGTCTATTTTCGTTTGCTCGGTCTAAGTGCTCGGTCTGCTTTACTGATTAAGTATGGCATATTGCGTCGCAATGTCATTATTATTCATCCTCTATCTATGCAACACGTCAAGCCTTCAGTATATTAACCAATTAGAATATAAAACAAGAAAAATACAAAATGCAAATGTAAGACACAGATAGACACTGACAATTAAATCTTATTTAATTATAATTGAGCTAATAAAAGAGCTACTACAAAGGTTTGATAGATATGAAACTAGACGTAGTTAGGGCAAAGGTGTAAACAATTTTGACCCTTGTATAATAATTATAATTTTATTCTTCATTTATTTAACATTTACATTGTAACTAACAGCTAGGTTGCCAAAACATTACAAAATCCTACTAATATTATAAATGTGAAAGTTTAGATGTTTGGATGTTTGGATGTTTGTTACTCAATCACGTCAAAACGGCTGAACGGATTTGGCTGAAATTTGGGACACGGATACTTTGTAGCCTGGAGAGGAACATAGGCTACTTTTTATCCCGGAAAAATGTCAAACTCCCGAGGGATAACGTCCTGAAGTCCACGCGGGCGAAGCCGCGGGCGGAAAGCTAGTATAATATAAGTGTGTAGTAAACTAAAAACATAAATGAGGCTATTCTATCGACAAATATGTCGGCTCGGCATCTGGACAGAGTTTATATGCAGTTGTCTGCTTAGTGCTTTACTTTCAAAAGATAATACGAGCATACCTGTAACTTATTAATTACTAATAAAAGGCATGAATTTGACAACTGACGAAGGTTTTCCTACCCCCACCGTACATATGTTATTTTTTGTGATATCTATTTTTTTTGTTTGAATAGAAATATAGCTCATACATAAGTAAACAATGTGAATAAAAGGTCATTCCAAACCGATTGTCACTGCGCGTAAACAAACATTAAATGCGTCAATTCACGAAAAACTACAGAGACTGAAACCGAGACAATAAAAAAAACACGGGTTGCACTCCGGGAGTGCTGGCAGAAGTGAAAAGGGCTCCCTAGACTTTTTCACAAAAAAAAGGGAATTTGACAAAAAAAAAAAGAAAAAAATACGGACTATACAGGGTGTTAGGGGCACCCTTGCAAAAACTTTAACCAAAAAATATTTCGACTCTCCATACAAAATGTCCCGATAAGTTGCAAAATTTTGTATGAAAAGTCCAATTTTTTTTTTCATTTCCGACAAAATAATCTTGCTGTACGTTGTTCAGCATGATGGTCTGAAGCCATGGTTAAAGTTTTTGCAAGGGTGCCCCTAACACCCTGTATTTAAACCGAGGTCTTCTGGCTTCAATGTCGCCCATTTTATAACTTGAGCTATCACAACTTTGGAAACGGTGGCAAAATTTCCCTTCATATTCTAATGACATTGTAACAGTTTTTCGATCAGCCCCCTGATTCACAAACCATCGGAAACGGAATCGGATTCCATGCTTTGTCTTTGTCTATTTTATAGTGAGTGACAGAGACAGGGCATGCATTCCGCTGTTGGGAGGATTACCGACGGTTCGTGAATCATGGGGCAGGTCACGTGTATGTCTTACGAATTTTCGATCTGACGGCCACGTGCCCTGACGCGATTTTTTACCCCATCACAAAAAGTGCACGGCATAACGCCGCTAAGGAAGTTTTCACTTCAAAAATAATGAATACTCACTCATTGTAGGTCGTACGATGGTGCAAGGGAACTGGCTGGCACACTTCACTACTTCGTGTTCTGCCAAGTGTTTCGTAAAAGTGTACGTGTTCAGATGTGACTTCAATACTCTGCAATAGAAACGAAAAATAAAATGTTGTTTATTCTTCTTCTACAAGACAGGTAATTAACAATATTTCAAGCCTTAACTAAAAATAGACCCACATAAAATACCTGAAAGTGTTAACTAAATCTTAATAGACATCAGATTATTATGCACTATCAAAATGGCAAAATTAGCACCGTAAATCACAAAGGCCGATTTTCATACAACCTTTAGTACCACAGATATCTAACACGGCTAACATGGCCGCCATAGTTAAGGCTTGAGCACACCAAACGCGGGTCAGAAGCAGAGCAGGTCAGTAGCAGCGCGGGAGTCGGCACACTGAACGCAGCAGCAGTTTCAAAGCAGTTGCAACGCGGGCCCGTGTTCGAACCGCGTTCAGTGTGACGGGTTAGGCAGGCAGTAGACATAATACAACTTTCGTCAACTGCTTTCGACGCACTGCGAACGCCCTGCCTCGGTGTGTCATGCTAACATGGCCGCCATTATAGTTATACTAGCTGACCCGGCAAACGTTGTTTTGCCATATAAATTTTATTGGACACGAACTTCGTATCACCTGCCTGACACAATGTCACTTATTAAAAAAAAGAAATCCTAAGCGGCAAAAATGTCAGTGATTACATACTCTTTGACATACCTTCTCTTTGGAAGAGGCTAAGAAATGAAAGTTGTGTGAAGTATGACGGTTTAACGGTTTTCTATACAAAATTACCATTTTTGTTTTATAATTTTCCTGGATAAAAAGTAGCCTATGTTACTCTCCAGCTCTCAAGTTATCTCCATACCGAAAATCTCGTCGATCCGTTGCTCCGTTTTGACGTGAAAAACGGACAAACAAACAAACAAACAAACAAACAAACAAACACACTTTCACAATTATAATATTAGATGGATAACAGCGCGGGCCCGCGCTCAAACTGCTTCTGCCCCGCTCCCGCTCCGCCGCCGCCGGTTTGTAGTCCGGCAGTTGCAGTGTGGCACGGCGCGGCGCAGAGCAGTTTAAACGCGAGTGTGACGTAGTTCATAGAGTCTCTTGTATTACAAGGCCCACATTCAAACAGCGCTGCTTCTGACCTGCGTTTGGTGTGCTGAAGCCTTAAGGTCAAGCCCACTTATACCGCACCGCTCCCACCCAACCAATGTATGAGCAGTCAAATATGGACTTAATGTCGCGCTCTGTAGACGCACTTTAGCTTGCGGCAGGCTCGCTTACCGCGCGCTGTCCGCGCGTTGTCTGCTATTGTATATTGTTACTGTAAAGTGTACGATATTAAGTCCATATTATTTGGCTGCTCATACTTTGGTTGGGTCGGAGCGGTGCGGTATAAGTGGGCTATGACCTTTAAGTGTACTGATAGACGGAAGCTACTTTGGTCCTAGGTGCGTTTGCAGTCGTTAATACCAACCAATCTGCATTGGGCCTGCGCATTACTTCCAATACTTATATCATGGCCAATAGGGGACCGGACTATTTTTGTCTTATTTATTTATTTAAAATATTTTTAGAACTATCAGCAACACAACACACATATTTATATTCACATGTTTTAAATATTTCCAGAGATATAGAGCATCAAACTTTATTATTAGACAAGGATAGCGTTACTAACTTGTGATGTCACTAGTGGGTAGCGCCATACTTCCATGGAACATTTCGTTTTAGAAAGAGATAGCTAGAGACACAGCTCATTACTTGCTTGTTAATTATCAGATTGTTTTTTTTCCACCTTTGTTATTCTGCAATGCTATTCTTGAATGTTACTATTAAATATTTACATATCAATAACAATCCGGTCCATATTCTTCTTATCCATCCATAAGGAAGACCAGTGCCCCAGCAGTAGGGACATTAAAATGGCTGATGACGAAATAAATTCTATACTCACTTGGGTTCAATTTCATCCAAGGCTTCATCGGACAGCGTACCCACTAAGGATATAACTTTTTCAGCATCATCTGGAGCCTCGTAAACCTTCTCGTGGGCTTCTTTCAAATAAGAGTTGACGTAACCCGAGGAGACGTGGATCATCACCTGAAACAAATGATGAAATATATATAACAATAACTAGCTTTCTGCTAGCGTGGACAACACGACGTTATCCCGCGGGAATGTAATATTTTTATGGTATAAAAAGTGTGCTACAAAGTATATGTGTCCCAAATGTCAGCTAAATCCTTTCCACCGTTTTGGCTACACACATCCAAATATCTAAACTTTTACATTTTATAATATTAGTAGGATATGATATTGAAAGAGAACCGGACGCAAAATAGGCGCAATAGACGTCGAGTTGCGGAAATCGCCCGTATTGTTATGAAGTTAAGAAGAAGATATTGAAAGATCCTTTACAAACATCCAAACTATTTAAACTGAAGCAAAGATTTAAGATATAGGTATTGATTTATATCAAAATATAGCAACAGCCAGATGCAGTGATAAATGAAAAGATTTAAAAAACTACTTGCAAACCAATTTTTAATACAATCTGACTACTAGTGTTTTAAGAAACTAAGTAAAAAGAGTACCTACCCATAAAATTCTTACATCATCATCATTATCAACAGCCATTTAATATCCCCACTGATGGGGTACTGGCCTTCCTTATGGATGGATAAGGAAAATGGGCCATGACTTGACCCACCACGCGGGCCCAATTCTGATTGGTGGGTATTAATGACTGCAAATGCAGCCAGGACCAATGGCTTAACGTGCCTTCCAAAGCACAGAGGAGCTCAAGATGAAAGTTTTTGGTCACCCATCCCATCACCGACCATTGCGACAGCAGCTTAACCACTGCGCCACGGGCTCCATACTAATATAAACTTTTATTAGAGGTAATAAAATAACATACCTTTAAATTCTTCATATCTTTACAAAGATCCATAATTCTTCTTGTACCCAGAAGATTTACTTTCACCGTCGGTCTCAAGTTGTCTTTAAAGTCCAGGGTGGCAGCGGAGTGTATCACCACGTTTACGTTATCAACAAGCATCTTACGATCTTCCGGGCTAAGACCGAGGTCGTCTTCCCCCACATCACCGGCAACAGGTACCAGTTTGTGGAAGATATCTATTGTTTTTAGTTCTATGAGCTTTTCAAAAACCTGGAAAGGAATTAAAATAGTTTTTAAAAGGTTGTTAAATGGTGTTTTACTTAACCCTATTTACTTTCATTAAAAATAATTTATTATATAAAATAGTTTGGTTTGGTTGGTGGCAGGACTTGTTATAAGTCCGCCTGGCCAGCTACCATCATGTTATCTTAATCTGATGCCATAACAACAAAGTTTTCAGCAGATGTGAAAGCCAGTTCCTCAGTGTTGAGGATTCCAGGAGTAACACCAATGGCGTAGCGAGGCCTTGACAGGGCCCGTTGGTATAAAAATTTGTTTGGGGTCCCGTATTTTTATTAATTTTTGCTTATGCACGTTGGGGGCCCCCGTTATAATTGATACGGCAGATACGGCGGTTGCTACGCCCCTGACACTTCAGCCTTATCTTCACTTACTATCAGGTGTCATCTCACTAAGGCAAGAGCTACCCCGTTTTGTTGGTAAAAAACTTAATCTTGAAGTAAAGCCATCACTAAAATGAGAAGAACATGCAAAAAACTCGTCTAAAGCTTTTGCAGGCAGAGATTACTCCTTACATACCTACTTATCTCTCTTGCTCCCTCTATCCTCAAAACATTTCTCATAATCATACTTTTTATTAATATAAGTCTAGAATTGCGAGGCTATGCGATTCTAGACTTATTACCCTGGGAAAGCAGCTCTTAGGTTTCCATCACACTGCCTCCGGTTTCCGCACTACCGGACGGAGATGCGGCGTGATTTGTCATACACTGCGGGTTTTGTATGCACATCAAGATTCTACAGCCATAGTTAAGAAGCGCACTACCACAAACCGGAGCGGTGTGCGGTGCAGTGTGGGAACCGCCTTACCCCCGGGAACTCTTTAACCACGCGGGCTAAGTCGCGAGTGGAAATCTAATAAATATGCAACTACTCACCGGGTTTTTGGGAAACTCATCGAGTCTCTCGACGATCGCTTTCCCTTTCTTCGGCCTCATAAGCAGGTACAGTTTTCCTACATCGGGTATAGTTCTCAATATCTTCTCAATCAGACACAAGCCGACAAAACCAGTCCCTCCAGTGATGAAAAAGCTCTTCCCGGAGTAGAAGCCACGCACTTGCGAGTCGTCACCCATTTTTTTCAGTTATAAATCTGTGAAAATTGATGAAACCACTAATTAGAACAAGCCGAAACAGCAAAAAACTTTTTGTTTGATTTCATTTGATCACAAATTGATTGACTTTGACTTGACGTCAGTGACGTACCGTACGTAACAACGTACCGTTAGACTATCGATAGTTGTCAGTGTCAGTCAGTTGAGTTGAGATCATGAAGCTCGACTTAATACTGAGGTAACTGGAGAGTGTAGTACGAACAATTTTTTGTCTACCACAAATTACACAGTGGCTGTCTTCCGTCTCACCTACACTTTAAAAAAATACGTATGGTCATATGAGACAGCTTACAGCCACTACCTGCCACTACATACATAAATGTCAAATTTGCTGGCGACACTTTTTTATTCAGGGTGAGAGCTCCAGTTACCTCAGAGTATTAAGTCAAACTTCATGGTTGAGATTGAGACGGCCGCGGCCGGCAGGCAAAAGCATCGATAGCAATAACAGACTGTAGCAACAGTCTGTCTAGCTAGATAGACATGGATATAGGTGGTAGCGTGGTAGGTATTCCACTTATCAAAGATCTTTGTCCAATCCAATATGCATTTGATAAAAAAATATCAATGAAACCTTTCATGAATTCGTCCTCGTTCAATTTCTTTGATCAAATTTTTGATAAGTGGAATACCACCCTAACGACTGCGTTGACATGACACTATCGATTGCAACGATAGCTCCGTTAGTTTTTAAATAATAATACTTTCGATTCGATACACAGCAAAAGTATCAATAGTCAAGGGTCAAAGTTCAATATTCAATATAGAATGCACTATCGATAGTTTCGATACCTAGGTATTGCTGCTGAATATAACATGCAATAAATAATAGTTTTGTAATAATTTTGTCCTATCAATCAATAGTGACCTTTCCCCCAATAGTAATGCTTAGCTCCCTTCGACCTCCATTTACACATTGCACCTTTGCAATACTACGTCACAACTCTGACTGTTTTCCTACTCCTATACCATACCAAAATACCTTTTAGCCGGTAGCCCCCCGAGAAAAGCTCACACTCTAAAATCCTTTGTCGATAGTAATGATAGTACCTACTTTTGCTAAATTGAGTTTCAATACAATCATTATTATTTCAGTATATTATATACTATTTTACCAAATTGAGCTACATACAATCGAGGTTTTCCTATTGATTTTATCGAGATCAACCTATCGATAGTTCTGCAACACTAACGTAATCATTTGACGTTGACAGTGTAGTAAAAAAGTTCGTCCTTTTGGACAGGCGAAGACATTAAGCCATACTGCCAATTCTTGAGTATCATGTATGTTTTATTATAGTTTCTTATGTTTAGGTGTGTTACATTCCAATGCTTCTTGGAGTATTTGGCGTCAAGTATGTCGAGTTGGTCTTCTTGGTAATTCTTGCTGAGGTAGTCACCACTACAATGACTACAAATGACTTTTTGCCGTTTTTTCTCGATCTTAAATATAGTGTATGTTGTACTTATAGCTTATACTGTACGCTATAAATAGTGTCTAATCTATACTAATATTATAAAGAGGAAAGATTTGATTGTTTGTTTGTTTGCATCGAATAGGCTCCAAAACTACTGGACCGATTTAGAAAATTCTTTGACCATTAGAAAGCTACATTCTTCCCGAGTGACATAGGCTATATTTTATCTCGATATTCCCACGGGAACGGGTACCACGCGGGTGAAACCGCGAGGATTCGCTAGTGTTGTAGTAGGTATAGATAATGGTACGGAACCCTTCGTGCGCGAGTCCGACTCGCACTTGGCCGGTTTTTTATGTACGTTTCGCTAAATGATCTCATTATCACATTCAACAAGTGAAACAATTAAAAATTATGTGACGTTCCGTTCATTGCAGTAACGTACCACATTCAAGTTCAGCGCCATCTATCCAGCAACTAGGGAAGAATAAAAAAAAATACCTTGTCCCTACTTTTTGTACACGTATTGTACGATAAAAACGCAATGGGCACAGAATAAAGTATGGTATAAAATGAGATCTTTCCACATCATACCAAGGGAGAGAGAAAGAGAGAGATAGGTAGGTACCTACATAATATCATGAGACATAAATCGCGTTCCGACCTTTTATATCAAGATGGAAACGGTAGGTTGTAGTAGGTAATTAAGTAATTTTATTCTGTGCCTTGGCCATTGGCACTTGGTCATTAAATTACGAAACAAGTGTATACTTGGCTTACGTATCTATTAATAGATGTAGTCATCCACACATTAGGAAGGTAGTACCATGTAGTACTCTCAATAACAGATGTAGTACGAAAACCACTCTTATGACTTGATGAATATAAGGTCGTGTTATTGGTCAATATGTAAATCTTGATGGATTTTGTTGACTGTACCTATTCATACATGAAAGAATTGCATTATCAAGGTTTTTTATGACGGCAAGTCGTGTAGGTAATAACGTTTTGTTCTGATGCTGTAGGAAGTACATAGGTATAATAAAATAGATGATTTTCTTAAATCAAAGCATCCAATATAAAAAAAAAAAAATTAATGTTTCAAACTTGAAAAAACATAGGAATGAAACGCACTAGCTCATAATTATAATTATGGCGTTTTAACAAATGAGTCGGGTTTCCTATTTGAGGTCAAACACATGCAACGCATTATGTTTTATCCCATCGATTTCGATGCATCGACACTAAGTTTTTTAACGTGACTGCGGTAAACCTTGTTGTGTCGACAAAGTGCAAACCCTACAGCGATAAATGATAAATTCATTAGTACGAACGAACTTTGAAGAGCTCGAAAATTGGCAAAACGTCGGTAAATATAAAAAAAAAACAGAAAGGGTAAATAGGATCATGCTAAAAGCACCTACGTATAAGTAAAATATTTTTTAATGAAAATTGGTTGTATTTACACGTTGTATCGTAGTCATAAATCGTTACGTTACTCCAAAAAAGCCCCCAGTACAGGTTGGCCGACCATGATCGGCGACCATGACCAATACATCGTACATGACCAATACATTTTGACGACCGCTTTGGCGCAGGGTAATCTACCTGCCTTCTGCGCCAGAGGTCTCGGGTTCGATTCCCGAACAAGACAAATATTTGTCTTGGTCTGGGTGTTTTCTATGTAAGTATATTAAGTATGTTTTTACAAACAAAAAGTATTTAAGTATATATTTATCCGTTATCAAGTTCACGTAGACACAGTTTCTTAAGAAATTAACTACGGGGTTAGATAATTGGTGTGATTGTAAGAAAATATTTATTTATTTATTATTTATTTATTTATTGACACTTTTGAACGAACAAGTTTAAAAAGGTTCTTTCAAAAGTGTCAATGTACGATGTATTGGTCATGGTCGTCGACCATGGTCGGCCAACCTGTACTGGGGTCTTTAGACTCTAAGCTCACCCCTGATTCACAAACCGTAGGAAACGGAATAGGATTTGAATTCTGTGCTATTGTCTTTGTGAATTCTATAGTGACATAGTATTATATGATCTGAGATAGTGACTGACAGAGACAGTGCAAACATTCCGCTGTCGGGAGAGTTTCCGATGGTTTGTGAATGCCGTGGCCGGTATTTTCTATACTTTACGGAACTTACATTATACTACGATTGTTATCCGACAGTAGGATACTGGTATATCGACCTTATAATGCCAAGCCCAAAGTGGTGCCGTGACCAGGATTCCGTCATTAAATGTATCAATTACTATTGATACAACGGGATCTTTCCTTTTACATAATAACTAAAGACTTTCGGGTATGTAATGAAACGATCACTGCCAAGCCTAAAGTTGATGGTTAATCTTGGAATTCTTTTACTTGACAAGATAAAGTAGACATGCCGAACTAAAAATCCTAAAACAACGCAAAACCACTGGACGACAATAAAACACTAATTAACTACAAACCACAGTTGGTCTAGGATTAGGATAGGGATTCTGAAACTTATTGCGCAATGATAAAATTGTCCGTTGAAAATAATGTACCTACCTACAGTCAGGGTGCCTACCATCAACTCTTATTGCGGTTTTGTTTAGGACTTAAACTGATCTGCTTCGCTTATTCGTACCACGACAGCTTAATATCAATGACAGCGATTCAGTGATCATTCAATGACATTTCACAGCCGCTAAGCTGTCAGATCTCTTATTAGACTTATAACTCGGCCAAGCTGACATGACACCTGCAGGTTATACCCGTCCCTCTCACTCTCCGGGCATGACAGAATCGAGTGAAAGAGACGGGTAGAAGAAATAAGGACACAAATCGTTCGGTCATTCACATTTAGCAATTCATTTGCGATCCAGTTTTCAGAAGGTCGTAGTACGAAATAAAGCAATTCATTTTAGGAACCTATTCTGCATCGCGCTATTTTTGAATCGCTGTCTTAAAGTTGATGGTAGGCACCCAGGTAGGTACAAATTCGTTGAAACACCTGTTACTTATTTTCGTTTTTCATTCACTTTTACTTTTACATTGTTGAATTTGGTTGCTTCATCCAAATTGAAAGGCAGAAGTGAACCGACCGTGTAAAAGGACCACCACTGTAAAATATCCAAATCGCGAAATTCGTGTTATAGCTCCGATGAAAAGAGCTACGGAGTTTACGTTTACGACTCAGTGGTTAGAGGATTCACCCGGACAGTGAAAGGTCGAGTCCCATCGGAGCTAGTTGTGAGACGGGTAATTTTTTTTAATAAGTAGTTAGGTACCTCATTTTCAATAATAAAAATTGCATTGTGAACGCATAAAAGAAAAAATAATTCACCATAAATGCGTTATCTACAGCAACACCACTGAACTCTTCCGCAGGCATAACGAACGTACAACCTTGACTTGTGGAATGCCAATCAAATCTTCAAATAAAACCTTGTGACGTAGCACGTTAACATTAAACACCAAACATGCACTTTGAACTTGTTTAATTTAAGCCTGGTGTAACGACGCGGTTTCGCTGTGTTAATATAGGTATTTAATGACAATATTGTGACTAGGGTTGCCACTGCCACCTGTACTATATTTTAAAAGGTCCTTCTTAAATAGTACACATAATTCTAAGGGGTCAATTTACTCATGCATACAAACAACTTTTACTATGGTACCAACATTGAAATCGCGAAAAAAATATCAGCTGTGTGGGGCTTCTCCCACATATTTTATTTATATTATATATTGATTTTACAAACAATAAAATACTATATAATATACAACTTATATATCTTACATTTACATATATTTATATACAGTAAAATATTATACACAACAAATAGTATAAAATAATTAACATTTCAAATAAACCTTTTATTTATTTACATTATTATTAAGTAATATTTACATTTATTTTATTTATTGCTTTTAACTTTATAAGTCTCGTCCGGCAAAATCCTGTGCCGGCTGGTTGCCGTCCGAACGCAATGGACTCGCGCACCTAGCCGACCGGTCTATTGTTCTCCGGACGATTCGAGAAACGGGTCGGCGCACGCGCAGGCTGCGTGCCGCGGGGGCGCCAGTCAGTTCCTATGCTTGACGCCATACGCACGTTCGCTTTGCTCCCGCGCTAATACTAGACGCTTTGTTTATGTGCTTTCACTTCGCCTGTTTTCCTTATCTACTATCTGTGCTTCATCTTCTTCTGTGCCGTAATCTCACTGTTTGCTCTGTACTGTACTCCTTCTTTCAATGTGATGTGCTTATTGTGATAAGTGTAGTAAATGTTGTGACACTCAGTGCCGGATTTTATTTCGCCGTCATCACTACAGCTAAGTACTAGCATAAGACATTTATTTACTCCACGCACACATCACGTCGCCAAATTGGTGACCCCATCCGAACACTATAATGAGCGATAGCAGTGATACGGCCAGGTCGCAAGTCGGCGCGAATGAGAACGTCACTCGCCGTGCAAAAAAATCGGTGCGCGTTTCCACTGCATCGTCCGATTTTCGGCCGAACAATTTAAAGGTGCCGTCATTTTCACCGGACGACCCAGAGATTTGGTTTGCGCTTTTAGAAGGCCAGTTTGAAGCGTATGGCTTACAAGATGATTCAGCCAAATTCACCAGCGTCATCACCAACCTGGACATGATCCATGCCAAGGCCGTAAAGGATGTTATTGTTAATCCGCCGCCTCGCAACAAGTACGAGACTATAAAATGCGAGTTGATTAAGCGACTCACCGCCTCGCATGAGAAGAAAGTCAGGCAGCTACTCACCCACGAGGAGCTTGGAGACCGGAAGGCGTCGCAGTTTCTTCGGCACCTGCAAGACCTGGCTGGATTGAACGTGCCCGAGGAATTCATCAAGTCCATCTGGACCAGTCGCCTTCCTCAGAACATCCAGACGGTGCTCGCGTCTCAGCCCTCGCATTCCCTGCAGCAGCTCGCCGACCTGGCGGATCGGATCCAGGAGATCACCGCACCTGGACAAGTGGCGGAAACGACGTCCTACTCAGCATCTCGCAGCAGCAGCATCGCGGGCGAGATCAATGAGCTTCGCCAGATGGTCATGCGCCTCGAGGCCAAGCTAGACCAGCACTCTCGACCTTCGCGCAGCCCAGACCGCTCCAGACCTCACCAGCGTCGTAACTCTTCGCGTTCACGGTCACGTTCAGCATCAAGCTACCGGCGGTACCCGACCTGCTGGTACCACTACAAGTTCGGCTCCAATGCGAAGAGCTGCGTGAAGCCGTGTGACTATGGGAAGTCGACGTCTTCGGGAAATGCCACAGGCAGTCGGTAATGGCGACAGACGACTGCCTCTCCTCTCCAGGTCGCCTCTTCGTCACCGACCGCGTCACGAAGACACAGTTTCTGGTCGACACTGGTAGCGACCTCTGTGTCTTCCCTCGCAGCCAGCTACGAGAGCGCCGTGCACCAACGAGCTACCAGCTTGCCGCAGCCAACGGGTCTGCGATCTCTACCTACGGGTTTGTGCATTTCAGCCTGGACTTGGGTCTACGCCGTACGTATCCGTGGCGTTTTATAGTGGCGGATGTGACTAAGCCCATCATTGGGGTAGACTTTTTGTGTAGTTATAATTTAATCGTAGACTGTAAGAACAAGAAGTTAACCGATAATACCACAACTGTTTCTACTCCAGCTTCCCTGGTTTTTAATTGTAAGAATGTTCTTTCTGTAAAGGTGCTGGCTGGCGAATCACATTACCATAAATTACTGTCGCGTGAGTTTCCGGAAATTACGCGACCAGCTGGTACACAACGGGTAACGCCACACAACACTCTTCACCACATTCGCACAACACCAGGTCCTCCAGTCTCATCCGCACCTCGACGTTTGGCCCCTGACAAACTCAAAATTGCGAAGGCTGAGTTCGATGCCATGTTAGCCAATGGCACAGCTAGGCCTTCTGAGAGCTCGTGGTCGTCCCCACTACACCTGGCCGCTAAGAAGGACAACGGCTGGCGCCCCTGCGGCGACTACCGACAGCTCAACGCCCGGACCGTGCCAGACAGGTACCCCATACGTCATATTCATGACTTTACTCACAGCATCTCTGGTTGCCAGGTCTTCAGCACAGTAGACCTGGAAAAAGCATACAACCAGATCCCTGTCTGCGCGGAGGACATACCGAAGACTGCCATCACCACCCCCTTCGGTATGTTCGAATTTCCGTATATGACGTTTGGTTTGCGCAACGCAGGCCAAACGTTCCAACGTTTTATCGATGAGGTGACGCGTGGGCTCGATTTTACATATTCGTACATCGACGATATCCTGATCTTCAGCAAGGACCACCAGCAGCACGAAGACCACCTCAGACAACTCTTCACTCGGCTACGAGACTATGGCTTGGTCATAAACGTGTCCAAATGTGTTTTCGGGGCTCCCGAGGTAACTTTTCTTGGTTACCGTATCTCGGAGAGCGGAACCAAACCATTGGACGAAAAGGTCCAAGCCATCAGCGAATTCCCCCCACCTACGAACGTGAGGTCGCTGAGGCGATTTTTAGGTATGGCCAACTTTTATAGGCGATTCTTGCCCAAAGCCGCCTTAACCCAAGCGCCTCTAAACGCCTTGCTCATGGGGACAGTGAAAGGGTCCACACCCATAACCCTGGCTGGCGATGCTCTGAAGGCTTTCTCAGAGACCAAAGAAAGCCTCTCCAACGCAGCTCTTTTGGCACACCCAGATTGCCGAGCCAAGCTAGCGTTGGTCACAGACGCATCAGACCTGGCTCTTGGGGCAGTTCTCCAACAACTAAAGGACAACGTGTGGCAGCCCTTAGCGTTTTTCTCCAGGAAGCTGAGCCCATCCCAGCAGAAGTACTCACCGTACGATCGTGAGCTTCTTGCGATCTACGAGGCCATCAAATATTTCAGACACATGCTCGAGGCGAGGCATTTTACCATCTACACCGACCACAAGCCGATCAGTTTTGCCTTCCGCGAACAGAAGCATAACTGTTCGCCTCGACAGTTCCGGCATCTTGATTACATATCTCAGTTCACGACCGATATAAGGCATATTTCCGGCAAGAACAATGTCGTTGCCGACACCTTGTCTCGCGTCGACGAACTGAGCACTCCAGTTTGCCTCACCAGCCTCGCCCAAGCTCAAGAAACTGACGCTGAACTGGCTCAGTTTCTCTCTGATGGCACATCCCTCCGTCTTAAACAGATGGACTTCCCTGGAAGTCGGACCCCCCTGTACTGCGACGTCAGCACACCGACCCCCAGGCCTTTCGTCACTAAGGATTTCCGCAGGCAGGTATTCCAGAGTCTGCATTCACTCAGCCACCCCGGTGCCACAGCCACCGCACAACTCGTTGCTGAACGGTTTGTTTGGCCCGGAGTGAGAAAAGACTGCCGCGAATGGACCCGGTCATGTTTATCGTGCCAACGTGCTAAGGTGAGTCGACACGTATCCGCGCCTTTGGGTACTTTCGACCTGCCCCGTGCACGATTTAAATACGTGCACATCGACCTCATTGGTCCCTTGCCAGTTTGCCAAGGCTATAAATACTGCCTTACAGCCATTGACCGCTTCACGCGTTGGCCCGAGGTCATGCCCCTGCGCGACATAACCGCAGAGACCGTCGCAAAGGCATTAATTGCTGGCTGGATTTCACGTTTTGGTTGCCCAACAGATATTGTGACAGATCGCGGGGCTCAGTTCGAGTCCGCACTGTTCCAATATCTAGGAAAAACCATCGGCTTCCACCACAGACGCACTACAGCCTACCATCCAGCGTGTAATGGCCTTGTTGAGCGCTTTCATCGACAGCTCAAGGCTTCCATCACCTGCCACGCTCAACAAAATTGGATTGAGGTGTTGCCATTTGTGCTGCTGGGCATTCGCAGCGCCTTTAAAGATGACCTGCAATCTTCCTCGGCTGAACTGCTGTATGGCGAGCCATTAAGGCTTCCCGGCGAGTTCTTCAGTCCGAGCACACCGGTCACCTCTGACATATCAGATTTCACGGCGCGCTTACGATCATTCGCTGAGACCCTTCAGCCTGTCCCCGCCGCGCGCCACAGCAAAAACAAAATTTTTGTCTTTAAGGAACTAGCTACCACCGAACACGTCTTTCTCCGTGAAGACGCTTCGCGTGCCACTTTCCAACCGGCTTACTCTGGTCCACATAAGGTACTAGATAGGGATGACAAGGTCTTCAAAATACTGTTGAAGGGTAAACCTGTCACAGTCAGCATTGACAGGCTGAAGCCAGCCTTCATTCTGACAGACGAGGAGGACTTACACCACACACTCACATACACACCTCCGTCCACCACTGATACACCTTCTCACACAGACATACACACACCTACACCACTTCAACCCCATAAAATTACTCGATCCGGGAGACACGTTCGATTCCCAGATTATTATCGACCCTAACCAGGTCTCTGGGGGGGAGTGATGTGGGGCTTCTCCCACATATTTTATTTATATTATATATTGATTTTACAAACAATAAAATACTATATAATATACAACTTATATATCTTACATTTACATATATTTATATACAGTAAAATATTATACACAACAAATAGTATAAAATAATTAACATTTCAAATAAACCTTTTATTTATTTACATTATTATTAAGTAATATTTACATTTATTTTATTTATTGCTTTTAACTTTATAAGTCTCGTCCGGCAAAATCCTGTGCCGGCTGGTTGCCGTCCGAACGCAATGGACTCGCGCACCTAGCCGACCGGTCTATTGTTCTCCGGACGATTCGAGAAACGGGTCGGCGCACGCGCAGGCTGCGTGCCGCGGGGGCGCCAGTCAGTTCCTATGCTTGACGCCATACGCACGTTCGCTTTGCTCCCGCGCTAATACTAGACGCTTTGTTTATGTGCTTTCACTTCGCCTGTTTTCCTTATCTACTATCTGTGCTTCATCTTCTTCTGTGCCGTAATCTCACTGTTTGCTCTGTACTGTACTCCTTCTTTCAATGTGATGTGCTTATTGTGATAAGTGTAGTAAATGTTGTGACACTCAGTGCCGGATTTTATTTCGCCGTCATCACTACAGCTAAGTACTAGCATAAGACATTTATTTACTCCACGCACACATCACGTCGCTAAAGCTGTTCCATACATTTTGATCTATTCGATTTAAAATTTTCAATGGAACAGCTGTTTTTTTTCGCGTTTTCAATGTTGGTACTATAGTAAAAGTTGTTTGTATGCGTGAGTACATTGACCCCTTAAAATTATGTGCACTATTTAAGAAGGACCTTTTATAAGTATCGTACTATATTTCAGTCAATTTTACTATATATTATAGAAAAATAATATAGTACGTAAAATACTATATTTAACCGCATGGCTAGAAATTAGCGCACCAATAGCTAGAATGGGGCGTTTCAATTTAGTATAATGGCAAGTGCCTACTCGTAAAAAAATAAGTAATGTGATAATAGTAGTTTATGTGACTGTCGCATAAGGAGGGGTATTAAAACACGAGTGGGAGTTTAAAAATCGAGCCTTGGCGAGTTTTTTAATAGTATTCCACGAGTGTTTTAATACCGAGTTATGTGCAGTCTCATACTACTACTCTCATACACATACTACATACTACTTTATCTACACTCATTACATTTATTATATATTTCAAAAATAAAGCAAATCAATATTAATTATAAAATGTGAATTGGTGCCAAACCCCACTCATAGGAGTCTATACGGTCTATTCCTTCTAAATTCAAAATTCTAATTTTAAAAACGTTTCTGATTGTTGCCGGCTAAAGAAGAGCTTGAAAAAGTTGAAAGTCAGGGCCGGTAAATCCTACGGTTGCCATGGAGACTGTAAATTTAAGAAATATAAGTGTTTTATAATGAGTGACAGCTGTATCCGGGTGTTGCATAATGGTCATTATGAAACACCCGGATACAGCAGCTTTATTTTTTTCATCCCATCGATTCGTAAAGCGATGGTTGTTTATCTAATAACAGGGTCCAAAACGATTCATTGTTTACCTGTTATGACAAGAGGGTATAAATGAGATTTGAATTTTGAACAGCTTCATAACAGGGTCCAAAACGATGAGATTTGAATTTAGAACATAATTAAAGAAGCATTGGTTGGAGTGTAGCAAAGGGTGTGCAGTACTTAAAAAAAAACAACTGATTTTGTATCGGGCCGGGACTTTTTTCGGGACCGAGAAATTTTCAAAAACGGAATTTTATAAAATTGAGAATATCTCGTAAACGGTGAGTCGTAGCTAAAATCTAACAAAATTTTCAACCCCCCTACGGCAACCCCGGAGATCCTACTAATCCTACTAATATTATAAATGTGAAAGTTTAGATGTTTAGATGTTTGGATGTTTGTTACTCAATCACGCCACAACGCCTGAACGGATTGGGCTGAAATTTTTGTAGCCTGGAGAGGAACATAGGCTACTTTTTATCCCGGAAAAATATCACATTCCCGCGGGATAACGTCGTGTATTCCACGCGAGCGAAGCCGCGGGCGGAAAGCTAGTATTATAAATGTGAAAGTTTAGATGTTTGGATGTTTGTATGTTTGTTACTCAATCACGCCAAAACGGCTGAACGGATTTGGCTGAAATTTGGGACACTGATACTTTGTAGCCTGGAGAGGAAATTAGGCTACTTTTTATCCCGGAAAAATGTCAAATTCCCGCGGGATAAAGTCGTGTAGTCCACGCGGGCGAAGCCGCGGGCGGAAAGCTAGTACTTAAGGATTCTGATGGACATATATTTTTTTTATTTAAATTTTTTTCTATTTCAAAACTTATTTTTTTTTCTTGCCCGTCTAGCGCTATGATGTATCCGAACGACAAAGAAAGGTAGGTAGTTTGAGTTGCCTTTACTGCTTTTCTTATAGAGGGGGATGAAAAGCAGAGTGTATCACTAAGCCGCAAAATTATTTTCACCTCGGGCGGCGTATATTGAATCCCTCGCTGCGTTCAGGATTCTACTTTAGAATCCCTCGCTGCGCTCGAGATTCTACTCTAGAATCCTTCACTGCGCTCTGGATTCAAAATAGCGCCCTCGCCGTAAATATATTATTTTGCTCCCTTGTAATACAATCTACTATTAAAGTTGACTATGGCATAAAGTGTATCAGTATACGTTCAGGCATGAGTTCATAATTCAAAAATTATAACATAAGTGTAGATAAAAAATATTTTCAAATATTTCCCTTCGAAGTACTTAGCCTTTTTGCCTTTCCTTCGTAGTTAGTTGGGTTGGGATAGGGTGGAAAATCGTTATTGCCTTAATGATCAAGAATAAATGTGTACTTACTATTTTTTTCCCTAAATGTCCCAAAAGTAGGTACTATATTTTTTGCCATTTTTTGGAGGAAGTACTATATTTTTTCAATAAAAAGGTGGCAACCCTAATTATGACTATGACATGACTATTATTTAATTAGGTTTAGCGTTGTTTTTTGCCTAATAAAGAGATTCTATACCGCGCTTACACTTTGCTTATACTTTATCAAATCCAATATCTCCTCCAACTCACAATCAACCGAATTTTATGTTTTTTTGTGTAGGTACCTAGGTGGATAAGACATGCTCACTATATTTGGTAGGGCTGTGAATAGGTATTTTTAACTGACTTCAAAAAAAAAGTTATCAGTTTGATTGTGGGTGCCTACCATCAACTTTAAGACAGCGATTCAAAAATAGCGCGATGCAGAATAGGTTCCTAAAATGGATTGTTTTTATTCGTACCTTCTAAAAACTGGATCGCAAATGAATTGCTAAATGTGAATGTCTGAACGATTTGTGTCCTTATTTCTTCTACCCGTCTCTTTCACTCGATTCTGTCATGCCCGGAGAGTGAAAGGGACGGGTATAACCTGCAGGTGTCATGTTAGCTTGGCCGAGTTAAAGTCAAATAAGAGTTGATGACAGCTCAGCGGCTGCGACATGTCATTGAATGATACCTGAATCTAACCTGAATCGCTGTCATTGATATTAAGCTGTCGTTGTACGAATAAGCGAAGCCACATAGCAGCCATCTCTATCGTCTTCTACAAGCTATGCGCATAAAGTTGGCAACGTAGTTTTAAGTGAACCGATTTGACATCATCGTTTGCACCGTTTGACATGTAAACAGCGAGTAAACCTCGAGTACTGAATCCTATGGAGATGGCATATCTTCTATACCTACATCTATACAAATAAATAAAATTGGAGTGTCTGTTTGTAACATTAAATTACCGCTTTTTACTACGTGCATATGATTAAATATACGGTACATAATATACCAAAATGACATGGTTTACAATTTTTGTCTGTCTTTCTGTTTGTTCCGGCTAATCTGAAACGGCTGGACCGATTAATACGACAATTAGAAGAAGTTTAAAATTTAATTCCAAGATTTTCTTACATTGTCACTTAGTTACACCTCATTTTTTCGTAGGTATGCCACCTCCATAGGATTTAGTACTCAGAGGAGTAAACCGGTTCAGAGCAATGTTGCCGTTCCGTATCATAGCATGGCTTGTAGAAGACGATAGAGACGGCTGTGGCGAAGCAGATCAGGGGGGCAATTGCGTAAGCTAATCGTATTCATTTGACAGTTCATATCGTATTCAATCGGCTGCAATTTGTATGGAATGACATTTAATATGATACAATATGAACTGTCAAATGAATACGATTGACTTTACGCAATTCCATAGCAGTTTAGGTCCTAAACAAAACCGCAATAAGAGTTGATGGTAGGCACCCTGTATGTAAGTACCTATGTGATATTCTTGGAATTGGCTAATATTTGAGTAAAGCGGTCCATTTTGGCTTCCAAGCACGTGTGCTAAAAGTGTATGTACTTACTTAGGTAATGTCTGTTGTATATTTGTGTGTTTGTCCACGAATTTCTCGAAAACTTAATGTCATATCGAGATTATTCTTATTGACTTAAATTATGTGTATTCCAACATTTCCAACTTAGGGAAAAGTCCATGTTTAGGTAGTTTACAAAAATCCGTTTAAAAGTTTTTGAGATAAGTACCTATGGGTATCTTTAAGGTAGATATATTATGATCTAAATAAAAAAAGTAATTTAAAAAATTAAACCTCGAAAAGGTAGGTACTTACTTTTTTTAAAGTACTTTTTGAAGTCAGTTAATAATATTTTAAATTACCTATTTTTAATCTTAAAATTTCACGGGACTGAAGCCTGAAGAAGAAATTTTTTGTAAGTACAAATAGATAACATAAAAATATTGAAAAACCAAATGCTGAACAAAAATTTTACCTACGATTATGTGTTTAGCAACGACATGTTTATTTTGTAAATGACGTTACTTCTGTCTTCTGACAAAGCTAGAGTTTTTTTGCCCATTTTTCTTGTCAGTTAAGTTAAGAGATGTCCTTATCCTTAACGGGTAAAAAAATGTTGGACCATTAATTATTGTTTTTACTGCCACCTAACCTTTTTTGGTTTTTGTATGTAAAACTGAGTGGGTGTGTGGCCTATTTCATGCAGCCAACTGACGCTGACGGGCCGTTACCTACGTGTGGACTGATAGTCTGTAGGGCCCCTTAAAGTTTTAGTAGGTACTTACCTAGTTGTTGTAAGTGTCATCATTAAAATTTATTTTCGTTAGCTGGCATACTGATCCCCTGTAAGTATATAAAAAAAAACAAAATCTTTGGACCCAACTTCAATGAAATAATTAAGTAAGTACACAAATAGTAGATTGTTTAGCAAGGGATGTATGGCACCCATAACAGTCGAGTGTTTTGGCGCACGAACGAAGTGAGGGCGCCGATAGTTCGAGACTGTTATGGGTCCATACACCCGAAGTAAACACTCTACTTTTCATTTTGAATATGAGGAAAGTAAAAATAAACAGAAATAATCTAAAAAATATTTTTCCTATGGCCGAGGAATTTTCGAAAGACTATAAATTTTGTTTATTTTCTCTGTTTTAAGGAAGGCAAGGGAAACTAAGTCCTTTCAGTCGGGTCCTTTCAGTCGGGTCCTTTCAGTCGGGTCCTTTCAGTCGGGTCAAACACCAAACAAGAGTTTGGTGTTTGACCCGTACTCTATGCAATTCCATGAAATTAATAGCCTGATTTTTTATGTTACAAATAATTTATTTGGTTTAATCTGTTTCTAAAAACGCATTCTTTAAAATAAACAATGTTTTAGATATTAAAATAATAATTCTACGATATTAATTATTTTATATAGTAGCAAAACATGGCTGTATAGTCTTCTGTACCTTTGCCTGTATACCTTTGGTATATAAATGTCCAAAGAGATAAGACTCTACACACGTTCCTATCCGAACTATGACCCCTCCTATTCCTTTTTTAAATTTCATAACGGCCCTAGGGCTGCCACATACCACTTTCAACCCGTATTTTAGGCAAGTTAGGAGTTACTTTCAGAATATGAGACATGAAAAAATATTTTATTAGGAAAACTTTTAAAAGGTTTAAGTAAGTATACCCCGAAAGTGGTAGCTTAAATAGGTAATAAAAAATATTTAAAGTTTAAATATGCATAAATATACAAGACCAATATTTTATAAGTACTTTCCTACCTACCTACAATTATTTCAAGGTAATCAATATAAGGAACTTTTACTACAGGGTCGCAGCCATAAATATTATATTCCATACATAAGTACAATACCGACTCGACCAAAATGTACAGTACAACTGGAAGAGCAGTATAGTAAAAGTGGTTCTATATGAACACTTGTCTGGTGTGGACTGTCGATTGTGACCATTCGTCACCCCCGTGACGACTGGAAAGAGAATTCCCAGTTGTCACCCCGGGGGACAGTGTAAGGGCGTTTGTGCACTACACTGAATTTTACCGATCCGGCGATCCGGTTTTTTCCGGACCGATATGGCAGCAATGAAAAACATATGGGCGCTTGTGCACCACACTGAATTTTACCGTCCGTCATTTTACTTTTCCCCATTCCGGACCGTTTTTTTCCGTTCCGAGATGACGGCAATGAAAAACATATGTACGCTTGTGCACTACACTGAATTTTACCGTCCGGAAAAAAACGGATGGTTGTATTTTAATCATAAATCACTCTACATAGTATAAAACAAAGTCGCTTCCCGTCTGTCTGTCCCTATATATGCTTAAATCTTTAAAACTACGAAACGGATTTTCATGCGGTTTTCACTAACAGGTAGCGTGGTTCTTCAGAAAGATTTTAATATATAATTTATGAAAGTTTTATGTAAATTGGTAGAAATATAACGATAATTGTCGAAAGTGCCGGCAAACGGCAAGCCGCCCGGGAGTTTTCTGCAAAAACGCTGCCTAATCCTTTCAAGGTTTAAAAAAATAATGCATGTTGGGATATTCCTCTTCTATAGATCTACAAAAAAGTCCGCGATAGCATATGTCTATCTTTTAAGGATAGCATATTATAGCCATATTATCTCTTAAAAATGGTTACGAACAATGCGGTAATTTGGAAAGCTATTTAAACGGATACAGTATTAACCCTTATCAATCTAAATGCGTTAGTTGCTTTAAGCATTTCATGCACATTATTTTACTCTTTTACACCATATAATTTAAATGAATATCTTAGGAGTTATCGCAAATAAATTAACGCACGCCAAAATAAATTCAAGCGCCTTTCTCGATTGCCGACCGATTTGGCGCAGGAGTAGGCTACCCACCTTCTGCGCCAGTGGTCTCGGGTTCGATTCCCGAACAAGACAAATATTTGTGTGCATGAACATGTCTATTTGTCTTGGTCTGGGTGTTAACTATGTATAATATGTATGTATTTACAAACAAAAAGTATTTAAGTATATATTTATCCGTTATCAAGTTTTCCATGATACAGTTTCTCAATGAAATTAAAATGGGCTTAGATAATTGGTGTGAATGTAAGAATTTATTTATTTATTATTATTATTATTATTTTTTACCAATAACACGTTATATCTAGCACCAAAAATATGGATATTGAAATTTTTGTTTGTCTGTCTGTCTGTCTGTTGTCCGTGTTTCACGCAAAAACTACTAAGCGGATTTTGATGAAACTTTTTTGTTATATAGCTAGCTGTAGACATTCGATAGTAGTTAAAAAATAATTTTTCATCAAGCCTCAATTAATTGTGATTTCGGTAAAATGACCCTGTCAGGTAATTTCACTGATAAGAGGATGAACCCAAAATTCTTTCTGTCTTCTACGTCTTCGTACATAAAGCAATAAAGCAAGTAATTGCTGACGTTCCAAGGAACTCATTATTCCTCTCGTTTCAAACGCGTCCGTAGAGTGTAGTTTCAAAGAGATCACTGCGCTGCCCCAGCCAGTAAAAAACCGGACAAGTGCACAAGCCTATCATCCGTGTTTTTCATGCCACGCCGGTCCGTAAAAACACGGACCGCCGGATCGGTAAAATTCAGTTGTAGTGCACAAACGCCCTTAGAGGGGACTACTGGGTGGGTAGGTATAAGGTTCCCTTTAACCTTGTAGTGTAACGTTGTCGTTACAACCTCCTTTACATTATTGCCTTCTTTATGAAATACGAAACTATCTGTCTACGTTTGTTCTGAATAGCAATAATTTGAATATTACGTTCTTTGTCATGGAGAATTTTATTCGGTTTGACACAGAGTCTACCAAAAACTTTATGTAAATATAATCGAATCAGAAACGATATTACAAATGTGAACTTTGCAGTTTCCTGTTTATACTAAATAAAACCTGTATCTATATACAGGTTTTTACTCCTGTTTTAATATTTATTTTGATTTAAATATACGCTGACTGTGGAGCCAATCGTTTCATTTGCCACAGTAATATCTATTAATAATAATTAATAGCTGGGCCTACATCTATATCTATACAAATAAATAAAATTGGAGTGTCTGTTTGTAATATTAAAATAACCGCTTTTTACTATATGCATATGATTATATATACGGTACATATACCAAAATAACATTTTTTACAATTTTTGTCTGTCTGTCTGTCTGTTTGTTCCGGCTAATCTCTGAAACGGCTGGACCGGACCGGATTTTGACGGGACTTTCACTGGCAGGTAGCTGATGTAATAAGGAATAACTTAGGCTACTTTTTAGCCCGGAAAAATATTACATTCCCGCGGGATAACGTCGAGTAGTCCACGCGGGCGAAGCTGCGTGCGGCCGCTAGTAATATAATATAATCGAATACATTTGGGCCCACCATGTGGAGGTGAAGCTAGAAACACTTGACTAGCGCAGTGTGTTGACGCGCGGTACGACGACGCGTATTTGTTTCATTTATTATTGCATCCTATTGTATACAATTATTATGGGTGCTTCATAAATTGTTTAGTCACAAACAAGAGCCCTGTAAGGGCATGGCAAAATACTTAATTTCTTATTAAGTATAACATTATGCATACCTATACAAAAACTCTACATTTAAATTAATAATTGACCATTATTTACTTAAGTAATACTTTTAAATTAATAATAACATTACAAAATAATTTATTTTTTTCAATAAATTTTAATCATTTAAATTTAAATTAATTTAGTATGGTAATTAGGTAAGTAATTTAATTTAGTATGGTTAGAAACACACTTTATGCAGTGTGGCGCGACTCTGTCTCTGTCGTGTCCATACTAAGTGTATGAAACAGATATTCTGGCGACGTCGCGCCACACTACAGTGCCCGTAGTGTAAGTTTTTATGTCAAAAAACGCAAACTATTTCGAATGCGTATTAATGTCAATTTGTATGAAAACTGTATTAGCGCCTCTAGCGGCGAGTAGCGCGCTTATATAGTTTTCATACAAATTGACATTAATACGCATTCGAAATAGTTTGCGTTTGCTTGACATAAAAACTTACACTCGGGGTACAGAGCGTGTTTCCGACTTTTTAGACGCGTTTGGGTTCCCCCTGCATTCGGGGCCCGGGCGGTCCGCAACGCCCCCTTAGTCCGCCACTGTACCTAACCTGTCTACTCGTTCCTTTAAGGAGCCCACCTACAGATGATCAGTCGGCATGTTTGCAACGGCCTGTCAGTATCCTTAGTATGAGTTTGGCACACTGTATAGTATTCGTAATCGAAAACTATCGCTCTATCTCTTTCATGATAAAGATAAAGATAAAAATATTCTTTATTCACTTAGACATAATAAATATGTACTTATGAATCGTCAATATTTTCCTACCACCCATTCAAGACTTTTTAACTGACAAGAAGAATGGGCGCAAGAAACTTGCCAGCGTTTCTTAGTTAGGTAACGACATTTACAAAAAAAAACATATCGTTACTAATACAACAATTGCTTAGTATAAAAATACATCATATTAAACAGTGATTATGTTATGTGTTACATCATGACCATGCATTGCGGTCATTCAAATAATCGTCTACTTTATAGTATCCTTTGCTCATCAGCGACTCTTTAATGTAACATTTAAATTTATGCAATGGTAGTTCAATTATACGCTGTGGAACTTTATTAAAAAAGGCTATGCTTTTCCCCAGAAATGAGGCTCTGGATTTTTCTAGCCTAAACTTGGGAACGACAAGTTTATCTTTATTTCTTGTGTTAAAGCGATGAATATCGCTCTGCTTTACAAATGTATTATAATACTTTTTCACATAGATTATATTTTCATAGATGTATTGTCCTGCAACAGTTAAAATGTTTATTTCTTTAAATAGATCTCTTAAAGAATCTCTCGATCGGAGGTTGTAAATGGCGCGAATAGCCCTTTTTTGGAGCACGAATATACTGTGGATGTTAGCGGCTGAGCCCCACAACAAAAGGCCGTAGGACATAACACTATGAAAATAACTAAAATAGACTATTCTAGCCGTTTCAATATCGGTTAAGAGCCTTATTTTCTTAACTGCGAATGCGGCCGAACTGAGTCTACTCGCCAAGGCTTCGATATGAGGATCCCATTGTAGTCGCGAGTCTAATATAATACCTAGAAACTTTGTATTGTTAATGAATTCGACCATATCGCCGTCTAGTCTTATATGAAAATCAACTTGTCTTACATTAGGTAACGAAAATTTTAAACACTTAGTTTTCTTTGAGTTTAATGATAAATTATTACTATTAAACCAATGTGACACTTTTGAAAGAGCACTATTCACTTCGTCAGAACAGTCATCACCTCTATCTACTTTAAAGACTAGAGATGTATCATCGGCAAATTGTTCTTTGACTGCTTTACCAACATGAGCAGTTCATCCGAGTTTTCGTAAACGTTGAAAGTTAAAATCAACTCATATTAGGGGTACTGACGGCCGTTGCCGACAGGCGAACTGATCAATCTGTGGAGCGCAGAACAAGTTTTTTGCGTTGATAAGTCAACATTTTCAACTTATTATTGAAGTGCAACGGGTCACTTACCTTGAGCCAAATAAATAAAAAAAATATATTTAAACATACAAAATTGAATGTCAATGACATTAATCGCTTTTTAAAATAAACAAAGGCCAATAACAATGAACTAGTGATTAAAAAAACAACGGGTTGCACTCCGGGAGTGCCGACACTTTGCACAAAAAAAAAAGGTACCGTAAATGCATACAACATGAGACAGTTTTCAGCAGTAATTGATTATATCTTTTTTGATATTTGATACAATGCTATCAAAGTATAACATAAATTTGAGTCTATGGTTCAGGATGAAGAAGCACATCACACGCGTGGACAAAATAGTATGCTAGAGTTTTTTTTATTTTTTTTGTCGTTGTCTCAATTTACCTTCAATTGTTGCAATCATGAGACAGTATAACAAACTCATAGTATCTCATGTAACATTTCACTGCTTTTAACATGAGACACTAAAAATAACGAAATATTGAATTTCCACTAATAATTTTGTAAATATGTTGAATACAACTCGAGAAATTATAAAAAACAAATTTTCATCTGCAAAACCTGGTTTATAATTTTAAATGGTTAGAATATGTCAAATATAAACAAAATAAAATAAAATCAAAAATAAAATCGTTCAAAAATTGTCAAAAAACAAAAAAACTATTTTACATAAAATAGAGAATGCGGGTAACTTGAGACATGTCTCAAATTAACCACATGTTTTTGTGCTCTCATTCTCAGTTTTCTTAACAACTTAGTTTTTTTTTGAGATAATTACTTAAGATTTTTACGATATATTATTATGTGTTTGGCACTTAGCTGAATAATTGACTAGGTATATTCAACTCATATATTTCTACAAGAACACGGGTAATTTCTATAAGGTTTCGCTCCAGGAGCACTCCGTCTACCCGGACGCGTTGCCATATACTGTTAACCTTGAACAAAAAACAAACCTTGCTAAAATAATTATTACCTACACCCAGTAAAATAGGTATTTGAAGGTAATTTGAGACTTGCTGTTTATTTGAGACTATGCACCTAATTTGAGACGGAAAAAAAATACTTCTATCTGTAAGAAAATTTAATTTAAATATGGTAAAACTATGCCAAAAATGTCAAACATGCTCTCAAATTATCCTTGGTAAAGTGTCTCACAAGATGGGATTATTAAATCGATATGAATCATTGCAGTTTTTTACCAATAACCAGAGTTTTGAGGCATATGTAATTCAGAAATATATTGGAATAAAAATTCAGCGGCAATTTCTCAATAAATGCCACTTGCTGTGTCCAAGTTTCTTCTTGATAGCAAAATAACGTTCACACTTCACAACTTTGGAAAGAAACTGTCAGTATTGCTTTAGTAGTAATGATATCACATGCAATAATATATGCCGCGGAAGTTTTGTCTCAAATTATATTCAAGTCTCATGTTGTATGCATTGACGGTAAGTATTTGACAAAAAAAGAAAATAAAACCGCCTTCAAAAAAACCACATCAAAAAAGTAAGAAATAATCCCTCACCAAATAAATAACGTAAGTACTTTGAAGTCGGGCGTGAAACATGTACAATTTTTTTGTTGTTTTTGTTAAAACCCGCCCGACTTCAAAGTACTTACGTTATTTATTTGGTGAGGAATTATTTCTTCCTTTTTTGATGTGGTTTTTTTGAAGGCGGTTTTATTTTTATATAAAATAATTTTTATTTCACTCTTTTTAGGCATCGTGCAGGCAATTTACGTGTTTTCTGGTAAATAGGTATGTGATCAAACTGAAAAACTCCTTTTTCGAAGTCGGTTAAAATACCTTGAGGTATCCCCTTTTTATCAAAACAAGAATCATCTAAATCGGATTATAAACAAAGGAGTTATGCCTAAAGATACGTATTAAATTCACATTAAGTGATAACGAAAACGACAGTATTTTCAAGATTTCCTGAAAACTACTGAACGGATTTCAAAATTTCAAAAAATGAGACCAACTTGGAAACCAACCTGATGTAATAACGTTTGAACCATTTCAATCGGTTCAGCCGTCTTTGAGTAATCGGTGGACATACACAAAAAAAAAAAAAAAAAGAGAAAAAACATACATACAGACGAATAGAGAACCTCCTCCTTTTTGATTTAGAAGTCGGTTAAAAATACGGCCTGGATTTGAACCGAGGTCTTCTTCTGTCTTCAATGCCGCCCGTTTTTGAAACTGAGCCATTACAACTTTAGAAACGGTGGCGAAATTTGCCTTCGTACCGTAACTTGGTCCTACTTTGCTCCAAAATCTGCTCCAAACTTGGACTAATTAAAATTGCGTGAAAACGTTTTCATTTAAAATTGCTATTTAAATTTAGATTGTAAATTTAACACCTTGGCTACAGAATCTAAGTGATGAAACTACCATTTTGTAGCGTTTTATTATATATATAAAACAATGATTAAGGAGCAATGTTACCCGTGAAGTTGGGTAACTTTGCTCCTGAATTTTATTTGTACTGTAATTCGGTTGTTTTAGAAGTTGGAGCATAGTAAGAAGCTTAAAACTGTTACTATGCTCCAAACCAATTTATATATAAATATTTCAAATGACTAATAAAACCAAAAATATACAATTAATCATAAAAATCTCTTTATTTTACTCTAATCAGTCCTCATTAGATAACAATCAGCCTTTTATTCATTTTTACTTATAACTATAATAGGTATAATAGGTATATATAGGTATATGTTAGCAAGTTTGACAAACTACCATTAGAAAACAAAAATAAATCTTTTATGAAATCTTTTACAAAAATAAACATTGTATGAAGTGGCCCCTATAAATTTTTTGAGATCAGAACCCCCAAATCTGATCGAGTTCAGGGACCGAAAAAAAAATCACGGCGTCCCACTTTTTTAGGGGGATCAATACATCCCAGTATTTCCTCCCAGTCATAACGGATTTCATCTTTTGGTTTAGGCCATTTCCAAAATTTTATGGACCGTTTCATTGAGGATATATGTGGTCCTTGTTTTTCAATTTTGGTTATTACACCTGGAAATAGTTCGCCTTCATATCTAAATGCCACAAATTGACCTACTTCCTTGATAAGTGGCTTGAAATTTATATTTTTTTCAGGAGCAAAGTCACCCCGCCATGTGGAGCATAGTAGGACCGAGCATTAAGAAGAGGTTAAGTTTTGACATTAATAAACAAAACAGTGAAATATTATCGATTATGGTTATAGGATTAGCTGTACGACTACATTAAACCGTTCTTCCCTCGATTCCCTCGTTAAATTTTAAGATGCAGACGGCTTTTTCGAAGTATTTTTTTTTTGCTGTAGGCTACGTGATGAATCAATTACACCTGACAGTCGAAAAAAATGGCGGATTAAAAAAGTTCCTATTCAGTGTTGCCACTATAACTTTATTTTTACCGATTTCGTTCAGAAATGGACAGTTACATAGAATAAGTTTGGCACAGATAAGAAAAAATCTTTTTCCGCAATTGGAGCATAATTACCTAGGCAGGAGCAAAGTAGGACCAAGTTACGGTACTCTATGACATTGTAACAGTTTTTAGATCAGGTCACGTATCCTGACGTTTTTTACCCATCACAAAAAGTTAAATAGAGGTCAGTGCAAAAAGTGCACAAAACGCCGCTATACATAGAACGCGCAGTTGTCCCAAAAATAAAACAATCGGTAAACGCATAAGTATATGTATAAACAATACACCCGTAATTTTTAATTTAAGTACCTACCTACAACAAATATTATCAGGGAATGAAATTCCGTTAATACGAACAAGTATTAGGTACTACCACAGTATATACAAGGTAATTTTTTTATCATCCCAGATAATTTTCGAAAAGTCCAAAAATATTTAATCAAAATATTGTATGGACCACCAATTTTTTTCCCGATTTCTGTTTTGCTTCGATAATAAAAGTTGTTTGTTTTCATGAGTAGAAAAATCCCTAAAATTATCCGGGGTGATAAAAAAATTATCGGTAAGAATATACATATACAGGGCGTCCCAAAACTATGTCACATGGAGGGAAAGTAGATATACAGTTTTAGTGAAAGGAGACTTCATTTTTATTTTAAAAAGAAAACGAACTGCATTGAAAGGTTTTTTAAATAATAGTATGTCCAAACCGAGATTCGAACCCGCACCAACTTATTCAAACTTTTTTAAACCAATCGAAGTGGTGTTACATAACATATTATCGAACACTTATGTTAGTGAAATTAGGTAGAATTGCTCCAATCTTCATTCATTAGTAATACCTACATTGAAATGATAAAGTTTTGAGCAGGACAGTCACAGAAAAGGCTATTCATAAATAACGTTGCACAAACTTGTTATTCAAAATTAAATGTAAAATTTTGTAGTTTTCCTTTTACTAAAGATACTAAGTTACTTAGAGAAAATGCTTAGGTATAATTGAGCCTTTCGATCGGTACAATAAAATTAATGAAATATTTTTTTTTTACATTCAGCGGGTTCGATTCCCAGTTCAGACAGGTGATTATTCAAAATTGTTCGAATGCAGTTCGTTTTCTTTTTAAAATAAAAATGAAGTCTCCTTTCAGTATAATGTTATATCTTCAGTATTTAAGGTACTTTCCCTCCATATGGCATAGTTTTGGCACGCCCTGTCCTTGTATATGCTGTTTGTACTAGGAGCCACCCACGAAATCGGGAAAAAATAATTATTGTACCTAGCTAGCTGTTCTTCGATCAACGATACGACTAGAACGCCTCACAAACTAAAATAAAACTCAAATATGACACCGACTACCTAATTGTTTTGTTTTTTTTTTATATTAAACTGGGCAGGCGTTTGACCACCATCTTGTTTATTAACAGGATGTCTAAAGATGCTGCATGCTTGCCCAGGATATGCCTGCGTCCACTCTGGCCTTGAAGATACCAAGGTTGTAGTTATCGGGGGAACACAAATATAGTCCAGTCACGTAAGGAAAATAAAGGGGTCAACCTCGAAATGAGAGATAATAAGCTGTAAATTTGTGTACACCTTATATTTGGTGTTCTACAAGTTGTCTCAAAAGTCACATAAAATCTTGTCTGCGTCGTAAGTGTCGTAACGTAAGTAATCCAAGGTTAAAGGTCACAAAAATCTGTTTTTCGCGATTATCCTCGGTTTCTATAAAGCGCGTCACAAACGGTGAAGATGCTATAATATTTTATCTTAAGATATCGTAAGATAAAATATTATAGCATCTTAAACTATCACACACGGTTAAGATACGATATATTTTGGAATCTTTTCACTCTCTTGATATCCGTCCTAGGTAGCGGACGAATATTCTGTAAACCATCTTATACAGGGTGATCAAAAATGAGCAATTCGGATTTGCTATTAGACTTATTGGACAGTTCATCAGAAGATGATTCTGACCTGGAATTTGATATAAAAATTACTAAGCTAATTCGAACTCTTGATCAGTTTGGATAGATATTCATAGTATCATCATTAGGTAAGTACCTACTCCTTACGTTTGACGTTTCAAAGCGTCATTATTTCTAAGCAAACTTTTTGGTTTAACTAGGTGTAAACTTACTCTTCGTTTATTATGAATGTGTTACGGGACCCCCTCGTCGGCCAGCGGTACACTAGCCGGAACGTCGGAAGTCACCGCATAGTATTCAATTAGAAGATGTTGTAGAGAATAAAAGATTGTTTCAGCACTTGGAGAGTTGTTTTATCAAATATTGTAAATTAGAAATATGAAAGAATATGAAGAACAGGAACTGTTACTATAATTAATTAATTGGCTATTTAATAGTTATTACATTCCACTTATAAATTTTTGGTACGCTAGCTCGCACGCGAGCTCTGTTCAGCTTGATTGTTCTGGTAGGACTGAATCAAAATGCTGAATAGGGCACGTGGAGCGAAGAATTACGAAAGAACAGTGGTACAGCATAAAATTGATGGCCAGTACGTAAAACTATAAAACTTTCCAGCCACTATGGAGTTTCTAACCATCCATAATGACTGGAACGAAACGGCATCGTTACAAATGTTTTGATTTTTTCGTATTTATCCCAAAATGTTTTAAAAATAAATGTCCACCCGTGCGAAGCCGGGGCGGGCCGCTAGTTCTCTCTATTCCCAGCACCGAAAACGGGACAACCTGTATACACATCTTTTCGTATCCAAAATATATATTTCGTATGTTAAGATAGTATCTTAACATGCAAAATATATATTTCCGTATCTTAACATACGAAATATATATTTTGCGTATCGCCTAGCATCTTAAGATACTTAATATGAAAATATATGTTATCTTCGGCGTGTGTGATGGTCCATTGAGTTGTATGGCGAGCGATATTCTATGTTAAGATAAAATATTATAGTATCTTCACCGTCTGTGACGACCTTAACTCTAATGATGTTGACATTTAAGTATTAATTTAGTTAGAAATTTTGTTTTATACGCCCGGTACCGCTTTTTAGGTAGGTACCTACATAGAGGCCGAAGAGCCAAACTATAATAGGTCTAAATAACAAAAATTCAAATGATTTTGACATATTTCGCGACTCATTACCCCGGTTTAAAACTAAGGTGCTGGAATCATTTACCACATCGCGTAAGCTTTTGTCTGTGTTGTAATATTGTTGTAATATTTATTATTATTATTTTTAATTAATAATTTCTTTGCTTTTTATGTGTATTTTAAATTTTGTTTTGTTAGTACTTAATTTTTGCAATATGTTGTTTATACGTTTAATTTGTTTTTAGTTGTTAGTGACGTGTAATGTGTGAATGCTGTACACGCCTGTAATAAGTGTACACATCAGTGCCCGTAGTGTAAGTTTTTATGTCAAAAAACGCAAACTATTTCGATTCCGTATTTATGTCAATTTGTATGAAAACTGTATTAGCGCCTCTAGCGGCGAGTAGCGCGCTTATATAGTTTTCATACAAATTGACATTAATACGCATTCGAAATAGTTTGCGTTTGCTTGACATAAAAACTTACACTAGGGGTACAGTACCCCGAGTGTAAGTTTTTATGTCAAGCAAACGCAAACTATTTCGAGTACGTATTTATGTCAATTTGTATGAAAACTGCATAAGCGCGCTACTCGCCGCTAGAGGCGCTGATACAGTTTTCATACAAATTGACATAAATACGCACTCACGATAGTTTGCGTTTTTTGACATAAAAACTTACACTCGGGGTACTGTACCCCTAGTGTAAGTTTTTATGTCAAAAAACGCAAACTATCGTGAGTGCGTATTTATGTCAATTTGTATGAAAACTGTATCAGCGCCTCTAGCGGCGAGTAGCGCGCTTATGCAGTTTTCATACAAATTGACATAAATACGTACTCGAAATAGTTTGCGTTTGCTTGACATAAAAACTTACACTCGGGGTACAGATAAACTACCATAAGTGCAGTATTTGTCAATGTTTTAAGGCGATACTCGGAAAAATTATGCTAAAGCGAGATAGCAATGAGAAAACGACGCGCGCGGGAGCGAGACCGAATTTGCCGATTACGCAAAAAAAACACAAAATCACTTCGTATTCAAAAACTATAGCGATTTTTAAAAAATGCTTCTATACGATCCTAAATATTATTGGTGTCCACTAATTAAACCAATTTTCAATAGTATATGTATCCCCATTTAAGAATAATCTTGATATTTCTTATTTTTTAGAGGTATATAAAAAGTGTCGAGCCAAAATCATAAAATCGTGTTTCTGAAACTATACGATTCCAGATAAAGGTATGAAGAAATATATATCTTATTACCAGATTTATAACAACTCTAACCGTCCTATAGTTTTATATCAAAGAGTCCATACTTTTTCCGAGTAGCGCCTTAATGTGTTATGCTGTTGGTGTGTCTTTTAAATAAATGAAATGAAAAAGGTCTTATAATAAAACCGTGACGAAGCCAATTTTGTTCATTTAATTTTTTTTAATTGCTACACTACACTATTCTGAACCCAAAACAATAGTTTTTGGATTTTATGCTCTGTTTGTTTATTTGTTGAAGAGGTGAAACCCTAGTTTGACTAGACTAATAGGCAGGCAACGCTTTCCATTCCTTAGCGGTTAGGATAAGAAACAAATCTGCGAAGCGTTTAGTACGGACAGGTGAAGTGTCAACAACGTGGGTGATAAGCTAGCCTGCGTCTGGTTCCCCGATGGTGCAAAGGCGATGGGGGAACAAGGTCGTGCAGTTCTCTCGCACAGTCGAAGTAGCGGTCATAAACTTTATGATGTTTTTGCATTTACAAATTGACTATCTCTACCTACTAGTACTTCCCTTCATGTCTCATACCTACGACATCTCTGGGAGGCCCCTGTATATCCGTTTGTACTCGATTCTACTATCAGTCTCATCCATACTAATAAAAATGTGAGTGTGTTTGTTTGTCCGTCTTTCACGTAAAAACGGAGCAACGGATCGACGTGATTATTGGTATGGGGATAGTTAGGGATCTGGAGAGTGACATAGGCTACTTTTTATCCCGGAAAAGCATCATATTCCCGCGGGAATACGTCGTGTACAGACGCGGGCGAAGCCACGGAAGGCTAGTGTTTACATAACGTCTTCGGTTAACTTAAGACCATGACATAAGAGTAAAAGCAGGCCTATTTCACTCCCCGTATCGGCTCGAAAACGCGGCGGCAACGCCGGCGGTGTAAATCCATAGACATTAGGTCCGCAAAAGAGCTAGAATATATGCGATAGAAAAAGATGCAACGACAACGAGTGGCCGTTCGTAATTTGCCTGCGCCGTACAAGCTGCCTTCTACTTTATTGCGTTATAGTTAGAATTGCTATTTATTTAAATGACTTAGCGGAGTGAACTATCTGTTACATAGTAACTATTTTGTAATCTGTGGTAAAAGTGAAGGGTTACAATACAACTGAGTTATTTTTAAACCGACACAGTGGAAGATTTTCGTTACATCATAGTAATATTGTATCGTAGTAGTTTTTTTACCCTGTGGTAACGCGGCGCAGCGGTCAACGGTTTGCGATTGTGGCGGTTAAGCACATTTTGCTATGGTCGGTCACGCGATGGGTTGCCAAAAATTTATTATCTCGAGCTCCACCGTCCTTCGGAGGGCATCACGTCACGTTAAAAGCTATCGGTGCCGGATGTGTTTGCAGCCGTGAATTTCTAACCCACTAAAGGCCTGCGAATGGAATATAATACGTCGATATGGGCAGATGGAGGGTTAGCTGATTTGGGCAAATAGTTTTTCACGTGCATCTTCCCACTTACTACTTCCAGGGTTGCCAACCCTACCACAGATTACTAAATAGCTACTATGCAACAGATAGTTCACTCCGATAAGTCATTTAAATAAATAGCAACTATTTATTTTTTTATTTTTTTTAGTTAACTCTAATTATAACTTATAACGCAATAAAGTAGAATTCAGCTTGTACGGCGCAGGCAAATTACGAACGGCCTGTCGTTGTCGTTGCATCTCTTTCTATCGAATATATTCTAGCTCTTTTGCAGACTTAATTTCTATGGATTTACAACGCCGGCGTTGCCGCCGCGTTTTCGTGCCTGAGTCCTGATCCTACTATATAATATAGATCAATTATATAGGTAATATACTTATATATACTATATCTTGGGTGAAACCTGGAAGATTACTATACCTACACGGTAAAAAAAATTATAACCCCGGACAATTTTAGGGATGAATAATCCCTAAAATTATCCGGGGTGATAAAAAAAATAATGAAAACAAATAACTTTTATTATGGGACCAACACTGAAATAGCGAATAAAAAATCAGCTGTTCCATATACAAAAGTGCAAAAATATTTAATCAAAATGTATGGAACAGCTGATTTTCATTCGCGATTTCAGTTTTTGTCCCATAATAAAAGTTGTTAGATTTCATAAGTAAAATAAGCCCTGAAATTATCCGGGGTGATAAAAAATTACCGTGTATTTATTATGTTAAGTACCTACTTACTCTAGATATTTGCTGACAGTGTGCTCTATGCTTGACATCGGGGTCATTGCACCCATTGACACCATTGCATTCCGTAATGAGTAGGAAACACATTATACACTTGGCTAAGCCACAGAGTTGTAATTGCGACAGGAACTAGCAGTAGCATGGCGAAGGTACCTGTAGTCGATTGCGGAAATACAGTGGTAGAAATAGAAAGTTTTGTTATTCCTGAGTGACATCAGCGATATTTTATTAACTGTTAAGGCGAGGATTCCCGACCGAAATAGGCACGCTAACGCTTGCTCGGCCGCGCTCGATACACTTCACGCGGACGCAGCGGCAGCCGGCAGTGAACTGTGAACTCGCGAGCGCCCCGCGAATCAAAAGTCACTTAAAATTCAATTAAAAATTAACTAATTATAAAATTAAAATTATGACGGCCAGAATCCCTTGGCTAATCAAAGACAATCATTTTCGTATGTTTTTCATTAACTAAAACCAAGTACTGCAAGTAATTAAATGTCGCAACAAGAAATATCCTATATGGTTCACAGATCGTTTGCTTAAATTAGTTTCAGAGCGCAACACATTGAGATCCCGCAGCAAAAAATTTGCGAATCCGAGAGATCTCATAGAACTTAGACGTGCGAGCAAAAGAGTCGAGAAATTTATGAAAAAATGTTATAACGAGTATCTTCTTACAATTCAAAACGAAATTACTAAGAACCCTAAAAAGCTTTGGACTCACGTAAAAACTCTTCGTAATGGTAACTCTGAGATACCTAATCATTTGTATTTAGATTCCGAATGCGCTAGTTCTGGTGATGCAATCTGCAATCCTTTGCAAAGCAGTTCGCAGCCGTCTATTCTTTAGGCCAAACACCCACGGATGAGACTGTCGATTCTTGCGATATATACCCACAACTTTGCCTTAGTGGTACCGATATTACTGAACGCATGATCTCAAAAGTAATTTTAAAACTCGATGTAAGTAAAGGGGCAGGGCCGGATGGGATCCCTCCTTATTTTATTAAAAAAACTAGTAAAAATCTAACATTACCGTTAAAAATCATATTCTCGGAATCACTTAAAACATCTCTATTCCCAGAACTATTAAAGCAAGCTAATATTGTTCCTATTTATAAGAAAGGTGATTCAAATAACGTTAAAAACTACAGACAGGTGTCAATTCTGAACGTATTCAGTAAGATCTTTGAGAAATTAATTTGTCCCATATTGACCGCTCATTGGAAGTCTGTCGGGGACGAGAGTCAACATGGTTTTTGCAGGAAAAAAAGCACTGTAACTAATCTTACATCATACTTAAACAATATTAGTAAACATGTTGACTCTCGTACAGAGGTGGATTCAATTTATGCGGATTTCAGCAGCGCATTCGATAAAGTTGACCACAATATCTTAATTCGCAAACTTAGACGCTACGGTATTCATGGGCCACTTCTATTATGGTTTGAATCGTACTTAAAGCATCGGGCGTTAAAGGTTGTACTGAATGGTTACGAGTCCGGATCCTTTACTGCTGCCTCTGGGGTACCTCAGGGCTCAATTTTGGGACCTATGCTCTTTCTGATTTTCGTAAATGACATCTCTGATAAAATTCACTTTAGCAGTTGCTCAATGTTTGCAGATGATTTAAAATTGTGTAGACCTGTGAAAAATCAAGAAGATATAAAACTTTTGCAGAGGGATCTTGACTCAATACAAGAATGGTGTGATAATAACAACATGGTTCTGAACGCAAGCAAGTGTCAGTTTATTAAATTTACAAGAAATAAAAATGTTTTGCACTCTAAATATACAATTGGCTCCAAAGAACTCGCTAATGTCCATACTATTCGTGATCTTGGTGTCACTTTTGACGATAAACTGGCATTCGTTGATCACATCAATAAAATCTTGGCAAAGGCTTGGCAGATGCTAAATTTTGTGAAACGAATTTCCAAAAATTTTCACAATACCAAAGCAATTATCTGCCTGTACAATACACTGGTGCGCTCGGTATTAGAATATGGCTCATCTGTATGGAACCCACAATACCAAACTCACAAAGACAGGCTTGAGCGAGTGCAACGTAACTTTACCCGATTTTTAGCATATAAAACTCGTGGCTGTCCCTATCGTGCGAATTATGAAAAACGTCTCAAGCACTTTGGAATTGACACTTTGGAAAAACGTAGAAACATTTCTGACGTACTTTTATTGCATAAGCTTTTGAATGGGAACATTGATGCATCCGATATATTAGCTCAAATAAATTTCAAAGTTCCAAGGAGGATACCCCGTCACCCCATGCCAGAGACTTTTACCAAATCAGTATACCGTACAAAGCTGGTGGCACCATTGAATCGTCTTATGGAATCATGCAATAGGGTCTCGGATAGCATTGATATTTATTACCATTCTCATGGAACAGTGAAAAAAATGTTACGCGAAAAGCCAATATTATAGTGCTAATTTATTTCAATTTTCATTTTTCAATTTTATTTCAAATTTTATTATGAATTTTATCATCAATTTTACTATCAATTTTATTTTCAATTTATTTTTAGTATTTACATTGTTTCGATTATTTTCTTTTTTGTAATTTTAGTGTATTCTCTACTTAGGAACCCCTTTAAAAAATAAGTATTTAGGTATGTAAGGGCAGACTATTTGTACCATTTTTTATTATTTGAGTGTTGTATACACCTGT
The DNA here is from genome assembly GCA_949710035.1 of Crambus lathoniellus. Classification (NCBI taxonomy): domain Eukaryota; kingdom Metazoa; phylum Arthropoda; class Insecta; order Lepidoptera; family Crambidae; genus Crambus; species Crambus lathoniellus. The sequence continues at coordinate 9,580,825 of OX453324.1, read as the reverse complement.
AAAGACAATGCACGCGGTCCTATATTTATATCTGTATTATTATTTTTGTATTTATTGTGTTATTGTTGATGGTGTGTCAATTAAAATAACATAAAAAAAATAATAGGATATTTGGATTACGATTAGACGGATGTTTGGGATTTTATTTGACACAGTAAAATATCACCAATCGAAAAAAAAACGGCCGGAAGCACTAGATAAATAACTGTAAAATAACATATATTTTTCCATGTTTTAAGTACTTGTGATTTGCGAGTAATCCATAAATTTAAAATACCCTATTTTGGGGAATCGCAGCCTTAAGGCTCCCATACAAAACTGCGAATTCGCATCGCATCGCTAAAATGTGTGACGCGTGTCAAGTATTTGACAGGCAATATCTGTGTTACTATTAAGCTCTGGGTGCCTACCATCAACTCTTATTGCGGTTTTGTTTAGGGCCTAAACTGAACTGCTTCGCTTACAAAGAGCATGTAATCACTACGTTTATTCGCTTATTCGTACCACGACAGCTTAATATCAATGACAGCGATTCAGTGATCATCTTAATCATGAAGTTTGACTTAATACTCTGAGGTAACTGGAGCTCTCACCCTGAATAAAAAAGTGTCGCCAGCAAATTTGACATTTATGTATGTAGTGGCAGGTAGTGGCTGTCAGTTGTCTCATATGACCATACGTATTTTTTTAAAGTGTAGGTGAGACGGAAGACAGCCACTGTGTTATTTGTGGTATTCAAAAAATTGTTCGTACTGCACTCTCCAGTTACCTCAGTATTAAGTCGAGCTTCATGATCTTAATTCATTCAGTCATAACTTGGCCAAGCTAATATGACACCTGCTGGTTATACCCGTCCCTTTCACTCACCGGGCATGACAGAATCGAGTGAGAGACGGGTAGAAGAAATAAAGACACAAATCGTTCGGTCATTCACATTTAGCAATACATTTGCGATCCAGTTTTTAGAAGGTCATAGTACGAAAGATAGCAATTCATTTTAGGAACCTATTCTGCATCGCGCTATTTTTGAATCGCTGTCTTAAAGTTGATGGTAGGCACGAGTCACACCAACACATCAAAATATGACTATAAAAGTTACTGCATTTAATGCGCGTACTCGTGCAAGTAATAACAGTTTTTGTTTCATCGAAATCTGTCTAGGATTTCCAAAGTTACAGCGTTATAAAGTTTCACCAGCTTTTGTAAATTTGCTTTCCTTGCGCGCTATAGCGATGACGTCATGTCGCAGTGATATCTCCGATTGCGGCTGCTGCGGGTGATTTCCGTCCAACTGTACATACATAGAGTCCGTCCGTGCGCAATCTGCGTTTTTGGCGCTAGTTACAGTACATTTTCTTCGTTCTAAGTTTATGGTAAATTATTAGTATTCGATTTCGACAGCGCGCAGCCGCACTCTAAAACTGTCACCTACTGTCCATTTGACGGCTTCGTGTTATTGTTGATCGAAGTTTGACGGTTGCTATTTATATTGACAGAATACCGCCCGCCATTACGAAAGTTGATTTAATTTATTAATCACGAAAATACAACTTATGTATTTGGAGGTGTTTTTTCACATGGGCTCAATACAAAATTGATCATTGATCGACTATAAGAAAAAAAAAAAATTGATTGCGAAACCGTGAGAGCGCAACTCTCATAGCCAAAGGAGAAAATACGGAAGCGCCAACTCTCAATCGCGATGTGACGTCACACGTTAGTTCCATTGGCTCATGGCTCACCCGAATTTTTCACGGAGGCCGTATTTTAACGTTCAATATCTCAGTCATTTTTCAAGATAGGAAAAAAATAAAAACTTATTCTTTTTTCTCGAGTAACATATTTTTTAGATATGCTGATAACAAAAATCATTGGTGTGACTCATTGGCTCATCGCTCGTTCGATGAAACTGAAAAGGTACCTACTTATAGATACACACGCAGCAACTTTCATCGATGGCGACTAGCTGATGACTTATGATTAGGTAGTATCGATCATAAGTCGTCAGCGACAATAAATCGCTGCTAAATTGACGTCCACACATGATTTTGACATCGCCAGCGAGTCGCTATCGACCAAAAGTCGTTGCAGTGTGGAGCGACCATTATACAACTTGGTCATATATCTTATTCGATCGCGCGACCGTCAATTAGGGCGATAGGCTAGGCGGCAGTGGCGCTGCGGTGAATTTTAATTAATATTATAATTTCTAATACCTACACAATTTTAATTAAACTTTACATCGAATTTTAGGGCCCATGTTCTAGTATTTTTAGACGGTATCATTACATTCCCTCGTAGTCACTGCTAGAAGTAGATAGCAAATCAGCTAAAAGTGGCCGTTTTTGACAGTTTTGCTATCTACTTCTACGAATGACTATGATGAGGGAATGTAGCGAAACCTTTTAAAAATACTAGACTAGGTACCTATGGGCTAAAAAATCCATGTAAAGTTTTATTAAAATCCTTTTCTTTAGCTATCAACTTATTAAATAATAACCTCTGAGGGCGCCAATTTTGGCTATGCTGTACACGGGTAGAGTAAACGGTACAGTAGAGCGGTAGAGTACTAAACTAACTATACTAATGTAGTATTAATTTAGTAGTACCGCTCTACTCTACCCGTGTACTGCAGCCTTATGAGACACTCGAAAGATATCACTAGGTTTGATCGCCCGAACAGTTTCATCGGACGGACGGACTACTCCCACCCCCGAAACACAGTTATACCTACATAATTTTTGCATCCATCATTTTGCCACGTGAAATAAATAAAGATTTTTGAACGAGCTAATCTCAGAAACTACCTAGACCGAATTGAAAAAGTATTTTTGTGTTGGATAGGCAATTTATCGAGGAAGGCTATAGGCTATATACTTAACATCACGCTACGACCAACAGAAGTGGAGCATTAATGAAAAATGATGCAAAAACGGGAACATATTTATTTTTTAGTATGTTATGTAGGTTTTTTCCTCAAATTAACGCAGGTGAAACTGCGGAGCACAGCTAGTTCTAAAATAAAAGCCATATTTTGCACTCGCTCGTCTGCGCCGTGACCGGCAGGATTTCGAGTTGGCCAAAGATGTAAATCCGGACTAAAGGTCATAGCCCACTTATACCGCACCGCTCCAACACCGCTCTAAACGAGGGCGACAGCTAGCAGGCACCCAGCAGTCCACGCGGCGATAGCTAGCAGACTCCCAGCTGTCCACGCGTCGACTGCTATTCCCTCTATAGGTGCGCGGCGGCGACGGCGCGGTGACCGCTAGCCGTCAGCGCGCGGACCGCGCGGCGTCAGCGAGGCGTCAACTACCGAGCAGTCTGAGGACGTTTGTGCACTACACTGAATTTTACCGATCCGGAAAAAAACGGATGCTTGTATTTTAATAATTAATCATTTATATTAGTAATTCATTAAATACAAGCATCCGTTTTTTTCCGGATCGGTAAAATTCAGTGTAGTGCACAAACGCCCTGACGGTGGTAAGCTCGCGGACCGCGCGCTGTCCGCTATTTTATATTGTTACTGTAAAATATTAGGTCCATATTTGGCTGTTCATACTTTGGTTGGGTGGGAGCGGTGCGGTCTAAGTGGCCTATGACCTTAAAACCGGACAGGCCGAACACCGTCTAATGCTAATATTACAAGATTCAACCAAATTGATTCACTTTGGTTGAAAGGCGCCGAATTACAGGCGCACATTGACATTGAATGTTTCACTTTTACGTTTACATTTTGTTCAATTTGGTTGCTTTATCCAAATTGCAAGGCAAAATTGAACCGTGTATTTCCGTTATAATTTAGCCGGACAAGCATCTAAAAACCCGACCCTGTCAGACTTTATCCGGACGAATGGCAACCCTAATTGCGTGACATGCTCCGTGTCACCTATTTCTTGTTTTGTGTTGTTCTTGTAAATACTGGTCTCATTATTATTTAGTTACTTGTCAAACCAGTCATTCCACTGTCGCATACATCGATTACGCAAGAATAACACCTAGGTCGTCGCATAACTACTTAGGCGGCGTTGAATTTTATTTTATACTAGCAGATCCTCGCGGTTTTACCCGCGTGGTACCCGTTCCCGCGGGAATATCGGGATAAAAAGTACCCTATGTGTAATTCCAGGCTATAATCTATATCTGTTGCAAATTTCACCTAGATCCTTTCAGTAGTTTTTGCGTGAAAGAGTAACAAACATCCATACCCACAAACTTTCGCGTTTATAATAAACTACACGACGCTATCCCGAGGGAATGTGAAATTTTTCCGGGATAAAAAGTAGCCTAAGTTACTCCTTATTACATTAGCTACCTGCCAGTGAAAGTCCCGTCATAATCGGTCCAGCCGTTTCAGAGATTAGCCGGAACAAACAGACAGAGAGACAGACAGACAGACAGACAAAAATTGTAAAAAATGTCTTTTTGGTATGTGTACCGTATATATAATCATATGCATGTAGTAAAAAGTTATTTTAATGTTACAAACAGACACTCCAATTTTATTTATTTGTATATAGATAACGTCATACTTAGGCTTCCAAGCACGGTGTATTTATGTATGTCTATAATGTTTGTCCACAAATATCTCAAAAACTAAAATCGAGAGGACTGTGTATGTACCAAGCGGTCTCCGTACAAAAGGCGATAACGTTTTCCAATTTTCGGTATGATGTTGATATGCATAAGAACTAGTGCTGTACGTTTTGTTTTTACCACACTTTTATTAGCTTCACTTGTAACTTGTAACTAAGTCACAATGTAAGAAAATCTTGGAAATCAATTTTAACCTACTTCTAATTGTCGTATTGATTTGAAACTTTGCAAGTCTATATGAATCCGATGACAATACAATAATTTGGTACCATCGAGCTGATCTGATGATGGAGTCAAGAGGTGGGCAATAGAACTCTTCAATGGCTGCTAGGAAACCCCTCTAGTTTAGGCTCATTTCTTTTGTTCTGATGAGATTCGCTACACTTGATAGTTAGGGTCTGATGATGGAGCAGGGAGGAAGCCAGTGGCACTTCTTAATGACCACTAGGAAACCCCTCGAGTTTGGCCTCCGTTGTTTCGTTCTGATGAGACTTATTAGTTGCACTTGGTGGTGAGGGTCTGATGATGGAGCAGGGAGGAAGCCAGTGGCACTCCTTAATGACCAATAGGAAACACCTCGAGTTCTGGCTCATTTGTTTCGTTCTGATGAGACCTATTCGCTACACTTGGTGGTGAGAGTCTGATGGTGGAGCAGGAAGGAAGCCAGTGACACTCCTTAATGACCAATAGAAAACCCTTCGAGTTTGGGCTCATTTATTTGGTGTTGATAAGACCTATTCGTTACACTTGGTGGTGAGGGTCTGATGATGGAGCAGGGAGGAAGCCAGTAAAACTCCTTAATGACCTCAAGAAAACCCCTCGAGTTTGGGCTCATTTGTTTCGTTCAGACGAGATTTATTCGCTACACTTGGTGGCGAGTGTCTGATGATGTGATGATGGAGCTGGGAGGAAGCTAGTGGCACTCCTTAATGACCACTACGAAACCCTTCGAGTTCTGGCTCATTTGTTTCGTTCTGATGTGACCTATTCGCTACACTTGGTGGTGAGGGTCTGATGATGGAGCAGGGAGGAAGTCAGTGGCACTCCATAATGACCACTAAGAAACCCCTCGAGAGGGGCTCACTTGTTTCGTTCTGATGAGACCTATTCGCTACACTTGGTGGTGAGGGTCTGATGATGGAGTACGGAGGAAGTAAGGGTTCGGCTCGCGCATCTGGTAACTAATAGACTCCATTTGAATTTGTAAAACTAAATACATACAATCACGCCTTCGAGTTATAATGTTTACGGGGTGGGCAGACACATGAATGGACTGTGAAATCGATTACCATCCATCCATAGCTTGCCATTTATTAAACTAAAAAGTAAAAAATAAATATGTAGTTTAAAAAACTTAAAAACACACTTTTACAGGAACACCCTAAAATGTACAAAATAACCGTCTATTCAGTAACTGAAATTAAAAAGCGTGGTGCGTCCTTTGCAACGCATGAATTTCAAGAACTTAATATTGACAACGCGCACCACGCTTTTTAATTTCAGTTACTGAATAGACGGTTATTTTGTACATTTTAGGGTGTTCCTGTAAAAGTGTGTTTTTTAGTTTTTTAAACTACATATTTTTTTAATATTCATTGTATATTTTGAAAATATTGGCACTTTTTGTTTTGTATGAAATCACTAAGATGCAAATTTTTCAAAATCTATGATAATCAGCGAAAAGGTCATCAGATAGAGAGGGCAAAAGTCACGTCAAGGTGTTGCTCCGTTTGACGCGAAAGACGAGCAAACACACAAACACACTTTTGTATTTATATAATATTAATAAATAAATAAATATTTTCTTACAATCACACCAATTATCTAAGCCCGTAGTTAATTTCTTAAGAAACTGTGTCTACGGGAACTTGATAACGGATAAATATATACTTAAATACTTTTTGTTTGTAAATACATACTTATTATACATAGAAAACACCCAGACCAAGACAAATAGACATGTTCATGCACACAAATATTTGTCTTGTTCGGGAATCGAACCCGAGACCTCTGGCGCAGAAGGCAGGTAGATTACCCCTGCGCCAAATCGGTCCTTAATAATCTATACATCTATACAAGTAAATAAAATTGGAGTGTCAGTTTGTAATATTTAAAAAAAACCGCTTTTTACTACATGCATATGATTATATATACGGTACATATACCAAAATAACATTTTTTACAATTTTTGTCTGTCTGTCTATCTGTCTGTCTGTCTGTCTGTTTGTTCCGGCTAATCTCTGAAAGGGCTGGGCCGATTTTGACGGGACTTTCACGTTGCTGATGTAATAACATTGTGTAATAAAGAGTAACTTAGGCTACTTTATACAAATAAATAAAATTGGAGTGTCTGTTTGTAATATTTAAAAAAAAAAACGCTTTTTACTACATGCATATGATTATATATACGGTACATATACCAAAATAACATTTTTTTCAATTTTTGTCTGTCTGTCTATCTGTCTGTCTGTCTGTTTGTTCCGGCTATTCTCTGAAACGGCTGGGCCGATTTTGACGGGACTTTCACTGGCAGGTAGCTGATGTAATAAGGAGTAACTAAGGCTACTTTTTATCCCGATATTACTACGGGAACGAGAACCACGCGGGTGAAACCGCGGGCGGCCGCTAGTAAAAAATAAATAAATATTGGACACCATCGCATACTTACATTGTTCAAATACCAAACTATAGCAGCTTGAGGACTAAGTATCACATATTTAAAAAAAAAAACTTCTAGTATTATGGACATTGGAAACAACGACGGGTATTACCCACAAACATCCAGACCCGAAGAAATATTGAAAATACAAATACAAATACAAATAATTTATTTAAATACAAAATGTTCCATTACATGAATTATAAAATAGGATTATCTAAAGAAAACATTAAGGAACCTTATAATTAAGTTTCACAGCGGTCTCTGCACAAGACTCTAGGCCTGAATCGCAGGGACCAATTTGCGATTGTAAAACAGTTATAGCGGACGGTTCGGATGAAGTACAAACAGGGCAAACATTTGGGGGAAAAATAATATAACTATGAAAAGGAAATAATTGTTTCTGCATGCATGCCGTGAGTGTGTGTGTGCGTGTGTGTAAGTGTGTGTGAGTGTGTGTGTGTGTGTGTTAGTAACAGGCTTTAAGAATGTCCTCGGTTTCCAGATAGTTAAGGCGCTACTCGGAAAAATATGGACTTTTTGATTTAAAACTGTAGGACGGTTACAGTTGTTACAAATCTGGTAATCTATATATATAAAATTGAGGGGACATAACTCACTCATCACAAAATCTCGAAAACTACTGGACCAACGAAGATGTTATTTGGCAGGAAGGTAGATTATGCCTAGGAGACGTCCGCTAAGAACGGATTTTAGGAAACTCCCCCCCTAAAGGGGGAAAATGGGGGGGGGTTAAGGTTATATGAAACTTCTTCATTAATGGATTTAGAAACATAAAATTTGGTACGTTGGATACTGGTTATGACTGAAAATGATCTGAGTGAGCAAAGTAAAAAAATCTCCCCCTTAATAGGGTAAAATGGGGAGATAAAGTTTATATGGAACTTCTTCATTTCTGAACTTAGAAGTATGAAAATTGGTATGTTGAATACTGATCACGATTGAAAATTATCTGCGTAAGCGAAGTTAAAAAAACTCCCCGATAATGGGGTAAAACGGGCGTATTAAGCTTATATGGAACTTCCTCATTTCTAAACTTAGAAGTTTGAAAGTTGGTATGTTGGATATTGGTCACGATTGAAAATGATCATAAATCATAAAATCATAAATCATAAATCATTTATTTGCCAAAAAACATGGTATAAGTAGGTGTTACAATTTCCGAGGACACACATGTTTTGCCAAAATTTTAGCATGCAAATTATTTGTGTACAATCTTTAAATTGCTTAAAACTATTCATTTAAACATTTTTAAAAGTTAAGAATTCGTTAATAGTATAAAACATTTTGTCGCAGAGCCAATTACATAATTTTTTTTTAAATAAATTTGTATTTAAATTTTTTATGTCAGCAGGGATATTATTATAAATTTTAACACACATACACATACAACTTTTACAATATTTGGCAGATTTTGGTAAATCTCTTAAAACGAGCCTCTGAGGGTCCCTTTTTAGTCTTGAGTTTATGTCGCTAGCTTTGAGAAACAAGTCTTTATGTTTATATACAAAATTACATATTTCGTATATATACAAACATGGCACCGTTAACAAACCAAGGCCTCCGAATAGTGGTCTACAGGGTTCATCCGGTGCAGCACCATAAATGGCTCTGATACACCTTTTTTGTGCCCGAAATGCTCGATCCCTATCTGTACCGTTGCCCCATATTATGATCCCATAACGCAATATGGATTCAACATACGCGCGATAGGTAGCAATAACAGTATTCCTATTCGTCACATTCTTTAATTTTTTCATGGCATATACGAACCTATTAACTCTGTTGCTTACGTTATCAACACGTATTTTCCAATTCAAATTATTATCAACGTGGATTCCTAGAAATTTAGTTTGTGTCTCTTTTTTTATTTTACTTACGTTAATATCAAATTTGTACTTAGGGTTATAAGATTGATTAAATTGTATAAAACACGATTTGTCCAAGTTAATGTTTAATTGATTTGATTGTAGCCATGTGATAATTTTGTCAATAGTGTTATTAATTTCTAATTCATGAAAGTCAATTGATTTTATTTTATTTGATGTCACAACAACTGAAATGTCATCTGCATATAATATACATTTGTGGTTAATTGCATTGCAAATGTCATTTATATAAAAAATAAACAGTAATGGTCCGAGAATACTACCTTGTGGAACACCATTTTTATTGAATTTTAGAGGTGAAGAGTGAGGTAACATTTCATTATTGACGACTTTATTCACTATAACACATTGACTGCGATCAGTTAAGTAAGACGTTAACCATTGCTGAGCTGGTCCTCTAATTCCGTTTGATTCAAGTTTTGTCAGTAACAATTTATGATTTATTAGATCAAACGCCTTTGACAAATCGAAAAACAGTCCAGTAGTGTACTTATTGTCATTCAGAGATGTCAACACAGAACTAATAAGGTTAAAGGTCGCCAGTGTTGTTGATTTATTTTTTTGGAATCCGAATTGATTGGGTTCAATGATTCGGAATCTATCGCAAAAACTGACTAATCTTGAGTGCATACATTTCTCAAATATCTTGGATAGCACCGGTATTAGTGTTATAGGCCTGTAATTACTTACATCCTCCTTGTCACCTTTCTTATAGATAGGTTTGACAACTGATATTTTGAGAAGATCAGGAAATGTCCCTGACGAAAACGATAGATTTATAAGATGAGTCAATATTGGAGCCAACTGTAAACTACATGCTTTGATAACTTTGGTACATATCCCGTCATAGCCTTCAGAATTTGTATTACGCAGGTTCCTGATTCCTTGATTACTTCAGCCTCTGACACTGGACTGAGAAACAAAGATTCCGAGACTACATTTTTGTTCAATTGGTCCACAGGTATATTTTGTGTTGAATTTTTTGCGGATTCAATAAAAAAGTCATTAAAAGAAGATGCGATGTCAAGTGGATTTGTCAAGTTATTATCATTTATTTTTATACTGTTAATATTGTCATTAAATTTGCTGTCCATTATTTCGTTTTTAACAATAGTCCATGATGCCTTGCATTTATTGTTACTTTTATTTATATATTTTATATTCGAATTTCTTTTTGAAAAGAAAATACATTTTTTTAATACATTGGAGTACGATATATATTTGGTTTTGTTAGTTGCCGTTTTATTTTTATAGTAATAAGACCTAAGTAGTCGCTTTGTTCTGCAACTCAATTTAAGCCCTTTACTGATCCATTTTCGTTTTTGTTTATTATTTGTGTTTACTTTTATTTTGATTATCGGGAAACATAAGTTATAAAACAAGCATAATTGTTCATGAAAAATACCAAAGGCCTTATTAAGATCTTCTGTTTCTGAGTGAACTTCAGACCAAGATAAATTATTAATGCATTGTTTAAATTTACAAATATTTTCCGGACAGAAGTCTCTTCTCCTAATGTAATATGACTTAGGAGTTAGTTGTTTCTGTCGGACAGGGAAGCTCAAGAATTGGGCTGTGTCGTGATCTGATAAATACAGAGGCAAGACAAATGCATTAGCTTCATCGATATTACTTATAATATGGTCAATGCATGACGTCTTCCTTGTTGGTACCTTAATATGGATTGTCAAATTGTAATTGTTACATATGTCTCTTAGATTAGTCGATATTTTGCCTTCTTTTAGCGTGTCAATATTTATGTCACCAGTAACAACAAGTTTCATCTTTTTGTTGCTTTTGTGTATTTCATGTAAGAGAATATCAAGTTTTTGCAGAAAAACATTAGGGTCAGATTTTGGTGTTCGGTAAATACAAATTACTAGTAAATTGTTTTGTGGTATTTCGATGCCACATGCTTCAAAAGTTTTAACAGTGGCATATTTTCTTATTTTGGTAAATTCATTATATATTGTATTACGCTTATCTGATCGCTGATCTGCGTATGCGAAGTTATAAAAACCCCATAATAGGGTAGAAAGGGGGGATTAAGGCTTCTATGAAAACTTCCTCATTTCTGGAGTTAGGCGTATGGAAATTGGTATAAAGAATACAGGTCATCATTAAAAATGATCTGCGCAGGCAAAATAAAAAAAACACCTAATAGGGTAGAAAGGGGATAATTGAACTCTGGCCGGGAAAAATTCATACGGTTTTTTTAACTCGAAAAAAGTACAGTTCCCTTGGGATACAGTTTTTTTTGTTCACTTTATTCAATGAAGCATGGGTCCCATGACAGCTCATTTTCGTGCAAAGCAAACAATTCTTTATGCATTAGAATAAAACTCAAGAAAATCAGTATTACACATTTTTTAGCAAAGTATTGACTTGATTTTTTGCATTTTGGTAGTTCAAGAGAAGGAGAATGTCCGAATATTATTCATACGATAGTAGCTCCTGTTTGTCTAGGTATCAAACCACGGGTAGCGTGCTCGGCCTGCGATCGATGAGGTTATGTTACTTTTGCAATGGTCTATCATGCGATTGCTGTTAAAAAATATATCGTGCTTTGGAAGACACGATAAGCCGATGTTTCTGGCTGCATTTGGATTGGTTAGTACACCATAACTTCAATGGGCCCGTGTGGAAGGTCATGGCCCATTCTCCTTATCCATCTATATGAAGGCCTGTGCCCCAGCAGCGGGGACATTAAAATAGATTGATGACGGTACTGATGAGACCTTAGAGAATGCACCTGCACCATGCACCTTTATCTACCTACTTTTTGACACAAAATTTTGCGTTGTAGTACCTACTCGCGAACGTAGTCGCGGCCGCCGGCCATTCATATTCCTATTTCTACTATCCCTACTATTATTATAAATGCGAAATTGTATATGCTCACGTCAAAACGGCTGAACTAATTTTGATGAAATTAGGAATGGAGATAGTTTGAGACAGTGCTTCCGGGTGCTCCTACTAATTACTCCTACTGATAGGAGCACCGGGACACCCATGTCCTGATGCTAGGAAGGACATAGGCAAATTGTAACCGCGGGAAAAAGGCTCATTCCCATGGTAAAATAAGTTTTAGCTCGGGCAAAGCTGTAGATTGGAATTGGTATTTAAGGCGATAGTTTGAGTTCATGGGTAGGATGATGTTTAGAATAGAGACAGTTTAAGGCCCTGGAAAGGATATATTTTACTTTTTACCGCGGGAACTCTCATTGTAAGGAAAAATCACTTTAAGCGCGGGCTAATTTGGGGGCAGAAATTGGTATTTAAGTAAATAATTTGAGACCCTGGCAAGGATTATAATATCATATTCCTACGGGAAAATCAATAGGTAGGTATTATTTGTTTGTCCGTCTTTCACGTCCAAACGGAGTAACGGATCAATGTGATCTTTGGTACGGGGGTAGATTGAGAGCTGGAGAATGACATAGTTTATCTCGGAAAATTTAACATTCCATCAGGATAATGTTGAGTAGTACACGCGGGCAAAGCCGCGGGCGGAAAGCTAGTAAGATATATATTTCTTCATACCTTTATCTAGAATCGTATAGTTTCAAAAACACGCTTTTATGATTTTGCCTCGACACTTTTTCTTTTCGAAAAGACCTCTAAAAAATACGAAAAGTGAAGATTATTCTTAAATGGGGTTACTTATACTATTGGAAATTGGTTTAATTAGTGGACACCAATAATATTGAGGATCGTATAGAAGCATTTTTAAAAAAATCGCTGTAGTTTTTTAATAGGAAGTGATTTTGTGTTTTTTTTGCCTAATCTGCAAAATCGGTCTCGCTCCCGCGCGCGTCGTTTTCTCATTGCTATCTCGCTTCAGCACATTTTTTTCCGAGTATCGCCTTAAGACCCTTCAACCATGTTTGTATGCATTTCTTTAATTTGTGAGCTGTTAGATGCTTCGCGTCTTTTATATGATTCACTACTCTATTGTACGTATGTATTTGAGAATATGGAGGAAGGTTTTTAGCAAAGCTAGTATGTACTATTGGTAGTTTTACTTTGAGGATACGTCGAGAAGACAGGATGGAGTAGTCAGGGGAATTAAGGATTATTTTTGCTAATTGTACGCGACTGCTACTAGTTGCGGTTGGTTTGCAATCGGTACAGTACGGTACGGCAGGCTTATTACCGATCTTAAAGTGACAGTCGCAATCGCGACAATTAACAATTAATCGCTCCCAAAACACATATTCGTATTACGGAACGTAGATCGCTACGATTAGCGCCACAAGCGAGCGATTTGTAAACTAAAATTGCATGAAACACTACACACCCACTAACACAGCTAATTAATCAGTCTTTTGATGAAGGATCTTTTCCGGATTTATTAAAAAAAGCTATTATAAAACCTATTCCAAAAAAGAACGACAATACAGACCCTAGCAATTTCCGACCTATAGCCATTCTACCAACAGCATCAAAAATATTCGAAAAAGCTATGTTCGATCGTATTTATAATTTCTGTGAAAAATACAAAGTATTTAATGATTGTCAAAATGGCTTTCGCAAAAATAAATCTACAGTATTAGCAATTTATAAATATATACAAGAAATTCTTAAAATAATTGACGGGAAAAAATACGCGGTCGGAATCTTACTTGATATGACGAAAGCCTACGATAAAGTTCAATTTAAAATATTGCTGAAAAAGTTATACGGGGTGGGTATTCGAGGGAAATCTTATGACTGGTTTAAATCTTTCCTAAAAGACCGTGAACAAATTGTAGAAATAGAACATATAAATACTTACAACAACGAAATTGAAAAGATACAATCAAATAGTAAAATTATAAACGCCTCGATTCCACAAGGAAGTGTTATCGGAAGTCTACTATTCCTTATCTATATTAACGATCTCCCAAAGGTCATACAAGAACCATGCGTATTATTTGCCGATGACATTTCGCTCCTTACTTCTTGGGATAATGATATAGATATAAACAATAAATTACTGAAGAGGTATGACGCTTTACCGAGGCTAAGGTAATAAAAGAGATGTGACTTGTTCGGTGTCAAGATGTATATTGAGATAATAATATTGAGTACAATTAAAGATACATTATCTTAGTAAGCGATCTTATTCTAGATTGCTGAGAATGCTACGCGTGTGTTCCAATTTTCTGTAAATGCGCGATAATGCAAACATCTTGTTTGTGTAATATGTTGCAATCATACTTCATCTCCCCTGAAAAAGTGGAAGGATCATCCCCTCCCTGCAAAAAGGAACAGACTCGTAACATTGACTTTAACGAACTTAACCAAAATTTAATTACTTAAGTAAAATAAGTAAACAAAATTTAAACATTATCAACATAGCAAAGTTAAAACTATTTCATTTATTAAATCGTACTAATACAAAAACGTTTTACAATATAAACAATATACCTAATTAAAATTGTATCTAATTAAAATGGTATCGAATTGAAATGGTATTGAATTAAAACGGAAGCTTCACATTTTACACTTAATCATAACAATAACAAAGTGTTAAGTAACATGGTATGTAATTAAGTACCTATACTTATAATTACGTATCAAATAAAATAGTTATTTATTGAATGGTTTGGTATTATTCTTATGCACAATTATAGCTTTATTTTCTTTTAAAATTTCTACATTAGACGTCATATCTCTTAAAACTTTATAAGGGCCATTGTAAATACTATCTAATTTATTTCCTACTTGGTTCTTTAATAATAACAAATCGCCTAACTGATAGGTAACATTATTGCTAGTTTTATCATACAATAATTTTCTTTTCTCTTTAGATTGTATCAAGTTACGTCGTGCGTCGGATTGCGCTTGTTGTAAACGATACTTAAGTTCTCGGGGATAACTGTCATAGTTATATAAGGGGTCGATTTCTGATTGTAAATTATTTGGAAGGTTACAAATTTTTCCAAAAACTAATTCGAAAGGCGTATATTTAGTTTCACTATGCACTGTGGTATTAAAAGAAAAACACCAATATGGAATCCAGGTGCTCCAGTTATGTTTATAATTATTACACTGGATTCTCAGAAAAGCTCCTAGGGTTTTATGAGTATTTTCTAAAGCGCCTACAGTTTCGTGATGGTACGCCGTAGAATTTAATTTTTTAATATGTAATAGAGAACATGTTTCGGACATCACTGATGACATGAATTCGGTTCCCTGGTCAGTCAATATTTCTCTAGGAATACCATAACGTAAAATGAAATTATTGGTAAAAGATTGAGCAACTGTGACCGAGTCTTTACTAGGTAATGGATACGCTTCAACGAATTTGGTTAAATCGCATTGTAATGTCAATACATATTTATTATTATAGTCATCAACATCGAGTGGACCCATTATATCCAAACTAATTCTTTCGAATGATGAGTGGGCTGTTGATGTTATGGTTAAGGGCTGCTTAATATGTTTATTACTATGCTTATGATATTGACATTGATGGCAATTTTTAACAAAAAGTTTTACATCATTACTCAAACCTGGCCAAAAATAATATTGCTTAATGTTGTTCATCATTCTATTAACTCCTGCGTGTCCGCTGGTAGGTAATAGATGGAAATCATTTAGTATTACTCTTTTTTGTTCACTATCATATATTCTTAATATATTTTTTGTTATGAGAAAGCGCGGGGTAACAGAGTTAATTCTTTTTGTTGCTTGTACAAGACTTTTGATTTTACTCTCGTTACATTTTTCTTTAATAATAAGTACCTCATGTATGCCTATTTTTTGACATAATGACTCTAAGTCCCTCGCTAACACCTCTGGGGTAGATGACGATCGGGTACTCAGATATATCGCTGATTGCGAAGGTACGTAAACGTAACAACTTGCATTAGAAATAATGCTATCTTTAGACTTTGAATAATTGTCAAACTTTAATTGATTAAAACTTAATTCAGTTACGTCATCGGGTTTCTTGAGAAGTTCTACCGCAATAGGTTGATCAGGCCTAGTGCTGGTGGAGCTCTCTGAAGAAGAATCAGTGGGGGTTTTTAATTTTTTACTTTGTGCTCTAGTTAAAACTGATACTGTGTTTTGATGTAATGATTTTAAAGTAGAAGATGTAATAGGTATGCGACTCAATGCGTCTGCAGCTGCATTGTTTCGTCCTGGAACATACTCTATTTCAAAATCATACTCCTCTAGGAATAATCGGAATTTAGTAAGTCTGCTTGTTGGGTCTTTCAAGTTAAATAAATAAATTAACGGTTTGTGGTCTGTTATAATTTTAAATTTACGTCCATATAAATAAGGGCGAAAATGTCTCACAGACCAAACAATTGCTAAAAGTTCTAATTCTATGATGGGATATCTCGTCTCGGCGGGTTTCAGGTTTCTACTCGCATACGCGACTACTTGACCGTTCATGTTAGATAAAACAGATCCTAAACCTGTCTTACAAGCATCTGTTTGTAGCCGAAAGATGTTACTTTCTGAAAAATCTGGATAAGATAAAATAGGGGGTTGAATTAATGCTGATTTTAATTTTTCAAATGCCGTTTGACACTCTGATGACCATAGAAACTGTACATTCTTTTTTCTTAATTGATTTAAAGGATAAACAATGTTTGCAAAGTTCGGTATGAATCGTCTGTAGTAATTTGCAAACGCGACAAAACGATTGACATCGTCGCAGTTCATCGGCACTGGATAGTTTTGCATGGTTGCAATTTTACTTTCATCTGGTAAAATTCCATCAGAAGTTATTTTGTGTCCTAGATATATTATTTCGTTTCGCAAAAATTCACACTTCATAGGATTTAATTTTAAGTTAACTTTTCTAAATCTCTCTAGTATACTAATTAAGTTTTTATTGTGGTTTTCTATAGATTTCCCGAAAATTACGCAATCATCTAAATAAATAAAAGCCTTTTTATAATTTAAGCCTGACATTGCAATAGTCATAAGACGTGAAAATACACTCGCAGATGTCCGGAGACCCATGGGACAGCGTTTCATCTGAAAAATTTTATCACCAGCAGTGAAAGCTGTGTACTTTCGTGAATCTTCGCTTAAAGATAACTGATAATAGCTTTGCGAAAGGTCTAATTTTGAAAAATAAATGTTATTTGCAAGCGAGTCTAAGATATCAGTTATATTAGGCAAAGGGAATTTGTCGTCCTCAATACGATTATTTAACTGCCTGTAATCTATAACTAATCGCCATTGTTTCTCGTTTGACCTATCTGTTTTTTTCGGTACAAGCAAGACGGGACTAGACCACTCTGACGTAGCCTCTTCTATAATATCATTTTCGAGCATAATATCTATCTGTTTCTGAACTTCCTTCCTTAGTGCGAACGGTAATCTATGTGGCTTGACATAAACTGGCGAGACATTAGGTTTTAAAGTTATATTATGGGTCATTAGGTTTGTACAAGAGAGTTTGTCGCCTGGCAGATGAAAAACATCTGCGTACTTAGCGCAAATACTCTCAATACTTCGTTTTTCTTCTAAATTCAGTTCAGGTAAATTTAATAATCCTAATAATGTTTTTACACGATCGACAGAAACCTCCTCTTTTTCAAAATTACAGACTTCAAAATCATTCAATGAAAAAGTCTCTAAATCGGTAAGATCTAGATCAACTTCTTTCTCAGTGGTGTTTAATATCCTTACTGGCATGCGACCATTACAAGGTTTCGCTATTATACTTCCTATAAAAACTCCTTTCTGTATCTCTTTAGATAAACAAACACAATCGTCGCCTAACGATGTAGGTATATATTTTATTACCTCACATCGTGGCGGTATCAAATGTCTATAGTGACTCAATATAGGTATAGACACATAATTACTATCTTTAGTTAAAAGCAAAGTATTTTCTTTATAGTTAATTATAGCTTGATAGCGTTTCAAAAAATTATCACCTAAAATACCATTTGCAGAACAAGACATATTTTTAAACACATACATTTTTTCTCTAAAAACTAACCCATTATAAGACAAATCTAAGTAAATATATCCTTCAGATACTAGTTTACCGCTAACACCTTTTATAACTAACTTCTCAAATGTAATTAAATTCAATAACTTCGGATAATCGCATAACCATTCGTATTTTAAAACACAAAGGCTTGCTCCGCTATCGACTAAAAGATCGATATTGCTATTACTTACGTTAAAAGTTACGGTACTACTATTATTGTAGTTTAAAACATAATTTTCAGTAGGAACGAAAAAAATCTAAATTATTATCGTTCTGGGGCTCAGAACGCGCTTGTGACTCACTATTGGTCGATTGCTCGTGGCTAGCGTACTGCACACGTTGAAAAGGCACAGCTGAGCGCGGCGGGCGCGGGCTCGGCCGACCGCGGTCACGTGAACGTGATTGTGTTCCTTGCGCGGCGCGGGAGTCTCGCGACATGTACTTACCTTGTTGTGGTCTCGTGTTTCCGGCAGCGTACCTATTGTTTGCGCTAAATCTATTATAGTAACTATATTTATTAGAATAATTACTTGGCTGACGCGGATAATTAGTAGGTGTGCGTGAGAAATTACGAGTATGAAACTTTTTAATGTTCATAACTTCCTCGTGTCTGGTAGACATTGACTGCTCGTCTAGGGCAGTTCTTATAGCCTCTGGTAAAGAATCAAAGTGACGTGATGCTATGATAGTACTAAGCTTTTGATTCACTAATCCATCTGAAAAGCGCTTGATTGCAACCTTTTCATTAATGGGACGCAATACTTCAAACTTAGTAGCGTCGTCATCCGCTTGTGCTATGGTTAAATTCACAAAAAGTTGTTCTAGTTCCGAGCCGAATGACTCGATCGACCTATGACCTTGACGACAGTTTTGTAATTTGTGTTGGATAGCAACAGCAGATTTTTTTTGAATCAAATGCGTATTCATATCTCTAATTAAATCTTTAATAGTTGGATAACTACTTTTTAAACGTAATTTTGCGCTAGGAGAGAGCCTAGTTTTAATCACAAAATCAATAAGTAACCCATGAGTAGCATCGCTGATCATTGAACTATATAATTGTATACCATCAATTAGAGATTTAGTGACGTGTTCTTGACCTGTCATCGTTGGTAAAAGTGCAATGGCTGTCTTCAAGTCAAATTTATCTTTTTCTGCCATTTTTGAAATACTACTAACACTTAAAGTCTCTAAAGAAATAATTTTGTCATAAATGATCTGAATGTCATTTGCTATTTTATTAATTAAAGTTATATCTTTAGTTGATACCTCCGATTTTTCAACTAAATTATGTACTTGAGCTAAAATATACTCTAATTTCGCGTATTCAAGTTTCGCTTCATTAAATTTCGTAAAACCTAACTCTTTTTGACGTCTATCTGGTCCTAGTTTTACTAAATTATCTTTAATATACAATAGTTTCTTATGCAATTCATTTAAATCGGAAATAATAAATGACATTATCTAATAAGAAAAAAAATGTAATCCTACATATTATTTAAAACGTTTAGGTATAAAATAACTTACGACTTACGGTGGCATTATAGCGCGCGAATAAAATAATTACGTCTCTGCACGATGAGTAGGTATGTGGTGACCGGCGTGGCGTGTGGGGGCTGGGGCTGCGGGCTGGGGGTTTTCTCATGCTCCTTGAGTGTGTAGGATCTTCAGACTTCTAAGATGGGTTCCTGGACCGCTTGAAACAGCTAACTGAAGATCGGGCTGGGATTTCCCTTGCCCCTCGTACAATGGGCCGGGTTTCTACCCTGGACACCTCCTGGTCTACGTTGATGGTTGAGTCGACGTCGTTGCCAGTTCCACGGAAGATATTGTGTTTCTTAGAACTGCGCTGTTGAATTCTCTACGGAGTCGGTTGACAATTCGGTCCCAAATTTTCCGGATGCAGGCGTAAATGATGAGTATAACGATGAGAAGCAGTATGACGGATAGTAAAATTTCTGTTGTAGTGAGCTGGCTTGAAGTTTTCTGCGTTGCTTGGGCGTCGCCGCTGGCGGTTTGTGCGATGATAACTTCTTCTTTACTTTGTGGTGCTCCCATATTATTGTTTTGTCTTCCCAAGTAATGCGATGAACAGAAGTGTAGAGCCAAATAGCACCGCAACGAAGACTGCTGCTAGTATGGTGTTGAAAATTTTGCTTTGCTGCTCCATGTAGTAATGATTTTCCCGCAAAAATTTATAAGTTCGGTTGGCAAAGGGTCGCCATGAAGAGGTATGACGCTTTACCGAGGCTAAGGTAATAAAAGAGATGTGACTTGTTCGGTGTCAAGATGTATATTGAGATAATAATATTGAGTACAATTAAAGATACATTATCTTAGTAAGCGATCTTATTCTAGATTGCTGAGAATGCTACGCGTGTGTTCCAATTTTCTGTAAATGCGCGATAATGCAAACATCTTGTTTGTGTAATATGTTGCAATCATACTTCATTACAACTTATATTCAACAACATTAATAACTGGATGGTAGACCACAACTTAGAAATAAATGTTTCAAAAACTAAATTAATAACTTTTCACCCACGTCAAAAAATTCCAATAGA
Organism: Crambus lathoniellus; assembly: GCA_949710035.1. Taxonomy (NCBI): domain Eukaryota; kingdom Metazoa; phylum Arthropoda; class Insecta; order Lepidoptera; family Crambidae; genus Crambus; species Crambus lathoniellus. The sequence goes on along the minus strand of OX453324.1, from coordinate 9,560,140 downwards.
TATAAACTTTGCATATGATAACCACATAATTGAAACAGTAAATGAAGTTACATTACTCGGTCTTATAATAGATACCTACACAAATCAACTGGAAGTCCCATGTTCAAAAACTAAAATCTAAATTGGCTAGTTTTGCATATGCGTTGCGTGAAATTAAAGTTACTACAGACAAAAATACAGCATTCAGTACTTACTACGCCTACGCATATGCATGGCTATCGTATGGCATAATTATGTGGGGTAACAGCACGGACGCTTCCTCATTATTTACTATACAGAAAAAATTAATCCGCATAATTTTTAACCTGGAAAACATGGATAGCTGTAAAACATTTTTTATAAATTTTCAAATCCTTACATTACCCTGTATTTATATTTTAGAAGCATGCAAGTTCGTCAGAAAATATCCAGAATTCTACAAACGGCGAGATGAAACTATAACAAGATATAAACTACGACACCGGAATAATCTAACGTTACCAACATCTCGTATAAAAATGCACTCTTCCGGGCCTCTAGTGATGTCCATAAAAATATTCAATAACCTGCCAAATAAAATAAAGGATTTACCAAAAGAAAAAGACTTCATTAAACAAATAAAAGCTCTATTGATAAAAAAACAATATTACACTATACAAGAATATTTAAATGATAAAATTTTGTGAACATAAATTATACAAAAAACTTCAATAAATAATCAACAATAATTAATTTTTACAATGAATATCATAAATTACACAAAAAGCTTCAATTAACTAAAAAATTTTTTTTTTCTCAATGAATGCATACTTTAATTATAATAAAATTAATTGTAAACTATAACATCATCAATTAATGTTATTAGCCAAAGGAAAGGTCTTCCCCCCTCACCCTTCTAGTTGCTGTGCCCGACAGGGTCCATATTTAACTGTGCATATTTTATTAACACCTTTGTAACTAATATGGTTGAAGCAATAAAGTATTGAGTATTGAGTATTGAGTATTGAAAGGTACCGTACCGTACTGTACCGATTGCAAACCAACCGCAAGTAGTAGCAGTCGCGTTGCAATTGTACAATTAGCAACTGGTTGCTTGTTTTGGTAATAAGCCTGCCGTACGGTACCTATAATGCAATTTTAGTTTATAAATCGCTCGCTTGTGGCGCTAATCGTAGTAATCTACGTTCCGTAATACGAATATGTGTTTTGGGAGCGATTAAGGTCCGATTTCACCACTGATACTTAAACGTGATTAACGCTAAACGTGTTTAAAACATAGTACTGTCCCTGTCATCTGTTTGAGTGTGACATAGACATAAATAAGTTTTAAACACGTTTAGCGTTAATCGCGTTTAAATATTAGTGGTGAAATCGGGCCAAATTGTTAAGGCGCTACTCGGAAAAAGTATGGACTTTTTGATATAAAACTATAGGACGGTTAGAGTTGTTATAAATCTGGTAAAAAGATATGTATTTCTTCATACCTTTATCTAGAATCGTATAGTTTCAAAAACACATTTTTATGATTTTGCCTCGACACTTTTTATTTTTGAAAATACCTCTAAAAATACGAAATATCAAGATTATTCTTAAATGGGGTTACTTACACAATTGGAAATTAGTTTAATTAGTGCACACCAATAATATTTAGGATCGTATAGAAGCATTTTTTAAAAAACGCTATAGTTTTTTAATACGAAGTGATTTTGTGTTTTTTTTGCGTAATCTGCAAAATCGGTCTCGCTCCCGCGCGCGTCGTTTTCTCATTGCTATCTCGCTTTAGCATATTTTTTCCGAGTATCGCCTTAATTTGTCGCTATTGCAACTGTCACTGCGGGACCTTTAGAGATAGCGGCACTGGCGATGGCGGAGCCGGCCGGCGGCACCTTGAAAACAAGTGCGTGCACCACTCGGCCACGAAGGTCGTAAAGTAATGATAAGTAAGGATCTTTCTGCTAGCTTCTTTATAAGGTTAGCAGGTTCTATACTTATTTAAACCTTTGACCTTTGACCTGGAAAATTATGCGCTGTCACAAATTAGTTTAAATTTAAAGACAAACAATAACTGATTTGCTAACTAATTGAAAAATTACATAAGATAAATAGGGTGGAAGCTCCAGTTTTGGTCACTACCTTGGGGTTTTACTGCAAACTTTCAAACAATGTTATAATAATATTATAAGCGAGAGGGTGCTATACTATACACAGTTTATAGTTCCGTCCACCAATCAACATTATTTTTTTACATGGCGATTAGAAGAAGCCTCTTTTAGGAACCTAACATTACCACCTTCGAGGCTATTCCGAAATGTAAGAAAAACCTTGTTTAATTATAATAACAATAGTACGTACAATTGACTTTTTTATACTTTCACATTGTTTTTTCCTTGTTTTAAATTTTGTAATGATTCTGTCGTTTTCTAAAATGTTGATTTATGATTTATTTAAGGTTTAAAGCAATGCTTGTTATACGATTTTTTTTCAAGCGTGGTACCTGAGGGCCTACTCAGAGGGCCTACTCTGAAACGCAAAACCCGAAACTTCGTTATACCCTTCCCTCTCACTCTCTAGCCGGGACAGAATCGAGTAAAAGGGGCGGGGCTAACCGAAGTTTCGGATTAGCGTTTCAGAGTACGGTCCCTGAAACGCAAAACCCGAAACTTCGGTATACCCGTCCCTCTCACTTTCTAGTTGGGACAACATCGAGTGAAAGGGGCGGAGCTAACCGAGGTTTCGGATTAGCGTTTCAGAGTACGGTCCGGTATCCGTTCTTGTGATATAATTATTATATCGTATCGGGATAAAATTTGTCATTCTGCCGGCCTAGCATGAGCGGCTTTTATCATGCGATGTGATATGGTACGGCATGCAGTCTTGCTTACACCTTAGTGGGGTAAGCAAGACAACTTGCCGTATCATATCATATCGCGCGATAAAAGCCGCTCATGCTAGGCCGGCAGGTGTCACTCGGGAAGAATGTAGCTTTTTAATCGAGAAAGAAATGTATCAATCAGTCCAGTAGTTTTTGAATTTATCTATTACAAACATACAAGCAAAACAATCAAATCTTTTCTCATTATTGATAATGAAGTATTATACAACTAGCTCGATTGGACTCGAACCCACGACCTTTCACTGTCCGGGCGAATGCTCTAACCACTGAGCTACGGAGTCCCATCGGAGCTAGTTGTTCTCACAACTACTTAGCTCCGATGGGGCTAGGGATGGGTCGATCATTTTAATAAGTAAGTAAGTACGTCATTTACATAATAAAAATTGCATTATAATATTTATGCAAATAAAACGTAAAAATATCTTTCCTCTTCATTATTTTCAGTAAGTATAGATTTAAAAAGTATAGGTACTTAAGTATATAAAATTATTAGAAATTTAAGGATGCAGGTTATGAAAACATTTTGTTTATTACAATCAAAATTATTGATTGGTTTATTTAATATTAGAAAATTAGAAAATGTATTATCTGAATTAGACCTCTTGTTTTTTCGCTGTACTTTTCAATAACATTGAGAATCGGTACCTGTTGCACTTCTGTTATTTTATTAAATAGGTAAGTATGCACTTTTCTAAGGCTCTTTTATTAAATATGCGATTGCTTTTATGATACTATAAATATTATCATCCATCAGCAGTCATAAAATTTAAAATGTACAGTCGCCAGCACGTCAGGTTACTACAAACTGTCAAATTTCGTTAAATAAAATTCAATCTTATGTCGAACAAATAAGAGTTCAGTTTCTATTAATAAATTTTTACATTTTGTAGTAACCCGAGGTGCTGGCGACTGTACATAATAATAAAATAAGTAATAAACTTTTAAAACACATAACTCATTAAAAAGTTTACATAATACAAGTTTAATATTCACCTCTTTGGTGTGAAGGCAGAATGAAGGAACCAGTTTTATTATTTTTAATAGCACAAAACTTTTTAAACGGAATGGCGCGTTTCACCGCGTCTGTGGCGCGAACGGAACTGACTGACAGAATGACGCGAAACAAACAGCCAGTTTACTGTGTGACGTAAAGTAAATAGCAGGCAACGACACACACGACACCATCAATTCACATCACGACACGTGCTTTCCTGAAGTATGGCGGGTGTATTGTGTAGGTAATTAAAGTTAATATATAGGTATATTAACTTTATGGTAGGTACTTCTATCTATTCTGTGGTATTGTATAGTCATCAGAATCTTATGAGAATCAAAAAATTTATATGTATGATCAGAATCACTGACCTCTATTTATTAGAGATCAGTGACGGGACGGATCACATAATTTTGTGGCTATAGGTAAACCTTTTTCTTTCATTTTAAACTTGTAAACACTCGTAGTACGAGTAGGTATGCGCGAAGGTACACACGAGTTTAATAATATCTGTGCACTTTTGAATTTTGTCGTACAATTTGTACCGAAAGTCAAAAACGATGTCAAAAAACTTAATGCGACAAAGTCCAAAAATGCACAGATATTTTTGAGCTCTATGGCTCTACTGTACCTATAGTGCGACAAGCTTTTCTGTTCCGGTGATTATCTTTGGAACTAAAACAGTTTTCATTTGACAGTCCATTTTGACAGCTAATTTCGTATTGCAAGTAGCTCCTCTGTCACGGCTGTCACCGGAACAGAAAAGCTTGTGGCACTGTACGCGTTTTTTCATGAGAATTACTTCAAGTAAGTACAGTAGATAGATAGATAGATAAAAAGTTTATTTACTACAACACACACATGACATTACAACAGATACCAAATAAAAAGAATAAGAAAGAACAGACATACAATTAATAATAATTAACCTTAAGCTATGAGCACATGACACAGAGAGAGAAAAAAGAACTATGCATATGTGTGCAGCAGCAAAAAGGGTCAAGGCTCGGTGTGTTAATTTGCCAGACGGCAAAACACCGATTTTCAGCCGTCACCCATAGGTGTAACGCGGGAAGCACAGTGACTGCGCTGAGAACAAGTATGTGCGTGTGTGATGTTTGTGAGTGAGTGTTATGTGTATTAGTACGAATGTTTGCGATTAATATTGTAGTAAAATTGTGTTGTGTGCATTGTGTGTTTTTAAATGAAAAAATAAAAAGATATATATATACTTACATTCTATACATATTAAAATTCATGGGAAAATAAATTGAAGAAATTGGGATTAATTAAATCAATATATATATAACAAAATAAACACATAATAAATAGATACTGACTCAGAACCTCACGGCACCAGAACTATCCAGATCACCACCCAGTCGGATTGCCTAACTTCTGTTGTGTAAGTAAGTGTAATAACAATTTTTGTTTGAAAGCGTACTTAGAGGTTAGGTTCCGAATGGGAGGGGGCAAGTCATTCCAGCACTTGGTGGCTTGGTATCGAAAACTACCACGGAAGGCTGCTGTATGGTGACGGTAGTTGATTAGTGGCGCCCGTGTGGCCCTAGAACCATATCTATCACTCAGTGTCGTGAATTTCAGTTTCTCGTACAAGTATTCTGGCCTTTTGTACTTCTTAACGTCAAATACGAGACACAACAGATGCATGTGCCTACGTGACTCCATCCTCAAAGTCGACGCCGAAATCAGATATGGCGTAATGTGAGTTCGAGGAGGTACATTGTAACAAAACCTGCAACATGCATTTTGAACCCGTTGTAAAAGCTTCTGTGTTTTGGCCAACAAGCGAGGTCCTACCACGATGTCTCCATAATTGAGTTTGGATAATATTAGAGACTCACAGAGCATTATGCGCGACTTCTCACTCAGATATTTACGTATCTTGTATAACACCTTTAAGCGATACATACAACTCTTAACCAAACCCAACACGTGAGTGTCAAAACGCAGCTGTTCATCAAAGATGACACCCAAATTCCGAGCCTCTGATACCCTCTCTAAGCTTTCGTTGTTCAAACAGAGACTGGGTTCAAAGTTTTCCATCTGTTGTATCTGCGCCCTAGTTCCCAAAATTAAATACTTGGATTTGGAAGGGTTAAGGAGGAGACCATTATCAGCTGACCATTGCGCGATACTATGCAGGTCACTATTAATCTTTTGCACAGTGTCAGGAGTATCTGCGGGCTTACCGGAGATGTACAGTTGGACAGTCAGCGTAGCAGTGGTACCTGCAGTGTTTTAAAACCCTAGGAAGATCTGCGCTATATATTAAAAATAGCAGTGGACCCAGGATTGAGCCCTGAGGTACACCACACATCACAGGCTCAGGATCTGAGTATTTTGCATCCCCACTTCTAGCACAAGTCAGTTTCACCGATTGGAAACGCTCAGACAGGTAACTTTCAAACCAACGAAGTGACGAGTCATCCAAACCATAATACCCAAGCTTAGCAAGTAGCAGATTTATGTCAATGCTGTCAAACGCGCGAGAGAAGTCAAGCAGTGCAAGGATAGTACCGCAACCACCATCCCGCTCAGATAGAATATTGTCAACAACGTCAAGCAGAGCAGTGGAAGTGCCACGGTTTCGACGAAAGCCGGACTGATACATTGGTAAGATGTCGTTCTCTTCAGTATATTGAAGAAGTTGCACATAAACAGCTTTTTCCAAAATCTTTGACATGAATGGCAATATGCTAATAGGCCGTAAGTCCTTAAGATCAACAGGGCGATTGATTTTAGGCAGCGGTGTTACTATCGCATACTTCCACTGTACTGGAAAGACACCTGATTGAATAGAGGCGTTGATAATAGCAGTGATAGTTGTGAGTGTACAGGGTAAGGTTAAAAGGATCATATCTCTGCTAAGATCATCCGACCCCGATGCGTTAGATTTAATTGACAAAATATAATCAGCAACCTCTCTCTCAGTAACAGGCCTTAACTGAAAAGTAGAATTATTAAAGCGTTGAGAGCCGTAAAAGGAAAAGCTTGATCGTGGCACAATGCCATGACTTTGTATGTTCAGAAAATGAGAGTTGATTATATTCGGATCGCTGAAAATTAGAGGTAGCTCTGAATCATGAGAAGGATCCACTAAAACCTTCCCTTTAAGATTTTTCCAATATGACTTGCCATTATGGACCTGTGAGTTAATAAAATGATTGAAAAATGCTCTTTTTTCAGTGTCTAAACATGTTTCCACCATAGTCTGCAAATCCTTCCATGAGGCTTTATCCTGGTCAGATTTTGTTAAGCGATACTTCTTCAGAGCCTGGTTACGTAACTGCATCATATGCCTCAAGTTCTCAGTAATCCAGGGGAGCGATTTATTTGGTTTTATAGTAATAAGTTTTACTGGAGCGTGAAAGTCATAGAGGGATAGTAATAAGTTCTCAAAGAGACCAACCATTTCATTTACTGTTGAGGTGGCTAAAATGGGACTCCAGTCAACGGAATGCAAGTCATTATTAAATTTTGCTACATCCATGCGTTTGATAGGCCTATATGCTTGACGTCGACTTACATATTTAGGTTTTTGTACTGGAAAAGATACAGTGACCATAGCATGACCGAGCAAACCTGCAATGTGAGACACGCTTACCTCTTGGACCCGGCAATTAGTACATACTAAATCAATGAGAGAGTGTGAATCAGCCGTAAAGTGTGTCGGTTCCGTTACCACTTGCTTAATATCCATGTACTCAAGAAATTGTTTAAACTTCACGCTGTTGCTACTTGTCGAATCCAATAAATTAATGTTGAAGTCTCCTAATAAAATGGTATAGTCATATTTTCCAAAATATATTAGTGATTCCGTCAAGGCATCTAGGAATTTATCAGTATTAACCCACTGTGGCCTATAAGCGGTACCTATCGCAAAACGAAGTCCATTAATATTAGTTGTAAGCCACATTTGCTCAATATCGGCATCCGGATGCTTTTCATAACGCACGTGTACACCGGTCCTAATGTAAAACGCAACCCCACCACCTCGCCCGCCGCGCATATGCAGCGGGCGTGGCACGGAGCGCAGTCGATAGCCAGGCATGGCCGGCGCGCGCGCCTACTGTCCCGCCGCTAGCCACGTCTCGTTTATCGCAATAATATCTGCGTCACATTCCGTCACACCATTAACGAAATCATCGTGGCCAGTGTTAAGTGATCCTGCGTTAAAAAGCGCTAACTTAAGATATCTTAACGGCGGCATTTAAAACAGTAAAATTATAATAAGTAAATTTGTTTGAATTAAAAAAACACAGCAGGACTGTTACAGCGATAAGCAAAAAACAAGCAAACATAAACAGCACTACTACAATTCTATAGTAATGTGACGTAAAAAGTGAATCACTGAGCGTATAGGAAGCTTGGAGCACGCAGTAAGAAGTGAGTGTGATTTGATTTAGTTTATGATAACAGCGCATAAAAATAGGGCTATCATGAAAGGTTAAAATATTGTTTGTCAAAATAAGGAATTCGATTAATAAAAGTGCATTCATATAAAATGTGTATCGTATTAAATTATAAATATTATATATTATTGTGTATAGAAATAGTAGGTAATTATATATAGATATTGGTGTATAAGTGTAATGAATTACATGTTTGTTCTTTTCCAGTGTATACCGATTGAAACTAGACCCATCTGCTGCTGCACACAAGGACAAAGTACACGAAAGACAGTTAGCAACAACAAATAAACACAACGAGCGACAAGTAAAAACAACTATGGCAATTATTAAAATGAGCAATAGCAACTTTTTACATGGCATAAATATGAAGTAAGTACAGTAAACATTACTGATGTTATATAAAGCAGGGTATTGCAGAATATTTATATGATTGTTTAACAAAACACATTTAGTTATTTAAAAGCAAGATAAACGTTAACAGCGTAAATAAGTGTGGCAGGCCAGAGTAATATGAGAAAAAATATAACATGTGTAAAATTATTTCAGGCCACAGCGGTTCGAACAGCATCCTCTCCAAAAACCCTGACGAGATCGGCTTCTGTGCGCAGACGGTGACGGGGGAAGCCGTCCCCAGGGCCTTGACGCACAAATACCTTGCCATCCCTCGTCCACACGAAACGCCAGTGCTGGTCCTTGCCAATCTGCCGTGCTCGGCGGAACAGGACACGATTAGAGCGTGTGAGCCGCTCGTTAACATAAAACCTGCGTGGCTGGCCAGGAAGGTTAGCGCCTTCCGTTGTGATGTTGCGACGCACGCGAGCCGCCTGCAGCAGCTCATCTCGCACCGCGCGCCGCACCAGACGAACGTCGATGGGCCGTGGCCGGGGGTTCGCATCAGCCTCCAGTAGCTGACCAACTCTTGTTGCGCAGACGACGTCACGTGACTCCAGATTGATACCAAGCTTAGTCGCCAAGGTGGTGATGATGTTCAGGGGGTTCTCCCCCTTCTGCTCCGGAACGCAAGTAAACTCCAGATCATTGAGAAGGAGCTCCTGATCACGTTCATTCAATTCGGCTTTCAAACCCTCGATTACTCCAGTTAGGGCAGCATTCGAACCGGAGCTTGCCTGGCGTCCTTCTAGCTTTTCCACTCTAGCTGCAAGTAGCTGCACTTGTCCTTCATTTGCTTCTACACGCATGACTATGTTAGATAGCGTCTCATTAAACGCTTCAACCCGAATTCGCGTCTCCTGCATCTCCTTACGCAAAAGACGCATTTCCTCGGTCAAAGCTTGTAGCGCCTTTGCATAGTCATCATTGCGCTCACTGTCCAGGTCACAGTCTATAGGCGACTTCTTCGGTGAGGGTCCCCGACGTCGGTTAGCTTTATCGTCGAGTACACGAACCGGTGTATTCTGGTTGTCAACCTTTGGTTCCTTGCTTCTGCACACATCACACTTCCACTTAAGTCTGTGCTCACCAGTTAATGTGTGGAATCGCTGTTCGCTCACATTAGCACATATAATGTCGTAAAGATCAGAGCAGATGCTGCAACGCAAATACTGTCTATCCTTTATTATCTGTCTACAGCCTGCGCATACTTTCTTTCCATCCATATTTATAATTTTATATATTTAAAATGAAACACTAAAGTTTTTATTGTCCAAGATAGATAAGTAATTTTAAAAAAAGGTTAAAAAGAGAAAAAAAAAACAAAATAAGGATCTTTGGTTTTGAACCACTAATGCTGTCAGCGTCCGTCGATGCAAAGTTTAGAGCTAGTGCCCACCACGCCAACCGCTCAATGAAAGTTGCGACGAATTATGCGGACAGGTACGGACAGTTAACACTTGGTGGAAGATAAGTCACGTTTCGTGCAACGTGACTAGCGATGAATCACCAGCAACGACACAGCTGTTATTGGAAATTGCCTAACGAAACCGAAGATTAATCCACTGATCACTTCACAGTCACAAGACGCACAGACCTGAACCAGACACCAAATTAAAACTTGAAAATTGCGCAATAAAATGATATAAATTTCATGAATATTTGTTTACTTTTACTAGCGTTTTATCAAATAAATAACAGAGCGTAACGAAAACACGTCAAGGCACAGTAACCGCGCCCCGCGCACCCCCAGTACACAACTGTAGCTGTATAATTATGGAGGTGAGTAAGTAGCTCGTCTTGCAATCGTTGAGATTTGGCAACTTTCGCAATGGTCGGTCACGGGACGGGTGACCATCTCTTCTTCTTCTTCTTCCGGGCGGTTGCCGCAACTCGACGCGCGGCCAGATCACTCCAGCCAGCCCAGCTCAGCCAGGAACGCTCCAAGAGCTTTCACATTCGTGATCGCTTCCTGGACGCTGCCCGGCGAGCCGAGGTACCTTGCCCGATAGGGGGCCACCCCCCTGCATTCCAGCAGTACGTGGGCAGCTGTTTCTTCTTCCTTCATGCACCCTCTGCATAGGGGACTGTCGGTGACACCTAAATTAAAAAGATGTCTGCTAAATTGTCCAGTCAGCGTCAAATTGATATAAGATCTGAAAAACATAAAACCAATTTAATCTAGGCAGTTCGAAGCATCATATTGTTGTAAGCGCGCAAGGTGTTCAAAATATCTAGGCACTCACTGTTTCATATTTATATGAGCAGTCAGAGTGTTCTAAATTATCTAAGCAAACAGCTCTCAAAACATCTGTGCAATATGGTGTTTTACATTATGCACAGATATTTTGGTAGCTTTGTTCACCAATAATTGGGTATTTGACTGTTTTTTTTTTTAACTTAAAATGTTCATTTAATTAGTAGCAACACAACATAGGTATTTATTTTCAAATATCTTGCATATTTTCAGCGATATAAAGCATCAAATTTTCTAATTAGACAAGGAGAGCGCTATAGAAACGTGACGTCACATTTTTTCTTCGCCGACGCGAGGACGGACGGCTTCCATGCCATAATCCGCAACCGATGTGCCTCGCTGCTGAGTCGCACGCGCGCCAGCCCCAATAGCATCCTGTGTGCGTTGACAGACCGGTGGGAATCTCCACTCCTGCAGCATTGGGTGGCGCTTCATGTGCCCCAAATTAATAAATATGTATATTGTTTTTAAATAAGTTAGGTATTGTTATTAATTATAAAAAAAATAAGTTCAAAAACTAAAACCCGACTTTTGTTAACAAAACAATATTTTCATTCTAGGGAAAAGTGGCATACGACCACGGCAATTTCAGATGAGAATATTTTCTTGTTTCATACTTTTTAGAGCGTGATTTTTCAGTAGTCGGGTTTTAGTTTTTGAACTTAATTTTTATTTACATTATTTTGGGGTCATAATTTCGCGCTGTGTAGTGCCGGCACATAAAAAGAATTGCACTACCCCCTCTCTTCTCGTGGGTGTCGTAAGAGGCGACAGAGGGAAAACTGCCACCAAGAGATGAGATAGATGGGATGAGAGATAACAGCAGACTGCGATTATGGCACTTAAGGTCCTCCAGAAGCTTTTCAATTCAGTCATCTTCGAGGGCAACACGCCAAATGCATGGGGCAGAAGGCGTTTTTTAAGAAGGGTGTTAGGACTCTCTTGAAGAACTACAGACCCATCACGCTTCTGAGCCATATCTATAAGTTGTTCGACGACTTCCAACCTCCCGAACAAGCCGGGTTCCGGAAAGGCTATAGAACCAAAGACCACATTCATACGCTGCGGCAAGTTATACAGAAGACCGAAGAGTACAACTTGCCACTTTGCTAGGCGTTCGTGGACTATGAGAAAGCTTTTGATTCGATTGAGAAATGGGCGGTGCTGCAGTCTCTCCAGAGGTGCCAAGTAGACTACAGGTACATCGATGTGCTCAGGTACTTATACCAAAACGCCACCATGTCAGTCTGATTACAGAATCAGAGCTCTAATCCTATAAACGCCACCATGTCAGTCTGATTACAGAATCAGAGCTCTAATCCTATCTAACTACAGCGAGGTTTGAGACCGGGAGACGTCATATCTCCGAAGCTGTTTACAGCTGCGTTGGAGGATATTTTTAAGCTTCTGGACTGGAAGGGATGCGGCATCAACATCAATGGCGAGCACCTAACACACATAAGTACGGTTTGCCGAAGATGTAGTTCTTATGGCTGAGACCTTGGAAGAGCTGAACATCTCGTTAATGCTTCTCAAAGAGTGGGTCTAAAGATGAACACGGATAAGACAAAAATCATGCCCAATACCCATGTTGCAACCGCTCCAGTTAATGTTGGGAACATTACACTCGAAGTTGTTGACCACTTTGTTTACATAGGGCACGCGGTCCAGTTAGTTTAGTTCAACTTCGAGAAAGAGATCTCTCGACGAATCCAGCTTGGATGGGCAGTGTTCGGGAAGCTTCGGCATATATTCGCGTCCGAAATACCTCAATGTCTCAGGACGAAAGTCTTTGATCAGTGTGTGTTGCCAGTCATTACTGGCCTACTGACCTATGTAAGTGAGACGTGGTCTTTTACTAGGGTCTTATAAGAAGGCTCAAAGTCACCCAGCGAGCAATGGAGAGAGCGATGCTTGGTATTTCCCTGCTCGATCGAGCAGAAACGATGAGATCCACAGGGGAACTAAAACAACCGACATCGCTCGAAGGATTGCATCGTTGAAGTGGCAGTGGGCGGAACAGATAGTGCGGAAAACCGATGGCCGTTGAGGCGGAAAGGTTCTCGAATAGCGATCGTGTACCGGACGACTTTCCGTGGGCAGGCCCCCTACAAGGTGGACCGACGATCTGGTCAAAGTCGCGGGAAGCCGCTGGATGCGTGCAGCGCAGGATCGATTGTTGTTGAGTTCCTTGGGGGAGGCCTAAGCCCAGCCGTGGGCGTCGTTCGTTCGGCTGATATAATTATGAATTTCGTGATAAAGTCAAAATTTGATTTATGCAAGCAAAGCCGCAAGCAACAACCAATAAAATATACATTTTTGAAACGAGCTCACCAAGAGCTTTCATTTCATACCAAACACGATATTCTATAAAAAAAAAGTTTTTTAGTTCACAACTTTATGTCGTCTAGAGGGCGCCATATTCAATTTCATGTGACGTGACATAGCCTATAACCAGCAGACAATCGAGACGCTTCCAACGATACCTGAATTGTGAACATATGATCAGCAGTTTAGAAGTTATGCGGGAACAGATGAACATACATACATACATCCTCCTTTTTTGCTTTGCCGTAGTCGGGTAAAAATGCAGTTCCCCAACGGTAGCAAGATAAGGGTCCCGGCTACCGATGGTTAAGGATCCAGAGACAGGAACCTTCTCACTATACGGGCCGTGTCCAGAAGTACTGCCTTCTGCATCTGACTCCCGATCCATCCACCTAACGCAAGCCTCTGTCGAGGCTCTTGGCTATCAGGCCATGGGCAGATATGACTATCGGAACAATAATTGCTGTCGGTATAGACAAGATTTCCAGCAAACTGGTGAAAAGGTATGCCCCATCTTTGGTCAGTCCAATCACGCACATCTGCAATCTATCGATGTCGAAAGGAGTCATTCCTGCCGCTTTTAAGATTTCTCTAATAAAACCTATTCACAAAGGGGGAAATCGAGACCATGTGGATAATTACAGGCCCATATCCATACTACCAACGCTCTCCAAAATCCTGGAGCGCCTGATGAATGAGAGGTTAATTAAATATCTTGAGAAAAGCAATTTTCTCTCTCCTTCTCAGTACGGCTTTCGGAGCGGCAAATCCACGAATGATGCGGTACATGACTTGGTTGATTCTATCGCCACCAACTTAGATGCTAAAAGGAAATGTGTTGTGGTATTGGCATTCCTCGACCTGGCAAAGGCCTTTGACACGGTATCGATCCCCCGCCTTCTGGCTGGCCTGGAGGGAGCCGGTGTCAGGGGAGTGCCTCTTAAATGGTTTGAAGATTATCTGAGCAACAGAGTGCAGAGAACCAAAATAGACCATTGGATTAGTGAGGTGTCTAGTGTCACGTATGGTGTACCACAGGGCAGTATTATTGGCCCTACACTCTTTTTAACATACTGGCCTTTGCCAAACCCAACTCACTGATGGTAAAGTTTTTACCTTCGCGGATGATACCGCCCTTTTATTTAGTGGAGACTATTGGGATTAAGTTTTTGGCAAAGCACAGAAAGGTTTCGACAAAGTCAACCAATGGCTGAAGACCAATGTGATGACACTAAACATTTCCAAGACCAAATTTATGCCATTTGCGATTAGATCCAGTCAGCTGCCGCCCCAATCATGTGGTATTTCTGTCCACAACTGCGAGCCTCAGTCATCTGAAATCCTATGTGACTGTCCTACCCTTGAAAGAACACAGAGTATCAAGTATCTTGGCGTTGTTTTGGACCAGACCCTTACCTTCAAGCTTCATATTGACTTACTCACTTCAAGGGTGAGAAAACTGACATACGTTTTCAAGAACCTGAAGCATGTCGCCGATCTCAGAGTTATAAAAACTGTTTACTTTTCTTTATGTCACTCTCTTCTTGAATACTGTATCTCAGCATGGGGCGGAGCTGCCAAATCTAATATGCTGGGTCTAGAGAGGGCTCAACGGTTAATTCTCAAGGTTGCTGCAGGACTCCCATATCGCTACTCTACTACTGATCTTTATAGGAACTGGGATATCCTTGCGACGGGACGTCCTCGTCGGCCAGCGGTACACTAGCCGGAACGTCGGAAGTCACCGCCCAGTATTTAATTTGTAGATAATAGATGAATAAAAAGATGATGTTTATAGGGACTTGACTTTTATTGTAAAGGTAGTAATAAAGAAACGTATAGGAAGAATAGGAAGATTAGGAACTCTAACAAAATGATAAAAAATACATGAATAACAAAAAGTAGATAGGTAAGTAGGTAGTAGTGAGTATGATGATGAAAACTTACCCCTTTCCAAGGGTCAAGGGTTCCACTTATTTAATACTATTACAAACAACTCAAACTGGTATAAAAAACTGGTAATGCTCCGAGAGCTCTGTACGGCTTGGTGATTTTAGTAGAACTGAATCAAAAATGATGAACAGGACACGTGAAACGAAGATTTTGAATTTGAATTGAAAGAACAGGATAGGATTCGATAAAATTAATGGCCAGTATGTAGAACTAGATGGAGTTTCCAGTCATCATAGAGTTTTTAACCATCCATAATGACTGGTACGAATCGACATCGTTACATCCTTACAGTACGTCAAACCTTTATTCTTCAAACAATCTTGAGAAAACACAGTCAGATAGAATACGACCTCGACAAAGTGAAAGACAAGCGTAGAAAAGGTAATGTTTGCACTTCCATCCAACTTAAAACTTCTTTCTCCCATAACTTCTACTGCTTTCTTGGATCCCACCTGTATAATAAGATTAACAGCACTCTCAACGTTTACCCTCTTCACACAATAAGTTGCAATAACTCGGTAAAACAATATTTAAAGTGTTTGGATTATGAGGCCACGGAGTGTTTGCTCCTGCACCTCTCGTAGCTATTTATTTACATTAAGATTTTATTATTTTTATTTTTATTTGAAGTGTGTCTTGCTCTATCCCCCTCACGCAACGCGTCACTACAGCATCCCTATTTACACACGCCCGGTACCTACTCATGAACACTTGCACACACTAACATAACATAACACTAACATGACATACTTACATAATACACTAACTTAGAACACTAAAATAATACACCAACTCACCAATCACTCATATTACATTTCAATACACAACTCTATAAGTCTTTTAGCTTGTAAGTAATTTGTCTGATCATACCTTTAAAATGTTTTAATTTTTTTTTTCTTTTCTTACCTAAAGAAGGTTCAAGTTCTTTTTGGTTGTGTTACAATAGTAGATTGTATTACAAGGGAGCAAAATAATATATTTACGGCGAGGGCGCTATTTTGAATTCTGAACGCAGCGAGGGATTCAATATACGCCGCCCGAGGTGAAAATAATTTTGCGGCCGAGTAATACACTCTGCTTTTCATCCCCCTCTATAAGAAAAGCAGTAAAGACAACTCAAACTACCTACTTTTCTTTGTCGTTCGGATACATGATAGCGCTAGTCAGACAAGAAAAAAAAATGAGTTTTGAAATTAAAAAAAAATTAAATAAAAAAAATATATGTCCATCAGATTCCTTATAAGTATCGCCGGGGATGCCATAGGGGGGTTGAAAATTTTTGTTAGATTTAAGCTAGCTGAGATATTCTCAACTAGCTTTCCGCCCGCGGCTTCGCCCGCGTGGACTACACAACGTTATCCCGCCGGAATTTGATACTTTTCCGGGATAAAAAGTAGCCTATGTTCCTCTACAGGCTACAAAGTATCTATTTCTCAAATTTCAGCCAAATCCGTTCAGCCGTTTTGGCGTGATTGAGTAACAAACATCCAAACATCCAAACATCTAAACATCCAAACATCTAAACTTTCACATTTATAATATTAGTAGGATTTTATAAAATTCCGTTTTTGAAAATTTCTCCGTCCCGAAAAAAGTCCCGGCCCCATACAAAATCAGTTGAATTTTTTTTAAGTACTGCACACCCTTTGCTACACTCCAACCAATGCTTCTTTAATTATGTTCTAAATTCAAATCTCATCGTTTTGGACCCTGATAAGAAGCTGTTCAAAATTCAAATCTCATTTATACGCTCTTGTCATAATAGGTAAACAATGAATCGGTTTGGACCCTGTTATTAGATAAACAATCATCGCTTTTCGAATCGATGGGATGAAAAATAATTTGTAAGCTAGTTTGTCTTGATGTACCTAGTCCTATCTGCGGGAGAGGGCTGGCGACCTGTGGGACGGGTTTCTAAGAAACCCTTTTCAGGCACCAGGGGGCCGATTCTCAGGCAATCGAGAAAAGTTCACATTTATAGCTCGAAATTCAAATATAACGCAGTTTTTGTATTGTCAGAAATTCACAATCGAAAAAGTTCGATCGAAAACCAGTCGAACGCTACGAATGGTAAAAACCAAGGAATTTATAAGTACTACAATACAACAGGAAGGTGCACTGCTGCTAAAAAACGGTCCTAATGAGATAGCAAGAACGAGGTCAGTTTATCTCACTCCATTCCATTACGGCGGCCACGAACATGCGCGACGGGCGGCGGGCGACGACGAGCGAGTTGCGAAGTTGACACAACGAAGACGGAAAACGTCATTCGGCTTGTACTGTTGCCACTTTAACATTCTGAAATCTATCATTCAAATTCTTTTCTAGGATAAGCCATAAAAAACTTATACGACCTAATACATTTTTATGCTTAATACGGTAATACCTAAATTAATATGCGATGTTTTCTATTGTCTTAAAGTAATACGAAGCGGAAATTTTACAAAATTTTATTTTTATAACGAAAGTTGTGAACCATAAATCTGTGATAAATCTACTAAACCTGTTATTTAAGAGTGCTGGCAATTTCAGAGAAAGGGACACCCTCACCTTGTTCTTGCGGTCTCAGCTGGACCGTTGACATTTTGTATTGAAATATAAACCTTATCTCTTAAAATTAAAGTGTATTTTTAAATACACAAAAATACGGAGTGCACCTTCCTGTTGTACGTAGTACTTATAAATTCCTTGGTAAAAACCAATAGATGTTCGTATACGAACTTAGCTGTCAAAATGAATTTGTTGACATGTGAGACAGCTTAGTTTGTTTGAAACGTTCTAACTTTTCAATAGAAACCACAAACAAAATGTTCGACATACGAATTACCACACTGAAAAAGTTCGAATGCCTGAGAATCGGGCCCCAGTCCTTCACAAACTTAGGTTACTAAGTAGCATTTAATAAAATTGTAACTGCTTATTAAGTTTGTGAAGTGACCAATAAATGATTTATTTATTTATTTATTTATATTAATCAATGTCCCACATGTCAACAATCTCGTGAGCTAAATCAAGATATTTGTTTTCTTTATCTTTTTCAGCTTTCACAAGGTTGTCGTCATGGGGAACAGTGACATCATCAATTATTGCGCGGCGTTCGTGTCGATCTATCAATACAATATCAGGCTTATTAGCTACAATAGTCCTGTCTGTAATGATAGATTGATCCCAGGCTATTTTCAAGGACCTGTTCTGGTGCATACCTGTAGTACGGCACCTCGGATGCCACAAGAGTATGTTTCACATTTGTTATTCACTAATGTTAAATTTCTGAATGTCATAATTAAATATCTACATTTCAACATCAGTCAAATACCCAATTGGCACCAATAATATTTGGGATCGTATAGAAGCAATTTTTTTTAAATCGCTCTAGTTTTTTAATAGGAAGTGATTTTGTGTTTTTTTGCCTAATCTGCAAAATAGGTCTCGCTCCCGCGCGCGTCGTTTTCCCATTGCTATCTCGCTTCAGCATAGGTAATTTTTTTGAGTATCACCTTTAAGGCGCTACTCGGAAAAATATGGACTATTTGATTTAAAACTATAAGACGGTTACAGTTGTTACAAATCTGGTAATAAGATATATATTTCTTCATACCTTTATCTAGATTCGTATAGTTTCAAAAACACGATTTTATGATTTTGCCTCGACACTTTTTCTTTTCGAAAAGACCTCTAAAAAATACGAAAAGTGAAGATTATTCTTAAATGGGGTTACTTACACTATTGGAAATTGGTTTTATTAGTGGGCACCAATAATATTGAGGATCGTATAGAAGCATTTTTTTAAAATCGCAGTAGTTTTTTAATACGAAGTGATTTTGTGTTTTTTTTGCCTAATCTGCAAAATCGGTCTCGCTCTCGCGCGCGTCGTTTTCTCATTGCTATCTCGCTTCAGCACATTTTTTCCGAGTATCGCCTTAAATGTTAAGGCTATAACATAGCATATTATATAACTGTGGTTAAGGTCACGACCAAATCGTTTGCATCATGTCTTGGGCCTCTGGGGAATCAGCTGTTTTCACTATATTAATGTAATAGTGTTGCATAAAGACAGCTTTAAATAGTAATAATTCTGAGGGTAGGATGCAGTAGGTCGCTCGACATTTGTTCGCGCTATCGCTAGTCGTACTTGTACCACCGCTCGTGTGTGTGTGTGTGTGTGTGTGTGTGTACACTTTGTCATGTTAAATTTCTTTCATCCCACACACTTCGATCAGATCGAAGATCCCACAACAAGATGGCGTCAAACAAACTTTCTTTAAGCAATCTCAAACCTTGGTTGGCCAAACTACAAAATAGGCCTATCTTTGGAGTCAAACTAGTCCTAAAGGAAAGGCTCAATGAATTTGAAAAAAATATATGTTACGTAGAATATAGTCAAAAATAAATTTATAATTCAGAGTTTGATTGTGTCTTCTAGATTTGATAAAAAAAAATTAAACGTTTAATCTATTTTTATGTAATGATTTTAGAACTAGTCCTTAACGGCTGAAGCAATTTTGACAACACTTTCACTAAATTAAAGAGCAGTAAATTTTTTACAAATTTATAATAGGAAATTTGAAACAAGTAATTATTATTGGTTTTAAATCCGAATTTATTGATATGCGCAAGAGATTCCCTACGCCAGGTCCGCGCGTCAGTCTTGCTCAGGCATTTGCACGGGGAGGTTGTGTCGCTCGTTGACGCGCATTCGTTCACGAGTCAATCAGTGGTTGCAAAGATTAAAATACGAAGCGGATTTGGAACAATTAGGCATAATATTTCGCCTGTGCGCATGGACGCTATCGTAATAGTACATTATTGCATAGGCCGTGAAATAGGCAATAGGCTACTTGACTCATACTTAATTTCATACATCGAATGAATATTTCCTTTAGTACTTGGCTTAGGAAAACGTAAGAAAGCGAAGCGATATCATAAAATAAAAGTATATGTTGGATATTATACATTTAATTTAATTAATAAACTTTACATTAGGTCATATTGGGGCAATTACTAAAAGATAATGTTATTGATTTCCCCGGTACATTTGTTTGTCTGTTTAACTTCTGATGAGGGTTGCAGGTTTATTTATTTATTTATCTCGTTTTTTTCAACTCATAAAATTTTCATAGTTTATATGTATTTTTCTTTTAACTTCGCTGGAAGCAGGTTTTCCCATTTTCGATTTGGCTACTGAGGGCCTAGACAAGTAGCTTTCTAATAGATATCGCACGTAGAATAGAAAGAAAATGTATGGGATTGACATTAGTGGTCACGTGACATTTCAATCGCTAATGTCAATCCCATACATTTTCTTGGAGGGCTGATCTTAAATCTGGTGGAGTACATACAATCAATCTCAATTTCACTCTCTGAATCGTTGGAACTAATTTTAATTATTAAATTTATATTTCTTAAAATAAATTGATTACTCGTAGCTGAAAATTAGACCAGACCGTGAATTTTATTTATCGACAAAATGTTATTATTGTATGAGTAAGTATGTAAATAACAAAATCAAGGCGAGTATTCAGCTTTGGCGCCAAGTTTTTATTAAAGTATCGTCTGTGCCGAAAGGCAAACGCATTTATGGCTATACAGCCACGTGAACTCAATTTGAACTAAGCAAAGAGGCTTACTTTGGTATGCAAAAAATAATAAAAGAGATCCAATCAATTAATAACTCCAGCACGCTGTTCATACAACATTTCTGGAGCGTTCTAATGTTCCAAATTAAAAAAAAACGCTCCTGCAATGGATTTTCTTAAAATTCGTCTTCCCTTGTTATTTTTTCGATTATTTCCATGCATGTTTGAGAAATAGTACGTAGTAGAAGAGAAAATACATTATTGTAAAACTGTATACCATTTTATTGTCTGTCGAATTAAAACTTTTAAAAAATATGACATTCTTAGTTATTGTACAGTAGAGAAAATACATTATTGTAAAAATGTATACCGTTTTATTGAATTACCTAGTTCTAATTAATTAAAAATAATCCTATTGTAGGAATAGGGAAACATTAAAACTATTTTTCACTTCTCATGCTCGTAAAGTTCGTGTTTATGTTGGGTATAGGCTGCATAAAATCGCTTTTTATGCTCTAGTGCATAAAGTAAAATCTTCGTCTAAGTCTCAGACTCTAAGACAAAGGTCGTCAGGTAAACAGTCACACACGCAATTAAACTTCGTCAAATAAACTTTATTAATAACTAACGTATTTCATTCTGTTTCTTAAATTTTGTACATAATCCATGTTAAATTATTAAATTAATAAAACTAGGCAAAATTAATGAGTTTTCTGAGAAATAAGTATTACAAGAGCATTAAGGACTACGATCTATGCTAAAGTCACTGTGCTGCCAATGCCACGTATAAAAAAATGAAAAAGAAAGTCTTCCCGCCAATATGGCGAAGTCTTTATTTTTTCTTTTTTGCAATATTGCTATTTATTTTCCTCACACTCGAAGTGAAAAGCAGAGTGTATAACTCGTACATAAAACCCATTTTACCCTCGAATTGACTATCCATCCTCGCCTACGGCTCGGGTGGATATGTACGTCTCGGGTAAAATGGTACGTTTTATGCACTTGTTGTACAATCTACTATTTTTTCACTTCTCATGCTCGTAAAGTTCGTGTTTATGTTGGGTATAGGCTGCACAAAATCGCTTTTTATGCTCTAGTGCATAAAGTAAAACCTTCGTCTAAGTCTCAGACTCTAAGACAAAGGTCGTCAGGTAAACATTCACACACGCAATTAAACTTAGTTATATAAACTTGATAAATAATTATGTTTCTTCAATTTTGTACATAATCCACGTTAAATTACTAAATTAATAAAACTAGGCAAAATTAATGAGTTTTCTAAGAAATAAGTATTTCAAAAGCATTATGGACTGCGATCTATGCTACAGCCACTGCCACTGCCACGTATAAAAAAAGAAAAAGAAAGTCTTCCCGCCAATATGGCAAAGTCTTTTTTTTCTTTTTTGCAATATTGCTATTTATTTTTCTCACAATCGAAGTGAAAAGCAGAGTGTATAACTCGTACTTACATAAAACCCATTTTACCCTCGACTTGACTATTTACGTCTTGATATATACGTCTCGGGTAAAATGGTGCGTTTTATGCACTTGTAGTAGAATCTACTATTTTATGTTTCCCTATCCTTACAATGTTCTAAGGCCCTAACCAAACAAAGTAATATTTCAGACTTTTGTGTAGATCCAGGATATTAAAAACCTACAATGCCAATCAAAAAAACTACATCCTATACTGCACCAAAATTGCAACAATACTGCCAAACACTACTGTTTCAAATTAAAATTATTTGGTAAACGCAACGTTGAGTTTTGATTAATTTAATTACTACCAGTGTTATAGTCATCTTTTGTGCATAGTGTTAGTTGCAATGAAATAAGGTAAGTATAAATTTCAAGTAGGTAGCGAAAATCTATTTTTTTTTGCCCTTATTTGGAACAAAAGTATACACATAAATCACATAATATGCCTACAAGTCTCTTTGATTTCGGGTCACGTAGACCCGAATTCACCCCTTCGGACTCGTGTCTCCCCTAGGGGAGCCATCAGGATTTTCTTAGTTCTGGTGTCTTCCCCAGATCGGGGAGACATCAGACCTTGCTTTTGAATAATTTGTTGAGTACTCGTGAATTCCCTGTCAAGTGTAGATATACTGGCCACTTGAAAAAAAATAGTAAGTATTGTAATCTTTTATTTACATCACAGTAGGTATACTTACTCCTTGCTTTTATCTTTCTGTACCCCTAGTGTCGATTACGTATTTATGTCAATTTGTATGAAAACTATAAAAGCGCGCTACTCGCCGCTAGAGGCGCTAATACAGTTTTCATACAAATTGACATAAATACGGAGTCGAAATAGTTTGCGTTTTTTGACATAAAAACTTACACTACGGGCTCAGAGTTAAGTTTGTAATTCACATTAAATATTCAAATCACATCCTGATTTCACTACAAAAATTTGCATTATGTATGTACACAGAAAGGGTGGGAAAGTTTCCCTTCGGACTCGTGTCTCCCCTGATGTTTTCCCACCCTTTCTGTGTACATAATGCAAATTTTCGTTCATTTTTGTAGTGAAATAAGGATGTGATTGATTGATGTGAATTACAAACTTAACTCTGAAAGATAAAAGCAAGGAGTAAGTATAACTGTTCTGTGAATAAAAGATTACAATAATTACTATTTTTTGTCAAGTGGCCAGTATGTCTACACTTGACAGGGAATTCACGAGTACTCAACAAATTATTCAAAAGCAAGGTCTGTGTCTCCCCTATCTGGGGAAGACACCAGAACTAAGAAAATCCTGATGGCTCCCCTAGGGGAGACACGAGTCCGGGAGGCAGGTTATTTAAAAGCAAGGTCTCATGTCTCCTCTACTTGGGGAAGACACTAGGACTAAGAAAATCCTCCCCTAGGGGAGACATCAGGGGAGACACGAGTCCGAAGGGGAATTCACACAGGCGCGTGTAGGTAGGTAGCTAAACAAGTACTTACCGCATCTGCACGCTTAATCTTTGTAACTACCGGGGGAGATGCGCGGGCACGCGGTGTGCGAGCGCATAGCAAGCCTATGCTTCGCCCAACGCTCAAGGTCGTTGGCGATTCATATCACCTTAATGTAGCCAACACCCAGAGGCGGCGTAAAGGGGGGGCGGTCCGCCCCGGGTGCCAAGCACCAAGGGGTGACAACATGCGTGGTGGGTGGGTGACTACTCATTCGCGGTCTGGCGCTAGAGATACCGCGAGTAATGTCACCCCTATGTGCTTGGCACCCGTTATAAAACGTAAATAGTTTCAATAATTATGTATTGGAGCAATAAAGGACTACCGACAGCGTGCCGAGCCTTGTCATCAGAATTCGAACTCAACAAGTTTTCTAATTAACTTTTCGTCATTTTTCCCAAAGCCAATATATTGACGCCTAACCGGCCGAATAGGGCCTGAGAACAATGCAAAATCTATTGTGTCTCATTTCTGGGGCGTTGAAGGATAATGTATTATAAAATCCTTATTTCATACGATTTTTTTTCAATAAATGCCATTTTCCGACGCACATACATAGCACGGGCACGGGTGATGATTGTAATATCCTAGTAAACTTAAATTAAAATTAAAGCCTTACTTTCTGATATCGGTCATACTCAGCAGGCCTGGTTTTTGAGCGTCCATACAAATATCTGACTAGTTTGGAATATTTTCGAGCTAGATTTTTTTTTTGGGACTACGTCTAGCAATTGTCTTCTATGAATCGGTATTATATACACATAATTTGGTAAAAGAACACTCAAAATATTTTTTCTAAGTTCTCCTAAGCTCCGTTCGCTGTCCGGTACCATAAGAATCAAGCTTTCTAGCTTCAAAAGCCGCGAAGTTAGCTACGATTGGTACATTTCAGTCGATACAATTGGGAAGTTAATAAATACATTTTATTATTCACCAAAACGAATCTGTTTAAATAGTATATTTTCTTAGATACAACGAAAAATATGTTTGTCCTTTCATTATACATAATTTCCGTCACCAATCAAAAAGTTGCGAATATCTCACTAGCAGAGTAAGTAATTCCCATCACTACTGCAACGTCGTCTTTCTTCAGTTAGTGCCGAGGCAGGCAACCGACACGGTCCTGTGTCACCCGTTAATTTCTGTTCGCATGGTTTACTACTATTCTAATTTCCGTTCGCTCCTTTAATTAATGTTTGAAATGCATACAAATTTAGCTAGTTAGATTATTATATGCAAAAATTTGTTGTTGACCTCATGCTTGAACCAATATACTGTATTCTATGCCATTCAAATTTTATCTCTTAAATGCCGTCGTGATCCTAATTTATGTCACCCGGTTCCGTCACGTTAAACGTGACAAAAATTATAAAATACCACGCTTTATATGACGGAAATTATACAATACCTAATAACATACAAATGTTCCTTGACTTCCAAAATTGTTCATTCAGTTATTTTGTAGACTGGACAATTACTTGTAAGGTTTATTTTATATTGTATAGTATTCATTTTCTGTTTGAGTCATATAACAATAAGATATTATAATTTTTATTTAGCAATTTTCTAATTTCCGTCACGCCCAAAACTTTGTTAGTTCATAAATCCAAAACCAGACACTAAATTGAAGAGCCAAATACATAATTTTGTTTAGTTTAAAGTCTAAATTTAATTGCCGGTTTAGAGAATTAACTGAAAAATAAAAATCGTGATGGAAATTATACAAAGAACACCTTGTCGTGAGAAATACCGATATCATAGTAATAGATTATCACAAGTAACTATGTAAGTCATTGATATTTCATATAGATTTAACGTTCCTTAGTTCACATTTCTTAATGAAATTAACATGGGCTTAGATAATTGGTGTGAATGTAAGAAGTTATTTATTTATTTATTATTTATTATACATACCGATGCCGTTAGGCATATCCACCTTACGAGGAGTTTTAAGAAAAACAAAGATTTGTGTTGCTATGTTAGTTACTGTTATACGGATATATTTAGTTATAAAATAACCAGAAACTTACATTATAGGTACTTATATTATTATTCTTCCTAACATCAGCCTAATGTTAAAAGCTTACATATAAAAGTACTATAAAATTGTAAGTGTTTAATACACTTTTAATAAGTATTCAAAATGTATTTAAAATTAAATTATCTTAATAATAATCGCTTCTTTAATAATCGTTGAAAGTATTAAATTACTTACTTATTACTTAGAACGCGTGTCGCGAACGTGTTCGCTTGGATGTAATCCATGTAGACGCAAGACAATTGGATGATTACATTCGATACAAGCTAACTTTTATCAATATATCTTAGATATTTATCTATCCGTGAAGATTAAAATATGCATTATTTTGCTAATTAATCATAATATGTCTACTATAATGTCCTAAATAAAGTAACATGACAGCTCGGTTTGATGGTTTACTACAGTTTTATAAAAACACAGGTTTGTTATTTCCATACATTCAGGTTATAAACCCCTGTTTTCTCGTGGTCCCATGATTTTGTCCCATTAATGGGACCACGAGGGATAACTATTTCTCGTAGTCCCATTATTTACGGTTTTGGAAATTAGAATCCTGTCTACAATGTGTAGGTAACAGAATTAATAGCTAAACCAGAATATGATAGATAAGGAACCATCAAACTGAACAACTTTTACTATAGGACCAACTATGAAATCGCGAAAAAAAAATCAGCTGTTTCATACAAAAATTTATTGACAATGAATATATGAAAATGTATGTAACAGCTGATTTTTTTCGTGATTTCAGAGTTGGTCCCATAGTTCAGTTTGATGGTCCCTTTTTACCATTAAGGTGTAAATTCTTACTCAGCGTTAAACAACAACCGCACGCGACATGACTCCCGGGCCACTACTGGTTTCTATGTGATTATTCTATGAATAACATAGCACATTATAACATTTTCATTTATTTATCATTGACTCCCTGCAAAAAGTTTGCCTATGCAGGAAATATATTTAGGAGGGATCCACAAATTTAGATGATAATGGGACTACGAAAAACAGTACTCCCTAGCGGTCCCATTAAATAATAATGGGACCACGAGAAATAGTTATCCCTCGTGGTCCCATTAATGGGACAAAATCATGGGACCACGAGAAAACAGGGTTATAAACCGCTATCGGTTACCCATCCGTTAGTAGCAACACAGAATATGTTACCAGCATATAAAATGTCAGACTGCGAATTATGACCTTTCGCCTAGAGCTCGGTATGATTTTGGAAGGACCTCGGTATGCGCTTCATATGGAGTATTCCTTTAACCGCTAGGTTGCTTCTGGCAACGATTGTTTCCAATCTGTGTCCTCAAACTTTGCTTTTGGCAACAATCGTTTCCAAAAATTATGTTCTGTTAAACGACTTTAAACTGTATTTTAAAGATAGTAAAGTCCATTTTAAACGCTGTTAAACCAAAGACTAATAGATTATCTAATTTCTGAGTGCATGTTTGCCAACATAATAGAACATTTTTTCTATGAAATTAAGGAGTGAAGTTAGAAGTGTGTGACAAGTGGCCATATTGTGCAACTGCTTGTAGATAGTTTTAGTTTTTATATATATATTTTTTACCACAATTAGTATTATTTCTGATTAAATAGAAGAAATAACTTTTGTTCTTAACAAAAACAGTAAAAAACAATATACTTATCACTCAAAATTTTTCACAATTTTAAGTTATTTGACTGAAACTGGAAAAATACGCTCAACCTTATCTTTAGTCTCCTATAAAATATTATACATACAACTATGGTCGAAAAACAAACGTTATTTTATTCACTATTTTATCATCTGCACAAAACGGTAAAGAAAATGATGCTAGGCCACTTGGATCGATTGTAAATCGAGTTTTAATGAGGGCGACCGCGCCGAGTGAAACGTGTAAAATTTCAGAAGCAAAGTTCGCGGACTTTTTGCAAATCTAAAGCAAGCGAGCGGCTATTATGAAGATTATTATTATTCCCTTTATTACATTTTAAATACTTACAAAATTATATTTCTAAACATAAAATTTTTACAATGTATAACACTAAAAAATATAACATTTAAAAATACAAAAATGTAGTTCCCCAACGGCAGCAAGATCAGGGTCCCGGCTACCGATGGTTAAGGATCCAGAGACAGGAACCTTCTCACTATACGGGCCGTGTCCAGAAGTACTGCCTTCTGCATCTGACTCCCGATCCATCCACCTAACGCAAGCCTCTTAAGGTGTTTATCGAGGCTCTTGGCTATCAGCCCATGGGCAGATATGACTATCGGAACAATAATTGCTGAATCAATGTCCCACATGTCAACAATCTCGTGAGCTAAATCAAGATATTTGTTTTCTTTATCTTTTTCAGCTTTCAAAAGGTTGTCGTCATGGGGAACAGTGACATCAACAATTATCGCGCGGCGTTCGTGTCGATCTATCAATACAATATCAGGCTTATTAGCTACAATAGTCCTGTCTGTAATGATAGATCGATCCCAATACAATGTGGCATGGCTATTTTCAAGGACCTGTTCTGGTGCATACCTGTAGTACGGCACCTCGGATGCCACAAGACTATGTTTCAGAGCAAGTTGTTGGTGTATTATCCTGGCCACTTGGTTATGTCTATGCAAATACTCGCCGTTTGCGAGACGAGAACAACCGGAGATTATATGCCTAAGGGATTCACCCGGACGATGGCACGCTCGGCAAATATCCACTGTGCCATCCCTTAGGATATACTTTCGGTAGTTATTCGTCATCACAACCTCATCCATAATTGCACAGACAAAACCTTCGGTTTCACCAAAAAGGTCACCGAAACGGAGCCAGGATACTGAGGCTAATAAATCTACGTCGGGCCCATGGAGAGCCCGGTAGAATCTGCCATGTAACTCCTTGCTTTGCCACACAGTGCTGCGGTCGGAAGTACTAAGTACTACAGGTTTGCGCCAGTTTTCTTTTGCTAAAAATAGAGGAGTCAGTCCATTGTCAACAGCAACTACATCTCTATGAGACCCCATATCGACTTGGAGAAAATACTCCCTAAGATTGCATATCTCGCGGTTATGCAATGTCTTAGCATTTAAGAAGCCACGACCACCGCACTTCCGCGGGATATACAATCTCATGGTCGATGAACGTGGGTGATGCATGCGGTGTGCTGTTAGCAATGTACGAACTTTTCTATCCAGGGCATCCAGTTCAGTTTGAGTCCATTTAAGTATGCCAAAGGAATACATCAGTACCGGCATGACCCATCCATTGTATGCGCGAACCTTGTTTCCGCCAGACAAAAGACTTTTAAGGACTTTTGAGAGGCGCCCCAAGAAACGCTCACGCAACGACTGTTTCATGTCAGCGTCGTTGATGCCTAATGCCTGTGACATACCTAAATATTTATAGGTTTCGTTAACGGAGAGAGATCTAAGATTAATAGAATCCGAGAGTTGTATACCCGTGGATTCCATTATCTGACCACGCTTTACATGCATGACTGCACATTTGTCCACACCAAATTCCATTTTAATGGCATTACTGAAAGCTTCAGTAACCTTCAGTAACGCTGTTAAATCAGAACTGCTATGGGCAAATAGTTTCAGGTCATCCATGTATAGTAGGTGTGATATTACTTGACCATTTCTCCGTAAACGGTAGCCTAATCCTGAACTCTCGAGAAGTGTACTCAGAGGGTTCAAGGCCAGACAGAACCACAATGGACTCAGACCGTCACCCTGGAAGATACCTCGCTCTATTCTTATAGGGTCGCCCTGACCTAGAACCCGTCGAGATCCTGGATAAAAAAGGACCGTTCTCCATTTTCGCATGCACGATGTCAAGAAAGTGCGTAGAGTTGTATTTATTTTATACAACTCCAACACCCTCATGAGCCACGAATGCGGCACGGAATCATAGGCCTTCTTATAATCTATCCAGGAAGTCGACAGGTTCTTTCGGTTTCGACGAACCTGTTGGTTAATAGCCATGTCAATGAGGAGTAGCTCCTTAGTACCACGGGCCCGATTCCTACATCCATTTTGAGAGGCGAACATAATAGAATTTTGATCAATGTGTTTATTAATCTTCGACCTCAAAATGGACGTAAGAATTTTATAAATTGTTGGTAGACAGGTGATAGGTCTATAGTTTTTGGGGTCCGCAGTACTACCAGATTTGTGGAGCAGATGGGTTATGCCTGTTGTCATAAATTCTGGAAGCGATCGAGATAAAAAAGCACTTTGAAATTGAGATGCTAAGCAAACGTGCGAGCTAGGTAACCATTTATACCAGAAATTGTGTAGTCCGTCCGGGCCTGGAGATTTCCAGTTGGGTAAGGAACGAACTGCACAAACTACGTCTTGGTAATCAATGGTCACTTCATTCATCTCAGGTATAAGCTCACACGAACGCTCAACATCCCTTATCCACGCGCCTTCAGAGTGAGTGACAGGCACAGACCAGATGTTGTGCCAAAAAGAAATCATGGCATCATCATCCGGCCGATGCATATCAGTATCACTCTGATTCGGTCGCTCCCAGGATGCATAAACACATCGTTGATCTCTCTCGAACATGCGGTTCTGAGTAAAGCGATCGACTCGCACCTTATACCTTCGAATACGATTAGCCCATGCACAAATTTTCTGCTTCAGGAAGTCGATGCGCTCTGTGACACATGAAATATAATTTTGAGGACTAATACCAGTCCCCAGGAATGCACGGTTCACAAAGCGCATGACCCTAGGGCGCATGTTGCCCTCCCTAAAGCAGCTGAGCTTACCGATGAGTACCCTAGCCTCACTGATACGACGTTCAATCCTACACTGCCAGGCTGGTACAGCCAGGCGAGGGCGTGTTGCTGTGTCAGTATTTGGAAATTTGACATGAGCAACACGACAAGCTGTAATAGCCGCACAGTACAGGATCGAATGAGTATCAGCCAGGTCTTCACTACTATCAAAGTAATTTGGTAGTAGCAAATCTAAAGCACACATCAGCGCCCTATTTTTTTTGTGCATGTGAAAACGTGGAAGCCGAGGTCTAAGGTGAACTGAAGTCGATCGAAATTCCCGAACTACATCTTCAAGAGTACTCCTCAATATATCATTGTATTGGGGACTTACAGTAGTAACCATATCATCTCCACGATCACTATCAGCAACGCCAGCTTGCAATGTGGCCGCGGCAGAAGCTTGAGTTGCCGCCTGCGATGCAGTAGTAATGATACGGTTACGTTGCACCTCCGTACGGAGCCGATCAAGTACCGAGTCATCCAACAAGTGACCCCGTTGAATGGCTCGCACCTGATCCGACAGTCGTTGAGCCGAAACGTTTTATTATTATTATTTATTTATGGTGAATCAACAGTTTTATAAACAAATTATAACATAGAAAAAGAAACAAGATAACTAATAACAGATTCAGAAGATGGAATACTTGTACTATTTACTCTGTGGTAGTACAGGTGTTTTTGAACCGTTTCAGCTTAAACCTCTTAGCGAAAACTATACCTACGTAAAAAAAGTGATATCTTTTTCAAAATATAGAATCAGGGCATAAGTCAATAACGGTTGCATTATATACAGATTGGAAAAACTGATCGGCCCTGGAGGGAAACTGCCTTAAATCCTTTAGCCTTAATTGTGAATGTAGTTTGTTCCTTTTTATATGAAAGAAGGTTTTTTTTTTTCAGTTAAATAAGAAACTCAAAGATTTAATACAGTTTCCATCCAGTTCCTACACTTATTTTCCACCCTGTATATACAGAAGATACATAGTATTCACTGCACTTATGTTGTTACAGCAGGGGCCTGTTTCACAATGTCTAAATATCTTCTGATTAGCTGTTACTTGACACATAGGCCCTCAGAACAATAACTAAAGCTATTGTTCTGAGCATAGGCCATACAAAACTGTCAGTCAAGTAAACTGCAAAGTACAGTGGCACAATCTTTCCTGTTTCGGTGACAGCGGCGCTATGTACCTTTTTCTTTTTCTTGTAGCAATTTACCCGGCCCTGACTTCTAAGACCTTCAGCCGCCAGCAGCGCTATGGTTGGACATCAACTTGACAGCAGAATGACATTAAAAAACCATGATAGTTTCACATTTTGGCCACCGGAACAGAAAAGTTTGTGGCACTGTATCTCCTAATAGGACATTGTGAAACAGGCACAGTCTTATAAGTTAGTGTATAGTATAGTCACAGCCGTCTCTATCGTCTTCTACAAACCATGCTATGATACGGAACGGCAACATTGCTGTGAACCGGTTTACTCCTCTGAGTACTAAATCCTATGGAGGTGGCATACCTACGAAAAAGTGAGGTGCAAGTAAGTCACTATGTAAGAAAATCTTGGAATTCAATTTTAAACTACTTCTAATTGTCGTATTAATCGGTCCGTCTAAATCAGTCCAGCCGTTTCAGAGATTAGCCGGAACAAACAGACAGACAGATAAAAATTGAAAAACATGTCATTTTGGTATATGTACCGTATATTTAATCACATGCACGTAGTAAAAAGCGGTTATTTAATGTTACAAACAGACACTCCAATTTTATTTATTTGTATAGATGTGTAGAAGATATGCCATCTCCATAGGATTCAGTACTCGAGGTTTACTCGCTGTTTACCTGTCAAACGATGCAAACTGTTTGATGCAAAATGTAATAAATGAAATGCAGCGATGCAAGGTATCAGATGCAGGTTGATATGCAGAATGCAGATGAGTGCTAAGAAAAGAAACGCATGAGTTGTTGTCAAGGAATCTAATCGAACACTAATCAATAAGAATACATTTTGTCTTAAAGTGCACCGTCAACCCGGTACCTAGTAGAAAATGCTGTCAATGCTACGCCGCGTCAGTTATAATTTTATCTACTAACAAAATAAACCGCGTACGTGCATCGTACACAAACGGTGTCAAATCGGTTCACTTAAAACTACGTTGCCAACTTTATGCGCATGGCTTGTAGAAGACGATAGAGATGGCTGTGGTATAGTCCAACATAAACCCTGTAAGGGTACAGCAATATTTCTTACTACTAATTATAATTATTATCATAGTTATCTATGTTAATACTAGCATAATTATTTATTTAAGATAATTTGGAAATTAAATCCGAAACGAAAGCTTCTTGGAACGATTGGTCTTCTTAAAAAGGCATCGCTATATAATTCCGAGCACGATAAACTATCAAGATCGTAATCGTGTTATTTTGTGTGAAAACCATGGAGATAGACTTAATACTGAGATAAGTGGAGAGTGCAGTAGGTACTAACACTTTTTTGTGACCAAAAATTACACAGTGGCTGCCTTCCGTCTCACCTACACTTTAAAAAAATACATATGGTCATATGAGACAACTGACAGCCACTACATACTAAATGTCAAATTTGCTGGTATACACTTTTTTATTCAGGGTGAGAACTCCAGTTACCTCAGTATTAAGTTTAGCATCATGGTGAAAACCAAAGCAGCGCCTCTTTCGCTCGTTTATGGAACTAAAATTCAATAGAGAATATGTGACAGAAGCACTTTGACTGCTTTTGACTAGTCATGAGAAAACTAGCTCTTTGAAGAGATAAGAACTGTACAGCTCTTTACCGAGTTAAGAGCTATATATCTCTTCTAGCTCAGTAGCTCATTTAGCTCAGTGTAGTTCATGAAGACAGAAGGCTCTTGAGTCGTTTACATGTGTACAGATCAGACTCGCTCGATTTATACTTTTGAGTTATAAGTACCACATAATGGTAGTTATTATCTTCCTAGTTTAATGTAGCTTTTTGAAAGTGTAGTTATCAGCGAACTAATTTTTACTAAACTAAACAATGACATTAGGTACTACTAACAAATATTGCACTCGCGCGCAAAAAATCTACTCATAAATAAGCACCTTATTACGATAGCAATATAGATAAAATGCATACGTACGTAGAGCTAGCATATCCAATAGGCAGTGTTTGTGTGTGTTGCTCTTTCTATCGCACGTCTTTCGAAACGCTCTCTTTGTCTATCGAGCCGCTCGGTTCCGACATATTCCGATGAAGCACTGAGCTAAATGATATACTGATATGAATTGAACGAGACTGAGCTAGGTGCTAGATATACGTTGAGCTAGAATAGGTGAGCTAGCTCTTTTTAACAACTCGCTAGCGAGCTACTCATCGCTACTTTTGACGGATGCTATACCTAGTTTACGATTACAATAGCGACAGTTTTCGTGCGACGGCTACAGATCTTTTAGTTGACAATTAGGGTTCTGTGTGTGTACGAGTGATCCAGTACGCCCAATTCTCAACTATTGTCATTAACTTCGAAGATTTGGTGGTGATTGACTCAGGTCCTAGTGTGTTTGTGGCCTGGTTGTCTCGGTCTGAAAAATATATTGATAACGTAAATTCACAAATAGAAAGTAAATCAAGCAGGTGGATTAATAATAATTATATTCTATTCTTAATGAATATTGCCATTTCCTGCAATCTTTTCTTTTAGTAACTTATGAACGAAATCCATAATAGACAACTCACATACTGTTTGTTAAACTACAAATTAATCGTTTGACTGAAGTAACGGACGACTCACCTAATATTGATAGATGCGAGAAGCGAGGCGCCCCGAGCAAGTTTAGGTTTACTAAAACAACCGCGCGAGCCGAGCGAGCAAAGCGAGCATGCCGCGGAGAAAGCCGGAGAAGCGACCGAACCAAATTTATACAGTAGACCTCCCACGTCCCAGTAGGTTCTGGCTGGTTCATGTAAACCTATCATGCTAGTCGCTTTGCTCCTCGCACCTATCAACAGTGGGTAAGTCGCCCGTTTGTTCAATCAAACTATGGTAGTAGTAGGTAGGTGTAGGTGAGTACTGTAGGTGAGTAGTCCATTATGCCATTATTCTACTGCGCAGTACTTATTATAAACAGCTGTATTCTGATGTTGATCTCTATTATTTGAAATAAAAGAAATAGTAATAAAACCTCTGCCTCATAAAATAAATGATAAAACCTAAATAATGCCCGGGCGATTTGGCTATTTCTTAATTATTATTGCATTTCAAAATTTATTTTCAAGTTTTCAAGGCATTTTTACAATGCCCTTATTAACTAATCAAATGTACAGTACGATCTAGGACTTAAAATAAAAACAGCTTCTCGCCAAACTACAACTGTTCTGTTGTCTTTCTGAAAACTTACCGTCTGTTTGTAAGACAAGCTTAGTCTGCAATAGTTTCCTTTCAATATTATAATATTCTTTGAATTCACAGATAACAAAACTATTATCATCTTCTTTTGATAAACGTAAGTGTGTAGTTAGCTCGCTTATGTTTTTGGATTCTGTCGCTTCACACTTAGAGAGATCATCGCCTTTCTTAGTCCCTACGAGCAAAAAATAATTGTTATAATAAAATTATTTTATTTACTTTAATTAAGATTTTACATTATTTTTTGCATTCACAATGCATTCTGTAATAATAGTAATAATTCTGTTATAAAAAAACCACAAGTCCTACAAGTAGCTTTCAGACGGGACTTAAACCCGCGCCCCTGGAAATGCGGCCAAATACTCTGACCAACTAAGCTACCGAAAGGTTTTCAAGACTCGTCGAATTTGATGCAGCAACGCTGGCCTAACAGACAGCGTCAAAGAGGGATAGAAAAATTTGGCGAGTCTCGTAAGTCTTTTGGTAGCTTAGTAACTTGCACGGCTAGTGGTCAGTATCCGATTGAACTGAAATTTTGTATGCAAGATTGGTTTAGATGAAAATACAACATTAAAGTACAGTCAATAAAAAAGCTTGTCATAACAATGAAATTTTTACTATAAACTTATTTTTCTATCACAATTTATTGCTATATTTTATTGACTTCAAGGCTCACACTCACTGGCTAGCCGTAGGCCGCAGGATGCGACGAAAAACTTACCATTGCTGCATGTATACATACGCAGTTCGAATTTATTACTTTGGTCTTGTCCACATTCCACCCAAAATCTATCGCCATCCTTAAAATAACATTCCCCGTTCACTGGTTCGGTGCAATTAACGTTAATTCTTTTGTTAGTATAATATAATTTCATCTTATAAGGACCTGTAATGTAAGGAAGAATTCGCAAAACCGTCAAGTAATTCCGATTTAAAAGATGAGGACAATGGGTAACAGCATTCCCAGATATGAAAATAGATGTAGCATTAATATGGGTTTTGTGGGCCCCATAAAGTATTTTAATAAGGCCGTATACCCTCTACGAGGGTTCCAAAAAGCGATGGTATCTTGATGCTACACTCAAAATTTCCTTTTGGATACGGAGTCCATACAAAATTACCCATCGTATTTGACTATCCAAACTAATAAGTACTTATTATTAAGTAAGTATTTGATTATTTGTTAGTTTAAAATGGGTAATTTCAATAAAAGATTATTAGACCCCGTTTAGGTACATTATTTTAGTAAAAACATTCCAGTAGAAGTACATTGCCTGTCATGTTCGTTGATTTTAAAAGGACGTTAAACACACCACGTAATATAATATTAAATTATATTATAGGTTTAACAACACAACACAATTCCTTTTTTTTATTTTAAGTACTCGTATCTACCTAAATTGACTTCAGATATAATATATAAAGCAATCACTTTAACAAGAAATCTTTAATACAACACAATACATTATATCAAAACAATAGATTGAACCAAGGACTAAGTAGGAGGTTTACCGCCGGTTTCTGAAACGCCAATCAAAATTAAAATTAGCCAACAGACTGTCACAATGAATTCCCAATTAAAAGCACCTTGGGTTTTTGAAACGAAAATTATCTCACAATTAGGTAATTGACTGCTAATTGTTGGTTTATTATTTAGTTTGGCCACCCTGACTGAAGTCAATCGAATTAGTACTATTGTATCCATTATCTCTGACTGTTTTTTTATTGGCTTATTGCAGGACAAATCAACAAAATTATTTGATCCCTAGCGCCACCTAACGTGTAGCTCTAGATGAAATGTTTTTGTTACCGTAACGAACCACGGAACGAATAAAATTGCGAAAGTAGCAAAAGAAATCGCACGTCGAAATATCACTTTTAAAAATCATAATTTAAGGGAACATTTAACTCAATTGACTGGAATAATGTAAATACTTGGTAAAATTTATTTGATTCTCAGTTAATTGGCCGAATTTCTTCAATTAATTTTTCAAGCGTTGACAGTTTGTAAATCATGACGTGATTATGCTTTCGGAAACCCAAATCTAGAAATGGTTTGAGATTTGTATGGGCACTGACAGACTGTTAACAGACTGTTGACAGTCTGTCACATTTTTCTTTCAGAAACCCAAACTAGGAATTAGGTAATTTAATTTTAATTGGCGTTTCGGAAACCGGCCGTTAATAAAAAAGAAAGAAAGAAAGAAAGAAAGAAAGAAAATAATATTTATTTGGGACATCACAGAAATGAAAAATTAAGTAAACACAAAAACACGTAGGTAGGTACTAGGGTATGTCCCAAAACGGTTCCGACTCAGCATAATGCTTGCCCAGCATGGCCAGCGCTGATCTTCCGTCGGAACCGTGTTTGGTGAGGCTGCGAAGTTTACCCAAAAAACCGACACAAAAACAAACAAGTCCGAAACACATAGACGCTAGTGCCGGTCGGGATAATCCAAAGATTATCACCGGAACAGAAAAAAAAAAAAAAAAAAGCTTGTCGCACTACACAGATTAGTTCAGAGACGCGATGCGTCTAGTGTCTAATAAATTATCATATTTATCTAGTCTGGCTAGCGTCATGTGCAGTAGGTGATTGGCGGGAAAACTTTAAAAGCGGCAGGTTTAATTTTTTCTTGCGAATTTTTTTAAATTGATTTGCTTTCTTTTAGATCCTTATTTTGTATTGTTTCCACTTAATTCATGGGAACTGAAAGTGGCGGAATGAGTTCGTCAAAGAAAAAGCCTCACAAAAGGCGTAAAGAAGATTTACCTTCTGATGGTTCAGCTTCAGAAGAAGAACAGGATAGTAACAAGTATGCTCCTTATAAAAAAAGTGACCATGTCAGGGTTTATCCCCACAACGCACCAGGTACAAGTTTTATTGTTTACCTAGAGAGTCTTAAGCCCGAAGAGAAGTTTGGCAATAAGAATCCAATTTATCTCAACAATATATTCAGCCGGTTTGTTAAAGGCGTCAAGCAACTGAAGAGAGTAAATGCAATGCGGTATGGAGTGATTTTCGATAGTCCTAAAAATGCCAATGCTCTGCTTAACAATTCTAACTTTTTGACAAATAACGAAATTAAGGCATACATACCTGCATCTAATGCAGAATGTGTAGGAGTAATTAAGTTTGTCCCTACAGAGTTAAGCAATAAACATTTGTTTGACAAATTGATTTCTTCACAAGAGATTTTAGCCATTCGAAGATTCACAAAGAAGACACCTGAAGGTATAGTGCCTCTCAGAACTGTATCCGTTACATTTGCAGGTAATGCTTTGCCTGATTATGTTATGTATGAACTTTGTGCCCTAAAGGTAGAACCTTATGTGAGACCAGTTTTACAATGTTATAAGTGCATGAACTTTGGACACACATCTAAATTTTGTAAAAAGAATACTGTCTGTTCTATTTGTGGTGGTCCTCATGGCTATAAAGATTGCACCAATGCTCAAAGTCCAACATGTGTAAATTGCAAGGGTGATCACATTGCTATTTCCAGTATGTGTCCAATTAAAATGCAAAAGTTAGAAGAGAATAGGCAAAAGATTTTGAGTAAGATCAATTTGGTCACTCAGTTTCCGCAACTAAATAGAACCAATTACAATAAAGTGGCAGCACAATCCCAAGGTTTAGTATTAAATAAAACCAAAAAAACAGACACTAAAGATTTATTATTAGAATTTGTAAATAATGATGTTATAATGAATGCATTTATAAAAACTTTAACTATTCTTTCTAACAAGGACAATAAATTAACAATTAATTCTAAAACAATTAAAGAAACTCTAATAGAATCTATATCTAATAATGGACAGTAACAACCATAATAGTTTAAAAATATGTCAACATAACATACAGAGTTTAAAACCAAAACTTCCCCTAGTTCAACACTTTCTTTATCACAATAATATTGATATTTTAATTTTAAATGAAACTTGGCTTAAGGCTACTGACAATATATGTATCCCTGGATACAGTTACCATCGCAAAGACTCAATTACAGGCTACGGAGGTGTGGCCGTAGTCTTTAAGGATCATATTAAATGTAACTTATTATGCACTAATTTTTCAGAACAAATTCAAAATATAGCTGTCAGAATAGAAACTGACAAGGGTTTTGTGACTATTTTAGGTTGTTATTGTCCACCAAGAAATAATCGGTTCCCGATTAGTATGTTTAAAAATATTATACAATCTTTGCCATCACCACTGTTGATTATGGGTGATTTAAACGCTCACCATACTGCCTTTGGTTGTCTTAGCAATAAGGCTAGAGGTATCCAAATCTATGATATGCTGGAAGACTTTGACCTTTGTATTTTAAATGATGGTTCACCTACTACTATAAACAGACCTGGCAATTCGCCGTCTGCAATAGATGTGGCATTTATTTCAGCTTCCATAACTCCTTCTTGCAACTGGAAAGTGTATTCTGAAGATTCGTTAGGTAGTTACCATGTTCCAACTGAGGTAAGTAGGTATTGAATTAAAGTACGAGTGTCATGACACTTTTAGACCTGAGAGGTATTTATATAACAAAACGAAATGGGATATTTACAGTGATCTATCTGAAGCGCTTTTAGAGAATTACAACTTTTTTTCTAATAACGATCCACTGGTTAATTATGACAGGTTTATCGAATTTGTCAACAAGTTGAAAGAACTCTGCGTTCAGAAACGTTCAGAAACTTATATTCGATCCCCTAAACACAAGTCTGTGCCTTGGTGGAATAACATTTGTTCTGAAGCAGTACAGCGATCAAAGCTAGCATTACTCAATTATAATCGTTTTCCCACTTTAGAAAATTATATAATTTATAGAAAAGTTGATGCAAAAAAGAAACTTATTATAAAAGAACAAAAGAAAGAAAGTTGGAAATCGTTATGTTCAAGCTTTCATCGCACTACTCCTATATCAAGAGTTTGGAACTTTATTAAAAAGTTCAACCGTAATAAACGTAAAGATCCATTTCCAGATGATAGTTGGGTACAATCTTTTAAAAGAAAATTTTCTTCACCACCGGTTTCAGAAAATTTGTCACATTTAAATAATGTTTTTGATAACAATAATGTTAATGAACACTTGTGTAAACCCTTTACACAAAGTGAATTTAATTTGGCTCTAAATACTAGAAAAGACACTACACCTGGCCCAGATGACATTCCGTATATTCTATTAAAAAAATTACATATCAGCGCAAAAATTGTACTTTTACGAATTTTGAATAATTTGTGGGAGAATAACTTAATACCATCCAGTTGGAAGTTGATTTCCATTATTCCCATATTGAAACCGGATAAGGAACCTTTGCAAGCTGACTCATATAGACCAATTTCATTAAGTTCTTGTGTAGGTAAATTATTTGAGAATATGGTTAAAAATAGACTAGAATTTTATGTAGAATCATTGAATATCATTCCATTTGAGCAGTTTGGGTTTCGAAAGGGTAAATGTGGTATTGATAGTGTATTAAAATTTAGTGGTGACATTCAAAGCTCGTTTAATAATCATTCTCCGTTATTAAGCGTTTTTCTAGATATAAAGGGTGCTTTCGATAACATAGATTTGGTTACTCTTGTAAATATACTCAGTTCATATAATATACCAGGAAAAATTTTAAAGTTCATTTTTAATTTATTTTATGCTCGAAAAGTCTCAGTTAAATTTAATAACAAGTTTTATGGCCAAGAAACAGTTTATAAAGGAGTGATGCAGGGGGCGACTCTATCGCCCTTATTATATTTACTGTATACAGCTGAAATATTTAAGTTTGTTACTGTAAAAGGAATCAAAGTTTTGCAATATGCTGATGACTTATTGGTTTACACTTCTAATAGAAATCTAACTGTTGCTCAAAATGATATGAATAAGGCATTAAAAGAATTGTATAACTATTATAGTATATACTTAAAATTAGATATTAACCCACATAAAAGTAGTTTTATGGTGTTCAATAAGACTCAAAGTTATGATACAGTAAACGTAGAACTAAATTCAGTAAGTATAATGCAAGTCACTGAACACAAATTCTTGGGCATAGTATTTGATACAAAAATGAATTTTAAAAGTCATGTAAATAATGTAGTAATTAAAATGCAAAAATCTGTAAATATTTTAAAATATTTAGCTAGTGTTAGTTGGGAATGGATCCCAAAATCGTTAATATGGTTTTTAAAGCTATTGTACGTAGTCACTATGACTACGGTTTGATTGTATATATAAGTTTCATTAATAATAGTTTAGTTCGTAAATTGGAAGTCGTGCAAGACAAAGGTCTTAGACTTATAACTGGAGCAATGTGCTCAACTCCAATAAATTCTCTTGAAATAGAGGCCGGTATACCACCCATACAGATTAGAGCCAAATACTTGGCTGAAAAATTTTGTATAAAAATGTTGTGTAACTTAGAGTATTTTAGTAGATTTAAGGAAAATAAGGTGTTTATAGGAGAGACAATGAAGCAACAAGTAATGGCTGAAACAAAGAATATTCAGAGAACAGATAAATGGGACTTAGGGAGTTTAGAAACACAACTAACGAAAACTAATGTTTTGCATACATTAGTAAAGAATAACTCAGAGTTTTTGAATTTTGTAAATACGGAGAAGAAAGAGCACCGAAAGATTTATACGGACGGTTCGAAAACTGAGACTGATGTATATGCCGCTTTTTATGACTCGCAGCGAAAATTGGGCCGCTGTTTCCACCTGGACTCTAA
This sequence comes from Crambus lathoniellus, assembly GCA_949710035.1. NCBI lineage: Eukaryota > Metazoa > Arthropoda > Insecta > Lepidoptera > Crambidae > Crambus > Crambus lathoniellus. The sequence continues at coordinate 9,518,431 of OX453324.1, read as the reverse complement.
CTCGTCCATATTTACGGCTGAAGCATTTGCCATATTTGAAGCTTTGAACTACATAAGAAGTATTACCGATGAAAGATTTTTGATAATTACAGACTCTCTTAGTGTCTTACAACGCTTGGAATCTTGTACTTTATCTTACAAAAGTAATGTTTATATTTATAAAATACGAGAACACCTCAAATATTACCAAGATACTGGAAAACTAATAGAATTTATGTGGGTACCCTCACATACTGGAATTTCTGGAAATGAAACTGCCGACTTATTGATGAAGCACAATTTCCCTGACATTCCTATTTACACAAACTCTTCAGTGCCTTTTACGGACTATTTTTCAACATTGAAGAAAAGGATGTTTACAAAGTGGGATAACTACTGGAAAGAGACACTCATACAAAAAGGAGCTTGGTACGCCAGCGTTCAATGGACTATATCTGAAAAACCGTGGTTCTACAAAATTAAGAACCCCACGCGAAAGTTTATTTCAACTATTAACCGTATAAGATTGGGTCATGGACAATTTAGATCTCATTTGAAAAGAATCAACTTAGAAAATGACGATTCTTGTAGATATTGCAATGCCGAAAATGAAGAAGAAACTCTGCAACATTTAATACCAGAATGTGGCGCCTTCAGCTTACAGAGGATGGTTATGATAGATGGCTTACTAGAGATATATAAAAACAAGAGCATTCCCGCGGATTTGCCATCTATCCTACAGAACAAGGATACATATAAACTCCTCTATGACTACATAATCAACACCATAGGAAAACTTTGAACTTAAATAGATAAAACTTATGACAGGCCAATATGGTTCCGACTATGGCCGTAAAGCTAAGAAAAAAAAAAAAAAAAATGTGCAGTAGGTACTTACAAAGTAAGAAAACTAAAAACTTAAACTAAAACAAGAAAAAGACAATAATTACATAAAACTAAAGTAAGCAATACAATTAAATGCACAAGTTGCATAACTATGGCAGAAGAAAACTACGTCAATCAAATAAATTGAGTTTCCAGTGCACATTTTAAAGAAACAAACTAATACGAAAAAGCAATACTTAAATCGGAAATTAAACATAAGTGGGCGTCACAAAGTTATAATTTAACGCTGTAAAGAGTGAGCCAAACAATGAAAGTGAGTAAATGATCAATATGTACATACACAAGCAAAAATGTTATAACTAAATTGTAAATTTTACACATTGCAGGGTTCTCAAAAATAACATGGATGCGCATGCGATTATTGCAAATAGTATGATCCTATCCTATACAATTTAACTTAAAAAATGAAAAGCAAAAGTACCAATTGAAAAACCAAATTAAAACTATAATGGGCATCACAAAATGGTAATTTATGGCTGTAGTAAGTGAACCAAACACCTTAGGTAAGTTTATTAAGCGAGTATACAATGTTTAAAACGATGAACAAGCAAAACTAAATACCTATTTAAATTTTTCAGGGTTCCCAAAAAACAACCTGGATGAGCAAACCACAAGAAGCAAAACCAAGCAATCAAACAAACGAAACAGAATGAAATTATAACTAATTACAAAACAAAAGGAAAAACATATTAAACAAACACTTTATCATTATCATAACAACAAAAAAAATAGGTACATACAACTCAAAGGATTATTTTTACAGGGTTCTCCCAGTCTCAAGTTACTCACATGTAAGTAATACAGCTTACAAAAACAGGACATCAGGCCTACAAAACTACACAAGAAGCATGAGCAAAACAATCAGCTATGCCGAAACAACATGCCTCCATTTCTTAGGGACACAAAGCTAAGGTAATTCATCATAAAACACTAGTGTCTTGAGCCAGGTCTTCTTGACTTTTCTGAGCGTTATAAAGGAAAATTTTTATGTGACGTTTAAAGGTACTTATGTTTTTCAGGTCCCTTATTGGCGGAGGGATGTTGTTCCAGCACTTTGAAGCTGCATAGCGAAAGCTGCCCCGGAAAGCGGTGGTTCTATGGCGCGCAGTAGACAGCTGCTGAACGTGTTTGCGTGCCCCGTGTGGCCTATGAGCTGCCATCCAGGATAATTTATCATATAAATAGCAAGGTGATTTTTGCTTTATAATGCCAAACATAAGACTTGCTAAATGCAGCTTTCTACGGTGTCTCATTTTAAGAATGAGATGGTTATTGAGGAAAGGTGTCACGTGGGCCTGCAACGGAATTTTGAAGCAAAAGCGTGCACAAGCATTTTGTACACGCTGTATTTGTCTTTGAGTTTTTGCAAGCAATCGAGGTCCATACACTGTATCCATGTAATTGAGCTTAGATAACACCAATGACTCGACCAGCTGTATTCGCAGGCTTTCACTGAGAAAATTTCTAACCCTATACAGTATTTTTAGCCTATAAAAACAACTGCGAACACAACTATTAATATGTTTTTCAAAACGGAGATCACTATCCATTTCTAGACCCAAATTGCGAACTTCATAGACTCTATCCACTGGTACATCATTTAATTTTACATTATGGGATGGTAGAGCCTTTGCTAATTGGTTTTTGGAGCCAAAAATTATATATTTCGTTTTTGATGGGTTTAATTTTAAACAGTTGTTATTTGACCACTTTTCAATGTTTGTGAGATCTTCATTAATTTTAATAATGGCTTGTTCGATATCTTGTGGCTTAAAAGAGATGTAAATTTGAGTATCGTCTGCGTAAATGTGGTACTTAGAGTTAGTAATGTGGGATGTTATGTCAGCAGAGTACAGGATAAACAGTATAGGTCCTAGGATCGATCCCTGAGGTACACCTCTATCTATGGCCATCCTATCAGACTCTGTTGAAGAGCCATTGTTATCATAAAATTTGACATACTGATAGCGTCCAGTTAGGTAGCTATGAAACCATTTCACTGCCTGTGAGTCAAATCCATAGTAACTAAGTTTTGATAAAAGTAAGTCTATATTTAATGTTTCAAATGCCCTAGAATAATCTAATAGAACAAGCAAAGTGCACATGCCTTTATCTTGTGCATTTAGTATTTCATCTGTAATATCTAGAAGAGCAGTTGTGGTACTACGGCCTTTTCTAAAACCAGACTGTAGGTCAGGTAGAATATTATTCTTCTCTAGATAGTCAATCATTTGCATGCCTACAGCTCTCTCCAGAATCTTTGACATACATGGAAGTATATTTATAGGCCTTAGGTCCTTTAAATCTGTTGGGTTAGAAATCTTCGGCAGAGGAAGAACCATAGCCTGCTTCCATAACTCCGGGTATGTTTGGGATTCAATAGATAAGTTGATAATGTCTCTTACGACTTCAATAGTGAATGGAAAAGTCCTTATAAGCATATCCAAACTAATCGAATCACAACCCACTGCATTAGATTTTAAACTACGGATTATCTTGATGACGACTTCCAGGTTGATTGGGTTCAGAGTAAAAACAGAGTCTGAGAAGCGGTTATATTCAAAATATGTTAACTGAGATAAGCTCACGTTAGAGTTACCTGGGATATTTAAAAAGTAATTGTTGATAATATCAGGTTCATTGAAGCACTTAGGCAAAAAATTTTTTTTTGGAGGCAAAATGGAATTTTCCAGATTTTTCCACAATAGTTTGGGATTATTGATTTTATTATTTATATGGAATTTAAAATATGCGATTTTTTCGTGGTAAAGTGCTTGATTCACTGTTGATTTTAATGATTTATAATATGAGTTGTCTTTTTTATTGTTTTTGTGGTAATCTGTAAGTGCTTCATCCCGTAACTTCATCATGAGCCTGATTGTGTCTGTAAGCCAGGGTAGACTACGATATTTTACCCTGATAGTTTTTTCAGGTGCATGCTTATCAAAAATACCGAGCACACATTTATTAAAAGTTTCTACCATATCATTAACACTTTCAGTACTAGATATGAGGTCCCATCGAATCTTTTGTAAGTCATCATCAAAACCATCCGTGTCTATGTATTTAAGTGGTCTGAAAGTAATTGTGTGCGGAGAATACTTCTCACGCTTAATATTGAACTCGCACACAACAAGGCAGTGACCACATGTTGCCCCCACATGATCCATAGAGATCTTTTTTACAGCTAGATCCGTACAAACCACATCAATTAGTGTTTGACTATGTAAAGTAAAATGTGTTGGATCTGAAACGACCTGCAAAAGTTCAAAGTTTGATATAAAAGATTTAAATTTAATTGAATTTACATCTTGAGTCTGCAGTAAATTAATATTGAAGTCGCCTAATAAAATGAGGTTATCGTAATTGGGAATTGAACTAATTGTATCTGAAATTGCGTCAAAAAATAGGTCCACGTTCATCCAATGTGGCCGATACGCGGTACCTATTATTATCTTCTTTCCGTTGCAGGTCAGCGCAAGCCACATTTGCTCTACCGACTTATGCACTGGGTCTATTGGGTGTGGCCAAGTTCGGACAGAAACATTCTGTCTTATATAAAAACCGACACCTCCGCCACGCTCACGATCGCCACGCGGCCGGGGTATGTGTCGGAGACGATACCCAGGTACAGTCGGCGCCCGCCCCTCTTCCCCATCTCTAAGCCACGTTTCATTTATTGCCAAAATATCTAAGTCATAATCATCGATTGTGGCTAAAAAGTTATCATGATTTGTACTGAGGGAGCCTGCATTATACAAACCGACTTTAAAAAGTTTGGTTAACATTTTAAAATTTCTTTAGTTAAATTAAAAATGTCAATGTAGCCTAATATATTCCATTCGTTTGTTTTTAAATATTTTAACTTGGTAATTATGTGTGATTGCTCATTAGATGTAAAGTAAATGTGTTTAGATTTAAATTTGATCGCCAATAAAAAATTACAATAAAATATACTGTTTTTATTCCAATATCTATAAATAAACTTACTTTCAGGGTCATCATTTATCGCTAACGTCACCCGGGCCAAAAACACGATCTACGTCAGAGTCCAACCTGAAAGAGTACACCTGTTTCCCGTCATCCTGTCGCGCGAAGATCCGCCCTCTCTTGGTCCAAGAGTATCTCCAACGTCTCTTGTGACACTCCTCGCGAACTCGGTGAAACAGGCGACGATTTGTGGCAGTCAGTCTCTCATTTAAGTAGATGCGTCGCGGCGGACCAGAGCATCCAACGTCAGCCGAGGTGATATTACGGCGGACACGAGCAGCACTCAGGAGTTGGTCCCGCAGTTCCCGCCGCACCAGGCGCACCACAACACGGCGCGGGCGCGCCTCTGGCCCGCTCGGTGGCGGCCCCACCCGCTCGGCGAACACGACGTCCGTCGCGTCTAGGGTGACCCCCAGCTTGGCGGCCAGCACTGTCACCGAATGGAGCGGGTTGACCCCTTTCTCCTCTGGAAGATGCCCGATGTCGAGGTCCGACTGCAGAATCTCCTGGTCCCGTGCGTTGAGTTCCGCTTTAAGGCCCTCTACCGTGCGGCGCAGCTCGACCACGTCGCCTTCCGCCGCTGTTGGTGCGTCCGCCTGCCTCCGCTCTACCGCTTCCAGCCTGCCCTCGAAGCCCGACAATCGATCCTCCATTTTCTTCATTCCGGATCGGAATTCCTTAAGGAACTCACGGAATTCCGACATACTTGACGACAGCTCCCGGCGCATTGCGCTAAGCTCCGAATCTCCGCTAGATGGGGCTACAGTCAAAGACGGCGGCATCGGCACAGACGCGCCATCACAGACATTTTTTATTGGTGTACTGCTGTTGTCACCTTTTCTTATTTTTTTCTTACAGTCCGGGCATACCCAATCTTTAGGGACTACGGATGCATCTTGGAACGCGACACAACCTTTGTGGTAAACACTCGTGCAGGTGGTGCAACTAGCGCCACCGGCCGCAGATATAAACTTTCCACAAGCTAAACACTTTGCCATGGCTCAAATAAAAACAAAGTCCTGTTGATGTCGGCAGCGGTGCAATGAAAAAGGTGTTTTAGGTAGAGTTAACTAGATGTCGCTAGGTGTCTGAAGCAAGGTGGTAAATCCCGATAGATGTCGCTACCGGTACAAAAATTTCGATCGAGGATCTTCTCACTATGCGATGAGTACCCCCACAATTAAATATTGGAGATCCAAAACAGCACTAATGAGCTTATTTTCGACTAAATAATGCGACAATTACACACACAATGTCGACACAAACACTGATGCAGATTCACAAGGGCTCTAGAATTACTTGATATAAGTTTTGCGGCGCACTAGACGATATAAGTATTTAATACTACAAAAAACACGAAGACGTATCCGTACTTGTTAACGCTCGCAGCGCCACAAAGACTGGTGTAAGCAGTGATAAAAATGTATGAAAAGATTGATGGATGTGAATAAAGCGAAAGCAGTGTGCAAGGATCGTAGCAGGTGGCGATCCATAGTCTCTGCCTACCCCCTTGGGAAATAGGCGTGAGTACAAGTATGTATGTATGTATGTATAGATTGAACTTGGAAAATATGATATATTCAACAATTACAGTTACTGTAGGTACGTTAAAGAAATTACGATTGCTTTATTTGCCATAATCGCCACGCTTGGCAGGCAGGTTGGCCATCGCAGTATGGTATGGCCTTGTGGCGGGGCAGCCAATTAAAAAGGCAGACAGTCCACAGTCACAATGTTTATTACTTTTAAAGTAAAGATAAAAACCTAAAAAGAGAATCACAAATTAATATTTTTATAAAATTCAGAAATGTTTATAAAAACTCAACGAGATTAAACTTACCTGTAAATAACAGGTTTTATATGAAATAACTAATAAATAAATTTCGTAAACACAGGAAATGGGCCGAAACCAATGACGTTTTATTAATAGACACGTTACACTAGAATAAATTGCATTTTAAAATGGCGAATTTGTTTTTCATGACGTACAAGAATCAAAAAACAAGCACAAGTAGTCAAAATATATTTATCTCTTCCTAACAACAGGCATTTCCGCATATCTATCTCTTTTTCACCAAAAATAATGTTAGTTAGAGACATATATATATACACAAACCCCCACTGTCAAAAAGAGATAAACAATTATTCGCAAGCACTGTCTTATGTGTCAGTTTTCTGTCTCTTTCATGCGTTTACAAAACTTTACAAGCTTACTCGCTCATGCATGTCGAACTGGCAACAGCGCAAAAGTCATCATTAATTATTTAATTTTTAATTTACATTTATAATTTCAATAATTACGTATGAAATGAATCAATTTTCTTGTCTTTTAAAGATCCGGCATAGATTTTGCAACTTCTCTAAACACAGGAAGGCATTAAGTTTATTATTTGAGGCGTAATCGAAAAATTGTTACAGCGCGTTGCCACGACAAGGGTCTGTGTGTGACTGAGTAAACTTCGGGCAATTACCTTACTTTTTCGTCGCCACTTTTTAGTTCAGATAACGTATCTACATATAAAATACCATTGGCCGAAACAAACAGATAAAATATAATTGATAACTAAACACACAAAAACAATGTCATGGCAACGACATGACATTTTTAATATTATTTTTCAGACTCATAAAAAATTGACAAATAGTTTCGAATTATATGAAAGGAGGATAGTAGCGAGCGTCGCAACGCTACAGCCTTCTATTACGGAGACGCTGCTGCCCATCTCCTAATGGCAGTTTACACCCACCCACGGGACACCCACGGGAAGAGAGGGAGGGGAATAGTGCTATTCTTTTTATGTGCCGGCAGTACACGGCACTGTGCCGGCACTATTATACGGCTGGGTTACGTAGGTAATTTATCAGTTATACTAATATTATAAAGAGGAAATATTGGATTTCTATTTGTTTGTAACGGAAACTCAAAAAACAACTGCACCTATTTAGAAAATTATTTCACCAATAAAAGGTTACAGAATTCCTGAGTACTGGCACAGAATATATAAATTATATAATAGTACGCACTGGAATGTTTTACTGAAATAATGTAAAGGGTCTTGGAAAGCTACATTTTTCTGGGTTACGTAGGCTGGGTTACGTGGGTTTTATTCCGATATTCCCATGGGAACGGGTAATACGCGGGTAAGACCGCGCGGAGCCTCTAGTCACAGAATATAAGTAAACCTACAATAAAAATTAAAAAATCATTGTCTTTTTAATATTGTTTGTTATAATTTGATTTAAAAAACAAAGTTCTTGTTGCGATATCGTTTAGGTATATGTGTGAACAGTGAATGAATTACCATAGATATGTTAGGTATGAAAAAAATAACTGTTTTTGAATAAAATAATAACAGCGTACCCAGAGCAGAAAATTATTGCATTATGTACAGTACTTCAATAATAAATAAAAATATAAGGCTGTATTCATTCGGAGAAACAGGGAACTAATAATAGATGTTTTATAAAAACACATATTTTTCATATATTTACCTACTATGTTGAACTTTCAATAGGTAGGAAGGTTCATATCTTTTTTTCTCGAATTAAGACTTGGTTCTTAAAGTGATTAAATGATGGCAACAAAAAGCGGCATAGTTCATGATGATACATGATACAGTCTAATAGTTTTTCGGGTACGGACTCCATAATTTGTTAATTGTCCTATATGAAGAAAGTGACGGTGTCGAAAACTTTATTCAAAACAATATCCTACTACCCTAAATGTGAAGGTTTAGATGTTTGGATGTTTGTATGTTTGTTACTCAATCACGCCAAAACGTCTGAACGGATTTGGCTGAAATTTGGGACGTAGATACTTTGTAGCCTGGAGAGGAACATAGGCTACTTTTTATCCCGGAAAAGTATCACAACCCGCGGGATAACGTCGAGTAGTCCACGCGGGCAGAAAGTTAGTAAATAATAAAGAAGGCGCACTTACTTGCTTTGCTGACAGGTTGAAGGTTAAATGTATCGCTTGTTGTTATATTCTTCTGATTTTCATTTATTTCTAAAGAAAGAAAGAAAGAAAATTATTTATTATAGCAACACACAACAAAATATACACACAGAAAACCAAATAAGTAGAACGAAAACAACAAATAAACAAAAAATAGTTCCATGTGTTGTTGTGTGATGCCAAAACTGTGCTCAGCTCAGTATAAGCAGCAAGCGACGAGGCCTGGCTGCACTGGTACTCTGCTGAACACAGTAGTGACATCTGGACATACAATTTATGGATACGAAAACAAAAACAATACCTACATAGTTACATCACATTACTATCATTTACATACAGTTTACATTGGTACAATAGAGTTAGTTATCTGACACACACTTTACATAGATTGAAAAAGTATGAAATAAAATAGTGATGTTTCTTAATCGATTGTGTAATAATAAATGATTATAATCTTATTTAATCCATTTTTATAAAATATTCTTTTTATAGACTATAATTAATTAAAATACGTAAAGTTTGTATGTTTGTTTGTTTGTAGAAAAAAGTAATATTCACCAATGTATGGGGTTGACATTAGCGATCGAAATGTTACGTGACCGTCAATCCCATACATTTTCTTTCTATTCTACTGGCGATATCGATAATAGAAAGCCACTTGTCTAGGCCCGCAGATAAGTCTAATCAATGTCCTATAGTACGCGCCACATAACTTGGCGCGTGTCAATTTCTGGAACTAAATTATGTCATGGGAATAAGACGTATTTTTGACGATCAGCACCCGCTGACACACGCCAAGTTATGTGGCGCGGACATTACAGTAATTCTTGAATGCACTAAATGGAGCTGTAACCGTAACACAACCTACTTTTTTCAGAATATTATGGCAAAGGGTTCGTTCATTCAGCCTTAAAAGGACTGGTACTTGAAAAACGTAACGTAACTGACATATGATAGCAACCTCCTTGCAACGACCGGTGGTCAAGCTGTTGCGTGACAAGACGTTGTCTGTCAGCGGTCTGTCGTTGTTTGCAAATTATCTTGCTACTTATGTCTGCATTTTATATTGTACTATGTTATTATTATAGTTTCCTTCTTTAAGTTAAATAAAGCCAAGTTCTACTGGTAATCGGTTCGCTTTTATTATATCAATTTATTTAACTTAAAATGTCGGTGGAAACAAAACCGTCGCCACTCGCAAAATATCTACGACCTGAAAAATTTGACACCGAACCTGATGCTCAAGATTCCGATTCAAAATGGATCTATTGGAAGTCGACATTCGAAAGTTTCCTTGCGGAAGAATGCACTAAAGGTACTCCCGACAATCTTAAGCTAAAAATCTTAGTGAATCACTTGTCAGCCTCAATTTACAAGTACGTGAAGGCTTTCCAGAATTTTGACGATGCCTTGAAGGCTTTAGACAGTATCTATGTGAAAGCGAAAAACACGATACTCGCCCGCCATGTTCTGTTCAATAGGAAGTAACGAGCTGATGAATCTATAGCTGAATATGCAAGGGCTTTGCGTTTATGTGCGCAAGACTGCAGTTTTGAAGCCGTTACCGCTAAAGAACATGAAGAACAGGCTATTCGCAGCGCCCTCATTTCTGGAATCCAGTCTAAAAGAATAAGGGAACGCCTCCTGGAAAACAGTAAACTATCCCTGGATGAGACGCTCAACCAAGCTATCACCCTCGAGACTGCGGAAAAGGATTCCATCACTATAAGTAGCAACGCCGGCAACATGTTTCAACAACTTAGCTCTATCAACTCCAACCCAGAACCATCCAACTTAGCCGCAGCCAAGCCCTCGCCAGCGCGCTATGTTCCCTCTTCTGCTCCTACTCCTGCCTATAGATCAACACAATCAACGAGACACTGTTTCTTCTGCGGAGGGAACGTACATCAGAGGTTTAAGTGTCCAGCGAATAATGTCTTTTGTCAACTTTGCTAGGAGAAAGACCACTTTGCGAGCGTTTGCCGGTCAGCAGACTCCAGCAACGCTATCCCTGCTGACGGAATTGTAGAGAGCGACATCTCCGACGGTCCATCTTGCAGTGGGGCTATTTCTGCCGCTTCCCCATCAAGTTTGAAGAGTGCGACCATTCCTATAACTGTAAATTGACTACAAAGCAGATGCACTAATTGACACGGGCAGTTCGGTGAATTTCATTAACTCCCAAATTACACGTTTGATGAAGATGCGTCAAAGACCGAGCAAACAAACTATCAATCTCGTATCGCTCAACCATATCTCATTTGTCGAGGGTGTGTGCTTCGCCACCATTACAATGAAGGATCACGTATACAAACATCGACCTCTACTCGTCGTAAACAACCTCTGTGTTGATGTAATCGTGGGCCATGATCTACTAAGAGATCACTCAAAACTCGAATTCATGTTTGGCGGCCCGAAAGAACCCTTGGAAATATGTAACGTGCTAGAAGCTTCTGTACCACCAGCATCTGTTTTCACAAATCTGATGCACGATATCAAGCCGATCGCCGTCAAAAGTAGACGTTATAGCAAGGAAGACGAAGAGTTTATCACGCAAGAAGTGGACAAACTAATCAAAGACGGGATAATAGAATCGAGCATCTCACCCTGGAGGGCGCAAGTTCTAGTAGCAGGTGGAGGGGCTCATAAGAAGCGTTTAGTAATTGATTACTCGATGACAATTAATAAATACACAGAGCTAGACGCCTACCCCCTGCCTCACATTGAAAAAGTTTTAAGTGACGTCTCGAAATACAAAATATTTAGTCAAATTGATTTAAAATCTGCTTATCACCAAATCTCAATCCTCCCGACAAAGAAAATATACACTGCATTTGAAGCTTGCGGAAAATTGTATCAATTTACCAGAATACCTTTTGGCGTGACCAATGGGGTAGCCGCGTTTCAGCGCGCGCTCGAATTTGTCATATCTACAGAGAAATTGCATGGCACGTTTACATATCTCGATGACGTCACAGTTTGTGGCAAGACGCAGGCCGAGCACGATCACAATTTGAAAAGGTTCTTGGATGCTGCGAAAAAGTACGGCCTAACCTTAAATGAACAAAAAAGAGTCTTTAACAAAACTAAAATCGATCTGTTGGGATATACAGTTGAAAATAATATAATAAAACCGGACAGCGATCGGAACCGAAACCCCTACTCGAGTTGCCCGCACCTACAAAGACGCGAGAGCTAAAAAGGGTCCTCGGGTTATTCGTCCATTACGCCAAGTGGGTCGACAGATTTTCAGAGAAATTAAAACCACTTACCAATGTAACCACTTTCCCATTGTCCCAAAACGCTCTACAATGTTTCGAACAGCTCAAAGACGATATTGACGATAAAGAGCTACCCTCATGGCAGTCGATGATAACGAGATCTTCACGGTAGAAACTGACGCTTCGGACTTCGCTTTAGCAGCTACGCTATCGCAACAAGGGCGCCCTGTTGCCTTCTTTTCTCGCACGCTATCAGGCTCTGAATGCAAGCACTCATCGATAGAAAAAGAAGCGAGCGCAATAGTGAAGAGTCTGAAGAAATGGAGACATTACTTGATCAGGAGACACTTTCTTTTGATAACGGATCAACAGTCAGTCGCATACATGCTCAATCAGAACCACAATAGAAAGATCAAAAATGAAAAGATTATGCGTTGGCGATTGGAGTTATCGTGCTATAAGTACGACATCATATACAGGCCAGGTACTGAAAACACCGCAGCCGACGCTTTTTCCCGCGTGTGTGCGTATATGAACACGAACAAGCTACGAGAACTTCATAACGCACTCTGTCACCCTGGTGTAACCCGTATGTTTCATTGGGTTCTATTCAAGAATCTTCCTTACTCGGCAAAAGATGTCAAAGAAATGACGGCGTCCTGCCCAATCTGCGCTGAGATTAAGCCTCGATTTATGAAAGTTAGTGGCCACTTAATCAAAGCTACGTCCCCGTTTGAACGTATCAATATTGACTTCAAGGGGCCCTTGCCTTCAAACACTCCGAATAAATATATACTCACGATCATTGACGAATACAGCCGCTTTCCTTTTGCCTATGCTTGTCGTGACATGACATCAGCCACGGTCATTAGCTGCTTGAAAGATCTCTTCCAAACCTTCGGCCAACCGCTCTACGTCCACAGCGATAGAGGATCGTCGTTCATGTCGGAGGAGTTCAAAGCTTTCCTGAGAGACTCAAACATAGCGTCATCGAGAACGACACCCTATAATCCCCAAGGGAATGTACAAGTGGAGCGCCTAAATGGCACCTTATGGCGTACGATCCAACTCAGTGTGCGCGCCAAGGACCTGCCAATCGAAAATTGGGAGAGAGTCCTAAAGGACGCATTACATTGTGTACGCTCTCTTCTCTGCACTTCAACAAATGCCACCCCGCACGAAAGACTGTTCGCCTACCCAAGAAGGTCTCCGAATGGCGATTCTCTACCGTCATGGATGATCCCAGGCCCCGTGGCAGGCTAAGACAGATCCCCTAGTCGAGGAAGTGGAACTCTTAGAAAGTAATCCCCAATACTCCTACATCCGTCGGGGAGATGGCGAAACTGCTACAGTTTCAAATAGAAGGCTGGCTCCGTTTCCCATCGACGCTGAAGATGAACCTGGAAATCCGGAAGAACAGAATCAGCCTTCCACAGTGGAACAAGGGGAACCCTACTCGACTGCGCCTAATGAAATAGCTCACAATGGTGGCCTACGTAGATCTCACCGTGCCAGAAAACTTCCAACCCACCTTAGTGACTTCGTGGTAGATGGTAGGAATGAAAACTCAAGCGAGGGAGAATGGCATATGATAGCAACCTCTTTGCAACGACCGGTGGTCAAGCAGTTGCGTGACAGTAACCTTACTTGAAAAAAAAAACCGCCTTCAAATATAACCTAACCTCGAAACTCGAAAAATGAATCATTACTGAAATACTTACATAAAAGTGAGCCTCACAAAAGTATATCGAAGAGTTATTTGAAGTCAAATGACCATTTCGTTATGCCAACGTTATCCATTGTTTTCGACGTTTAACGCATTTTGTAATGTAACATGAATGAAGAGTTTATCTGGATTTTCAACTGTCGTACTTTTACATTAGCACTGCACAAGTCTTGTAAGAGCTGATTAGGGTTTCGTAGCCAAACGGCAAAAGACAGAACCCTTATAGATTCGTCATGTCTGTCTGTCCATCCGTCATTATGTCACAGCCACTTTATTCCATAACTATTAAGACTACACACTTACTTAGGATTTTCATACAAAAATAAAAATAATAAAAAAATAAGAGGGGCTCTCCATACATGGAACTAAAACTAAAAAAAAAATAAAAAAAATATATAACATATTCGTATGTGTCTTTAGATAGTTATTTAAAAATGATATTTTGGTTTCTTTTATAATTTTTTATCAAAGTCAATATTTTAAAAGATATACACTTCCAAAGTGGTAAAATGTGTGCCCCTCCACCCCTCTAACTTTTAAAATAAGAGAGTGAAAAATATAGAAAGCTGTTTTTGCATTTTCAAAAACCGCAAATGTAAGTGTAAGTTTCTCGAGTCAAAGGCCAAAAATCTGAAACAAAGGCTATGAAACAGAGTGGCAAACAACTCAAAGCATCACTTCCAACTGGTTAACAACTGTCGCAAGAGTTTTCCCAAGACGAAATAGACCACGCGCTAAAGCTTTTGCCACTGAACAAGGCTGCTGGGTTTGATGGAGTATACTATACAACGAGTTTCTGAAGCACCTGGGCCCGAGAAGCAGGAAATGCTTCTGAAGACTTAAGTTTGTGTACTACACAACTACTTCAAAAAATGGACTCTAGTACCAAATACTGATAAAACTGAGGTGACCACGTTCCATCTGTCCAACCAAATGTCAAGATACGGACCTACGGTTGAGTTTGCTGGATCTAATCCTTCTTCCTCTTCTTTAATCGGTACGGGCGTTTTCCGCAACTCGACGTCTTATTGCGCCTATTTTGTGTGTGGAGGGTGTGCAGCCGGATTATTCCAGCCAACCCAGCTCTGCCAGGAAAGCACCGAACGCCCTCACGTCGGAGACCGCTTCGTGGACGCTTCCCGGTGAGCCGAGGTACCTCGCCCGGTAGGGGGCCACTCCGTCACATTCAACCAGGCAGGACGTGAGCAGCTGTTTCTTCGGTCCTCATGCAACCCCTGCATAGTGGGCTGTCGGTGATACCTAAGTTGAAAAAGGTGTCTGTTGAAATTTCCATGTCCTGTTGTAGCACCCGTCACCAGGCGTAACTGTGATCTACTTAGCTTAATGAGAACTCTGGACAAACGGGCGTCCAGGCGCGGTAGTGCCATTTTCGCCTGCCTGCATGTTTCCGGTGAGCTTCATTCATGTTGGTGCGTAAGGGTAGTATGTTCACGGATCTTACCAGCAAACCAGCTCGCCAGAATGGGTGCGACCGGTTCAGGGCCAATCATCACCTTATCCGATCCCCTCCTCGCCAGCTCATCAGCCAGGTCGTTTCCACGTGATCCACTATGGCCTTTGATCCATTGGATAGTAATATTATTGAGTGTACCCACCATGTTTAGTCTGTGATGACACTCCTGTATGAGACTCGATGAGCTACGACTACCATTTAGAGCCTGAAGTGCTAATTTACTGTCGGAAAGTATGAGAATGTCGTAGCCGGTTACTTCCCTTGTTGCGACTGCTTGAGCTGCCAGCAGAATGCCCATACACTCTGCCTGAAAGACTGTGTTATACGAACTTAGTGGCAGCGCAATTTGTATGTTTAGGTCTTCTGAGAATACACCCGTTCCTGCTCCTTCAGACATCAGAAGCGCTTTGTGTTCTACCTGAGAGCTTTCTGCGTCCTCCAATTTTATTTTGTATTTCTTGTCGAAGATGAAGGATGGTTTGACCTTATCACAGATCGCCTCCACAAGGGGTGTGTCTAACCATTCCTCCAGTAGACCTTTTTTCTGGATCTAAATTGCGGTACAACCATACGCTGAAATATTTAGGCGTGTAGAGTCTAAGATGGCGATGACTGCAGTCTCGCCGCGTTTGACCTGCAGGCTGCTCTGCCTTAATCGTCCAGACCTCCGGATAGTTGTTGGTACACTTACAGGTCACATAACCTTAAACCGACAACTATTTATTATGAATGCGACAGACAGTCCTATATGTAGAGGTTGCCTGAACGCAGAGGAAACAGCCGCCCACGTGATCCTGGAGTGGGTGTGGCCGCACAACGAACAGAAATCCTCACAGAGGTGAGGTCGCTCCTAGAAGCCTGTGAACGCCGCAGGAGGCTTCTGCGCTCCTGGAAGGAGCTAGGATGGCTCGACTAGCCATGTTCACGCATAACGGACCAAATATGAGTCTTAATGCGGAAAAGTGTCAATACCAAATAATACCAAAAGCCGTCTATGTCATGACCAGAGATCAACACGTCAAACTCGATACTCTTGCTTGATAGTCGTAGAGATTACAATAATGAGGTCTAATCTGAGTAGTTCATAATTATTTATTTTTTAAATATTGACGTCCATGAACAACAAAAAACACGTTCGTAACTTTATGGTACATTGACAATGTCAAGTTAGCAAAACAAAAATAAAATATTATCAGCCAAGAAAACCTTACGATGCAAACGAATTATTATGCTAATTTGATTTTACTTTACGGTGAAACCAGAGGAATGATACACGTTCTTTAAATTTGTATTGTAAAAGATAACCTGGTCGAAGGCTTTCATCTTACGATGCTGTCATGTCATGCTCATGATCATAGATTTAGAATGTACAAGATACACAATGACGGCTCGAAGATGTGACTAAAAAAATTATGTACATGTGTTGATGAATGTCTATGTGTGAGTTAAAAATAGTGTTGTCCAGGATATACTTTTACATTATCGATTGTTTCAGTAGGTAGGCCTTGTTATACTTATACATCGTTCGTCAGGAAACCTTAAGTTGGTACCTACGTCACGTTACTAGCGCCTCCAATAGAAATAAATCATTTAGGTACTCTACTTACACAGACCATTAAGAAGATAATAGGTAATAGGTAATCTCAAGGACTTGGATCGAAATTATTGAGTGTTTTGCGCAAATATCTAAATATATAGTCTAATCTGATTTTTAAATATTTAAGCCGAAAGTATAGACAATAAGTTATGTCTGTGTAAATGGTCAGAAGTCGGTTAGTGGTAAAGAATTAGTAAATTAACACTTAACAAATACGTTTTAAAGCCGGTTTTGTTGTTCTTTTTAATATATATTTTTTCATGTTTATTATTAATTTTAAATAGTTTTATTACATAAGAGATGGCATCCGCGGAAGATCAGCAGCGTCTTGTTTATTACCAGGATATAATATATCCTGGTAAATGCTGAGCGGAGACCATTTTGATGCATGCAAATAAACTTTTGCGGAAATACTCAATTATTTTGATTTAAGTCCTTGAGACTGAGTAAATGATTTATTTCTACTAGCGGCGCTTGTGTGAGTGACGATCCACTGGAACGCTTAAAAATCGAAAATCGAAAGATCGAGAGGAAGCGAAAAATAGAATTCACCAATTTGACTGTGACATTTAATGCTCTCTCAATGTACACAAGTATACAATGTAATCTCAATGTATACAAGTACACGTAATTAAAACACTTTGTGAGGGGGTTTCTTCTTAGAAGTCTTCGGAAGTGCAGGATAACGTAGTTGAAGCAGTAAAAGATGGTATGATACGGGTAGCAAGAAGTTTATTACAAAGCAAGCCGATAGTTACAGTAATGTATGCAGTAAGCGGGAAAGGGAATTTTCCAACAACCTTTTCCAATTAGGACGAAGGCGTCAGATGCGTGCCTAATATAATGTAATGCAAGCAAAGCAACTGTTTCGGTATAGCTCTTTCCAGGAGGATGAGAGTATAGGTGGATGCAGTAGCGTAAGCGTCGCGTAAGAAAGCTTTGTAGTTCCAGTACAGGTACAGCTCTTTCCAGGAGGACGAGAGTATAGGTGGATGCAGTAGCGTAAGCGTCGCGTAAGAAAGCTTTCTAGTTTCAGTACAGATACAGCTCTTTCCAGGAGGACGAGAGTATATATGGATGCAGTAATAGCGTAAGAGAGCTTAATGAGCTTGAACAAAATTTGTGAGCTAACTTAACTAGGTTAACAAAATTCTTAACAGCGCCATGTAGAATTTTTACACAGCAAATTCAGCGCCATATATTGATTAAATGTAATACTAAGCCTTGAAGTCTTATATTTTATTAGTAAAGCTCATAACAATCTTTTCGTAGCGTAAGAAAGCTTGGTAGATCCAGTACAGCTCTTTCCAGGAGGACGAGAGTATTTATACGAATGCAGTAATAGCGTAAGAGAGCTTGATGAGCTTGAACAAAATTTTCGAGCTTCTGGGTTAGCTCGCTCCATCGTGGATCCTGTCTTAGCCCACCATGAGCTTGATTGGGATCAAGATCAAACCCATTAAAAGTAAAAAAATGATTCAATTCTACCTCTATTTCAAGAATAGATAAATAATAATAATGTATGACGTCGGCAATCTATCTTTCCTACTACTTATCTACGATTTCAACATAATCTTGGCTAAATTACTTTGTATTCATGTCACGATGTCAATAAAAAACAATTGTTTTTATCGATACTCGTGACGTCACCGCTTTGTCAAGCACTAGCGTAACCATCAATTTACTATTTATACATAATTTCTTCGCAAATATTGTTTTAAATCACTATTTACACTCAAACAGAACATCACAATTTAAAATTCTACTGTAAACATCTTTTTCTGAGCCGGTTTCTGTCAGAAATTTGATAAATTAAGGTTCGAAAACTTCCAATGATAAAATCGTTTTTACCTGTGAAAAGTGTATTTATCCGGATTATTGCGTCTTGTAACTCCACATTCACGTACATTCACGTACCGAACATGTCACCATAATTGCACTTTTCACTTGTAATCGAAGGATTACTACAAATATGCACAAATTGTAACGAGACGTTGAACAGCTGGGACGCTATGGCCTCTTACTCGTGAAAATAATGACATAGCGGTACTTATTTGCTGTCTTTTTTCTCTCTTGGACATTTATAACTTGATTAGGATTTCTCGCTCCCACGCTTCGTATATCTTTTTGCGTAGCGAAAAAATTCTACATCTATGCTCATGATGCTGCTGATGTGAGTGTGATGATTATGCCGTGCAACGTGTGTACGAGTTACGAGATATAATAGATAACAATACGGCCGCCTGCACAGGGGCCAGGTGCATTCAATGTGTAAATAATAAATTAAAATTATAAATAAATAAATATTTTCTTACAATCACACCAATTAATTATCTAAGCCCATAGTAATTGTTTTAAGAAACTGTGTCTATGTGAACTTGATAACGGATAAATATATACTTACATACTTTTTGTTTGTAAATACATACCTACTTAATATACATAGAAAACACCCAGACCAAGACAAATAGACATGTTCATGCACACAAATATTTGTCTTGTTCGGGAATCGAACCCAAGACCTCTGGCGCAGAAGGCAAGTAGCTTTACCCCTGCGCCAAATCGGTCGTCACTCGTTATGATCAATAAATTGTTACACTGACAAGTGAGCATGTCATGTCAGCGAAGTGTTGTAACACCGTATTTTTCGTAAATGAAAGTTTTACCTTTTCGCCTAGGTTCGCCTAGCGATCCTTGTGAATACACACTAATTGTCACGGAATCCTTCCAGTATTGTTTGATTTTAAGCTCCATTTCAATCACCTCTCAGATAGAATTATGATGACGAGGTTGGTTTGTTTTCATAACATCACTCGATAGCTGTCTGACGTGTGACAATGACAGTTGACGTTTGGCGGGCGGTTGACAGATGCATTGACTCGCACAGACCAGAGTTCCTGTCTGGCGAGAACAGAGATGCCTGGTTGAACTTTTAATTTTCTTTTATTATTATAAAAATTTCAATAAATTCGCAGCCTATAAATTCATGTGTTAAGTATTTTTGTTATCTGTGTATTAGCTTGATCATAGCTAATTTGATGGCACCCGGTGTTTGTGCTCTGCGGAGAAGAGTTCCGAAACCGCGATCGAATGACGTCCGTAGCTGGTGATCTTTTAGTGATTTTATTTTTATTTGTCTCCCGGGCCATTGTTTTGGGAAGGCATTGACTATTTATAAAGTAAATAGCCAATTTCGTTTTAATGTCTTATCTTTGTTGCGCTCTGCCAAGGAGATGTTCGTCTTTTTAGTGGAGGCGGACTTGTGTTGTGGCGTGAGTCGGAACGCGCTGGCGAAAGTGATTCGTCATCGCTTGTGAGGCACTTTTTTCTTGACCTTCCGAGATAGAAATGCGGTCGAAGTTCTTTGATTGATTTTATCGCGATGCTGAGTAAGGTCCCTTGGAAGTTTTTCAGGTGAGCGACATGTGAAGTTAAGAAGTGTGTCGCGTTGGTTGGAAAGGTTATTCTATGAGTCGGACGTAAATAGTGACTTTGTTCGATTTTCAGGTGAATGCGCCTTTATACGAGGCTGGCACGGTAGATGGATAACCATGGCTTTGACCTTATGGCGTGATTAATGGAATGTAATTATATGCCCGTTTAGGTAAGTTCATGACTAGACCGTTTCCCATGTTCGTGCCGCTTCATCACAAAATGGCGGCTCGTCCTGACAAAATGTTTTTGATTGTTTTAGGGCTCCATACCCCACTTGTAGCAGGTGATCCATGTGTCCACGGCCGTGACGGGGAATATTATGTGCGCCGTGTGAGGTTGCCGGTTCCACCCGCTCGCTTGTTCGGAATGTGATGGTTAATGGGTGTTTCAAGTTTGTTGACCTGTTTTGCCAATTCAGCAAAACTCAGGGACTCATTGAGGTAACCCGCGGAATTTTTAAGTATTGTTAAGCCATGCCGCTGTCCAACTTTTTAACATAAATGCCATTGATAACCGGTTCATGTTCGTATGGCAGTGTTCATCTACCTGTGTCCCTCATGTATTAACCCCTAGTTTATTTTAACTCAACTTAGAGACATTTATATATATATGTAGTGAGAATGTGTTGTGTAGTGTCCTAAACAAGCGCTTGCCGATTTTATATGCTTGAGCCGGAGCGAAGGCCAGCAATAGGATGTGAATGTAACCATTGTGTGTATTAATTGAGGTACCATCCCACTTGTAAGGATGATGTTACCCGTATAACGTTTTAAGTAAAGCGACTATTATGTGTCGCATCCTGGTTAAGTCATTATAATTTATTTTACTATTATTAATACCATTATACTGGTGTTGTGTTAAATTGTATCAGTACCTATTAAATGTTTACTAATGCATCACATATGTGTTTTCATTGAATTCACTTTGTTTCGATCTGGGGTTTTTTTTTAAATACATTCATAGATATTTTAGCACTTCTGCTTACAAGTTTGATACTTTTAGTAACTTACATTTGTGATTTATATCAACGGCGCCCAAGGTTAATTATAGCCCCAGATGTCTGAGCTACGCCTATCTACGACCCTAAGTGCAATTTGAGCTAGCCGAGTCGAAAACAACTTTCTAGGGTTGATTCCGGTGGAATTCCCACTAGTTCACAAAATTACCACTAGTACCCAAATTTCTCTATACCACCAAAAATTCTTATTACAGTGTTCCGAGCGCAAACGATGTAAAAGTGAAACATTCGGTATAATCGGTAAACATTGTTGGTGCGATTAAGTTTATTAGAAAATAAAGTTTTTTTTAAGACTAACAGATTTTTAATTAAAACCACTTGGATACGATTACTGATGAGTTAACATATTATTATATGTGTTAAAATTTTTTGTTCGTGTTTCCAGCCCCACCCTGTATAGTATATTATAAAATTTAAAGTCCTGCCTGACTGACTGACTGACTATATTATAGATAGATTTAAGCGAAAACTTTGTTATTTTTTTTCACTTTGCATTCAGAGTGCATTTTTTATTATTGAAAATGAAGGAAGTAACTTCATATTAGAAAAAATCCAACCGTCTCACAACTAGCTCCTATGGGACTCGAACCCACGACTTTTTACTGTAAGACGGGTCGACTTTTTCTAAAACTTCATCAGTCTGAATCTATACTAATATTATAAAGAGAAAAGATTTGTATGTAGGTATGCATGTAATGAATAAACTCAAAAAACTGGACCAAATCCAAAAATTCTTTCACTTTTAGGCACACTTGCGCAAAGCCGGGTTTGTATATTTAACCCAGAGCTAGCTACTTTTGTATGCACTAACTCTAGGTTAAACGATAACCCGGCTTTGCGCAAGTGGGCCTTACAGGCGATGAATCCCGACCGAAATAGGCATGCTAACGCTTGCTCGGCCGCGCGCGATACACTTCACGCGGACGCAGCGGCAGCCGGCAGTGAAGGCGCTACTCGGAAAAATATGGACTTTTTGATTTAAAACTATAGGACGGTTACAGTTGTTAAAAATCTGGTAATAAGATATATATTTCTTCATACCTTTATCTAGAATCGTATAGTTTCAAAAACACGATTTTATGATTTTGCCTCGACACTTTTTATTTTCGAAAAGACCTCTAAAAAATACGAAAAGTGAAGATTATTCTTAAATGGGGTTACTTACACTAATGGAAATTGGTTTAATAAGTGGACACCAATAATATTGAGGATCGTATAGAAACATTTTTTTTAAATCGCTGTAGTTTTTTAATACGAAGTGATTTTGTGTTTTTTTTGCCTAATCTGCAAAATCGGTCTCGCTCCCGCGCGCGTCGTTTTCTCATTGCTATCTCGCTTCAGCACATTTTTTCCGAGTATCGCCTGAACTGTGAACTCGCAAGCGCCCCGCGAATCGAAAATCACTTAAAATTCAATAAAAAATTAAATAATAAAAATTTTACACTTATGACGGCCGGAATCCCTCGGCTAATCAAAGACAAGTATTTTCGTATATTTCTCATTAACTAAAACCAAGTATACTGCAGGTAATACGATATTTGGATTACGATTAGACGGATGTTTGGGATTTTATTTGACACAGTAAAATATGACCAATCAAAAAAATACGGCCGGAAGCACTAGATAAATAACTGTAAAATAACATATATTTTTTCCAAGTTTTAAGTACTTGTGATGTGCGAGTAAAGATAAAAGATAAGATAAAAATATTCTTTATTCACTTAGACATAATAAATATGTACTTATGAATCGTCAATATTTTCCTACCACCCATTCAAGACTTTTTTAACTGACAAGAAGAATGGGCGCAAGAAACTTGCCAGCGTTTCTTAGTTAGGTAACGACATTTACAAAAAAAAAACATATCGTTACTAATACAACAATTGCTTAGTATAAAAATACATCATATTAAACAGTGATTATGTTATGTGTTACATCATGACCATGCATTGCGGTCATTCAAATAATCGTCTACTTTATAGTATCCTTTGCTCATCAGCGACTCTTTAATGTAACATTTAAATTTATGCAATGGTAGTTCAATTATATGCTGTGGAACTTTATTAAAAAAGGCTATGCTTTTCCCCAGAAATGAGGCTCTGGATTTTTCTAGCCTAAACTTGGGAACGACAAGTTTATCTTTATTTCTTGTGTTAAAGCGATGAAAGTAATCCATAATTTAAAATACCCTATTTTGGGGAATGCCCGCCTGGCAATATTTTGTCCCGATATAGATACCCACTGGAACGGGTAAGTACCACGCGGGCAAAACCACGAGGACCCGCTAGTTTTCAATATTTTTAAAAACATTGTTGTATCAGAATTGAGGATGACTGACGCTACACCGTGCCGGGTCCCTGCCGAATCAGGGACCATACTCTGAAACGCAAATCTGAAACTTCGGTTAGCCCCGCCCCTATCACTCGATTCCGTCATGACTCGAGAGTGAGCGGGACGGGGCTAACCGAAGTTTCGGATTTGCGTTTCAGAGTAGGCCCTTAGAGTCGAGCCTCGGCCGTGGCACAGTCAACTAAGATACGTTGATGGGCCGTCACTTGGTTGTCGCTCGGTCGGTATAGCGTGAGTGTCTCCATAGGTACAAAATGTATGTAAAGCCTGAGCAGAATAAAAAACCTCGCCATGTTGCGGAAATGTGGTAAACTAAATTCTTCTATAGAGTTTGACATTTTTAACAATAAATATGAGAATGTGGCGCCCCGTGTCAGGTTTTTTATTTTTCTGGTCAGGCTTTTTACTTAATAATAGTTGACCCTACGGCCGACACTTGGCTTGGACCGAGTCATCCTTTAGTCGCGGTTTGAAAATATACTGATAACGTACAATCATAAAACTAGAAAGAAACTCAAGCAGGTGAACCTTCTTATTTTGAAGTCAGTTTAAAAACAATTGTAATAAAAACTCGCCAAACTACAAGTATTCAGTTGGCTTTCCGAATACTTACCATCGGGTTTTAAGACAAACTTAGTCTGCAATCGTTTCCTTCCTTCAATACTCGTATTCATAGTATCAAATGATTCACAGATAAATATAGTATTATCATTTTCCTTTGATAAATGTTTGTAATCAGTTACGTATGTTTTGTGATAATAATATGGTGTTGCTTCGCACTTAGACAGATCCTCATCTCTCTTAGTCCCTATGAGCAGAAAGTAATAATTATTTTATTTACTTCAAGGCTTGTGCACACTCAGTCGCAGCTGCGCAGGAGGTGACTATAAACTTACCATTACTGCATTGATATATACGCAATTTGTAATTAATAGAGTTTCGACCACAATTTATACCAATATCGTCGGTATCTTTAAAATAACATTCCTTGGTTTCATTAACTGGTTTGGTGCAATGAGTATATGTAACTCGTTCATATAATGCTGTCGACGAAAGAGGACCTGTAAGAATAAAATCGCACAACCTTCAATAAATTCCGATTCGTCTAAATCACAACTGTGTCAAAGCCACAACTTTGCTCTACAAAAGTAACCAAAACTTGTTTGTAGCGCTAATTTCCTTAAAGTGAAGTTTATAATCAAAGTTTTGTTAGTAGACGACTCCGGAAACGACTTATGATCTTCCGGACTGCATATGATCAAATTGAGACTTTGGTCTAACAAATAAAAAAATAATCATCAAAATCGGTTCACAATTTGCGGCGCTATCGCGGAACATACATCGGTCATTCTCACGACAAGGTGTTCTTTGCATAATTTCCATCACAGTTTTTATTTTTCAATTAATTCTCTAAAAGATGTTAAACTGAAGAAAATTATGTATTTGGCACTTCAATGTAGAGACACTACATTGAAGTGCCAAATACATAATTTTCTTGGGTTCATAAGGTTTTGGATTTATGAACTAACAAAGTTTTAGGCGTGACGGAAATTATAAAATTGCTAAATAAAAATTACATATCTTATTGTTATATGACTCAAACAGAAAATGAATACTATACAATATAAAATAAACCTTACAAGTAATTGTCCAGTCTACAAAATAACTGAATGAACAATTTTGGGAGTCAAGGAACATTTGTATGTTATTAGGTATTTTATAATTTCCGTCACGTTTAACGTGGTATTTTATAATTTCTGTCACGTTTAGCGTGACAGAACCGGGTGACATAAATTAGGACCACGACGGTATTTATGAGATAAAATTTGAATGGTAAGGAATACGGTATATTGGTTCAAGCATGAGGTCAACAACAAATTTCTGCATATAGCGACCAAATCGGAACGTGTGTAGCGTAGATTTGGTCTGGGAGTATACCAAATCGGCTGTCGGATCGGGAAGTGTGCAGAAACTTTTACTGACTACCTGCGCGATCTATTGCGTAGTAGTTATAATGACGAACATAACACAAAATTATTTTTTATGTTTTTATGGGCCTGAATGAGTTTTAATTGATATTATGTTTTTAAGTAGGTAAACAAAAATAACATAATTCATTACTAATTGAGAAAACGATTAAATATAACGTATTTTTATAATCATGTGGCGACATCTATTTCAGCAAGAATCAGTTTTTGTATTTTCCCGCAGGAATGAAGGATTTTTACGTTTCAAAAAGTATCCTATACTTTTTCCAAAGTTACCAGTTATCTTCGTACAGAATTTAATAAAGATCTGTTCAGTGGTTTTTGCGTGATGCCGTCACAAACAAACAGACAAACCGACAAACAGACAAAAAAAATAAAAAAGATATTTTTACGCTCTATTTGCTTATTTCTAACATATTCTGGTATTTTTTTTGCAAATATCATCAATGTACAGACACGGAAAGTCTACGATTTTATTATAAGTATGTATAGATAGATTACATATATATATATATATATATATATATATATATATATATATATATATATATATATATAGATAGATAGAAGATAGATAGATTATTTAATCTTTCTCGGTGCCAACGATACCTCAATTGTGAGTATAATAGGTCTTTACCTATGAATATCTAGAAAAAATATCTAGCCAGTTCTGATTTAGTAAAAACAGGATATTTGTTTATTTAGTTTAAAAAACATCAACTCGGAAGAAGCGTGTTTTTTTCTTTCCAAAATTGAGTAGGTACTTAATTCGTTATAAATCAGTCAAAAAATATTTTTTTCTCGAAACACTTTGTATCATTAATTAACTTAGTGTCTATAAAGACGTACCTACATAAAACTTTCATAACGTTAACTTTCTTGATTGTGAAATAAACTCAGAAAACGTTAGTTTGGAAATAGAAATTTCCATAATAATCTCCATATAAATCTCCAATTTCAAAGGCGTATTAATATGAACAGCAGTTTTGAAGTTATGCGGCAACAGATGAACATTTTTGCTTTGCCGTAATGTGGTAAAAAGCAGTCTCTATGGTAGGCCTTGGCGCAGTGGATAGCGCGCTTGGCCTGCGATCGTTGAGGTTAAGCAACGTTCGCAATGGTCGGTCACGGGATGGGTGACCAAAAACTTTTCATCTCGAGTTCCTCCGTGCTTCGGAAGGCACGTTAAGCCGTTGGTCCCGGCTGCACTTGCAGTCGTTAATACCCACCAATCCGCACTGAGCCCGCGTGGTGGGTCATGCATGGCTCATTCTCCTTATCCATCCATAAGGAAGGCCAGTGCCCCAGCAGTGGGGACATTAAATGGCTGATGATGATGATGATGATGATGGTAGGCCTATATTATTATATCATTGTTTGGTAATAAAACGCCTTGGATATAGAACAAAATGTTACTTAGGTAGGTACTTGGTCCCGAATGTCAGCTATATTAAGCATTGTTGGTGGTTTACAGATGGCTAGTGGTGAAGACTTACAATTTTGATCGAGCAAGTCAGGACATTCGGTCATGAACTCCGAGAAATTGGTAGTGAATGGCTGTGGTTCTTGTGTTATATCTGATGTCTTGTTGCGGCCTGAAAAATAAAGTACTTATTGATAACATACACACATAAAAATTAGGAATAAACTCAAACAGGTAAAATTAAAAATATTTATATTGTAATTATCGCCTATTTACGTCATTTGGCGAACCCTAAATAGACCCGCACCCGCGTCTCTTTCATTTCAAGGACAGGGATTTATATATATGTCGCAGGCGTATGGCAGTATGGCAGCATGTACCCCTCGGAAGTCCTGTAGAATACGTGATAGGTTCAATCGCGAAGCGCAGCGAAGCAATCATCTTAAATTTCGTGGTTATTTTTTTTATGGAGTCACAACTTATAGGAAGATAAAATAGCTTACAGCTTTAAATATGACCGGCCTAGGCGTTCAATTGAATGGCGGATTCAACCATTTGGCTGCGACATATACAGGATAATTTTTTTATCAGTGCACAAATTTTTAGGATAGACTCAGAATCGGTAAGTGAACAACTTTCTCCTAGAAACATAGGTCGAAATATGACAAAAATTTTTTGACCTTTCATACAAATCGAACTGATCACGTGATTGAATTAGTATGGGAAGTCCAAAAATTTTTGTCGTATTTCGACCCATGTTTCTAGGAGAAAGTTGTTCACTTATCGATTCTGAGTCGATCCTAAAAATTTGTGCACTGATAAAAAAATTATCCTGTATATTACGAGCGTGATCTTGAACTGAACATTATGAAACAAGTAGGAACTCCGTTGGCTATCCGAATACTTACCATAAGGTAGTAAGACAAGCTTAGTCTGCAGTCGTTTCCTTTCTATAATCCTATTATTATTAGATATTTCACAGATAACTAAGGTACTATCATCTTTCTTTGATAAACGTAAGTTTATCTTAGAACTTCTATCGTTAGTATATCCTGTTGCTTTGCACTTAGACAGATCTTCATCTCTCTTTGTCCCTACGAGCAGAAAAGAGTAATTAAGTATTTGTTTTACTTCAAGGCTTGTACATACACGCTCAGTGGCTAGCCGTTGGCGTTGATCGTAGAGGGCGACTAAAATCTTACCATTTCTGCATGTATATATACGCAGTTTGTTATTTTGTTTTTGCTCACAAACCACCCACAATATGTCGCCTTCATCAAAATAACATTCCCTGGTCTCATTCACTGGTTCGGAACAATTTGCCTTTGGAAATTTTCTATTATATACTAGCGTCTTCAAAAGACCTGAAAATGAAATCGGCACAACCGTCAAGAAATGTCAAATAACAATAAGAGCGCGCAACCAAAATCCATCAAAATAACACCGTTTATGCGTTTTTTCAAAGGACAAATCTTATTAATACAAGCAGAATCATTGATGAAAATATCACTGTAATAAGAATTTGAACCGCTTCTGTGGTCTAGTGGTTCACACCACTGATTTCAGACCCAGAGGTCCCGGGTTCGATTCCCAGTGGCATACATATTGTATTTAGTTTGGTTGGTCGTAGGACTTGTTCTTAGTCCGCCTGTCTAGCTACCACCATCTTGTCTAAGTCTGACGCCAGAACAATTTTGTTGCATTATTGTGTTCCGGCAGTTAGAGATTACATAGCCAGTTTCTCACTGATTGAGGATTCCGGGAGTAGTACTTAACATCAGGTGTGAGGAGGGCTAAATGCTACACCGTTGTGAAAAAAGAGATCTTATATAAGAGTCGTAGAGCAAAAAATAATTATTTTCTTATAAGTACCTAAGTAGTTTTCTTAAAATGAAGACAATCGCTCCAAAAAATCGTCATAATGCAGTTTATAACAACATACCATGTTCATACTATAACATGCGTATTCGATATTCTTTAGACCCTTTTAGTAGAGAATAAGGTATAATCTGAACTTAAGTATGAACACATTAGCCTGTCATAATAAAGAATTGCATATTATTGATATCAATATGTTGTTGAATAATGTATACTTGACAAAAGATAAATACTATCTGCCTAATTATTTTAAGAGACAAATAGCGTTTCGCGATCTTTTTATTTTCAACAATTAGCCAATAATTTGGCTTTTAAAACCACTGCTTCTATTGAGCAGTTAAATTGTGACATGAATAATACAACTTTGGAACCTGTTCCAAACAATTCGATACTTTTGAATCTGAATACTGACTTGGATAATTTAAATTACCATTAGAGACAACAGAGGCGCCCTCTAGCCCAGTGTTGACAAGAGGAAAGCCAAACAGTTTAACAACGTTTGTTGCCCTTGTTACTACCAATCTTACTACCAGTAGTAATACCGTTAGTTTTTATTACCCTCCTGACTACTCCAGTATGAAGTTGTAAGAAGGAAAAAATTAAAAAGCCCGTGTTACTACCGTAAGTACTTTTAGTATCATTCAATTTTTATGTTTACACGTTCAATTCAAATTGAAGCTCAATTCTTTTAACGCGATTGAATGTGGTTGAACGTTGCCATTGAATGTTTCACTTTTTTTAATGGGTCCCACCCAAACTCCTCAAAAATACAGTTCCTCAGTGTTTTTTTCATCACACCTGATGTTAAGTGGTGATAAATTGTTCATCAAAATATTCAAGGCTTTTCTAACAAAGATCTAGAATTAAGTTTGTTTTTAAAGTGTAATAATGTTGACGTGTTATGTGTAACTGAGCATTGGTTTAAACCACATGAATTAATGTTACACTTAGATAATTATAGAGTTGTAAGCTCGTTTAGTAGGCAATCTGCAACCAGAGAAGGGGGCGTTATAATTTAACCGCCTCTGTGGTCTAGTGGTTCACACCACCGATTTCAGACCAAGAGGTTCCGGCTTCGATTCCCAGAGGGGGTACATATTGTATTCGGTTTGGTTGGTAGTAGGACTTGTTCTTAGTCCGCCTGATGTTTTCAGCATTATTGTGTTCCGGCAGTTAGAGATAAGATAGCCAGTTCCTCAGTGATTTGAGGGTTACGGGAGTAGTGCGCTTCCACCTTCAGCCTTATCACCACTTAACATCAGGTGTGATGAAGGCTTAGTGCTACCCCGTTGTGAATAAAAAAAAAAAGATAATTTCCAATACAAAGAGCGCAAAGATGTTGTATCCCTCTCTATTGAACGAGTCATTGAACTATCCTGTGTGGAACTTGACCAAATAATTATAATATGTCTTTATAGACCCCCTAATAGTAATTATTCTGAGTTTGAGTCCACTATGGAGGAAGTGTTAAGAATAACTAGTAGAACCAATAAAACAGTTGTCATATGAGGGGATTTCAATGTAGATATTTTAGACCGTAAATTAGCCACACTCTCAAGTAGATTTTTAAACTTGTTTAAGTCATTTAATTTAATACACACTTTTAATGAGCCTACACGAATCACACCCACATCTGGCAGTTGCTTGGACAACTGGGTCAGCTAGTAATCTATATAATGATTTATTTAGTGTAGTGCAAAGCGAATTTAGTAAAACATTCAAACAAAAGGTGATCAACAGTAATACTAATAGAAAGAAGTTTAGTGATTGAGCCACGCCAGGGATTTATACAAATAGAGGGAAATTATATGAACTTTATGCATTAAAGCGAACTTCATGTGACCCTAGTTTTATTGAATATGTCAAGAAATATTCTAAAACTTTTAGAAAGGTATGTGCTGCCAAGTCCACTTACATCGCTAATAAAATAAAAGTAGCTGATAATAAGATCAAGGCTACATGGAATATTATCAATCAAGAAACTGGTAAAACAAAAAATCATATAAATTCCTTCACTCTTAAAGCAAATAATAAAATATTTACATCAGACGATGAGGTTGCCCGTGTTTATGAAGACTTCTTCTCTCGGGTACCCTTAGAAACTACGAAGAATTTAAGTTCCTGTACTAATATTGCGGCTGCCCTCTTGGTAT
The DNA here is from genome assembly GCA_949710035.1 of Crambus lathoniellus. Taxonomy (NCBI): domain Eukaryota; kingdom Metazoa; phylum Arthropoda; class Insecta; order Lepidoptera; family Crambidae; genus Crambus; species Crambus lathoniellus. The sequence continues at coordinate 9,487,336 of OX453324.1, read as the reverse complement.
CATGTGTTGATAGGTGTAACAAAGTAGTTATTGGAGAAGTGTAACTGCTTTCTCCAATGGATTACGGCTGGCAGCATGAAATGGATATGCTCACGCCCATTCTGATAACCTAAGAGGCTGTTCAAAAGACCTGCAAAGACCTCCTTACATGCGGTTGTAAGGCAGGGTAAAAACGGCAGCTTGCATTTGCCGCAGAGACGTAATGAAGCAACCTTGTACATCTGGCTGTTTGCCATAATAACGTTACTGCAAATGTGTAATAATAATATTAAGTCAGAGATTTTACATTTTTTTATTATCATCAAACGATAGACACAATCTATGACGATTAAAATATACTATTGTCTAAATTGAGGCGTATTTTCTTTACCGATCCCTATACCTGTACCAATACCTACTTAATCTTTCTATTTCCTTGAGACCATAGTTACTTACTGTACAACTTTCTCAAACTACTTTAGTGAATTAGCAGGTGCATTAGTACCTACATATATTATATCGTTGACTAGCAATACTAGCATTCTGTAAAAGATTTGCTTGCTTATCTTTAGAAACCTACCTGTACGAAATATAAAGTAGGTAGTTTATGAGGGTTAAATTGTTGTTAATGTTCGCAAGTTAGGCGCTGTAAGTTGTCAAAGGTGAACAAAAACTCGTACGACTGTTAATGGGGTTTTGTTTTGTAGGTTAATACATCAAGATTAATTAGTGCATACATCACTTAGTTCCAAATACAGCGGTTTCCCTATAAAATAGCGAAAATATAGTGAAAATGAAAAAAAATATATTAACACCTTGATATTTGGGTAGATGTTTCTCGAAAACTAGAAGGCCTATAAAAATTAAATTAATACCATGTGGTAGGTAATTAAATGTAGATTAATTTTTGTCATTGACAGTTGTCTTCTAGATCTTACAGTTTGCGTACAAAATGGAGAAAACCGTGGTGAGGGACATATTTTCAATAAAAAGGGGGGAAAGGAGGGGAAATTGGTCTGCCACCGGGCAAAATCTAGCTAAGCAGGGTCGAATTAGTAAAAAAAAAATTAAATGCCGTTCAAAGTCGTAAATTTCAAAAATTCTTATAGATCATTGAATTGATTATATATTTCATGAAATAGTTGATCATTTCATGAAATAGTCGTATTTCATTAAATTATCAAAATCCGCTGGTCATATCACTGAATGATCAGCGTTTAATGATATGAACAGCTAAACGCATGGTCATTTCATGAAATGGTCAATCGCTAGTGATCATATCGTAAAATAGTTACATTGTGCTCCGCTAGAGGCGCTGATGTCGTTTTGTTTTTTTTGTTTTGTTTGCCGGCGAAGCGCCAGAATAAAAATTAAAAAAGACAAACTTTGATCTCACGGAAAACTTACATTAATTTCCTAAAATTAAATTTGATAATTTCATGACATAGTTGATCATTTCATGAAATTGTAAATTTTTCATGTTATGGCCAAACGTTGTTGAAAATATTATTAAACGTTGAACTTTTAACGATATTGTCAATTGAAATTGGCCTTTTCATGAAATACGACTACTTCATGAAATGACCGACAATATCATGAATTTACCAATTTTATGATCTGACCACGACAGATACATATAAACTAAACTAATAAATAAATCTAACTAAACAAACTAACCATTAAGGTGCAATCGTATCTACAGAATAAATCACAGACGGTACAAGTAAAGGGCTATGAATCCAGCTTTATACCAATAACATCAGGCGTACCCCAAGGCTCTCACCTTGGACCGTTTTTTTTCAATATTTTTATAAATGACGTAAAATACTGTTTTCGGCATTCTAAATTTTTACTCTTCGCAGACGACACGAAGATATTTTTACCTGTCAAAACGATTAATTACTACCTAAAACTACAGGAAGATCTGAACTGTTTATGCGGTTACTGTATTACAAACAAATTGTCAAAGAATGTCGATAAGTGTTGCTTCAATACGTTTGGTAGTAGGAAAAACAATCTTTCTATAACACTCGCACGCAATATCTAATTGTGCGTACGTGACATTTTCTAACTTATCTTGGATTTTCTTCTTATCTTACTGAACTGTTTGAAGTCGGTGCCAAGCCGAATAGGTACCTATTTGAGGTAAATACGTCGTACACCTCACGCTTGGGACCGTGTTTTTTCATATGTTTGTTATTTCACTCAGTGTAATTCATTCTTATTCTTTTTAACTTGGCACCGACTTTAAACAGTTCAGTAAGTACCAAGATCGGTTAGAAAAAGTCACGCATTTTCGTCCTTTGAATAAAAAAATCTCTTTTCGTTTTTTAGTGTTTGTTAGTTTTAAAATTGAAAATGTTTCTTCGTTCGCTCCAGTAGGCCCTGAAAGTGCGACTCGCCCCTGATACCCTGAGGTTTAGGGCTACGAGAACGTATGCGGACTCAAAAGACGCGGAATTTTAAGGGCTTTAAGAAGATGTTAAATTTATTTTTGAAAAGTCAAAAACTTTTTTGGAAATAAAAAAAAACGACTTTTTTAACCGACCTTAAAAAAGAAGGAGGTTGTTAAGTCGACTGTATATTTTTTTAATGTATGTTTTACCATAACTTCGCCAGTTGTTAACCGATTTTAATAATTCTTTTTTTTATCTGAAAGAAAATAGTTTGTGTGTCCCATGAAAAATTTACAAAAAACACATAGTTTTTGACTAGTAGTTCCTGCTTTACACGTCAATATCTTCGCGAACTAATGACCAATTTCAATGATTCTTTTTATTCGAAAGAGTAAACTACTGAGGTGATCACATTGTTACCAAGTTAGGATCTGATGGTGGAATCCAGGGGAAATCCAGGAAAACCCGCAAATTTTATTGGGAGTGTACGTGTTTTACAGATTTTCTAAGGTTTTTTAAGTATTTGCATCTGGTAGTCATCATTTCATGCTGGTGATGGAAGGTACAACTCCTCAATGGTTAGGAGTTAGTGGATAATTCTCTAAATATCGTTGATACGTAAAGATTTTTATTTGCATTCTTTTAGGTTATTTAGGTGAACTGATGATGAAGGGTAAAACTCCTTAACGCTATGAGTTACAGCATGTTTTTTTAAGTATGCACGAATAGACCTTTTATTGTATTCTTTTAAGGTATTTAGGTAAGCTGATGGTGGAAGGTTAAAAAACATTGGTCTGAACTAGGTTGGTTCTAATTTAGATATGGGCTACAGTTTTAAACGTTGCACATTGTGCGACGCTTGTTCATTTGATTTATTACACTAAAAATGGTAAAATAATCCATTTTTTTCAAAAAAATATAATCCGCCTTCATACAAAAACTGACAAAAACTCACTTCCCAAAAAAAAAACGTAAAAAAAAGCATTCCATTCAAAAGACGAAAGGGCGGGCCTTTATCTAATTAATATTGGAACTTACTGTGATTGAAGTCGGTGTCAAGCCGAAAGTAGCAAGAACAAAATATTTAATGAAACAATAATACACAATATCTCATGCGTGGAGTGGTGTGGAATACATAACAATAGGTACCACCGACTTCAATCAGATCAGTAAGTTACAAGATTAATTAGATAAAGGTTCGCCCTTTCGGAATGATTCAATTTATTTTTTATTCTTACGTTTTTTTTGGGAAGTGAGTTTTTGTATGAAGGCGGTTTAATTTTGTTATTAAATTAAAAAACATCATAATTATAACTCCTAACTCTTGAGAAGTTTCACCTCACATTATCAGCTCACTCTAATAAGCTGAAATGATATATAACTATCGGTCCATAATATACGTACGATCAATACTTAAAGAATGATTCTCCAGCTCCTAACCGTTAAGGAGTTGTACCTTCAATCACCAGCTCATCACTATGAGATGATGACTACCAGATGCAAACACTTGACTTCTTCAAAAATAAGTAAATGGAACGCATAAAGCTTGCCCGAATTTGAGAATTTCTCTCGATTTTCCTGGGATTTCATCTCCTGATCCTGACTTGGTGAAAATAAGAAATCATCTAAATAGGTACACAAAACTAAAGTTTAAATACGCATTATTCAAGATAACTCCAAAACTTCAGTTCTTGATGAAATTTGAATGGGACCACACGAAAAGCGTCACCTTTTAATTAAAAAACAATTATCAAAATCGGTTCGTTAACTAAAGATTTCTGAGGTAACACACATTAAAAATAAAAAAAACATACAGTCGAATTGAGAACCTCCTCCTTTTTTGAAGTCGGTTAAAAATTCTTTCAAGACTGTTGATTTCTTATTATTAAATAAAGAGACCATTCTTCAGAACATTGTTTTTTTACAATAATACCTATAAATACCGCAATTACCTATATCAAATTTTATGGTCGTTAAACACCCACAGTATTTTACTGAAAATGCGAATTTGCATAAAGTTATACATAATTATGTGTTTTGGACATGCTTTGAACTTTTGAATAATTATTATTAAAAATATAAAATCTATACTAATAAATACATTATGATTTTTTTAAATTTTGAACTTTATATTTTCTTTATTATTGAAAATTTTGTACTTATGACATTTGACATTTGGACTTTTTTAACTTTCTTGCTTCGATCAACAATAACACCTAAGCTTTCTTGTTAGTCTATAAATCATAATAATTGTTAGGACATATATTTTTATTCTTGCACCAGGAATTGTAATAAATTTTAAATAATCATTTTATAGGAAAAAAGTCATAGTAAAAAACTACGAGCCCTATAAGTAGCATTCAGGCGGGATTCCTATACTTATACCGGTATTTTTCCTATACTTACATAATTGCATTGTGAATCCATAAAAATAATTTAAAATTTCAATTTAATGGCTGTTTCATCTTAATCGACTGTTAAACATTGGTAAAAATGTTTCTTTCGGATGCGAGGGTTTCCTCTCACTGATGAAACAACGCTGGCCTACAGCGTAACAAGTGAAAGCAAAATTCGACGAGTCGTGTAAGCCTTTTCGGTAGTTTAGTTGGTCATAGCATCGGGCCGGATTTCCGGAGGCGCGGGTTCGAATCCCGCCTGAAAACTACTTATAGGGCTCGTGGTTTTTTACTATCACATTTTTCCTATACTTACAAAATTGCATTGTGAATGCATAAAAATAATTTAAAATCTCAATATTATCATTTTATTTTCAAATTATACAGGCAAACAAAAAAAAAACGAAAAAATTGATATATTTCTTTAAAAAATGTCGGCGGGTCGGAAGTTAAGTTTTGTTTTTAAAAATAAAAATACTAAAAATAATACTTACTGTCTTCCGAAACAGTGTCACCAAACGTATAGAAGCTCGTTATTATTGCGATAATAAAAAAGAAAATGTTACGTGCGGCCATCGTGAAAACTGAAATAAGTTAGGGATAAGAAGCCTGTTATATACACTGGTTACATGTAGGTACCTACATAATTAGCGAATAACTGAAAATAATTATTTGAAACTAGGAACAAAACATCCGCTAGATAATAATATAGGTAGGTACTCGAATATCTATAAAGTTATAATGTTAAAGGCAAATGTTGCTGCCAACCTGTGTAATGCGGTTTTGACGCAAATGATAATTTTGACGAATTTTGTGGTTTCAAAAATATTTAAGTTGTTTGTTTTCCGCATATGGTTTCCGGACTATTTACCTAACCTAATACTTTATTTTGTGTCACGTGTTAGGTATTCGTCTTTTCGATCAGTATTGGACGTAAAAAAAAATTAGAGATGAAAATTTTACTTTCATGATACTACCTATCGAAGTAGGAACTGATGTACTTAAATAGGCATTTTGTGTAATCACTGTCCACTTTCTGTCTGTCCATTTAAAAAAACAACAGACTACAGAAATAGACCCTAAGTGTATTTTGATTTTCCTTGTTTTGTATTGAAGTATATGTAATTTGAATATTTCTCGTACACATGCTTTACCTAAGTCACGTTTTGCTGACACTAGTAATAAGGTATTTCATTGGCGTTACAAGTAAAATGTAAAATTATTATTTCACTCAATAAACACCGTTCATTGTGTCAACATGTGTATCAATTTAAATCCCTGAGAAGCAACCTATTACATGGCGACCAGAGCCAGAAGTTCCTGATGAAGATTGAAATAAAAGAAGACTGAATACTATAACATTCATTAGGATGGGGAAAAGCTACTCTAAAGAAGAGGTTGTGATTGCGCAAAACGCAAATGGAGAGGCGAACGCCACAACTAGCCAAAGAATTGGATCCACCAGCGCCTTCGAACTACTTTTGATAGCCCTCGTCGTAATTGTGTCAGCGGGTGCCGTCTACACCCTGAGACAAGAACTGAATGCAGCCGCGCTGAACTCAGCAGTGTCGCGTCAAGACGTGTCAGCCCCAGTGTAAGAAGTCCCCTTTTCCCAAGTGCAGCGCCCAGGAGCCCGCCCCCATAGCCCCATATCCCGGCTTATCCAGGTAATCCAGGTAAGGTCCAAGTCCAGTAAGAAGTATGCCCCAAGGTCGAGCGACGCGTTCCCACGCCGCCGCCCCGCATCCAACGTGATACGAGTTTACCACGCGGTCGACGACGCAACTACGTCCAGCGCGCGATGATGTGTCCATAAGCCACTACCCAAAATTATTTAGAAGTAAGTGTTTAGTGTTTATTACCTTGATAGTGCTTTAGAGAAAAAATGATTATTTTTGTCAATTTAAAAATGACCAAGTGTAATATCATTTAAGTTTTTTCCTCTCTTTTAAGTTTATTCTTTTTTACCTTTCAAATGTCCCTAAATGATTTGAATTTAATTTTTAATGGGTTAAGCGAAATGAAGACTTGAAATGACGTATATTTCCGCGACTTTTCATTTAAATTCAATTGGTAATATGATTGAGATAAATCTAATTTTGAAAAATAAATATTACCCGATAATGAGTCTAATATTTCGGTTATGTTCGGAAGTGGAAACTTTACGTCTTGGATTTTATTATTTAATTTACGATAATCAATCACAAGTCTCCATTTCTTTTTAACCGACTTCTAAATCAAAAAGGAGGAGGTTCTCTATTCGTCTGTATGTATGTTTTTTTTTTTTTTTTTGTGTATGTCCACCGATTACTCGAAGACGGCTGAACCGATTGAAATGATTCAAACGTTATTACATCAGGTTGGTTTCCAAGTTGGTTCCATTTTTTGAAATTTTGAAATCGGCTCAGTAGTTTTCAGGAAATCTTGAAAATACTGTCGTTTTCGTTACCACTTTATGTGAATTTAATACGTATCTTTAGGCACAACTCCTTTGTTTATAAACCGATTTAGATGATTCTTGTTTTGTTAAAAAGGGGATACCTCAAGGTATTTTAACCGACTTCGAAAAAGGAGGTTTTCAGTTTGATCACATACCTATTTACCAGAAAACACGCAAATTGCCTGCACGATGCACTAAAAAGATTGAAATAAAAATTATTTTAATAAAAAAATAAAACCGCCTTCTAAAAAACCACATCAAAAAAGTAAGAAATAATTCCTCACCAAATAAATAACGTAAGTACTTTGAAGTCGGGCGTGAAACATGTACAATTTTTTGTTGTTTTTGTTAAAATCCGCCCGACTTCAAAGTACTTACGTTATTTATTTGGTGAGGAATTATTTCTTACTTTTTTGATGTGGTTTTTTAGAAGGCGGTTTTTATTTGATTTATCAACTTTCTTTGGAACTAATAAAACGGGACTTGACCATTCTGAAACAGTTTCTTCTATTATATCGTTGTCTAGCATTTCCTTAATTTGTCTATCTACTTCCGGCTTTAAAGCATGCGGAATTCTATAAGGCTTTATGTAGACAGGCGCTACGTTTTCTTTTAAAGAAATCGTATGTTCCATTAAATTCGTTACTGATAACTGATCGCCTGGTAAATTAAATACATCTGAGTAATTCGCAAATCGAGCTATCATGACGTAAACAGTTTGCTTCAGGATATGCAAAAATTTTTATTACCTAAAAAGTCCTATATAGCTTTACAGTCTCAGTTACACAGTACTAAACAAGGTCATCGATCTATCAAGAATTTCGGGTCTGAATTAGAGCAACTATTTGTTAATTTAACAATTTCGCAAGCAGACGGGGATGACAAAAAATACGATGTATTACGCCCCTTGAACGAGAAAATTGCCATAAAGCGGTTCGCTGACGGCCTGTCTGATAAGCGCCTTAGTACAATAATAGCGTCCAGACAATTTGACTTGCTTCCGGATGCGATTAGGTCAGCTGTGGATGAACAAATAATGTCACCCGGTGTCCCCGGTGAAGACAACGTAATGAAAATTAGGCATTCCTATAATCCTAATAATTAATAATTAAACGATTTACAAATTATTATAGAAATTCAAATTCAAATAGGCAAATTAACTATAATAAGCCGAACACAAGTTCTAACTTTAATAATTCGTTCAATCCTCAGCGATATAAACCGATGACATACTATAATAGATCGTCACGCGGACACTTGCAGCGCGCCGGAGTCCCGGCCCGCGCAACAAGGGCAAGGTCGAATAGTAATAAACATGAATAGCTATTCGCGAATTCAGCATACTCGTCACAATGCAGAGCAAGAGTGCACTGAGAATGCATCGAGCAGTGAGTTTTTTCGTTCCCACTGCAACGAATGAACATTTTATATGTAATTATAATACTGGTAGTGTAGTGTGTATGTGTTTAGGTAACGATGATAATAATACAATAGATTTATTAGTGAACAGTGGCGCAAGCCTTTGTGTTTTAAAATATGAGTGGTTAAGTAACAGTGTCTTATTAGATAAATTTTGTTGCGATAATATAACTATTAAAGTTGTTAGTGGTATGTTGATATCGGAAGGTTATATTTTTTTTATATTTAATGTTTGATGGTATTGTTTCTAGACAAAAGTTTTATGTTTTTAAAAACTTATCGTGCTCCGCCAACGGTATTTTAGGCGAGAATTTCTTTAAACGCGGTGATAGATTATAAATTGATGAAGTTGAAATTGTCCACGGACAACCAAACGGTATTTATTGATATTGACTGTAAAGACTTACACACACGTGATTCCAGCGCGTTGTGAAGTTATTAAGTACATACCGTGTCAGCCTACTAATGATTGTGTTATTTTGGCACAAGAATTGAAGGATGGAGTTTTCATTGCGGGAATGATTACGAAGCCCATACAGGGTCGTATCGTATCCCGATTAAGGTTCTTAATACAAAATATGATGATATAACTATTAATTTTTCTAATAAAGATATTTATGACTTGAATAATTTTAATGTTTGTCAGTTTACCGAGGAAAATAATTCGACAAAACGTGTAAAACCCTTGTTCGATTTATTAGATCTCAGGTACTTAAACAAGGAGGAAAAAATAGGGATAGAACTCATTTGTGCTGAGGAACCTCAACACGAATCTAGTAGACACGTCGACAGGTCTGCCACCACCGAATGTCAACGACCTGACCCTCGAAGTTTGGAGATGTGGGGGTGGACTGAGGAAGTAAAAGACTGGAATATTAGTCAAATATCTTTATTAAAAAGTTCCTGGCGACCCTCAACCACTAAAACTTACTCGTTAGCTTGGAAACGTTGGTTATCGTGGGCAGCAAGCCACAATGTCAATTTACGAAGGCCTTCTGGATCTCAGTTAACGCGGTTTTTAGCGGATTTACACTTAATTGACGGATTGTCATATAATACAATCCTTTTACATAAAGCTGTTGTTTCCTCGTTATGTTGTGCAGATATGTCTAGCCAACTAAGTTCTCATGCCATGGTCAAACATATTTTGAAATCTATTTCTCATAAATATCCCAAGAATACAAAACCACCAATTTGGGATATAGACGATCTTTCGAATTTTTTGAATACAGATACAAGTAATATCTATCAAGCTTGTCGACATACAGCTATGCTTTTACTACTGTGTTCAGGGCGTCGTATCCATGATTTGACATTACTAAGAGTTGATCCTGATCGCTGTAAGATATCAGAAAATTGTATAGTGTTTTGCCAGAATTTGGTTCAAAAACTGATAATAGTAATTATACACAGTCTGGTTGGAAACTCATAGCAAATAATGATAATATACGATTGAACCCTGTATTCTGGATCAATACTACAATATCATTATTAAAGGATAGACGAGAGTCGGCAAAAACACATAATTTGTTTGTGACTATTAGAGGTCCTGCTAAACCAGCTTCCAGGACTGTTATAGCGGGATGGATAAAGAACCTGCTTAAAGAGGCTAATATACAGTTTAGTCCGGGTAGTGTGAGGTCAGCTGTGGCCTCAAAGAACTGGTATTCGTATCCTTTTGACGAAATTCTGGCTCGCGGTAATTGGCGCTCGGCAAATACCTTTGAAAGATTTTATAGACGTGAAGTTCGATCAGCATGTGATTCCAATAGTGTAACTCGTTTATTCACACCTATTGCTTAAGGAAAAGCAATGTAAAATAACCAATCAATAATTTGTCAAATACTATTAGGTGAAACAATACTTAATTGTTTATTGTTATATTTTACACCTTTAATTATTGAAGAAACTCATACATACCTAATTTGATTTCTTGTTGTTTCCATACCATATTTAAATTAAGTAAATATGTTTAGTAAATAATTGTCAAATGGAGAAATAATAAATTATAGTGTATTAAAATTATAGTAATTATACGTTGTTTAATAAAGTTACTTATTTAATCACATTAACATTATACTTTTAATTATGTACATCCCTTGACTTACCAGGCGATAACAAACACGTCTCAATTATAAGCTTCGAATTACGGTCAAGTACTTTTAATAGCAGCGTTTTACCTGAAATAAAACGCATATTAAAATACTTACCTAATTCGAAGCTTACTTTTTAATTCTGCCTGGTGAATATAGAGCCAATTACTAAGGTCGGCGCCATTGTTACACAAGAAACTTAGGATGGCGCCAAAGCCTGTCGAGTCAACGGAAATACGTCATCAAAGAGGCAAAAAGAGTACTAAAACTGATAAAGACTACGGGAAACGGAAGTGCCTATCTCAATTATAAGCTTTGAATTAGGTAAGTATTATAATATGCGTTTTATTTCAGGTAAAACGCTGCTATTACATCACCAACACATATAACTTGTCAGAACTAGTCACTTTTGTCATATTTCACATTTCGTGAAGTCGGTGTTCATTCAGCTTGGAGACTGAATGGAAAAAAAACTAGATATAAAACTAGAGTAAAGGAATCTACACTCGTATCCCTACTGCACAATCGCATCGGGTGGTTTTAAGGACCAATTATCAAGGTTCGTTTTTGTGTTTGCGTTTTCGTTTGTGTGATCTGACAGCGCAGTCTCATATGACCGCTTAGTGTTTGTGAGGTCAGGTCATGACCACCTACACCTACTAAGTTGCGCCTACAGGCTGCGACGCAGAGGCTGATACACTTTTGCAACAGTAACGTGCTGGGTCGCGGAGACCCAGTAACGTGCTGGGTCGCGGAGACCCTATCAGCGAGAGTTCGGCGAAAATGATTGCAACAGCAACGTGCTGGGTCGCAAAGACCCAGTAACGTGCTGGGTCTCGGAGACCCTATCAGCGAGAGTTCGTCGAAAATTATTGCAACAGCAACGTGCTGGGTCGCGGAGAGCCAGTAACGTGCTGGGTCGCTGACACCCTATCAGCGAGAGTTCGGCGAAAATTATTGCAACAGCAACGTGCTGGGTCGCAAAGACCCAGTAACGTGCTGGGTCTCGGAGACCCTATCAGCGAGAGTTCGTCGAAAATTATTGCAACAGCAACGTGCTGGGTCGCGGAGACCCAGTAACGTGCTGGGTCGCGGAGACCCAGTAACGTGCTGGGTCGCGGAGACCCTATCAGCGAAAGTTCGTCGAAAATTATTGCAACGGCAACGTGCTGGGTCGCGGAGACTCAGTAACGTGCTGGGTCTCGGAGACCCTATCAGCGAGAGTTCGTCGAAAACTATTGCAACAGCAACGTGCTGGGTCGCGGAGACCCAGTAACGTGCTGGGTCGCGGAGACCCTATCAGCGAAAGTTCGTCGAAAATTATTGCAACGGCAACGTGCTGGGTCGCGGAGACTCAGTAACGTGCTGGGTCGCGGAGACCCTATCAGCGAGAGTTCGTCGAAAATTATTGCAACAGCAACGTGCTGGGTCGCGGAGACCCAGTAACGTGCTGGGTCGCGTAGACCCTACCAGCGAAAGTTCGTAGAAAATTATTGCAACACTAACGTGCTGGGTCGCTGAGACCCAGTAACGTGCCGGGTCGCGGACACCCTATCCCGACCCGGAAGTTTGTCAAGGTCTTACCTGCCTACTAATAGACCGATGAACCAAGAAACTGCGGAGGCCGTTAGACACCTGGAGAAACCTGGTTTGTACAGTCAATTACTAAAAATCTACCCTAACGCCCCCTCAACACTGGGAATATTCCCGGATTCGGCGAAATACAGCAGAAAATTCAAAATATAGCGAATAATTTAGTAGCAAGTAGACAAATTCAATAAGACTCTAGATCGCTTCATAGAACAGAGGTACCTACTGCCTGGCCTGCGTGCACTTTAGAGTCTGCTGTACCCTGGCGGAGCTTTGCCAATTTCGTTATACGTAATAGCGAGGCCGGCGAGATTCTGTAGGCCACGGCACGGCCGCACTGCCGCTACTACTCACAAATATTGTAACGCTAATTCGACAAAATGTAACTTCGACATACTATCTCGATTCCTACAAGGGTATGCCAAGAGATGATGTGGCGCGGAGCCACACAGCTGTGTGTGTTGTGGCGCGGAGCCACAAACCACTCGACAAAAATACTAGAACCTCCAGTTACTCACTTTCTAGCTAACGGACGCTTCCGAGTAGAGTTGGGGCGCTCATCTATACAGAACATGCATGATAGTCGAGCCAGAGTGTACTCGAGCTTTCTTTCTCTGATCACAAGTTCTGTAATCGCGATCTCTGGATCACACGCGTGAAATCCTGCACTTGTCCAAGACACTGATAGGTATAACGTTGTTACTGCCACCTCCACAGGTTCAAGCATTACAAATCACCTGAAAATTTAAAACATTGGGGGTGGGGTAGTCAAACATGAGTGGTCATAAGAAGGAAAAGATTTATTAAATAAAAACTGACGTAAATCTACCTAAACGGCTTATATGCCAGCAAGTAGAAGATATTTTAGATGGTGATAATAAAGACGATCCTTAACATCTCTTGACTAAGCCTTATAATATCGCATAAATTCTTGATAAATCTATTGTAACAGAAAAATTATTATAATCTTTGGACGTCACAGAGAAAAACTATAATTCTCCAACTGAAACTTGAAACTAAATTTTAAATGTGGTTGGGACCCAAATCTATTCCTAAAGTGGCTTTCGGCCAACCAAGTCTAAGATTATTAACTCCTCGATATCGCTAGTATATCAGCAAAGTACTATTCGTATCATCTGGACGCACAGTTTTCTTATTCCATATTTTGGGCTTGAAACTGACTCACATGTTCATAGCCAGCTTGGAAAGCATTTCAAATATACCGGCAGTAATACCAGTAATACTTCTCGAGATAATTAAATAATACTTCTTTTAGGTCATGACTAAAAGACAAAGTAACTAAATTAAATAATTAATTAAAGCATAATACTCCAGTAAATGAAATTAAGTATAAAATGTGCTTACTGATAGCTTCAGGAAGCTGCAGATCTGTTCGCCTCTTTGAGGTGGTAAAAAATAATTGTCCAAGACATAATTTTTGTAATAATTATTGCAAACGATTAGTCTCCCTAGAAATAAGTAAAAACCATTTTAATCGTTTTCTTTAACCCTAGACACCTAACGTTCGAACGTACCCCTTTATACCTAACCATTCATCGAATCGACGACTATTTTTGGTGGTTCAAAATTATATATATATATATATACATTATTCTGTTACGTTTAATACATACATAGTTTAATAAGGTATTATTTTAGTAAATAAAACAATAAGTAGTGTTTCAGATCAATATATTTATTTAAGGACAATTTTTGGTAAGGCACTTGTGAAACTAGGTCACATGAGATCACTTACTTAAAAAAAAAATTTAAAATAAATCAACAAAAATAGCCTATTCTTCTTTGGCGAAACATAATTATAATAGTTTTCTTATTTATAAGAAAAAATAAAAACTAATTTTTGGAAGCTAATACTTTAATTTATGCAATGAGCACATACTTTAATTTATGAGTATTTAAGCAATTATTCGAAAAACAACGCACTTACCTGGGCGACACGGCCTCCACCGGAAAGAGCTCGGCGAGCACTGATTTAAATAGCGACGGCACGACGATCGGCGCTCTCGATAAAAAGATATAGCTATATTAGACTTGGCTGAGATTGAGATTTGAGAGACGTTTCTGTATTCGGCCATACCATAAGCCACTTAAAACCAAGTGGGCCCTGTTTTTACCGAATAAAAAAAAAGGAGGGAAGTACTCAATTCAACCCGTATTTTTTTTTGTTTGATGTATGTATACCGATTACTCTGGCGTTAGTGATCCGATTTTAGAAGTTGTTTTTTTTTTCGATTGGGTATACTTTCGATTTGGTCCCATATAAGTTTCATTGAGATCCGATGACAATCTTCAGAGAGATAAAGTGTCTGATGTCATGGGAGTCATGAATTATTAGAAGAAAGTATAATATCATCCATGTAAGTATAGTAGATAGTACAACAAGTGCATAAAACTTACCATTTTACCCGAGACGTATATATCCACCCGAGCCGTAGGCGAGGATGGATAGTCAATTCGAGGGTAAAATGGGTTTTATGTACGAGTTATACACTCTGCTTTTCACTTCGAGTGTGAGGAAAATAAATTACAATATTGCAAAAAAGAAAAAATAAAGACTTCGCCATATTGGCGGGAAAACTTTCTTTTTCTTTTTTTATACGTGGAAGTGGCAGCACAGTTACTTAGCATAGATCGTAGTCCATAATGCTCTTGAAATACTTATTTCTTACAAAACTCATTAATTTTATTTATTTAGTTAGTAAGTTTTATTTATTTAGTAATTTAACATGGATTATGTACAAAATTTAAGAAACAAAATGAAACAACAAGTTTATTTAACGAAGTTTAATTGCGTGTGTGACTGTTTACCGGACGACCTTTGTCTTAGAGTCTGTGACATAGACGAAGATTTTACTTTATGCACTAGAGCATAAAAAGCGATTTTATGCAGCCTATACCCAATAAATACTAACTTTACGAGCATGAGAAGTGAAAAATTTATTTGTCGGGGCTGAATAGTTTGTTCTTCAATATAGCGTCAATAAAGCCACACGCGATAACTAATTATATACTAATTATGTCAAAGTATAATATCTGGGCTTTACTTCCAGGGTGCCTACCATCAACTCTTATTGCGGTTTTGTTTAGGAACCTAAACTGATCTGCTTCGCTTATTCGTACCACGACAGCTTAATATCAATGACAGCGATTCAGTGATTGTTCGGAAAAGATCGACGTTTCTGAACGCATCTATAATGTCACGTCAAATTGACATTTAGCTTTCACTTGAAGTTGACAGTGACACTTGATTGGAATTCTTGTAAGAAAAATGTCGGATTAATTTTGCTGAATTTGTTAAAAACCGCTCGCGTTGAATATGCCTGGCATATCGAGCTTGAATTGAATCTTAAATTATCTATCTGATCCCGTGTCGTACGACCAGGATTTTGACGCCATCTCTGGAGTGGCCGGTCGCGGATGCTTTTGAAAGACAACTTTCTACCACACGCGTTGTTGTCGGGACAATATATCTTGATAAGCAAGCCCCGCGTGTGTTATCGTGTAGTGCTGAAGCGCCCAGTGTCTTGGGACCGTTGTGTTGTGTTGGTTTTGTGAGTAAGGTGACGAATTGGTAAGGTCTGCAGAAGAAGAAGTACCAGGGGCGCGCGCCCCATCCCCACGCTGCCCAGGGACTTTCTACAGCACAGACCGTATGTAAAATTCACCTTACTTCACAATTTAAATTAAGTCGCTGTGTATCGCAGTCCAATTGTTCAGTTACATCCCCGCTGAAACCTAGTTCTTGTCCGGAGTCTACTCATGATAAATCTTCCACTGCGCCAGCTGATTCCGCGGTATAGGCAGGGGTGTACTGAACATTTCTTGGTAGCAGAGCGTAGTTTGAAGGCCTGAGAGGCCCACGCCAAAACTTTGTCCATTAATCAGTGCCGTGTTGATGACCATCTGGTCCGGACTAGATTAATTTGTACTTGTAAATGGTAATTAACTTGCATTTGAAAAGTAAAGGGCATTCCTTTGTTATTGGTTCCATGTCTTGTAATTAATTGTCATGTATTGAAGTTCCAAAATGTAAACAGATGCCTTTCTTTGTTCATAATAATTATTATTTAGTTTGTTAGCAAATTTGAGTTGTGAATATTGACAAGTTTGTTGCTAAAATAATAGCTAATAAAAGGTTAGCTAATAAGTTTGCACTCAATACTTAGTGAAACTTAAATGATTTGGGACATTGTTTACACATTGAAACTCATTGAAACTTGTGCTTTGAAATAATTAAAATTAACTTGTTGTTGTGTTGATATCCAAGTGAATTTCAATAGTCAGTGATTTTGAGTGAATTTCAATAGTCAGTGAGTTTTGTTGTTTTCTGATAACCTCCAAATATTGAAGAGTTTGTGTCATTATAAATACTTTGTTGTTGTAATATTGGAGATTTTGTGTTATAGTGAATATTTTGAATTTGTTGTTTTTGTTGATAAATTTGTGACGTTACAATGACGGCCTCCTCTGCTAAAGCCAAAATACGTTCTGAGTTACGGTGGTTAGCTTCTGCGGTTGCGTTGTTGGATCGACCGGATAGAACGGAGGCCTTGTTGAACAGATACGTAGATCTGCCCATACGTTTGGCTGTTGTTGATGAGCAGTATGCCTTATTTTTGGAAAGGACTGTTGAGGCCGAGGTGGAAATGCGACAAGAAGTCGGTTTGGATGTGGACCAGTGTTATGATTTTGCGGACAGAATTACACAGGTGGCTCGACCTTTGCAAGTGGCAAGAGAGAATGATCCGAGCCCGTCCCCGGTCACATCTAAGAGTATGCCCCCTCTCTTTGCTAGATTGGCCCCCTTAGACTTAAGGCGTTTTGCTGGTCGTCTAGAGGACTGGGAGGGCTTTATTAATATTTTTGATAGTCTGGTACATGCCCGGGATGATTTGACCCAGGGCCAGAAGTTAGCGTACTTGTTATCCGTGTTGGAAGGGGAGGCCCTTGAATCGGTTCAACATTTGGCCCCCTCGGATGAAAACTACCCTATTGCTAGGGATTTGATTGCCCGTCGGTACCAGAACGTACGACGTCTGGCGGACAACCATGTTGCCGCCGTTTTGAATTTACCCCGCGTTGCCAGCGTGATGCACTTGAGAGTGGCTTTGTTGAATCCGCTGTTGGTTGCATACAACGCATTAAAAAACTTAAAACTCCCAGTGGAGCAGTGGTCGTTTTTGTTACTGCACATTGTCCTGGGAAAGTTGCCGGACTCTGTTAAGGTCCGTTTTGAGCAGCAGTATGGTGGGGATAGTGCGACTTATCTGCCACCCTTCTCGGACCTCTTGACGTTCCTGGAAGGAGAAAGTAGACTGGCAGATAATTCCTCTCTGGCCGGTCCTATGGGACCCGAACGACCTGTGCCACAGAGTAGATCCCCCACCGGACCCCCCCGTAGGGGGCGTATGGCCCCTCGCGCGCCCGGCCGCTATGCCGCCGTCCAGGAGACCGCCCGCTGCTTGTATTGTCGGGAACCGGGTCACAGCACGACCCGTTGTGATAAGTTCCTCGACCAGCGCGTCCAAGGCCGTCGAGCGATCGCGCGACAACGGACATGGTGCTACTCGTGCTTGGGCCTGCACATGCAGCGCGAATGTACCCAAGCGCACCCATGCCGCTTTTGTAAGGGCAACCACCATCCCCTCCTCTGCATGAACAGCCCAGAGGGCGGCGGAGCGCCGCAGCGCGTCGCTGCAGGATCACCGCGTATGGGTGGGGGTCTCGGACCCCCCGCGGTGTTTGCATCCCGCAGCAGTTCTAGTGGCCACCAGAGTGGCCCCAGACGCTCTCCGCCACGTTTGGACCCTCAAACGGGCGGGGGTCCCAGGGACCCCCCCATGGGAAACCGATCCCCAAGGATGGGGATGAGTTATGCGGGCGTTGCCGGAGGTCGTAGAGGCCCCCCGCGACGTTTTGAGCCTCGCACGGGCGGGGGTCCCACGGACCCCCCCATGGGAAATCGGTCCCCAACTAGGGGGTTCGATTTTGCGAGCGTTGCGGGAGGTCGTAGAAGCCCCCCGCAACGTGTTGAGCCTCGCACAGCCGGGGGTCCCCGGGACCCCCCCTCTGAAAATCGGTCACCGTGCCCCCGCGACTATGGGGCGACGTACACGGTGGATGATAGGCACCGATTCTCGCCGCCGCTCGCCGAATACCCGCGTTTGGAGCGGCGCCCGCCCCGTCTTCAAGGGGCCGGGAGATATAACCCGCCTGATGCCGGGCGAATTGGACGTAGGCAGTATGTGGGAGATTGGGACCCACTGGATCGCTATGAGCGACCCCCTTACCATGGGGGGACGTCTGGGGACCCCACATACTAGCAATCAACGTGTTTACGGTCGATTGTAGCCACCCCTCCAGAGACCGTTTTGTTGCCCACGGCCTCTGTGCTTGTCAGGGGATTGAATGGCGACCTTGTGGAAGTTCGCGCCTTGTTGGATTCCGGTGCTCAGGGGTGTGTTGTGTCATCTTGGTTAGTTAGGCGGTTGGGCCTCAAGGTGCACCCCCACACGGAAGGCGTGAGAGGTGTTGGCGATGTGAAAGTCCCCGGGTTGTTAGGGCATGTTGACTTCACATTTACATCACGTAATAAGTCCACGCCAGGCATTAAGACCTCGGCGATTGTGTTGGACACAGTTGTTGGCCGTCAACCTTCAGTTGACTTGGGACCGAGTATGTTGTCTTTGGTGTCTGATTCCCCACTCGCCGATCCAAATTTCTTCCGCCCAGGCCCGATTGATGCTCTCCGGAGCCGATGTCCTGGGGCGAGTTTTGTTGACGGGGAAGCGAGTTTTGCAGCCAGATGGCTTGGTAGCTCTGCAGACGACACTCGGTACAGTTGTGATGGGCCCTGCTCGCCGCGTTTTGGATTCCCTTGATGAGGATCGCGGTCTTGTTTTTAATGTGTCTCTCTCCGAAGTGGTGCAGAAGTTTTGGGAGGTTGAGGAACCTCCACCAGCCCCGCGGGTTGACCCAGTAGCGGATGAATGCGAGTTGTATTACCAGAATAACACTGGTCGCCTCCGCTCTGGTCGTTTGATCACCCGTCTCCCCTTTCGTGCCGGCCGACCTCCTCTGGGCGAATCCCGACCGCTAGCGGAACGTAGGCTAGTGGCGATGGAGCGTCGCATGAGCAAGGATCCGGTCTTCCGCCAGAAGTATGTTGAATTCATGCGGGAGTATGAGGAGTTAGGGCACATGTCCGTGAGCGATTTGGATTGGCGCTCCGTTGAGCACTTCTTTTTGCCGCACCACGCCGTTTTGAAATCCGGAAAGATTCGGGTGGTCTTTGACGGTTCGGCTCCCACCTCTACTGGAGCGTCCTTGAACCAGTGTCTGCATGTAGGTCCCAAGCTGCACACGGAGATCTCAGACATTTTGACCAACTTCCGGCGGCACCAAATTGTATTTATGACTGACATCCGGATGATGTTCAGACAAACGGTCATCCATCCAGAGGATAGGAGGTACCAATTGATTTTGTGGAGAGAGAGTCCTAGGGACCCCTTGTTGATTTATGAATTGAATACGAATACGTACGGTTTGGCTTCGAGCCCGTTTGTTGCGATTCGTTCTTTGTTGGAGTTGGCCGAGAAGGAGCGCTTGAGATACCCTCGCGCCTCCGCCATTTTGGCCAGTGACGTCTATGTGGATGACATTTGCACGGGCGCCTCATCTGTCTCAGAGGCGATTGTCCTGAGAGACGAACTCACCGCCCTTTTGAAGTCGGGAGGTTACGAGTTGAGGAAATGGATATCCAACTCGCCTGATGTACTGGTAGGTTTGCCCGAAGAGCACCAGCAGGACCCCCACCTATTCGAAAATGTTGATAATCCCCATGTGGTGACCGTCCTTGGCGTACAGTACAAACCGGTCTCTGACACGTTCACTTATTGTGTGGATTTACGACCACCGAAAGTCTGGACCAAGCGTTTAGTATTGTCTACTGTCGCACGTACCTTTGACCCCAATGGGTGGATTTGCCCCGTGCTGTTTATGGCCAAGTGTTTCTTGCAACGGTTATGGGCTTCGGGTATGTCGTGGGATGAACCCCTCTCGGACGAGTTACTCCGAGATTGGTCGAGCTTCGTTTCATCCCTCCCCGAGATTAATGAAGTGAATTTGCCGAGGCTATTCCTCCCTTCTGAAAATTGTAAAGTTACTCTTCACGGCTTTTCCGATGCCTCCGAACGTGGATTTGCTGCGGCCGTGTACCTCCGCACCGTTACTGTTGACGGAGTTGTTGCTGTGCATCTGGTGATAGCGAAAAGCAAAGTCGCTCCCCTTCGGACTCGTCATACGATCCCGAGGTTGGAATTGTGTGGAGCTGCCCTCCTAATGCGTTTGTTGAACCACGTATGGCTCACATTAGGTCGATCTATTAAGATACAAGAGGTTTATGCTTGGACGGACAGTCAGGTCGTCCTTTGTTGGTTGAAGGCTCCGGCGCACACCTTGGACGTGTTTGTGGCCAATCGAGTGTCGCAGATTTGTAATTCCGACCTCGAGTTGATTTGGAGACACGTGCCGGGAACCATGAATCCCGCGGATTGTGCGTCTCGGGGTTGTGTAGCCCCAACCCTAATTAACCACCCCCTCTGGTGGGGCCCACAGTGGTTGATGCGGCCTGAGTCGGAGTGGCCGCCCTCTCCAGCGTTGTCGAACGTAGCCGTTCCTGATATGCGGGCATGCGTCCTGGAGACTAACCCCGCCGGGGAAAAGGATTTGTTGTTGGATCGGTACAGCTCCTTACAGAAGCTGCTTGGTGTTACCGCTTGGATCAGACGTTTTGCGTACAATTGCAGAAACCCACGCGCGAGGCGTGATTCGTCGGTTCTCACTCCGGACGAGCGTAGGGACGCGCTCTTGTTTTGGGTCCGGAGAGTACAAGCTGATAGTTTTGAGTCCGAGATTGAAATTTTGCGTTTAGGCCGTCGCAAGTTGAAGGGCGCGGTATCGCGATTGAATCCCTTCCTGGACGAGAGTGGGCTTTTGCGAGTCGGCGGAAGACTTCGAAATGCGAACCTGCCGTATGGAGCTCGTCACCCCCTTTTGTTACCTAAAGCCGGACATTTGACTCAACTGATAATAACAGATCGCCATGTGAATGCACAACATGCTGGCTGTAATGCTTTGTTGGCCATTTTGCAGCGTGAATTTTGGATTTTGTCTGCTCGTCGAGCCATTCGCACTGTGATTTTCCGTTGCCTGCCTTGCTATCGATTGAAGGCCGCGACCATGCAGCCCCAGATGGGTGATTTGCCTGCTGATCGCGTCACGGAATGTAGAGCTTTTGCCGGAGTCGCCACCGACTTCGCCGGTCCCTTTACTGTAAAGGCGTCGAGACTGCGTAATGCTAAAACCTATAAGGCGTACTTGTGCGTGTTTGTGTGTTTGTCCACCAAGGCTGTCCATTTGGAAATTGTCTCGGAATTGTCTACCGAAGCCTTTGTCGCCGCCTTGAGCAGATTTGTTTCCCGTAGAGGACTGCCGTCATTGATACGTTCCGATTGTGGTACTAATTATAAGGGAACGTGTAATTATCTTAAGGAAGTAGTTAAGTTTTTTGTTGATAATAAAATAGACATTGGAACCACCCTCTCCCGGCGTGGGATAATCTGGAAGTTTAGCCCTCCAGCTTGTCCGACCTGGGGAGGAATTTTTGAAGCTTGTGTAAAGGCTGCCAAGACACACTTGCGTCGCGTGATTGGAGAAACTATTCTCACGTTTGAGGAACTTGATACGGTATTTTGTAAAATTGAGGCCGTCCTCAACTCGCGACCCTTGTGCCCGTTGTCTTCGGACCCGAATGACCTGGAAGCGTTGACCCCAGGTCATTTCTTGATCGGACAGCCCCTTTTGGCGTTGCCTGAATATCCGATTCAGGATGTAGGATCCCATCGTTTGTCGCGATACCAACTTTTGAGACAGATGTCCCAAAACTTCTGGGCACGTTGGTCGATGGAGTATTTGCATATCCTGCAACAGCGCGTGAAGTGGACAGATAAAACCACCCCACCCCAGACTGGCGACCTCGTGTTGATTAAGGATGCTAACCTGCCGCCCCTATGTTGGCGAAGGGGGCGCATTGTTAAACTCTACCCCGGAACTGACGGAGTTCCTCATTTTGCTGAGGTGTTGGTTCGAGATTCGGTTTTGAAGAGAGCAGTTAGTGGGCTCTCCCGATTACCCGTAGATTGACGTACCGTTCTTAACGGTCCGGGGCGGGGGGATGTTCGGAAAAGATCGACGTTTCTGAACGCATCTATAATGTCACGTCAAATTGACATTTAGCTGTCACTTGAAGTTGACAGTGACACTTGATTGGAATTCTTGTAAGAAAAATGTCGGATTAATTTTGCTGAATTTGTTAAAAACCGCTCGCGTTGAATATGCCTGGCATATCGAGCTTGAATTGAATCTTAAATTATCTATCTGATCCCGTGTCGTACGACCAGGATTTTGACGCCATCTCTGGAGTGGCCGGTCGCGGATGCTTTTGAAAGACAACTTTCTACCACACGCGTTGTTGTCGGGACAATATATCTTGATAAGCAAGCCCCGCGTGTGTTATCGTGTAGTGCTGAAGCGCCCAGTGTCTTGGGACCGTTGTGTTGTGTTGGTTTTGTGAGTAAGGTGACGAATTGGTAAGGTCTGCAGAAGAAGAAGTACCAGGGGCGCGCGCCCCATCCCCACGCTGCCCAGGGACTTTCTACAGCACAGACCGTATGTAAAATTCACCTTACTTCACAATTTAAATTAAGTCGCTGTGTATCGCAGTCCAATTGTTCAGTTACATCCCCGCTGAAACCTAGTTCTTGTCCGGAGTCTACTCATGATAAATCTTCCACTGCGCCAGCTGATTCCGCGGTATAGGCAGGGGTGTACTGAACAGTGATCATTCAATGACATTTCACAGCCGCTGAGCTGTCATCAACTCTTATTTGATTTATAACTCGGCCAAGTTAACATGTCACCTGCAGGTTATACCCGTCCCTTTCACTCTCCGGGCATGACAGAATCGAGTGAAAGAGACGGGTAGAAGAAATAAGGTCACAAATCGTTCGGTCATTCACATTTAGCAATTCATTTGCGATCCAGTTTTTAGAAGGTCAGAGTACGAAAGAAAGCAATTCATTTTAGGAACCTATTCTGCATCGCGCTATTTTTGAATCGCTGTCTTAAAATTGATGGTAGGCACCCAGGACCACAGAATATATAATAGTACCAGGACCTCGATTGGTGATGTGGGTTATCGCCGCATTTTGCGATCGTTGCGGTTAAGCAACGTTCGCAAGGGCTGGTCATAGGATTAAATGAAAAATTACTATTTATGATACTATTTACTAATTAAAATGATTTTTTTATTTGAAAGAGTATACTCCTGTGTTGGTCATATTATTACCAAATCAGGATATGATGGTGGAATCCAGGGGAACGAGGAAAACCCGCAAATTTTATGGATAGTTTACGTGTTTTATATATTTTCTAAAAAAAATCTAGCATTTGCATCTGATCGCCATGATGATGAGCAGGTGATGGAAGATACAACTCCTCAATGGTTAGGAGTTGGAGGATAATTCTTTAATTATTGTTGATACGTAAAATTTATAGTTGTAATCTTTCAGGTTATTTAGGTGTGCTGATGATGGAAGGTAAAATTCCTTAGGAGTTAAAGCATGTTTGGTTACGTACGACATGCACGAAAGATCTTAAAAGTTGTATTCTTTCAAGTTATTCAGGTTAGCTGATGGTGGAAGGTTAAACTGCATAACAATAACAACAAAACATGGAAAGAAAAAATATTTTTGTGTTCTGTGTGCATAAGGTGTTAGGGGCACCGTTGCAAAAACTTTAACCATGGCTTCAGACCATCATGCTGAACAACGTACAGCAAGAATTTATTGTCGGAAATGGAAAAATATATACTTACCATACAAATTTAGCAACTAATCGGGACATTTTGAATGGAGAGTCGAAATATGTATTTCATTTCCGACAAAAAAATTTTGCTGTGCGATGTTCAGCATGATGGCCTGAAGCCATGGTTTAAGTTTTTGCAACGTTGCCCCTAACACACTGTATAACAGAGTTAGAGGGTGATTCTTGTCCGAGTGTTCTAATTGAGATATGGGTTTTAGTAGTTGCACATTGCGCTACGCATGCTCATTTTGCGGATTCTTTTGGTAGCGTTCTTATACTAAAAATGGAAAAATAAAAATATTTTTTCAAAAAAATAAACCGCCTTCAAAGAAACAGCAAACAAAAACCCACTTCCCAAAAACACGTAAAAATGAAAAATAAATTTAATCATTCAATTCAAAGGACGAAAGTCCGGGAAATTTTCTAAATAATCTTGGAACTTACTGATCTGTACCCCTAGTGTAAGTTTTTATGTCAAAAATCGCAAACTATCGTGAGTGCGTATTTATGTCAATTTGTATGAAAACTGTATCAGCGCCTCTAGCGGCGAGTAGCGCGCTTATGCAGTTTTCATACAAATTGACATAAATACGTACTCGAAATAGTTTGCGTTTGCTTGACATAAAAACTTACACTCGGGGTACTGATTGAAGTCGGTGACAAGCCCAAAGTAACAAGAATAAATACTTATTTAGTAGGGATGGGCATTACGGTTGTTTTGTCGCAATGTCGCAACCTGTTACATTTTTTTCATGAAACCTGTTGCGACAATAGGTTGCTTTTGCAACAGGTTTCTAATAGATACATACATCATGCTACATTTGGAACTGAGATGAGATAGGAATTAGGAACTATGTATGAATTACAGATTACTTTGTGTCATTAATTGTTATTATTTTTATTTGCATAAGTGATTGAAATAAAAAATGTAGATATTAGGTACATAGTAGAAATGAAATAAAAATTGGGAACAAAACAACCACAATTAAGCTATCGAACGAATAAATTTTTTAAAAACAATGTTATAATAATAAGCTATAAACTTCTTTATCGACCACAGATTAGTTAAAAGTGCAAACAAATAAACGAATGAACGAACGAAACTAACTAACAAACAGCGGGCGCACGAAACAGCTTTTGTTTCGTTACGACAGATATCACTGCAAGTCATTTCATGTCATTTCATTAGCATTCATTCGTTTCTGTTGCATGCACTGAGCTTAAAATTAAAATCACTTGATGATCACTTGGTTGCGTGCCGTTGCAGAAACAACCTATTGCACGATTTCTCGTAACATGTTACATTTTTATTTTCGACGCAACCTGTTGCTGAAACAGGTTTCGAAAGAAACTACACACCTCTATTATTTAGTAAAAGAATAACACACAAAACCTACCTCATGTGCGGAGTGGTGTGAATTGTAACCTATCAAATAAGTAATATTACATGGCTTGACCACTGAACGACTCCGTAGCTCAGTGGTTAGAGCAGTCGCCCGGATAGCGAAAGGTCGTGGGTTCGAGTCCCATCGGAGCTGGTTGTGAGTCGGGTCGATTTTTTCTAAATACTTTATTTTCCATTTTTCTAAAAGACTGTATTGCCTTATATACCGTGTTTTGCCTAAACAACAAAATATTATTCTATGGCATGACCCTGGCCAGTGGAGTATGGCAAAACACTGTATAAAAAATACAGTGTTTTGCCATACTACGCTAGCAAGGCGCGCATCTAACGTATTATATTGCTATCTCTCTCGTTCATAGCTCTCTAACTAATGTTAGAGCAGTACCACTGCGTCCTACTCACTGTATTATAGTATACATTGTATTACCATTAACGATTTGAATTAAACATTTGTTGCTCTGTCAAATTTATTTTATACTAAAATTTTATACACGGCTGGAACCACCATAAAAATGCCTACTCAATGATACCATTTTCATATGATTTCGTCCTTATAATATTATGTAAAAGGCGAAAAACTGTTTTAGAACTATAGGAAAAATGTGATAGTAAAAAACCACGAGCCCTATAAGTAGCTTTCAGGCGGGATTCGAACCCGCGCCTCCGGGAATCCGGCCCGATGCTCTGACCAACTCTGCTTTGAGAACTTCTTACCATCTTTTCTCAAAAACGTCTTTTTGAAAATACATTCTTTTGCCTTTTCACGATAGCGATTTAGAAAATTCTTTGACCATTAGAAAGCTACATTCTTCCCGAGTAACATTAGGCTATGTTTTATCCCGATATGCCCACGGGAACGGTTACCACGCGGGTAAAACCGCGAGGATCCGCTAGTGTTTACATAAGCCACAATGTAACGAAACAGATAACAAAATCCTGTCATATGGTCTAAACAAGGACGTATTGTGGGGAAAGATAATTCATAATATATTTAGGTAAGCATACAGCCAAACACATAATGATAAGTTACAATTTATCAAGAATGTTACTCGCAATCGGTGTAATCCATGATTAT
Organism: Crambus lathoniellus; assembly: GCA_949710035.1. Taxonomy (NCBI): domain Eukaryota; kingdom Metazoa; phylum Arthropoda; class Insecta; order Lepidoptera; family Crambidae; genus Crambus; species Crambus lathoniellus. The sequence goes on along the minus strand of OX453324.1, from coordinate 9,460,597 downwards.
TGAAAATGCCTAGCAATTGCAAGAAATGTCTTGCCTAATAGGTACTACGATTTGTTTAAATTAAAGCGCACACTGCTATTGAAATTGCACTTATTTATTTTTATTTACTGTAGCCATTATGTAGATGTGGGGGCATATAATGAAAGATTTATTCACTGTAAACTTAGTTTTAATTTGGAAATATCAAAAATTTTACAATGCAATGCATAGAAAAACGTGAAGTGTTAATTTGACAGGTCGAAGTTTTTTTTATATTAAGTAATGGTTGACGTGCACACATTTTTACAAGCTTTTATTTAACTTGCAGTGTATGTATGCATGTCCGTTCGTCAAATCTTGCGAGCTAAATTTGACCCACTTACCAATGTCCGATTGAGCTGAAATTTGGAATTCACCTTTAGTTCCGATGACAATGCAATTAAATATATAATCAGTATAGTTATCAATTCAGAATTCTTGCAAATTTTCAAGTACTATATTCTTGTTTTGTTGTGATGGTTACTTGACACTTTGTCAATGTAGGTAGGTACCATAAAGTTATAATCAGCGAGCATTCAGCGAGCGCAATCTTCATAGAGTGCGTGTCAGATAACTCCGCGACTGGGGCGTTTATGGCGCTAGTTACAGTACATTATTTTGTTCTAAGCTTATGGAAAATATTAGTATTCGATTTTGACCCCGCGCAGACTTATCTGGCGCACTCTCTAAATTCAACTAGTAATAGAACACACGTCCCAACCCGACAGCCGATTTGAATTGGTTATTTGAGAAAGAACATGAGTCCATGTCACATAATTGCTATGGAGACAAAAAAACAGTCTGTTTGAAAAGTATGCTATAATATACTATTTACATAAATTTGAGATTATCAATAGAATATTTTATAACGAGGGACTAAACGAAGCCATTATATACCAGAGGTGGTTTGGCTCCCGAGCGTGCGAGGGAGTCAATGAAACCGAGGGTATATTAAGTTGGCGTTTAGTCTCGAGGTGCAAACTGTACTTTTCACTTCGAGTGCGAGAAAACTAGTCAATTTAGTGCAAAAACATTTAACAAATTCTGACATTTTCGCGGTCAGTAGTAGTAGTAGTAAAAATATTCGCCCTTTTGTAGGACAGGCCAAGACATTTAGCCATACTGCCAATTATTGAGTATTATTTAATTATTATAGTTTCTTATGTTTTCATAAGAATGTAGGTGTGTTACATTCCAGTGCTCCTTGGAGTTTTTGGCATCAAGTGTGTCAAGCCAACCTTCTCGATAATTCTTGCTGAGGTTAGTCACTACACCACTATAATAAAACACTCGGCATCACTTTACCGAGATAGCGCCTATTTTAATCATTCTACATATCGTTCAGTTGCGTAGACACTTGGGGCACAAAAACCACACCTATCTTGAGTCACAAAATCCACTATGAAACAAATTGCGATTAATTAAAATATCCACTCAACCTAACCCGCCAAAATGGCGCCAAAAACTCGCAGTAAGTTTTTTCCGCTAAACCAGTCATAAATTGACAATTTAAAACACATGGCGCCACCTTCCTTGCGGAAAAACCATGAAACAAAAAACATCTTAACATTTTCGCAATGAAGATGGTCCACACTTCACAATTAATAGTATATTCACTGGCTGTTTGAGTTTATCTAATGTCACATGAAGGAAATTAAAAAAAGTAATTACATTTTACTCCCTAGGGACTAAAGTGGTTATTTAGTCCCGCTTCGTAGGGCTATATTTGCGTACTTTTATAGCATGAGAAGTGAAAATTATTATTATTTATATTAAAACATTAATTTAAAGTCCCTGGACTTAGGCTTTTTCTCAATTACTTAAAAAAATGACATTTAATTAAAAATGAAGTTTCCCTGTCAGTTACAGGCTACTCAAAATGGTTTTGAAGAATTTTTCGTCATTCTTTTATGACAGGTACCGTTTTTTTTTTTTCAAATCCAAGACCTTTTTTGTTAATAGGTCTTTTTCTTTACGAGCCCGTTGCATTGCATTGGCAAATCCAGGTGATTTCTGTGGGTATTTGATAAGAAAAAGTGATGTGATACAAGGCCTTGTTCAGTGATGTGATACAAAGCCTTGGCCAAGACCAGATTTGGTGTAGCTTTTTGATTTTTTGATTTGATTTAATTTTGATTTGGTACGAACGTGTGTAGCACGGATTATATTTGCTTTACAGCAAAGTTCGTCCGCACCAAATCGGCGTTTAGGTCTGGTCTGGACGTGTGTAGCGGCTATAAGAGCGAACGAACTATAAAAAAAAGGAAAAAACGCGAAGTTGCTATATTCAGACCCTATGTGTCACTTTGCACATAAATAGTTCACTAAAGTCAACGACAGATGGCTCCAAGTTAATACAACCATAGTCTACCTACAGAAAAGAAAAAACCTTTTTTTCTTTATGTACTATGTTTATCAACTTTGATAGAAACTTAAATGTGTCTTGTTCTTTAGTATTTATTTTTGAAATACGTACTAAAATTTACAACTGAAAATCAGCGTTTGCTTGCGTTGCAAGACAAGTAATATGACGCTGAGCTGCGACCATTGAGTACTGCTGCGGCACGGCACACACACATTTTTATTTTGAACTTTTTGTCTTATTGGGTCTAATTTGTGTTTTCTATTCTTGTTCGTAACAGTGCTTCCTTCTCTTATACCTATGTGAATATGCCTTGTATTTAATGAATATGTGTGTCTGTAGTAAGAATCTACAATCTCTATTTGGTGGTAAAATATATTTGTGTGTTTGCAGACTTGATGCAGTTGAAGAGCTAGACTGTAATAAATTAACTGGCAAACGACCATGCAATAATTATGCATTAAATGAAATGAAGCAACTTAGAAACACGTCCAATAATAACTAAAAATACAAAAATAAATTATATTAAAAAAACCTTTTATTTAAAATCAAGCTTTTATTCAAATGTCCTAAAAAGAATAAAATAAACTTTGTATCAAGTCAAATCCAACAAATTCATTACATTAAACAATTTATTTGTTTTAAAAGCTTGTCGCGAGATTTTATTGTTACTGGGCTTGCACTAAACACAAATGCTTTAACTTATATTTGACATATGAAATTAAATAAAGCGACAAGCTTTTAAAACATATAAATTGTTTAATGTAATAAATTTGTTGGATTTGACTTGATACAAAGTTTATTTTATTCTTTTTAGGACATTTGAATAAAAGCTTGATTTTAAATAAAAGGTTTTTTTAATATAATTTTTACTATGGGTGTCATAAGAAGGCTCAAAGTCGGCCAGCGAGCAATGGGGAGAGCGATGCTTGGTATTTCCCTACTCGATCGAATCAGAAATGATGAGATCCGCAGGAGAACTACAACCGACATCGCTCGAAGGATTGCATCATTGAAGTGGCAGTGGGCGGGACACATGGCGCGGAGAACCGATGGCCGTTGGGGTGGAAAGGTTCTCGAATGGCGACCGCGTACCGGACGACGTTCCGTGGGCAGGCCCCCTACAAGGTGGACCGACGATCTGGTCAAGATCGCGGGAAGCCGCTGGTTGCGGGCAGCGCAGGACCGATCGTTGTGGAGATCCTTGGGAGAGGCCTATGCCCAGCAGTGGGCGTCGTTCGGCTGGCATGATGATGATGATGACGTGCACAGACACCGCGACGAGTGGCATACAGCTGATACAGCTAAGTTCTGTCACTCTTCCTCACGGAAAGCTATTTCAGACCGAGGCCTTTTCGACAATATTCAAACTGTGTGTTTTATTCAAGCGAATGTTAATTTTTAAACATTCGCGAATGCGAATGCGGTTGCGAATATCTGCCGCTGATATTCGCGAATGCGAATACGAATGCGAATGTTTCACACAAGATTCAAAACGTATTGAAAGAAAGGCACAAAGCTCTCAATAAACTGTCACAGCCGCCTTACAAAATGTACAAAGATCAGAACACCTTTTCATCACTCGAATTCTACTCAAGACGAGAAGAATATATAATAGGCACGTCACAAGATTAAACAAGAGTGTCTTTTTAGATCTTTTAAATATTACAGCTTTTTTGGAAGACCAGACCAACTCTTATTGCGGTTTTGTTTAGGACCTAAACTGATCTGCTTCGCTTATTCGTACCACGACAGCTTATTATCAATGACAGCGATTCAGTAATAATTCAATGACATTTCACAGCCGCTAAGCTGTCAAGAACTCATATTTGACTTATAACTCGGCCAAGCTAACATGACACCTGCAGGTTATACCCGTCCCTCTCACTCTCCGGGCATGACAGAATCGAGTGAAAGAGACGGGTAGAAGAAATAAGGACACAAATCGTTCGGTCATTCACATTTAGCAATTCATTTGCGATCCAGTTTTTAGAAGGTCATAGTACGAAAGAAAGCAATTCATTTTAGGAACCTATTCTGCATCACGCTATTTTTGAATCGCTGTCTTAAAGTTGATGGTAGGCACCCAGGAGTCTTAATGAATTTACGAATCCACAAAAAAAAACCCAACCGACTTCTGAAAAGTGGATATATTTTCTTACGTTCATATTTGCAAAATATTCGCACAGTGTTTGCGAATCCGAATGCGAATGCGAATATCAAGAAATAAGCGAATATTCGTGGATGCGAATGCGAATATTCGTTACATCACTAGTTCCTCACATTGATGATACTAGCCTAATATTCAGAGTTCTGGCTTCGAAAAAGGTTTTGAATGATAACCAGCATCTCTCTCTGTAAAATGCAAAAGAGTTCCGGCCTCTAGGACTGTGCAATATTTTGATATATTTTTTCGTGTAAAAGAACTCTTTAATAGTGAGATGCTAGCCTAATATCGAAAGTTCTGGCTTCGAAAAAGGTTGGATATGATAACCATTATCTCTCTCTGTAAAATGCAAAAGAGTTCCGGCCTCTAGGACTGAACGATATTTTGTAATATTTTTTGTGCGAAAAAACCTATTAATAGTGAGATGCTAGCCTAGTATGGAAAGTTGTGGCTTAGAAAAAAATTAAAAGGATAACCAGCATATCCCTCTATAAAATGCAGAAGAGTTCCGGCCTCTAAGACTAACCAATATTTTGTAATATTTTATTGTGTAAAAAAACTCTTTAATAGTGATATGCTAGCCTAATTTAGAGAGTTTTGGCATTGAAAACAGTTGAAAATGATAACCATCATCTCTCTCTAAAAAATGCAGATGAGTTCCGGCCACTAAGACTATCCGATATTTTGTAATAACTTTTTGTTTGTAAAAAATCTAAATAATATTGAGATGCTAGCCTAATATGGAGAGTTGTGGCTTAGAAAAAGGTTTTGAATAATAACCAGCATCTCTCTCTAGAAAATGCAAAAGAGTTCCGGCCACTAAGACTATCCGATATTTTGTAATAACTTTTTGTGTGTAAGAAATCTAAATAATTAGTGAGATGCTAGCCTAATATCGAGAGTTCTGGCTTCGAAAAAGGTTTAAAATGATAATCATTATCTCTCTCTGTAAAATGCAAAAGAGTTCCGGCCACTAAGACTATCCGTTATTTAGTATAATTTTATTCGTGTAAAAGAACTCTTTAATAGTGAGATGCTAGCCTAATATCGAAAGTTCTGGCTTCGAAAAAGGTTGGAAATGATAACCATTATCTCTCTCTGTAAAATGCAAAAGAGTTCTGGCCTCTAGGACTGAACGATATTTTGTAATATTTTTTGTGCGAAAAAACCTATTAATAGTGAGATGCTAGCCTAGTATGGAAAGTTGTGGCTTAGAAAAAAAATTAAAAGGATAACCAGCATATCCCTCTATAAAATGCAGAAGAGTTCCGGCCTCTAAGACTAACCAATATTTTGTAATATTTTATTGTGAGTTTTTTGAGGAGCCCGTGGCGCAGTGGATAGCGCGCTCGGCCTGCGATCGTTGAAGTTAAGCAACGTTCGCAATGGTTGGTCACGGGATGGGTGACCAAAAACTTTTCATCTCGAGCTCCTCCGTGCTTCGGAAGGCACGTTAAGCCGTTGGTCCCGGCTGCACTTGCAGTCGTTAATACCCACCAATCCGCACTGAGCCCGCGTGGTGGGTCATGGCTCATTCTCCTTATTCATCCATAAGGAAGGCCAGTGCCCCAGCAGTGGGGACATTAAATGGCTGATGATGATGATGATGATGATTTTATTGTGTAAAAAAACTCTTTAATAGTGATATGCTAGCCTAATTTAGAGAGTTTTGGCATCGAAAACAGTTGAAAATGATAACCATCATCTCTCTCTAAAAAATGCAGATGAGTTCCGGCCACTAAGACTATCCGATATTTTGTAATAACTTTTTGTTTGTAAAAAATCTAAATAATATTGAGATGCTAGCCTAATATGGAGAGTTGTGGCTTAGAAAATGGTTTTGAATAATAACCAGCATCTCTCTTTAAAAAATGCAAAAAAATTTTTTCCTTTTTTCGATGCCAAAACTCTCAATATTAGGCTAGCATCTCACTATTAAAGAGTTTTTTTTACACAAAAAAATATTACAAAATCTTTGTTAGTCTTAGAGACCGGAACTCTTCTGCATTTTATAGAGGGATATGTTGGTTATCATTTAAAACTTTTTTCTAAGCCACAACTTTCCAAACTAGGCTAGCTTCTCACTATTAATAGGTTTTTTCGCACATGAAAATATTACAAAATATCGTACAGTCCTAGAGGCCGGAGCTCTTTTAAATTTTACAGAGAGAGATAATAGTTATCATTTTAAACCTTTTTCGAAGCCAGAACTCTCAATATTAGGCTAGCATCTCACTATTCAAGAGTTTTTTCACACAAAAAAATATTACAAAATATCGCACAAACCTAGAGGCCGGAACTCTTTTGCATTTCGTAGAAAGAAATGCTGGTTATCATTTAAAACCTTTTTCGAAGCCAGAACTTTCAATATTAGACTAGCACCTCACTATTCAAGATTTTTTCACACAAAAAAATATTACAAAATATAGCACAAACCTAGAGGCCGGAACTCTTTTGCATTTCACAGAAAGAGTTGCTGGTTATCATTTTAAACCTTTTTCGAAGCCAGAACTATGAAAATTAGGCTAACATCTCACTATTCAAGAGGTTTTTCAAACAAAAAAATATTACAAAATATCGCACAGTCCTAGAGGCCGGAACTCTTTTGCATTTCACAGAAAGAAATGCTGGTTATCATTTTAAACCTTTTTCGAAGCCAGAACTCTCAATTTTAGAGTAGCATCTTACTGTTGAAGAGTTTTTTCACACAAAAAAATATTACAAAATACCGCACAGTCCTAGAGGCCGAAACTCTTTTGCATTATACAGAGAGAGATAATGGTTATCATTTTAGATCTTTTTCGAAGCCAGAACTCTCAATATTAGGCTAGCATCTCACTATTAAAGAGTTCTTTTACACGAATAAAATTTTACAAAATATTGCACAATCCTAGAGGCCGGAACTCTTTTGCATTTTTTAGAGCGAGTTGCTGGTTATCATTGTAATCCTATTTTGAAACCAGAACTCTCGATATTAGGCTAGCATCTCACTATTATTTCGATTTTTTATAAACAAAAAGTTATTACAAAATATCGGATAGTCCTAGAGGCCGGAACTCTTTTGCATTGTGTAGAGAGAGTTGCTGGTTATAATTTAAAACCTTTTTCGAAACCAGAACTCTGAATATTAGGCTAGCATCTCACTATTAAAGAGTTTTTTCACACAAAAAATATTACAAAATATCGTACAGTCCTAGAGGCCGGAACTCTTTTGCATTTACAGAGAGAGTTGCTGGTTATAATTTTAAACCTTTTCCAAAGCCAAAACTTTCAATATTAGGCTAGCATCTCACTATTAAAGAGTTTTTAATAGTAATTGAGTTAGCATCTAATTTTTTTTTAACGCGATTTTAATAGATAAATCGACAAAAAAACAACAGAACTATTGTTGACCTTTGTTTAGAACGTTGAACTTAACGGATTTTGACTCCTGTGTACTTAGATATTTGGAATTCGATGAGATGCTATGATGTATATGCGAAGTTAGCCTATCATTTTTTCAATACGCGATTTTAATAGATAAATCGACAAAAAATCGACAGAACTATTGTTGACACTTGTTTAGAACGTAGAACTTAACGGATTTTGACTCCTTCGTACTTAGATGTTGTAACACCGTATTTTTTGTAAATGAAAGTTTTACCTTTTCGCCTAGGTTCGCCTAGCGATTCTCGTGTATACGCACTTATTGTCACAGGGGTTAATCACAAAATCCTTTCAATATTGGTTGATTTCAATCTCCCTTTGGGTCAGCTGCAAGATAAGATTATGTTGTCGAGATGAGTTTGTTTTGCCACAACGCTTGACAACTGGCCGACGTGTGACGCTGACAGTCGACGTTTGGCGGGCGGTTGACAGATGCATTGTCTCGCTCGCACATACATGTGTCCTTGTCTGACGAGGACGAAGATGAACTTTTAATTTCCTTTTATTATTATAGGACATTTCAATAAATTCGAAGCCTATAAATTAATGGTCTTGATTATTTTTTTATCTTTGTATTAGCTTGATCATAGCCATTTTGCTGGTACCCTGCTTTGTGCTCTGTGGAGAAGCGTTCCGTTACTGCGGACGATTGTCGACTGTCCGTGGCCGGTGATTTTCTAATGATTGTATTTTTATTCTCTCCCGTGTCATTGTTTGGGAACAGAATTGACTATTTATAAAGTAAGTGGCCAATTTCGTTTTAATGTTTTATCTTTGTTGCGTTCTGCCAATGAGATGTTCTGTTCGTCAATTGACTGGAAGACTTGCGTTGTGTGAAACGGATCGCGCCGTGCGGATGTGGTTAAATCTAGGTACTTGATCCGGTTATGGTCCTGGATCAAAAGTAGCCACGTCTTCGGACAAACTTTTTTTTTACACGTTTAAGGGCATTTCTACGAAGACGTCCGATTGACCTACTGGAGCGAAAAAAGTACCTTTAAAATTGAATTAAGTACTTGAAAAAAATCACACATATTTATAGGACTCTTGGCCTGATGGAAAGCATACCTAGAAGACCGCCAGATTTTACATATAGCCTAAAAAAAATCTGAAAGTTTAAAAACGGGCAGAATTTGGCTTAAAATGGAGTGTCCGGTTTCCAGAATTTACTCGTTATTGTTTCATAACTTTTAAAATAATAACTTGCTCATTATAATTCTCACATTCACAGAACAAGGGATAGACAATAAAGCCATATACGTTATTATATTTATTGTACATCATTGGGTTTCAATACAGTAATACATTTAAATTTTGTCCGAGGCGTGTGCCTCAATTCGGTGAAATTTACTTTTGCTTACCTATATCACTAACTACGCGCAGTACGAATGCACACTACTGATTCTCGTCACCCGGGGGTTGCGCCCGAGCGGCCGAGCAGTGTGGACGGGGGACCTGTCATATTGAGGAGCATTTTTCGAAGGTTCGAAATCATTCGGTGTTTTTGGGGTCGGGTCATTTCTCAAATCAGTGTGCGACATTAATTTTGTTTATGAAATATTTAATGAGATTTGTGGTAAATTAATTGAGTGTTTAACTGATATCTGCTAGTATGTTTTATATTATTATAATATTTTCGAGTAATTTGATGAATAATTGTAATATTTTCTCAATTCCGTGGATCTAAATTCCATGGAAAATGGGGCATCGAATTGAGAAAACTTACACTGTACAGCTGTAATGGCCATTCATAAATGATAATGGTATCCAATAGAGTATATATAGTCGATTACTTCCCTGGTTGCGACTGCTTGAGCTGCCAGTAAAATGCCAATACACTCAGCTTGAAAGACAGTGTTATAGGAACTTAGTGGCAGCGCAATTTGTATGTTTAAGTCTTCTGAGAACACACCTGTCCCTGCTGCATTAGAGGTCTTGGAGGCATCAGTGTATATCAGAAGCGCTCTGTATTGTGCCTGAGCGCTTTCTAAGTCATCCAGTTGTATTTGGTATTTCTTATCAAAGATGAAGGATGGTTTGACCTTATCACACACCGCCTCCACAAGGAGTGTTGTTTCGTAACGCTTCCTCTATCTTACCGACTAGTTGATTGAGTGCCGATTCTGTGGATTTGCCAGCACTGTAGGTGTGCTAGTGCTTATATAAAGGATGTACAGATTGTATTGTAAACCATTCACATACCCTTTCCATGGTCTTCAACAGGAAGGAGGAAAGGCTGATAGGTCGGAGATCCTTCGGGTTCGTGTAGTCAGACTTACCAGGTTTTGGTATGAACACTACCCTGAATTCCTTCCAGGGATGTAGGATGTAGCCATGCGCCAGGCAGGCTTGAAAAAGATGGATAATGACCGCAACGAGTTGCTGATCCCCCCATCCCGTCCCTGTTGACTTAAAAGGCGAGAAACTGTTTATTGCGCATCTTACCTTTTCTTGTGTTATCACCCTTTTAGCCAAAGACCAGGCGGTCATTTGTTGGATGACTTGTTACGTCTTGCCACTCGATATGCTGTAGAGGATGGCAGTTTGGGAAGTGAGTTTGTAAGAGAACGGCATTCATCTCCTCCTGATCCAAAGTCATAGAGAGCCATCAGGTTTACGCAGGTTGCCCAGTAGGCCAGGACCCTGATTCGATATTACTTTCCTTACCCGGTTTGCTTGTTTTGTGTAGTTTATCTGGCTGGTGCCTTGCTATTAGAACGTAGATCCTTTTACTATTTGGTTATGTGTTAATAGGGTAGAACAATGCATAAACAATTATGGATAGAGACTGCAAGTGAAAGGTGAGAGGCCAGCCACACGAAATGAAGTAAAAGGTGGTTCACCGAATTTATCCCTGATACTACATGACAAACCATGGAACGTTCTGAAAGATATTTTTGTTAGAAAAGAAATGAAATAATTTGGAATTGGAGTAGATAGGATTGCGATTCAGATTTTTCATAACTTATTAAAATTCTTCTTTAATAAAAATTAAGACTGATTCTTAGTTTAATAAAATAAGACATGTTGATTTGAATTTTTGTTTCTATTATTTATATTTCAATTAAAGACAATATAGATAAATAAAGATAGAACGCGCACTTCATCCTAAAATTAACCATCAAATAAACTAATAGACTAGCAATCAGCTAACAAAACGTTTATGGTATTTTTATTATTTTGATCATTTAAATACATTGTTTCTATATAAGGTACATCAATTCTAAATTCGATGGGCGATTTTGAAATTTGGTGATTCATTTTCTCAATTCGGTGTGTTCTCAATTAGGTGCTTAACTTTTCTCATAAACCACTTCACAATATTTAGTCCCATTGTTATTTTTAGATTCAGGATGGAAAAAACTAAAATTTTTATTATTTTAACTACTTAAAAAACCAAATATCAAATCAACCACCGAAATGAGAAAAAAAGAACCCTTTTGTAGAAATGCTCTTAAGCGTAAGGTCCCTTGGAAGTTTTTCAGGTGAATGCGCCTTTATACGAGGCTTGCACGCGGGCTGGACAACCATGGCTTTGACCTTATGACGTGACTGATGAGAGCGTATTTCGGGTGATGGACCGGTTGGGAACCAAGTGATTGGACTGCGACAGAGCATTTTTTCATGTAAGTATATGCCCGTTTAGGGCCTCCATACCATGCCTGTTGCAGTGAGACCTATGTGTCCGCGACCACGGTTTTGAGTACCATGTGCCGCGTGTGAGGTTACATGGTCCAACCCTTTAACATGTTCGGGATGTGATGGTTAATGAGTGTTTCAAGTTCGTTGACCTGTCCTGTCCATTCAGCAAAACTCATGGCTTCTTTGAGGTAACCCGCGGATCCTTTAAGTGGTGTTAAACCATGCCGCCGTTCGTTGTTTTTAATATAATTACCATTGATAACCGGTTCATGTTCGCTGTGGCAGTGTTTACCTACATATGTATCATTATGTATTAACCATTAGTATATTTTAGCTCAACTTAGAGATATTTATAAATAAGTAGTGAGCATGTTTTACTTAGTGTCTTAAGTCGGCACTACTCGTTTATCTGCTTGAAAGAGGTATTATCCCTCTGTTAAAAGTTATGTTACCCGTTTAATGTGTGAAGTGCAACGACAATTTTGTGTCATGTCACGGTTAAGTAGACATAATCTATCTTATTAATATTAGTACTATTATGCTGGTTTTGTGTTAAATTGTATCAGTATTTTATGTTTACCAATGCATCAAACATGTGGTTTTTCATTGAATTCACTTTGCTTCAATCTGGGGCTTTTAAATAAATTATTAGACATTTTAGTACTTTTGTTTATAAGTTAATACTTTTAGTAACTTGCATTTGTGACTAATGTCAACGGCGCCCAAGGTTAATTATTGCCCCAGATGTCTGAGATACGCCTACCTACGACCCTAATTGCAATTTGAGCTAGCCGAGTCGAAAATAACTTTCTAGGGTTGATTCCGGTGAGATCTCCACTAGTCCCCCAAATTCTCTGACTAGTACCCTAATTTCTCTATACCACCAAAAACTCATATTACAATGTTTGGAATTCGATGAGATGCTATGATGTATTTGCGAAGTTAGCATCTCATTTTTCAATACGCTATTTTAATGGTTTAATCGACGGAACTATTATTAAAACTTATCAAGAACTGTAGAACTATGCTGGATGCCATTATATATTGAGTTTATTTGTGTGATCCTAACATTTGAGATGCTAACTTCACAGACGTACCGGCATCACCACTCGAACGTATTTGCACTTCCACGTCCTTCAGACGTTTATCTATGTCCTCCTGCCTATCCATCGCGAAGGATAAAGATTTGTCGATTGTATTATATTGATATTATTGTTTATAATGGTATCAATAGAATGCTTAACACTGTTGGCGATAACGGTATCTAATTGCGTTTTCCAAGAATTTAATTGTTCATTTATTTTTTCTTCGACATGTTCCAGTACTATTTTCAAGTCATCAGGGGGCCAAGCCTGCTAACGTTAAGTCATAATCGTGTCTCAATCGTGTTTCAATTGTAGTTAAATTGTAGTGCTTTTTACACACTAGTTACAAGAATTATGACAATATGATGTGATGTAAATGTAGTGTGTGGTGTGACCATCAGTAGTATGGTGAAAAAAGTACACATTTCTTGTAACTAGTGTGTAAAAAAGCACACGAGACACGATTATGACTTAACGTTAGCAGAATTGGCCCCCAGGTTGCTTGCGTTTGCGAACTTCGAACAAAGGAATCTTCATTTTTTCGCGAGGATTCGCGTAGATTCAGGTTAGAAGGATATTTTAACGGCGAAGACATATTTGGTGGCGGTGAATGATGCATGGTGATTGGTGAGAAGTGTGAGGTGTGTTCCCCTCGCCGCGCGCCAGCGCCGCTGACAACAGGGTGCCTACCATCAACTCTTATTGCGGTTTTGTTTAGGACCTAAACTGATCTGCTTCGCTTATTCGTACCACGACAGCTAAATATCAATGACAGCGATTCAGTGATCATTCAATGACATTTCACAGCCGCTAAGCTGTCATGTAGGGCAGGCGTACCGGTTTTGGCTACTTTAAGGATTTTTTCACTTTTAACCGCTTAAGGCGGGCATTCCCCAAAATAGGGTATTTTAAATTATGGATTACTCGCAAATCACAAGTACTTAATACTTGGAAAAAATATATGTTATTTTAGAGTTATTTATCTAGTGCTTCCGGCCGTAATTTTTCGATTAGTGATATTTTACTGTGTCAAATAAAATCCCAAACATCCGTCTAATCGTAATCCAAATATCGTTTTACTTGCAGTATACTTGGTTTTAGTTAATGAAAAATATACGAAAATAATTGTCTTTGATTAGCCGAGGGATTCCGGCCGTCATAAGTGTAAAATTTTTATTATTTAATTTTTAATTTAATTTTAAGTGATTTTCGATTCGCGGGGCGCTCGCGAGTTCACAGTTCACTGCCGGCTGCCGCTGTTTCCGCGTGAAGTGTATCGCGCGCGGCCGAGCAAGCGTTAGCGTGCCTAGTTCGGTCGGGATTCATCGCCTTAATGCTTAATGATCTTAAGTATTTTAGAGAAAATTTATAATGTAGAGTTATAGATAATTTATCGACCTTTAAGGGTACAATCTACAAAGTAACAAAAAATCAATAGTTTTTTTTATTTAGAACAAATTCTGCGGAGGGGGCCAAATACACCGTTTGCATTGGTTTTGGCCACTTTCATAAAATTACTATATTTATAAGTTGAGTTTATGCTTAATTGATGTCTTATTACAATTCTGGACTAAAACACTAAATGAAATAGTATTTCAATCACAGCTAGCTCCTTACTACAATTTTATAAGTATACCTTTATCACTTGATTAAAAGAAAATTAGCAGATTGAGGCTAGTGTAGGCTAGTGCCTACACTAGCCTCAATCCGCAAATTTTCTAGTATGTTAGCTAACAAAAGTGAGTTGTGAGTCTTTTAAAATAAATGAACTTTATGATAGGTTGGAAACTTTCTACTAATGCCAAAGTGGCCAAAGGTGGCACAATGCTAAAATTTCTAGCCCCACTTTTGGCCACTTATTGTTTCACAACTTTTTGTAAAAACAGTGAAAAAACAACATTTAATCCATCTAGAAGAAACATATTCCAATATGATATAAAATATTAAATAACCATAAAATAATTTTATTGTAGAAAAAAATGATTTTACAAAACCTTTACCCGTAACATTTTGATTAAGAATTTTACAAAATGTTAACTTTGAAACATAACACGTGTTTATTTCTAAAATATCGTACTACATAAAAAAAGCTAAGTGCTGTAATTATTAACTAAAAGTCCAATCATTTATTCGCCATTAATAAATATAAGCAATAATTATTTAATTCCTATTTATATAACTTTAAAGTGAAAAGTGACCCAAACCGGTACAGTGGCCAAAACCGGTACGCCTGCCCTACTCTTATTTGACTTATAACTCGGCCAAGCTAACATGACACCTGCAGGTTATACCCGTCCCTCTCACTCTCCAGGCATGACAGAATCAAGTGAAAGAGACGGATAGAAGAAATAAAGACACAAATCGTTTGGTCATTCACATTTAGCAATTCATTTGCGATCCAGTTTTTAGAAGGTCATAGTATGAAAGAAAGCAATTCATTTTAGGAACCTATTCTGCATCGCGCTATTTTTGAATCGCTGTCTTAAAGTTGATGTTAGGCACCCAGAACGTCGTAGGTGGTCGTGCGTTAAAATAAGACACAACTATAGGTCGGAGTGAATAAACACTTTTATCACGATATTTCACGATTATAACACTGCACTTTAAACTAGCACTTCTTTAAATTAGCATAAGGCGCAATTTCAATGTTTACGAATTGTTTACTTTTAAGAGAGATTTGTGTACATGTCTAGGTACTTCGAATGGGCCCCGATGAGCGAATGTGTGTGCTTATGTCTGTTTCTTTTTCTCTCTGTCCCGCAAAATATACTGAACAACACTAATATAGCTGATACATCGGAATTACACATAGCCTACTACAATTTATAAATATTTTGTGTAATTATCATTCATATGAATAACTTAGGAGTTACCGCAAAACATTATTTACTTGGTCTCCAACAAAAAATGGCGCACTTAAAAATATTGGCCAAGTGCGAGTTGGCCTCGCCCATGAAGGGTTCCGTACCCACATAACGTACCGATTGCTTATACTTAGCCAAAATACTACAATCATTTTTCGTCGGCAAAAAAAACTTTGTTTTCCATAGTGTTTGTATGAATGACAAACTTACATTTGCGGTTTTTGAAAATGTGTTATATCTCAAAAACTGCTTTTTATATCTCGTTCAAATCAATTTTCTTTGAAAATTTTTATTAAGATCTACAGCATATATTTTTTTAGATTTTTCACTTTCTTATTTTAAAAGTTAGAGGGGGGGGGGGGGGGGGACACACATTTTACCACTTTGGAAGCGCATATCTTTCAAAAAATTGACTTTGATAAAAAAGGATAAAAGAAACCTAAATATCATTTTTAAATACCTATCTAAAGACACCCCACACGAATATGTTTTATAACCTAATAAATAAAATACCTAAAGAAAATACCTAAGAATAAAAAAGTTTATATTTCAGAAATCAGTCTCAATCAGATCAGTGAATGCCCTTGGTCGTATTTACACAGTTCATTTAAATAATGATTTTTCTATCTGCGGTTGCTGCTGGTAAATGTTCGTGGGCCCAACACTACAAACTTTTAATGGTATAGTGTGCCCAACATTTCGTGCCGTCTTGATTGATATTACGCAGTTATTCATATTCATATTCATATTCATATTCATATTCATATTCATATTAATATTCATATTCATATTCATATTCATATTCATATTCATATTCATATTCATATTCATATTCATATTCATATTCATATTCATATTCATATTCATATTCATATTCATATTCATATTCATATTCATATTCATATTCATATTCATATTCATATTCATATTCATATTCATATTCATTTATTCACAGGAAACACGGTACATAAATAGATGTCAAAATTGTATAATAGTGGTCAAACATGTTTCGCTAAGTTAGCATGCAAATATCAAAAATTATTAAATACAAAAAGATATTGAAATACATTCTAATGTCAAACTTTAAATTTTAAATGTCAAAAATTCACTATTCTAGTACAGTACAACACAAAAAACAAAAATTAATTATTAGTTATGGTTTATGATTCAGCCAGGGAAGTTGTGTTTGATAAAAGAAGCTTGCATGTGTCAGCCATGGATTTTCAGACACAATGTTAGTGCTAAAAAATCCATTTTGCAAAAAATTCTGGATCAAGGATTAAAGTTGAAATAAGAGTGCAAACAGATCCATCAATGGATCTTTGCAATGGATTTAAGTGGATCGAGGGATTAACTCGAGTGAATCTCATGCTGCACAATGTGAACATAGTTTAATTCAACCATGTTTTGATTTTGTTATTTTTTTATCATCTTAATAAAGTATTGAACTTTAAATTTATTTTGAATTCATTGTATTACTTTATTAAATTCCTAAATTAAGTTCATCTAAAAGGTAACACGACTTTCATTGACAGTTAGGCAGTACGAAGTTCGCCGGGTCAGCTAGAATTAAATAGAAATCAACCCGTGGAGCGCTTGTTGATCTAACGGCAGAACCCCAATTTTTCGTATTTTCGTTCAAAAGGAATCGACTTATAAGTATTGGGCTTAACCCCCTCGATTAATGGATTGGTGATACGTGAGAGTGGCTATGACAAATTCATTCAAAAATGGTTAAAAATGTCAAGATACTGATAGGAATTATTCTGGATGTCAAAGTACAGCGATAGTCAGTCACATAAACGAACAAAACATATAATTAAACCAAAGAAAATTATCATCATTTAACCGGTACAGTTTTTACATTGTATAATATGTTTAAGATATTCTTGTATAGAATATTCTTGTATATTCTTGTATAGGATTCACAAGCCATTTATATAAATGGCTTGTGAATCCTAGTTTCTACTAATATTATAAATGTGAAAGTTTAGATGTTTGGATGTTTAGATGTTTGGATGTTTGTATGTTTGTTACTCAATCACGCCAAAACGGCTGAACGGATTTGGCTGAAATTTGGGACATAGGCTACTTTTTATCCCAGGAAAAGTATCACATTCCCGCGGGATAAGGTCGTGTAGTCCACGCGGGCGAAGCCGCGGGCGGAAAGCTAGTATCTTATAATTAAGTTTTTTAAACATTTCAGGTTAATGGTTAAAGATGACCACACACATCGTTTGGCATCCTTCTTTTTACACATTGACTTGTTTTATGCTAATATTATACGGTTCAACCAAATTGATTCACTTTGGATGAAAGGCGTAGGCGCGGATTGACATTGAATGATTCACTTTTACGTTTACATTGTTCAATTTGGTTGCTTCATCCAAATTGAAAGGCAAAAGTGAACCGTGTATTTCCGCTATTTCATAATGCATTGCAATGACTAGGCATTCTGTAAAAAACCAAGTTACACAAATTGTCAGTAACATTTTATATCTTTTGAACATATTCGAGCACCTATCTATGTCATGAACGGATGTGGCTTTGACCCCAGTTTCATTTAATAATTTTTAGAAATTCGGTGATTATATTGTACGTACCTAACGTAAAGTATACTTATAAGCCTTTTTTCTCTAATTTAGTTCAGTTTTCACGATGGCCGCACGTAACACTGTATTTTTTATTTTCGTTATAATAACTAGCTTTTTTACGTTTGGTCATACTGTTTCTCATGACAGTAAGTACTCTTTTTTTTTGCAATTTTATTGGTATAAGATGGGGACAATGTTAATGTAATAGCACAAAATACCAACGCCATAAGTTACTTTTATAAAAAAAATATATTATATAGAATTATTTTTTCACGGAGATTAGCCAAAAATAATAAGAACGAATTATACTGAGTGAAATAACAAACATACTAAAAAAACCCGGTCCCAAGCATGAGGTGTAGAACGTATTTTTACCTCAAATACCTATTAGACTTGGCACCGACTTCAAACAGTTCAGTAAGTACCAAGATAAGTTAGAAAAAGACACGCATTTTTGTCCATTGAATTTAATTCACTTGAATTGAATAAGACATTGAATGATTCACTTTTACGTTTACATTGTTCAATTTGGTTGCTTCATCCAAATTGAAAGGCAAAAGTGAACCGTGTATTTCCGCTATTTCATAACGCTTTGCAATGACTAGGCATTCTGTACAAAACCACATTACACAGATTTTCAGTAACATTTTATATCTTTTGAACATATTCGAGCACCTATCTATGTCATGAACGGATGTGGCTTTAACCCGAGTTTCATTTAATAATTTTTAGAAATTCGGTGATTATATTGTACGTACCTAACGTAAAGTATACTTATAAGCCTTTTTTCTCTAATTTAATTCAGTTTTCACGATGGCCGCACGTAACACTGTATTTTTTATTTTCGTTATAATAACTAGCTTTTTTACGTTTGGTGATACTGTTTCTCATGACAGTAAGTATTCTTTTTTTTTTGCAATTTTATTGGTATATGATGGGGCAATGTTAATGTAATAGCACAAAATACCAACGCCATAACTTACTTTTATTAAAAAAATTTATAAAGAAGTATTTTTTTACGGATATTAGCAAAAAATAATAAGAACGAATTATACTGAGTGAAATAACAAACATAGGTATTAAAAAAACCCGGTCCCAAGCGTGAGGTGTAGAACGTATTTTTACCTCAAATACCTATTAGACTTGGCACCGACTTCAAACAGTTCAGTAATGTAAGGTCTTCTAAATGAGACACTTTATTTATAGTTTTAGACTTTATTAAACACTAAGGAATATCAAACAGTTTTACACTAAGTACGTAGTAAAGAGAAGAGCACGCGGAAGCCATTACCAAAAGTAGCATAGACAACATGAATCCATAGATTAAACATCTCACATCCCCCTTTTTCTCACTAAGTTATGCATAGTCATTCAAATATAAAGGTTTTCTTATTTGTCTACCATATCTGGTTATTTTCACAGGTTCTACTATTGGTTCAGCAAAAGTTACAGTTTTCTTACTAGGACTATCACTATAAATATTATTATCTATAGTACAATCATCAAAATCATATCTGTAGTTATTTGTTTTAAAATTTCTATATTGAGACCCTTTAAATATATTGTGGGTGTTTCTAATAATTATTTGTCCATTTTCTAATAACAATTTGTAGGCTCTAGGTTTATTACTTTTATCTATTATTTTTGCAAAAATTAACTTATTGGTATTTCTATCTCTTACAAACACATTTTGATTTTTATAAAATTTCTGTAAATAAGTTGATTGGTTTAAGTTTCGTATATATTATAAGTTTATAAATTATCTTAAAGGATATGCCATTTTGTATTTAAATATATCGCTTCATCATTATTTTCATGCGAATATAGCACATAAACTTATTTTAATATAGCATTAAACTAAAAAGCTGAAAATAAAAAAAGGTTATTAAAAGCTAAAAAACCCGTCTGCTATGCAAAAAAAATATTTTCTTAACTAACTAAAAAGAAAAAAACAAGCAAAAAAAATTAGCTACTGTGGATTGAATGTGTTCTTAGTTCTTTCTTACTAGTAAATTGTATACAGCGTATTTTAGATTAGGTACATAATACAAATTCTTGGAAGCAGGCGGGGTCCATTATATTTTTATAGTTTTTATATGCAAATGGATCCCGCCTGCTTCCAAGAATTCTCTTACTTAAAATTTGTATTAAGTACTTAATCTAAAATAGGCTGCATACAATTTACTAGAGTAGTAAGAACTAAGAACACATTCAATCGACAGTTGTTCATTTCTTTTGCTTGTTTTTTTTCTTTTTAGTTAGTTAGACAAATTTTTTTTTGCGTGGCAGACGGGTTTTTTTGTTTTTTTTTTGTTTTTTTTGAAGATTGAAATACTTATCTGATGTCGAACTATAGCAGTCCAGCCAAACTATGAGAGATATAAAAATACCGTCTTAAGGAAAATAGTTAAACGTGATGAGCATGTGGGTAATGATGCAACTTGGTAAAGGAAGACTGATGGTGTGTCTTCCTTCCGGGCTACAACGTAGTGATTACATGCTCTTTGGGGCTACGTGTTGTTAGCCCGGGGACAACTGTCCAAGAGATGTTAGTTGGAAGTTCTATATATGTTAAGTTGCGTGATGAACTTCGTGAGCGTGATGTAGGTTCTTCACTAAATCCGAGATTGACTGCTAGCGCCATCTATCGCTACGATGGTTAAGGCTCCATGCTATGCGTCCATGTGCGTGTCGTCCAGATGTCGCCACAAGCATTTTCTATTAACGTACAAATTTTGAAGGAAAAATATCGAAGGAATACTTACACCTGTAGGGCTAACATGACGGCAACGAGATAGCACGAGATAGTTTGTCGCGCGCCTTC
Source organism: Crambus lathoniellus (assembly GCA_949710035.1). Lineage (NCBI taxonomy): Eukaryota > Metazoa > Arthropoda > Insecta > Lepidoptera > Crambidae > Crambus > Crambus lathoniellus. The sequence goes on along the minus strand of OX453324.1, from coordinate 9,439,615 downwards.
CAACTAATCAGCAGTCACGCGCGCTATCTACGAGCGATCTGATTGGTCGAAAGTAATGTGACAAACTATCTCGTGCTATCTCGTTGTAGCAAGTTAGCCCTACAGATGTGGAACCCTAGCAGCCGAGCTAAACTATAAGAGATACAAATCGACCCCCCCCCCGCGAATAATCCGGTAATGAGCTATTACGGGGTTTTTCATGTTATGTGTTTTTAGGTATCTAGAAACTAAAATGAATCATGTGATTTTTTTTCAGAATTTTTCTATTGATATTTACAAAGATATGAAAAATTGCGTGTCTGTTCCATTAAAATGCCTTAAAAAGTATTTTAAACGAATAATATTGTTTTAGATCTTTACGAAAAAAAAATACCAAAAGCATTTGACAGTAAACACTTTTACGATATTACTCAGGTAAACAATTTATTACCGTAATTATGTAATAAGTAATACAGGTTTTTTTATTTGATTGAATCAGGCGCCACTTTGCGGAAGTCCCAAACCATTGTGAAAAACGAAATATACTTATGTACCTAGCTTACTTCCACAAAAACACAACATGCAAGATGCACCGCCCGCCCGCTATAAAATGCACATGCACACCACGAAAATACCAGTACACAATACCTACATTTAGCAAGACAGCAATACACCTTGCACCTTCACCGATTAGACCACTCTACACGTGTTTCGCCCCAACCCGTGGCATCCTCAGAAGATAGTTCGTGCGAAAACCAACACCGAATTGATTCAATCAAATCTAATTGGTCTATTAATATAATTTACCTAATTGTGCCTGTTACAAAAGTTGCTGGTTAAAGTTCATCGCAGAAGACAGATTACCTCTACATAGTGATTTTTATAAACTTGTCAATCGTGAACTTCAATGGTAATACATTTTACGTCATGTGACATCCAGTAATATTAAAAAAGTTACAGTTAATAGGTAAAGAAAACCGATCTCAAACATCAAAATATTGTTTTCCCCTCAACAATGAAGAAACCCAGGTATGCAAAGTGTTTTTCTTAAACACGCTTTCTATCCTTAAACAAATGATTACACACCCTTAGAAAAAATTAAAAGAAATGATAGTTTGATTGATAAACAAGGAAAACATCAGAATAGACCACATTAGATGAAGCTACATACAGAAGACAGGATAAGAAACTCTATTAGTCTATTTCCCAAAGTCGATTCGCATTACACAAGTAAAGAATCTCTCTTTCTGGGGTCAGTCCCTCATGTCTAAGGATCGTGGTCAGCATCAGGGTTCACCGGTTCCGGTCCAGCACCTCTCTTACGACCGTGTGTATGGAGGATGACGAGTCTTTTACTTGATCGGTCTTTTATCTTGTAGGTGAGCGACCGCGCGATCTCTTGCCTTCGATGCTCCCGACTACAATTAGTTGTTTTAGGCTGTTGTTACCTTTGCGTACCGTATGACCGAAATTTGAAAGAATGCATTGCTGGAATGTGGTCGATAGGTGAGTTTTAATTTGGAGCTGGGTTAGGTAGGTAAGGGTTGATGCATTAGTGCGTTACGCTATCCAAGGTATTCTTAGCATTCGCCTTCAGCACCACATCCTTTACCTTTCGCGGGCCAGAATTGTCCATGTTTCAACTCCATATAATATTAAACGGGTCATAGCATCCTTTGCCATCCCGTACGCCTTTTTATCTCCGGTACACAGCTGCAGTCGTTGCAGATTTGGGAGCCCAGATAAATGTAGTGGTCGACGATGCCTACGCCAGGAATGTTGCAGGTGACATTTGATAACGTTCCAACTCGATCCTCTATCATCACTTTAGTTATTTTTCTGTTCACTGTGAGACCAACGTTGCCACTCTCCACCTCGAGTCCATGGAATAGCTCACTCCTATCATCCATAGATAGTACGGTGTCGTCAGCATCGAAAATTTGAAAGTCTCTTTCCGCCTACAGGGAAACCCTTCTCCCAATCTTCAATGGTCCTCCGTATGATTTGCTCACCATATTATGTTAAACAGTGCAAGGAACAAGATGCAGCTCTGTCTTACTTCTTGTTTAGTTGTAAACATAATTGAGCAATCAGTAATCCTAACGAAGGAATAGGAATAAAAAATAATTTTCAACTTAAATATAATCTCATTCATTATGTTCTATCTTTAAGCCAAAGTGTATTTTTTTAATGTTTATCATAACAATCATTAATTCATGAACTTACCAAAGTTGTTTCATTTACTAGAATATTATTTATTTCATGACAGGCGAATATGATAGTAATTGGCTTCTACAAATGTACAATAAACAAAACTATTTGCAAGAATAATATCGCAACACGATATTACTGTTTGTAGTCGAAAATATAAACTTACACGAATAATATCGCAACACGATATTACTGTTGCAGACGGCACTAGAAATTTACACGAATAATATCGTAAGAGACACTACTGATCAGAGCTTAACCTATACTAGTATAGTAAAATACATTTAGTTAATTTGTAACGAATACCTTGGTACTAATTAAATTTGGCTGAAATAACAAGATAGCTGAAAAAAATAGCTTCCATATGTGATATAAAAAGTCTCTGATACTTAGTTTTTAGTGGAGTTATTAACAAAAATGCTTCTTTTATTTTTCCTGAACATTTTGACTTTTTCGGTTACCGGATTATTCGCGGGGGGGGGGGGGGGGGTCGAAATATAGCGTCTTATGAGGGCGAAAACACATGTCAGCGGTGCGGCGCCGCAACGCTGAAATCAGCGTCGCGCGGCGCACCGCGGAAATCGGCGGTGCGGCGCCGCACCGCAAATTTTACAACGCTGGTTTCAGCGTTGCACAACGCTGAATTCGGCGGCGCGGCGCGCGAATCCAAATTCAGCGTTGCGCGGCGCACCGCCGATTTCCGCGGCACACTGTCAAAATCAGCTCAAATGTTGACCACACGTTCCAATATTTTAAATTCTCACAACAATATTTGACACGATGGTTGAGGCGCCACTAGCAATAAAAAATATCGTAATGTCTGGGAGCTATTATTGAAAGCTTAAGGCTAAGGCCGCACAGCGATTTTTTAATCGCGCGATTTTTAAATCGCGATTGCGTGTACCTACATACAATTCCATGTGTTACAAAATCGCGATTTTTAATCGCGCGAATTTAAATCGCTGTGCGGGCTTACGCTAAACTTTCAAATTTGACCACCGCGCCAGATAAGTTTGCGTCGGTCTGTGCGGAGACTTGCCGGAGTAAAATTATTGATACTTTAATTAAATATTTATATAAGTAGGTACTAGATTACCCGTAGAACTTTTCTATGATCCAAAGACAAAATATAACGTAAATAGGTAAATAGGAGGTTACTTTTAGCAGGTAAAATAAAAGAAATAAAAAAAAACTTTGTATTTTATTATTGTAACATGTGATGTGACCGATGTGGCCTTTCAAAGAAAGGTGTTGTTGTACGGATTTCAAAGATATATTTTTTTATAGTTCTTAGATTGTTTTCATTAGGGTTCCGTAGTCAACAAGGCTCAAACCCTTATAGTTTCGCCATGTCCGTCTGTCCGTCTGTCCCCAGCCTAGCTCATAGACTCTTAGGACTAGAAAGCTATAATTTGGTATGAATATACATATAAATCACGCCGATAAAGTGGTAAAGTAAAATTATGAAAATATTTTTTTTCCGGTACCTCCCCTACACGTGAAGTGGGTATGTAATTTTTTTTTTCTTGTTTACGCCATAGTGTTGGGTGTCGTTGGATAGCAATTTTAAAAATGATGCGGGTTTGTGAAAACGGTTTGTTTGATTGAGGCATCCGTTTGTGAATTATTATGCTTTAAACTGCAAAATTTTGTTAGAGTCAAGTGTCCCCAACTTTCCACCCCCTTCCAGCCAAATGGTTGTTTTTGGATACGTGATAAAATTCACGGTAATTGTAAATATGATGAAATTAAAAGGAAAACTATCACAGCTAAGTAGGCTGTACAAGTTTTTGAGATATAACACATTTTCGAAAACCGCAAATATAACTTGGTCATTCATACGAACACTATAAAAAACAAGTAATTTTTTTATGGCAAAAAATGATAGTGGTATTTTTGCTAGGTGTATGTAATCGGTACGTTAAGTGGGAACCCTTCATGGGTGAGTCCGACTCGCACTTGCCTGATTTTTTTATTTATTCATGTAAAGAAGCGTCTTCACTAAGAGCATTCACGTGTAATGAGCATTCGACGTCGAATATTCGAGTAGTGTAGACGTTGAGCCGAGTGTTACAAAGCTTACACGCAAGCGCGAACTAAGGCTGGTATGGACGTCGCAACGATTTTCGCGGAAACGGCTCGCATTCAAATATTCACACAAATAAAACGCTCGAAAGCGAGTGCTCAGATAATGAAATGAATAAATATGTATGAGTGGAATATTACTGGCCACTTGTAAACCAAAGAACAGCCACAACCGCTCTATCCGACATTTAGAAATAAATGACATTATCGAGATCGTATATATTTTGAATGCTCCAAGCTCGCATGGGAATGTTCGACTCGAACGTTCATAGTTTTTGTTGGAACTGCACTCTCCCTGCCCCCATCACTAGTGAGACTACGTCTCTATGCCCCTCTCTCTCATCTATGGTTCGTTCGCTCGCAATGTGTGTTAACCGCCTCTGTGGTCTAGTGGTTCACACCACCGATTTCAGACCAAGAGGTCCCGGGTTCGATTCCCAGTGGGGGTACATATTGTATTCGGTTTGGTTGGTGGTAGAACTTGTTCTTAGTCCGCCTGGCTAGCTACCACCATCTTATCTAAGTCTGACGCCATAACAATGATGTTTTCAGCATTATTGTGTTCCGGCAGTTAGAGACAAGATAGCCAGTTCCTCAGGATTGAGGATTCCGGGAGTAGTGCGCTTCCATCTTCAGCCTTATCACCACTTAACATCAGGTGTGATCAAGGCTAAGTGCTACCCCGTTGTGGATAAATAAAAAAAAAAGTCGTGTCGGGTCTCCATATATTTTAACTTAATTATTAAAGTGTTTTCCTATCATTGTATTGTATTTGTATCTAAATAAAACTCGGTTGTGCAAATTGAACAGATTCATTATTTCGTCAACAGTTTTGCTCAAAAGTAAATGCTGGGCTCGCTGGGAAGCAATTGCTGCTCGCCTACGACTATTTTGTAACGATGCCGTTTCGTTCCAGTCATTATGGATGGTTAGAAACTCAATAATGGCTGGAAAGTCCATAATTTTACCTACTGGTCATCAATTTTATGCTTTACCACTGTTCTTTCGTAATTCAAATTCAAATTCTTCGCTCCTCGTGCCCTATTTAGCATTTTGATTCAGTCCTACCGAAACAATCAAGCTGAACAGAGCTCACGTGCGAGCTAGCGGACCAAAATGTGTAAATGAAATGTGATAACTATTTAATTAATTATGGTGACAGTTCCTATTTATCATATTCTTTCATATTTCTAATTTACCATAGTTTAATAAAACAACACCAAGTGATGAAATAATCTTTTATTACTACAACATCTACTATGTGATTACTGGGCAGTGACTTCCGACGTTCCGGCTAGTGTACCGCTGGCCGACGAGGAGGTCCTGTTACAGTTTCTTTACAAATAATCACAATGATGAGTATGCTCCTAGTGAGGACGCTCCTCTTATGAAGACGAAAATTTACCATTTCCCTCCCTTCAACTTGCTTCGAATTTATAGACCCAATGAGTTGAAACAAAGTATGTTAATGCTTTTCCGTGACTTAAAGACGGAGGAACAACGTAAACAACTGAATTTTGAACTACGGACTGACTTTTGCGAGGCTAAATAAAATAAATAAAAAGTTTTTTAAACTGTTTCGTGTGGCATAACAAACGACTTTTGACAGTCGGTAATTTTAAGTAATTTAAGAATTTAAGAATAAACCACAAAAATTTACCTGTCCCCCCCCCCCCCCCCCCCCCCCCCCCCCTTATCTTCGAAACTACTGAGCCTAAAATTTTGAGATAAGTAGTAAATAGTTCATCAGCATCAGCCATTATAAGTTCCCACTGCTGGGCTAGGGTACAGGCACAGGCCTAACTTATGAATTGATAAGGAGAATGCACTACCCATCACGTGGGCCCAATGCGGATTGGTAAGTATTAACTACTGCAAACGCAGCCGGAACCAACGGCTTAACGTGCCTTCTGTAGCACGGAAAAACTCATGATAATAAACTTTTGGTCACCCATCCTGTGACCAACCATCGCGAAAGTTGCTTAACTTCAACGATCGCAGGCCTAGCGCGTTTACTACTACGTCACGGGCTCTTCAAAAAGTTCATTACCTTAATAATATAGGAAAATATATAAAAGTCTGTAGTGTAATGTTACATACACTAAAAAATAAAAATAAATAAAAAAGAGAGTGTAAAGAAACTTTTAATTAATTAAAAGAAAGCTGATTTAAAACAACTGGTCTGTAGTAAAAAAATATCAATTTCATTCAATCAAAAATAGTATCAATTTTTTCGGTTGCGCTACAATTTGTGTAAACAAATTTCGATTAGTCCGGGAGCGGACCGTGTCGGTAACCCTACCTGAGTATACCTATACTTATAGTTAGGAGTAAGGTAAAAAGTTATTAAAAAAAGTTGGGTTGCCTAGCCGCAACTAAGCCCTCCTAGTACAGTCATGACAAAACTGCGGCTAAAATGATGAGAAAATATGTCATCGGGTACCAGCATGAAACATGGAGGCGTCACAGTGAGGGATATTAGATGGATTTTTAGAGAAAACATAAAGACTTGCGTTGTTCGCGAAATGAGAGACAAATAAATTTGATTTCTCTGCCGCTGTATGGACCAGCGTGTAGTAGGTCGTAACATAGGACGCGAAGAGCAGTGGCCGAAATTTGATTCGACCGACTTAGACAGGGACCAGGGACCGTACTCTGAAACGCTAATCCGAAACTTCGGTTAGCCCCGCCCTTTTCACTCGATTCTGTCCCGACCAGAGAGTGAGAGGGACGGGTATACCGAAGTTTCGGGTTTTGCGTTTCAGAGTAGGCCCTCAGAACTGCTTACTACCAGCTGGATACGATACTAGTTTAGTTTCTATGCGGCGGAAATTGAATCGTGTCTTACGGATCACTCATTTGCATAACTTGGCTGCGGAATTGAAAGCTCTCTACTTCGAAGATAGTAGCTGAGCTTAAAAATCAAAATACACCTGTGATATCGAATCAAAACAAGTGAATAATGACTGAGTGCATTCTAGCGCTTTAGCGGAGAGGGATTATGGCAAAATAATGATAAAATAACTCGAAAAAATAATACTATTCTTTTTCAGAACAAGACGAATAAATAGTTTCGAATTCTATAACAGGTGGTTACGAAAGTCATACCGTGTAAATATAAAATATGACATCTTCGATCAACAATAACACCTAGTTCTAGATACATAGTTGGAGTGACAGATATGGCCGAGCGTTATACGCCCACTTGAGAGTATAATTATAAGTAGATTATTTTGACAGTGTCAATAATACTAAGGTATTTCAAACTTGGAACGCTTCCTGTCATTGATAACGTAAGATCGTAACATTCGGAACCTTTTTTCTCCGTTTAAAAAAGACAGTCTGTGCCATATAAAGTTTTCATTTAGTTCGTGAGCCTTCATCTAGTACTATTGTTGATCGAAGTATGACATAGAGTAATATTGCGGCGGCAATGTTACAAGCTCGAGATTCAAAACCGCTTCGAAGCCCTTGAGAACAGCATCGATGTGGACGATCTATACAACATGGTGGTGGATATTCTGTCAGCACCGTAGGGTCAAATCATTATAAAACCCGCAGCAGTAACAAATTAAAGAAACTCACTCATGGATCAGAGATATGCAATTAAACTACAGAACTCAACGAATGCCCTTTATATTGGCAGCAACTCCAAACTGTTCGCAAGAGATCTGTCTATCGGGCAAAATCAAAGGGCAAGTCTGACGAGCCTGAAAACTGAAGAAAGTGGTGTCATTTAATCGACTTTGTGGTGCCGACAAAGAAGCATATATTGATGTCGTTTTGATCAACGCTGTTAATACAGGAAGAAACTTAACGCTGTTGAGGAAGGAAGGAAGGAAGATCAGAGGCACATTGAGTATCAACATCAAGATTGAGAAAGATCGCGATTGATAACGCTTCGACCAATACCGGCTCAGATTTAAAACCCCGAGAGCTTTCAGCTCGAGCTTCAAAACCGCTTCGAAGCCCTTGAGAACAGCATGTTGACTATCTATTACTCTACCACAGATTACTAAATAGTTACTACGTAACAGATACTGCACTCCGCTAAGCTATTTAAATAAATAGCAACTCTAACTATAACGCAATAAAGTGGAATTCAGCTTGTACGGCGCAAATAACGAACGGCCACTCGTTGCATCTCTTTCTATCGCATATATTCTATCGCGCTCGAGCGGGCGGCCCGCTGTAAATTGTATTGAATTGGTATCCCGAGATATACCCGAAGCGGTAGGCAATTATCTCGGGTTCTTGGGCGAGTGACGGATGCCTGTCCACATGGTGGTGGACTGGTGGATATTGTCTGCACGGTAGTAGGGTCTATGAAAGTATTATGAAGTCGGTAGTCGGTATTATGAAACCCGCCGTCCCAAATTGAAGAAACTTTTCAGCCAAACTCTCCTACTCATAGATCAGAGACACGAAATGAAACCACAGGACTCAGCGAATGCACATCGTCATCGGCAGCTAAGTAGATAGATATCTAATAATTATTTAATAATCTTTTGACGACCGATTTGGCGCAGGGGTAGGCTACCCACCTTCTGCGCCAGTGGTCTCGGGTTCGATTCCCGAACAAGATAAATATTTGTGTTGGTCTGGGTGTTAACTATGTATATTAAGTATGTATTTACAAACAAAAAGTATTTAAGTATATATTTATCCGTTATCAAGTTTTCCATGATACAGTTTCTTAATGAAATTAACATGGGCTTAGATAATTGGTGTGAATGTAAGAAGTTATTTATTTATTTATATTTATTTAATAATTTTATAGTTATATTATAACACTATCCAGAGTTTGTGCTTAACATTCATGGTCACCCTCGCCTCTCGGGACACCGCCCGCCGCCGATTCTGGCGGCGCGTTGACGCAACGCAGAAATCAGCGTTGTAATTTTCGCGGTGCGGCGCCGCGACGCGGATATCAGCGTTGTAATTTTTGCGGTGCGTCGCCGCACCGCCGATTTCAACGGCGCGCCGCGCGCCGCTGATTTCAGCGTTGCGGCGCCGCACCGCTGACATCTGTTTTCGCCCTGAGAAGTTGTTCAGCGGTTAAGTATAAATAACTGCTGGTTATCTTACAAATTTATTTAATAACCCGGGATGACGTCGTCGTGTAGTCCACGCGGGCGAAGCCGCGGGCGAAGCCGCGGGCGGCCGCTAGTGATATATAAAATAAAATATTTTTTTTAATGAAAACTATGTTTGTTTACAGTGGAAACTGTTGACCCAGCCACAGACAAGACCTGGGACCATGAACTTATGAAAGCACCCGACGGCGAAGTGGTCATGGGGGAAGTTATTCAAAACCAGAAAACCACAACTTCGGATATGCGAGTAAGCATCAACATTTAACTATTAAGGCTTGATCACACCAAACGCGGGTCAGAAGCAGCGTAATACATATTTTACCTACCTATATTTTATAATAAATCCAAATTATTTATTTAATTATCGTTCTTAATTTTTATTTATTTTTTAATTCAATACTTTTAATTTTAATTCAATCCTACTAATATTATAAATGTGAAAGTTTAGATGTTTGGATGTTTGGATGTTTGTTACTCAATCACGCCAAAACGGCTAAACGGATTTGGCTGAAATTTGGGACACAGATACTTTGTAGCCTGAAGAGGAACATAGGCTACTTTTTATCCCGGAAAAACATCACATTCCCGCGGGATAACGTCACGTAGACCACGCGGGCGTAGCCGCGGGCGGAAAGCTAGTACTTTATATTTTAATTCAATACTTTTTATTTTAATTCAATATTGTGTTTTGTGTTTTGATTGTTTGTTGGTTGTTTGTTTTTTTTATTTATTTAATTTTCTGAGTTGGTATTGTTGTAAATTTTGTATTGCTAGTTATATTGTAACTTATAGTTGCAAATGATGTACCTACATGCACTATTTTGGCTGTTTGTGAATGGTGTACACGCCTATTATTAGTGTTCACATCAGATACTTTTAAGGTTGTTTTTTTTTATTGGTATGTTTCTCAATGTGTCCACTGTTGGTGTGTCTTATCCAAATAAATTAAATTAAATTAAATTAAATTAAATAATACAAAATTAAACCGCCTTCAAACAAAAACTGCCGACAAAAACTTACTTCACAAAAAAACGTAAAAATAAATTGAATCATTCCTCCATTCAAAGGACGAAAGGGCGGGACTTTATTTAATTAATCATGAAACTTACTGATCTGATTAAAGTTGGTGCCAAGCCATTACCGACCTATTCTTATGTATTTTACACCACTCCGCGCATGAGATATTGTGTAGGTATTATTGTTTCACTAAATATTTCGTTCTTGTTAATTTCCGTTTGACACCGACTTCAATCAGATCAGTAGGTAAGTTCCAAGATTAATTAGATAAAGTCCCGCCCTTTCGTCCTTTGAATGGAATGATTCAATTTATTTTTACGTTTTTTTGGGAAGTGAGTTTTAGTCGGCAGTTTTTGTTTGAAGGCGGTTTAATTTTTTTGAAATTTTTTCTTTAATAGCTCACCCGGCAAACGTTGTTTTGCCATATTAATTATAGTGGACCCGGTAATAGTAGTTTGTTATACAAGGGCCGTAAGAGAGCTATTACAGAACAAGATGCAAATTGGCGCCCGTGCGAGCGCAGCTCGCAAAGGGCGCTAATGGATCGAGTGCACCAGAGATATTTAGACGCCCGAGCGAGCGAAGCAAGCATTTTACTAAAAACATTTATTTTATAATTTTCGGAATTAAAAGTAGCCCATGTTACTCTCCAGCTCTCAAACTATCCCCATACCAAAAATCTTTTTTCGGACTGTACTACCACTTGGTCTGTTGGTCTCTACCTAAGTAACAAAGTCTATTCCCAGATTGTAAGGAACAAATCTCACCATCATCTTCCGTTGATGACTGGTTCCGTTTCAGTATTATGATAACTTTGTTCATTTTCTAAAATATCGGCCCTAAAAATGGAACTTCAATTTCTTCAACTAGCCTTGCCAAAATAAGTTGCTTTTGTCTATCGATCTGCAAAAAATGTAGGTGTATAAGTACATAAATTACCTACCTACTATAATATTACTGACGATTTCTTAACTTTAAAATAACAATAAAAATGGTACCTACCTAACTCAATTTATTCATTTCAAGTAAATGCACGACATAAATGTTCTTAAGTCGAGTCTCGCGCGATGAACAATTTTCATCAAATTGGCGATCATTTTCATTTTTTTTTTTAAGTTTATACTTCTGACGTGATCTTATTTTCACCAAGTCAAGATCAGAAGATGAAATCCCAGGAAAATCGAGAGAAATTCTCAAATATAGGCAAACCTTATATGCATCCCACTTATTTTTGAAGCTATTCAAGTATTTGCATTTGGTAGTCATCATCTCATGGTGATAAGATGGTGATGGAACGTACAACTCCTTAACGATTAGGAGCTGGAGAATATTTTTTAAGTATTGATCGTGCGTATGGACCGATAAGTTATATTCTTTCTGATTCTTCGTGAGCTGATGAGGAGAGGTAAAACTCCTCAACAGTAAAGAGTTAAATGATGTTTTTATATATACCTACCATATGCACGAATGGACGTTTAGTTGTATTCTTTCAAGTTATTTAGGAAGCTAAAGATGGTAGGCTCAACTCCGTAACGGTTAGGGTATTTAGAACAATTTATCCCATTAATCACCTTGCAGTTTCTTAAGCTACGATTATTTACACTAAAAATCGAAAAATAAAACGTTTATAAAAATAAATTAAAACCGCCTTCAAAATAAATCTTCAAACAAAAAATAACAAATCCTTAAAAACGAAAAACATAATTATTTATTTATTTACACTTTATTGTACACACAGATAATACATATACCTAGACAAAAAATATACAAAGGAGACATACAATTGGCAGCCTTATCGCTAAAAGCGATTTCTTCTAGACAAATACAATTACAATTTTTTATTCAAAGGAGGAGGACGAAAATGCGTGATTTTTCCTAACTTATCTTGGCAATTGGAACTGTTTGAAGTCGTTGCCAATCCAAAAAGAATAAAAACGAATTATACTGAGTGAAATAACAAACATATTCCCATAACCCATATAAACATTTTCTATCCAACAGGGCTGTAAATGAATGGAATAAGCTCCCACATGATGTTGTCTCAGCCTCCAACACCAACCAATTTAAAAATATACTTGATGTACACATGAAAAACATAAAGTGAAACCATATTCTACGATGATCAGGATACGGGCAGTATCAGTTGCAACAACTGCTTGCCTGAATAATAATAATAATAAATAATAATAATAATATTTTAAAAAAACCCAGTCCCAAGCGTGAGGTGTGGTGTGCGCGTGATGTGGCGGGGGTGAACTAAGTGAACTTACGTAACTTTCATAGGACGTATTTACCTTAAATACCTATTCGGTTTGGCACCGACTTCAGACAGTTCAGTAAGTAGGTACCAAGATAAGATAGAAAAAGACACGCATTTTCGTCCTTTGAATTAAAATGTCTAATTTTTTTTTGGTTTTTAGTGTTTGTTAGTTTTTGTTTGAAGATACATTTTGAAGGCGGTTTAATTTTTTTTAAAGCTTTTTGTTACATTACTTTATTTTGTACGCAGCTCGCGTATCTCGATACCGAAATGGAGGACGACGAGGCGAGGTCGGAGGCTACGATCCGTTTCACGGTGCAGAACATCAGTAGTCTTAAGGGAGAAGTATACTCGCCGCTGTGCTACGTGCGCAACCTGCCTTGGAGTATCGTGGCGAAGCCGTCGAACGACGGCCAGCAACTGGGGCTCTACCTTGAGGGCACCGTGAAAAGCGGACCTTCCAGTTGGTCCTGCTACGTCAATGCTGAATTTAGACTCATGTCCCACAAGCCAAAAACTAAACCCTTCTCCGCGAAATATAGTCGTCGTATTTTGTTCAATAGGTAAGAAAAGAACTGATTTCCATGCAGAATGATTTGATGTTAGTTCATAAAATATATTTTTCATCCCATCGATTCGAAAAGCGATGATTGTTTATCTAATAACAGGGTCCAAAACGATTCATTTTTTACCTGTTATGACAAGAGGGTATAAATGAGATTTGAATTTTGAACAGCTTCATAACAGGGTCCAAAACGATGAGATTTGAATTTAGAACATAATTAAAGAAGCATTGGTTGGAGTGTAGCAAAGGGTGTGCAGTACTTAAAAAAAAACAACTGATTTTGTATGACCGCGAAATTTTCAAAAACGGAATTTTATAAAATTGAGATTATTTCGTAAACGGTGAGTTGTAGTTAAAATCTAACAAAATTTTCAACCCCTACGGCATCCCCGGAGATACTTATAAGGAATCTGATGGACATATATTTTTTTATTTATTTTTTTTTTATTTCAAAACTTAAATTTTTTTCTTGCCCGACTAGCGCTATGATGTATCCGAACGACAAAGAAAGGTAGGTAGTTTGAGTTATCTTTACTGCTTTTCTTATAGAGGGGGATGAAAAGCAGAGTGTATTACTCGGCCGCAAAATTATTTTCACCTCGGGCGGCGTATATTGAATCCCTCGCTGCGTTCAGGATTCTACTTTAGAATCCCTCGCTGCGCTCGAGATTCTACTCTAGAATCCTTCACTGCGCTCTGGATTCAAAATAGCGCCCTCGCCGTAAATATATTATTTTGCTCCCTTGTAATACAATCTACTATTTTACGTGTCCTCTATC